>VDFB02270651.1:219876893-219987221 GCA_007258455.2 Sequoia sempervirens
ACTTTGCATCCATCTTCACATCCTCATCTAGCTTGCATCTTGCCATCCAAGGAGCATACATGTCAAAGATCGAAGGGCCAACCAAAGGATCGACTCAACGCAAGGTATAAAGTTCCATTTCGTTGCTTTGTCTTGCATTGTTTCCAACTTAGGCTAATCTTGAGGTGTAGGTTGTTTTAGTTGTTTATTTGCACTCTTTTAGTTGTTGCTTGTTTTCTAACGCTCACATTCGACCTATCACAGTGCCCATAGATAGCATTTTCTCATCAGAGGCAGGCTGTGATTGAAGATACTTAAATATTGATAGTAGTCCGAGTCGTTCTTAGTTACATCATCAGAAGTGTTGCTCGTAAGGTCAATGGGTGAGTGTTGGCCGCATCCAGAGCACACCGAATGCTTTCCTTTGTCATCTACCAATTGAGCAGCAATGTCCTAGAATTGTAACCTTCTACTGCAACCAAAGCAATAGAAGGTTGCAATTCCAAGATGTTGCTGCTCAACCAAAGCACCTTCCGAAAAAGCAGGACCGAGCTTTTGTGGGCTCAAACAAACAAACCTCCTTACTAACTTACTCATTTTCTCTTCTCATACAAGCACTCAAACTTGATTAGACTCAGCCCACAAAGCACTATAATTGCTACAAGAATGACACTATTAGTAGTTAATTCCTCTTGTATTTATTGTGCAAGGTAATGGAAACATTCATCAATGCTTAGTAAATATGCATGTGCAAACATGGCAATTTGGTAGCGTATGTACTGTCACCATTTACCTAGAGTTGGATGAGAATCCAAAGATCACCCTTCATGATTTCCAACAACAACATTTTCACATAGATTGAGATAAACGTGACTACACAAGCAAGGAATATTTCATTAATGCTTCACCAACCTTCATCTTCCTCCTACAAGCTAGCAGGGAACAACAGAGATTCACATTAGCTTTTGATCTTGGTTGTTGATCCAAAACCATAGGTTATGAGCTCAATAGTGGAGATTGGGCCCCACATTCCATACAAAACATACATCTACCTTTTTCTGACCTCGTGCCAAATAATAGGGTGACACCTTAGGTCTACAAGTTGGCAGTGTATGATCGAGATCTTCTCCCATATCTTCAAATATGGAAAACCTACACATTCCATGGTTAGTATTTAATGAAAGGCTTTGGCTAAGCCTTCGGTGACATTACCACTGGAGTTAATTGCTTAGGCTTACATCACCAGATTAAAATTAAAACCCAACTTTGATTTTAATACTTTATTTCCTCTGCAGGGTTTTATTTCCTAAGTCTCGGTTGGCCCTGTTAAATTCTTGTCCCAACCCTAACAAAGAACAAATGATTAAGCTAAGGATTGTATTTGTTGTTATAACTTTAGATCTAGAGAATTCTTAATTACCAATTATTATTTGTCCATTTGTATATGAATCCAATTGAATGCCTTTCCATATCATTATGGAAAATTTTATTATTGCAACCCTAACTCTAACACTAATTAAACCTTGACCCTAACCTGATTGAACTCGTATTATAACCCTAACTCTAACACTAATTGAACTATAATCATAAATCCCTAGGTATTGTTGAAACCCAACTCCTAATTGTATCAAAACCCTATAAACTCCTAATTGAACCCTAACCCTAAAAATAGACAATAACCCTTACCTTAATTGAATACCTCTAACTCCAATCTCTAGCTCTAATTTAAAGACTACACAACCTTAATGTTGACTCCACTAAACCCTTTCTTTATTGAATTATAACCCTAATTGATCCCTAACCCAACTATTGAATACTAATTGAACCTTAATCCTATGAATAGCAAACCTTTAATTAAACTCCAACCATAATCTTATTTGAATACCCCTTGACCCTCCAATTATATCCAACCCTAACCTTTTAATTGAACCCTAACCCTAAACACAGTGCCCTAAAATTAAGCTTGCTGGTTCAAATAGGGTTAGACTTTAATTAAAATTAGGTAAAGGATTCAATTAGATTAGGGTTGGGGCTGGGGGCAAGGGATTAAGGTCTCATGATAAAGCTTGGGGTTAGTGTTAGGCTGTCCAATCGGGGCAAGGGTTAGTATTAGGCTAGGTTATGGTTCAATTAGGGTTTCATTAATGTTAGTTTTAGAATCATAGTTAAGTTTAGGGTTGGATATAAAATTAGAGTTAGGCTTGAAGTTAATTAGTGTTATTTTTAGGGTTGGGGTTATGGTTAGACTTATAATTAATGTTAGTATTGGGATTAGATTTTATCACTTTAATAAAAATAATCTTCTATAAATTCATTCAATTTTTTTTTGAAATTATATAATTTAAAATATTTTCAAATTTACCTATGTTGATATATGAGAGATATAGCAATTCTAAACTCTATACAATTTATAGTTAACTTGACATTGTGTATAAAAAGGTTTCAGTTATGAATGTTATAATATAAAAAATAAATGTGTTTTCAATGTTTATTTGTCACTTTAAAAGATGTGCCAATAATGTTGCAATCACTAATGATTAATTTTTTCTTGATGGTTAAAATAGATTGGTAAGTAAATTTATCAATAATAAGTAAATTTATAATTGATTTTTTCTTGATAAGTAAATCAATATTTCATAAATTTATCTATAATTTTATCAATTTTCCATAACCAGTTCATGTTTTTACAAATCGCAAGTTTGTTTACAAATGCCTGTTGATTAGAAGAGAAAGATGTCCTACCTGCTTCCAGCGTCGATGAGAATAATGTTGCATAGTAATGATTAAATTCTTCTTGATTGGTTAAGTGATATTGTGAAATTATTCTATGTTAATTTAATGTTATGAATGCTATATAATATAAAGAAAAATATTTCTAATATATTTTTAATGCATCTTTATATTTTATAAACAAACATCTAAAATAAAATGTGATTGTAAAAAAATACAACTTAATGAGTGAACATACATTTAAAGTTAAAAGTGAAATTATAAAACAAATTGTAAATTTATTTTATTTTTCTTCTATAAATATAATTTTTTTATTTGTCGTCCGCCTAGTAATGCCCACTTCTCCTTTTAGTGAATGTTTTATTTTGCAAGGGTTGATTTAGTGCTGCCATTGATCTATTTCTTGCAAATATCAACGGTAACGGTGCCCGCCATCTTGTGATCGGGAATTGAAGGATCACAAAATCATGGGCGAGCGCCATGTGTCCTATCCGGGGGTTCAAATTTGAGCTATCATTGACCAACTACCATTTGATCTGAGTCGTTCACCGCCATCCTGCAATGGTGGTTGGGTTGATTGCGAAATCATGGGAGGGCACCATGTGTCTCATCTGATGAAGCCTAAAGAGTAAAGGAAACACTAGCCGGCTTTAAATGTATTAAGGGGCAGATTACTAAAGTGTTCTCCAGATGCACATGTTCTAAATTGATGGATATGTTATAATCTCGCTGAAAAAGTTTCTCGAAGGTTAATGACATGGTTGGCGACTGTGTTAAAGGAATGAGATCGATGGCGCCCGCTATCCCATGATTAGGGATTACAGAGATTGTAATATCATAGGTGGGTGCCACATGCCCTTCCTAAAGGATGAATTCTACGTGACCATTGATGAGCTGTCTCTTCAAGATTGACGATGCTCGCCATCCTACAATTAGGAATTTTGGGATCACGATGTCACGGGTGCCTGCCACATGTCTCATCCAATGAAGCCTAAGGAGTGAAGAAAGCGTTCACCAGTTTTAAATGTATTATGGGGCGGATTACTATTGCGCTTGTAAGATGCACGTGTTTTATTTCAATGCAAATGTTATGATTTTAAGGGAAAAGTTGCTCAACAGTTAAAGGAAAGGACGATGACCATTTTTGAAGGAGAAGGATTTATGGTAAAAAGATCGACGGTGCCTACCATCTCGCAACAGTAAATCAAAGGATTGTGATATCGTGGGCAACCCCCATGTGGCATTCCTTCGCGATGTATGACATAGTGGGCCCCTTTATTTCCATGTTGGCAATTATGTCAGCCTATTATCAAGATGGTCGTTGATGATTTGATCAAACTAAAGGATCAACGACTCAAATTTAAATATGTATCAAATTATGGTTGGAGCCCTTCGTGCAGCCAGTGAGTAGGCTTTAATGGCGGATGAGACATCTACTGGCAGGATTTGATCGACATAAAATCAATTTACTCATCTCATTTGTATCACAAAGCATCCAAGTATTTCGTGAAAATAGTTTCAGAGCCAAAGGTGAAATTGCGAGTAGTTGCAGCTAGAAATTGGAGTTTGTGCAAAAAAATCCGTGAGTTAATTTTCTCTGTTTCCCAGTCATTCTGCACCTAAATTTGGGAAAGGGGGGGTCTACTATGCTTGTCATTGAGTTCATTAAAATATTTTGTTAGGGCTATTGTTTAATCATAAATTGTGAGGAATTGCGGTATTTTTACTCCATAATTTCCTATCTCTGCTTAGTCATAGCCACTTGAAGTGTAACATTGTAGTGAAACCCTAGTTTGTCTAAAATGGTGCCAACCAAGCAGGACTCTGGCCACATTGAGTATTTGAAAAGAAACTTGTACGATGATTTCCTAGATCAATTTCCATTATCAACAAATGAGAGAAGGAAAGGTTTGGTGTTGATGCGAGGGAAAATGCTAGGGGAGGGGTTGGTGTGTAATAATTCCAACATTGCTGATGCTAGGGTTCCACTCACAAGCTTAGAAATTTTTATATTATGGTATGGATAGAGGAATTTGCCTCATCCTTATTCAAATGGATGGATGTACAACATGTAAAAGTTGGTTGTTCCAAATGTGTTCCCTGGTGTGGACTTACTTAGAGTAGTGGCCAAAAGATATGACCCTATCACATGGGTAATTAGAGATAATGATGGAGGGGTTCTATTAGAAATTAATAGATATGTTATCCAACGGACTTTTGATTTGAGTGAGCCAAGTGATGACTTGGTTCCTATTAATCTTGAAGAAATGAAGTAAGAGTATACAAAATTCAAATCTCTTTTTAGGGTTAAGTTGCTTCTATCTCATCTGGTTAAGGCAGGGGGTTCACAATTCAGCCCTAGTGACTAGGAACCTTTCAAATTGAATTGTTTTGGAAAGTCTTTCCTGACTACTTTCTATTCACTATGTCAGATTTTGGGTTTCAGCCCTGGTGCAGTAATGCCGATTGCATACATGTTCATGGGGGTGAAAATACAACACCCTAACTTCTCTATAACATATGACTTTGCTTCTTCTTTGGTGGAGAGGATAGATGGACTATCAAAGCTGTAGAATGGTGATACTGGTACTCAATTCTTTTGGTATTCCATGTTGATGCATATGTTCTTGTTTAGAAATGCTGATTTCTTTACTGAGAAGATGAACTTAAGACAATCAGTTAATGGAGAAAGATTTCCAATACAGATATGGGCTATAGATTTGTCCTGTAATAAGTAAAGCACTAGTTATGTGTAATTTCATAATTGTTTTGCTTCAAGATTCAGGGCTAGATTGATGGTAAATGTACCTAGGATCCCTCAGGAAGTGCATGATTTCCTTAGGCCGAAGGAGACGAAACCAGAATTGAGGGTTTTACATAACTGGGGTGACATTATCCCATATCCAGTTAGCACTATCCTGAGAATATATGGATTTCAAAGAACCCCTCACATACTGCCATACAATGTGCCACCAAGACTAGGGTTTGTAGAAGTTGTGTGGCAGATGGGGTGTATTCATGAAGATAACCTAACAAGAAAGGGGAAGGGAACATTATTCTTTGATTATATAGTAGTGTATGACTTTACATTTTCAAAGGGATATGAAGGGTAAGAGTGTGCAGGATGCAAGAATGGAGGCTTGCAAGGAGTTCTTAGATGGCAATGCATTTGTAAAGACTCGTATATTTTTGCAATTGGCATGGAGGATGAAATTTGAGGAATATCAAAATAAATGCAAGGAGAGAAGAGAACTAAGGCCTGATAGGTCAGATTAGGAGAATGATGAAGAAGTGAAAGCTGAACTAATGGAAGAGTTCAAAAACATCACTCCTGAAGAAGGAAGACAACTAGTGAATTAGGCTAGTGTTTTGATTTTTCCTGAATGGGACATCGCAGATGTAGTGATTTTCAATGCCATTATGAAGTCCAAGAATCTTTTTCAGGATTCTGAAGAAGTTAAATCAACATTACAAAACTCTACCTTCAGTGAAAAATATGAGACCTTGGCAATTTGGGCATTGGCTTCACAAGGAAGAAAGCCAGACATTGTTGATATTAATCCAAATTTCAAATGAGGATTAATAATAAAGAGGGCTTCAGAGATTACAACAACCAAAGCCACTAGTTTAACTATGAATGTGGCCAAGTTGGCCCAAAAGACTACTAAAAGGGAGGAGGCTTAAAGAAAGAGCTTAATGGAGAAGTATAACATTTTAATTGAAGAATATAGTAAAATGCAACATAAGAATGTTGAGCTACAAACTAAAGTAGAAAGGTTCAAGTATAGACATACTAGGGAAACATCCAATGCTCTAGGAACTAGCACTTCACCTCCCATAGTAGGGTCAATGCCTCCTGCTTCTCCAAATGTTTCTACACCAGGGTCTCCCATTCAAAATCCTTCTCTTACTCCTCCTCTAGAACAAGTTGATAAAGAAATGGAGTACTGTGTTGATCCAACAAAGAGGTAGCTCATGCAGAAAATTGATCAATTACAGACATCACTAAGAGTAAAAGAGGAGGGTTTTCTTTAAAAAAAAAGAAAATAAATTGTTACTCTTGTTTTGGAGCATTTAAATAAAAAGGTGGATAATAAACTACCTTCTATACATTCTTTGTATTCTTTGCTATTTGAAGCAATAAATAATATTGATAGGGATCAAGGGATAGTGATTCCAATAATTCAAAATTGGATCCTTAGGGCAAATAATCTAGATGTTATGAATAAAGCCTCAAGGTTTGATGTAAATAACAGGTCTCAATCATTGAAGCCTACTTATATATTAGTTAAATCATTGCAAGGTTTTCAAACCTTACCAGATGATCTAAGTAGGAAGATTAGGAAACTGGTAAAGAACTTCAATGATTGGGGTAACACACTATTACCTGATATAACTGATGAGTAGGGGGAATCAGAACACTCCAACAATGACAGGATCAAGCAAGTAAAGTCATCAATAATCAAATTAAAATAATTTGTGATGACTCAGATGATGATTTGTTGGTAAATTGTATGGATAAGATTATTGGTACCGGCTCATTTTTGGAATCTTTTGAAAGAGATGCTAATCAGGTATCAGTAAAGTATTTGCCTTATAGTACAAAGGTAAAAGAGGTGATTAGTTTTGATTGGCCAATTGACGAAGAATATTAGAGGTGGGTGGCTAAGTATTTGAATGATGATGAGTAAAAAGAGTGGGCTACTGACAGGTGGCAAATCAGATGTTGTGGTTACAGTGTTTCCAGTTTTTTATGGATGACTTTCTTGGTGTGGGTTTCGGGTGGTTTTTTGTTATTGCATCAACCTTCCTCCGCCAACATGATGAATGAGAATATGCTCCAAGATGATTATTGTTGTAATAATTTTTGAACAAGAATATTTTTCAAGGTGGTGGCTATTGTAATAAATTTTGGAATATCACCAGGTGATCCAATTGACTGGTGATAGGTGTACTTTCTGGCCCGATGCTTGTTTGCTCCTTCATTTTCTATAAGAAGGATTTTAAGGCCAGAAGTACAGGTTAGCAAGTTAGATAATTTTTGTTGAATCTAGGTGAAGTTACAGAGCAAATTGTAAATTCTAATGGTTTTAGAGAAATGCAATTTAGGTTTTGAGTCATTATGTAATAGGTTTTGAGTTCATAGAGATTTAATGTTGTTTAACAGTTCTAGCATTTGAGTTGAAATGAAAATTTGAGCTCATGTCTCTCCATTGTACATGCATATCTGAAATTTCAATGAAATAACTAAGGTTTGTTTTATCCATCTCACTGTTGTGGTGTGTATGATTATATTTTAGCTTTAATTCAAGGAATTAATCAAAATGCTTGAATGGGATTATAGGCAGATATGTGTTGTATAAAGATTTGATATGTAGTCCTGGGTTAGAATGCACACTGATGAAATTGTAATGTAATTTTTCAGGGATCTTATATGTGATGTATTAAATCTATTTTAAACCTCTCGATACTTATGAATTTGACTCCTGCAATGGATATATGGCACTGATCTAAGTTGTAATTATTCATGTAGCTCAGTATTTTTTTGTCTTTTCCTAGAGCTTGCTACAATTTGAAAATCATTGACTGTCTTATACAATGGATTGTGTTTAGTTATCTCATGCTCCATATAGTTGATATTTTCTATGAATAGCCAATTCTAGTTGATATTATCTTATCGTGTTGAGCTATTAAGTGAGATCATTTGCTATTGTTAATGTTGTTTATAACAATGGTGCAGAGGTTGTAAAAAAATTAAGGGATCACCCTACGGGGTCTTGCAGAGCCCAAAGTGTATGAGGCTTTTAAAGTCCTCGTCATTTGGCCCAGGTCCTTCGAGCTGCCCTCGATTGGAATTGGAAATTCCATAGGTATATTAGAAGACAAACCTAGTTATATTGTAAAAAGAACCAACATACACGTCAACCACTGAACAACCACCTCTACAACTAACTTTTTAATCTTTTAGGATCACATGAAACATAAAACACACTAATTTCAAGGTTGTTAACATCACTATTGAAATGTTTTAATTTTTTGACCTTTCAAACATTAAAAAGTACATTAAATTAATTATGTAATGGCATAAAAATTAAAAACATCATGAATTAATTATGTAACCACATAAGTCAAATATAATTCTATCAAGAAATTAATATCAAATAGATAATATAATCGCGATAACTTACACATTTCAATGTCATTGATCTTCTTCTTCATCCAACTCTTTGTCTGTATCATCTGATCCATATTCGACATTGTAAGGATTGGTCATATCATCATCATCATCATCATCGATATCAGTTTCGATAATGTCATCATCCACACAGATGTCATCTTCATGAACATTAACTCCTACATCATCATCTAGTTCCTCCTCTTCGACATCTTTGTCAGGGACATCATCAACTAACCGTTGATCCTGATCATCATCTATATCATCTTCTAGTTCTTCGGTATCTTCTTCTTCCACCACATTATAATTTACTGGCCTTCCTCTTGGATCATGTCTAACAACAAATGACCAACCCAATTTACCTAGAACCTCTGAGTAAAATACCTACTCACATTGGCTTGGAAGAACATAGGGCTCATTTCCATCTCACTCAATCAACCTTGTATTAACCATGGTAAATCCATTATCATGTTCAATAAGAATTCTCTCAGGATCCTTTTCATTCAATCACAGCCTATACCATAGGACGACGAACAAAATTAATCTGAAGGACTTAAATTCACACTCAAGTATATCATCCAAAATCCCATAATATCGATTTTCTGAGACTTCTGGATGTATGTTGCTTTTAGATGAAACATTAGTCACCTAAAATACTATAGTTATACCAGAATCACAAGTTTTCTTCATGTCATCCAACATTTTGATTTGAAATTTACAACCATTGCACCACATAGCCTTGTGGTGTTTCACCTGCAATATGTCAAACATGTAAAAATTATTGCAATATCGTCAGTTGATAAACATATTTATTCTTGGCCGAATGTATGCAAAGAAAACAATCTCAAGATATATATACATCAATATACTTGAAAATAATTAAATAATATGGGTGATTAATATATTTATATGTACCTGTTTATCTCTTAAGCCATATGCTAAATCAATTTCCCTTTGTATAACATTGGAATCTCCATTACAATGAGCTTCTTTAACCAATGAAGCCACACCTTCCCATGTTAATATGTGACCAGATTGTTGACATCGTTCAATCCATACGTCATCCAATCAAGATTGTTGGCGACGTACAAATGTAGTGCATCCCACTCTCAACCAACTGTACCAAAATAAATTGAAATTCACAAACGACGTATAATTAGTTAAATGCCACAATATACAACCTTAATTTATAATTGATGTATATTGAAGATTAAAAATTAAATAAGTATAATATAGATAAAAACCATATGTAAAATGCATTCCAATTAATCTCCATGACCATTTTATAATTACCTCTCACTTTCCTCAATCTACCTTTCCCCAATAGGTACTCCCCTTCGAATTTGTTAATGGAGTTGGGATCCCAAATGCGATCTAAATGGATCTTTGCTGCAAACTTAGGAAGATATTCAGTAATGTACACCATGGTATGGTATACCATATATCCCTCCACCATAGAACCCTCAGGATGTGCTCTTTGTCTAACCAAAGCCTTCAAAAATTTTAAGTTTCTCTCAACCATCCACATTGACCTTATGTGTACAGGTCCACACAATTAAATCTCCTCAACTTGGTGTATGAGGTAGTGTTCTTGTGCATTGAAAAATGTTGAAGGTAGACACTTTTGCATTTCACACATTAGATGAGGAATTTTTCTCTTCCAATAATTTATATCTTCTTTATGGATTTCTTTAGATGATAGCTATCTACAAGTGATTCAAGGTGCAAATATATTAATGATATTTAACAAAAATATACAGTATATTACATAACAAGTAAAACAAATGGCAATTATAAGATGTATACAATGAATTGAACAAATCTTGCTACTTACCTCATGTATTTTCCAAGATCATATATAACTTGCTTGACATTGTTGTCAAAGTTGTGGGAGAGATAGAGGTAAAACGATGCAACAATTATAAAATGATCTTTTCATTATTTTTCAAAAGTAGTAAACACAATACACTAAAAAGTACATGCATTATACAAGTGTATATAATATACTAGAATAATTACCTTAATGAAGGTATTCCAATCATGCGTTTTCATCCCTGACCCAAATTCACCTTTCTTTGTTATTATATTGTTTATGTTCACAACAAATCTTGTGGGAAATCAATTTTTTTGTATGAATTATTTTATAGCATTGCTTTGCTGCTCTGTTAATAATCAAGGAAGGGCACTTATATTAATTTGGTCTCCATCACTATTCAATTGAATGACATTTTTCATTGCATCATTGACTTCCTGAATGTCACTACAAATTTTGACAATTTTTTCTTTGTCATGCCTTCCATCCAATATTTTCCATAACGTTTCTATTATATTCTTTCTGATATGCATTGTATCAAAAAAATGTACAATTTGTAGCTGCTCATAGTAGGGAAAACTACTAAATTATCTGGGATAACTTTTATGTCCCTGTGGAAGCTGACCATTAATGCCTTGACGAACTTCATGAAGCATATAAGTTAAACAAATTAACAATGACAATCATTGTCAATTACAACATGAGTAAACACAACACAATATAAAAATATAAATTCAAAACATATCATATATGATAGATAAACAATTTGATCTGATGTATAACCTTGACGATTAATTCTATTATTTTCCAACTTCCATAGGTGAGGTGACATTCTTCGTGGTTTTGATGTAGTCTCTTCTTTCCTATTGAAAAGATATTTTTCAGTAGTTTGATACTTATGATTTCTATGGAGGAAGTGCCTATACTCATCAAACACCTGCTTTCCTAAACTTGTTGAACGATGAGATTTCATCTTTGGACCACAAATTGGACATGCAAAATTTTCCTTTGTTTGAAGACCTGCAAGATGATATATAATTGGATTAAATATGTCAATTTTTATAATTACATATAATGAATAGATTATTTTAAAAAAATTCATGATATCTACTTCATCAAATTAAATATTGTTAAAGTGCAGTCGAACGTTATAACATACCACAAAAAAGTGTTAGCCTTGGGGCATCATGAATTGTCCATACAAGAATTGCATGGAATTGAAATTGTCTTTGTCCTATTAGTCTGGAGACGTCATACATAGTGATGCATTCCATAACTTTAGTAACTCATCTATAAGAGGCTCGATATATACATTCATATCTTTAACTTGGTACTTACCTAGTTGAATGAACATAAACATTACATAATTATTATAACTATTTTACTACAATATATATAAATTAATGTACATGACTATTGAATGAAAAAAACATAAGTCATTATGCAACAAATAAGACAAATGAGATGATACTACGTTAAAGAAAATTGATGTAAAAAAATACCTGGAACAATCATTGACAAAATTATGTGCTCCCTCTTTATTGACATCCATGGATGAATGTTATTGTTGATAACAAAAATAGGCCACACTAAGTAAATAGATCTCATCTCTCCAAATGGATTAACACCATCCGCTCCCAATGAAAGCCTGAGATTACGAGGTTCTTCTTTAAAGTGTGGCCATTTTTTCTCCATGTCCCTAAATGTAGAACCATCTGCAGGCATTAAGAGAATGTCATCTCCACTTCTATTCCATGCATGGTAATCCATCAATTGCGGTAAGATTTCACACCTAAATAATCGTTGCATACGTGGAATAATGAGAATATAACGAATAACCTTGCGAGACACCTTTTTTGTTAGTTGATCTATTCGATATCTACTAATATGACATTCTTAGAATTTTGTTACAAATTCCTATTTTTTATGATATATAATATGATCATTGGGACATACATCTATTACTTGATACTCCATTCTGATATCTTTCATAATGGCACATAAATCTTGGTATGAGCAAGGTAAAATATTTGATGGTGGTAACAAAAATTCACCAATCAATCTACAACAAAAAATAATTTGTTCATATAAAGAATATTAATGGTACATATTTCATCCTTTATTTACTAGTGATGACTACCAACAATTAAAATAGATGAAAAAATATGACATATATGACATACCTTAACATCTGTGAGATTGCTATGTTTGATAAACCATTCATAATCTTTAAGTTCAACAACAACAATACAACCAAGAGAAGAGTTGTTTCAGAGCCTTCATAAAGGGGGTCGTATGCCTTGTCAAGTATAGGTAAATCATGAATATCATCAAAGTCATCTTGATCATCATGATCAGCTCTGCCACTAAATGTGGCGTGGATCAATGTATTCGTACCACCATCTTCAACTGTGTTTTCTGCCGCATGATCATCTTCTTCCATAGGATCATTAACTTCATCTTCAATATTCACAGCTCCATATTCTTCTACTTGCAAAACCACATTCTCTAGGCCGTGATAATCCATATCATCTGCACTAGGGTGCCCCATCTGTATAATAATGATAGACACAAATAAACCATGATCATGATCAAGTGATTATATATATATACATATAATGTTGAAACAATATAAACATTTACAAATTCAATCAATATAAACACATATAATGAGCAACTTACCAATGGACGATAATCATGCCCCCCTTCAACATGACCATGTTGCCTACAATGTTTCTTAGCTATTGTGATTAAAAGTCATCTCGTCTTTAAGCCCTTGCAATTATTGCAAGGACAATAACATTTCCCATCACCCTTTCTTTTCAATCTAGCCCACAATCTATCAAGTGTCTCTTCATTTTGTTATGGACTAATATTATCTGACATGATTTTTCTTTACCAAGCTTGACTATTTAGATCTTCAAAAAATATCAAACTCACACTCCAATAATTTTTATTCATAGATAGGTAACATAATATAATAATTCTGATATTTTACACCAACAAAATTTGACATGCAACCACCCCTGCAAAAGAGAAGATAGTGTGAAGTTAATGACCCCAAAAAACACTTTATAATGCTAATTCCAAAACTTATTAAATTCTGATTTTACTATGATTTCCAACCGTTAAGACTCCTAAAATCATAATATTGAACTTGATCACAAAATTCCTGCAACAATGGAGGTAGCGAGCTAGTAAGAGCAAGTGACCCATTCCTAAGGAGCAACAAGTCAGAATCATCATTGCTAATGTCAATACAGATTTATCCTTTTAGTTAAAGATGTAATGTGTCACTTCTTATGATGAGCTTATCCATAGGGCCCTCAACATTGAGAGAGCCCTAATAAAAGAAGCATTGGTAAGAGCATGATTAGGGTACAAACCCTAGGCCTCCGTAGAAACATAAACAATAACTATAGTGGATTAGTGAGGTTGCAATACCAAAAAGATTGAAACATTGTAGGTAATAACAAAATATTGCAATCTAAAGATTTTAGCCAATAACAAGCACACTATGTAGCTTAGTGACATTTGTAAATGCAATCTATGGTAAGAAGAATGACAGTCACTTGAGATGTGATAGTCAAAAACAGGCTAAGCAGTGACAAGATAATAAAGCTCAAACCTTGCATAGTAAAGTGGAGATTTTAACAGTGAGTTTGCTTACCCCCTTGCTGACCTTAAGGGTTTTTCAAATGCTTTCGGTAGTGTTAGACAAGGAAAATGCAATCAAGGAATAACTGTCCAAATGAAGTAACAGTGGTAATCATAGGTTCAATGTTTCTTCTTAGCCATTAATATTGTATAATGGAGGTAGTGGATTAAATGTTTGAGCAGTGTTTTGAGACTCACCAAAGATGGAAAAATAGTGAATAATACCTTGTGGACTGTGAAGTAGTGTCAATAAGGTTGAAGGATCTTAAGAACTACAATACCATGAAACAATGAGTCCCTTGTAGTAAGTAGGTAGACTATATGGCATAGTTTGATTTTATAGAAGGATGCTCATGAAAGGAATCTTCAAGTGATAGTGAGTGAGATGTTTGAGATTGTAGCTAAGGGTGCAATACCCAGTCTTAAAGGAAGTTAGCAAAGTAGTAAATGTGCAAGAAAATTGAATCGTACACAATAAACTATTCACAATGTTATCTTCCATAATGCCTTGAGTTTAAAGACAAAAATCTCATTGTATCTTCATGATGAAAGTGGTGACCTTAATGGTCAATCACTGACAACCATGATTTTGAAACATGCTATTGTGCTTATGGAGGAAATATTTTAAGCAAGGAAGTGAGTGGTGGTTTGGAACAATGGCAGGTATGAAGGACTTGCTTTATATGCATACTATGCAGTCTAGCTTAAGAAAACGTTTTGAGAAGAGATTGAAGGTGGATTATGGAACTCAAGGGTTACCATGAAAAGGATTAAAGCAAAGACTGAGATCTATTTAAAATCCACAATCATGAAGATATTAAAGATGTCACATGCAAAAAACTAGAGCTGGAGTAATGAATACAGCGCCAAAGAGGACAGTGTGTTGGGGCAAATTTAGGAGATCTCCACATTATCTAATTATAGGGAAATACATCATTTATTTATTTTCTTAATTAAAAGAAATCATTCTAAACCCTATATAGGATACATTGATACTTCAAAAGCCTTTGAAGGAATTTTAGATTATGCAAATATATGTCAAGTAACATTCATAAGGTTTAGAAAATCTTGATCACTCTCTAGAATAGCCAATTAAACATGGGTTGTGCTTGAATGCACTACATAATTGATATAACGCAGCCACTCTGCACTTCAACCAGAGTTATAGGCTCTTTATTGCAGCAAGAGGTAATCACTCTTTGATCATGCTATAATTACATCCTGACCTATTAAACTTGAGACAACTTAAATGCACCCAATGATGATTAACACCTACATTATATGAGTGCCTCCATTTCTATCACAACATAGCCACATTAAACTTGGGTCACACATGAATGCATCTGTATTTGTTATAGCACAACTGTGCCACATGACCAATACAGTTATGGATCACATAATTACAGTCACAAGAATTTGTTCCTTGGTTGTGATCTTATGGTGATTCCACACAACAAAATCTAGACATGAAATTTTCAAAACCCTTAACCTCTAAAAATGAAATCTGATGAGATGTTGCTTTAAAATATGATTTTCAAACCTAGAACTACAAATTTGACTTCACAGCTGAATTTTGCAAAAAGACAATGACTACCCTCAACCTGGCGATATCTTTTTGAATTTTTTCTGATTTTTTTCAAGAAAATCATCCTTAGTTCTCCACAAACTGTCTCAAGTATAGCAAAACATTGTCACAATAAATCAAGTGCAAACTCACTTTTCTTTATGTCGGCCACAATTTGATTTTTTAAAAATTTTCATGTTTGTCAAAAATTTGATGAAAATCATAGCCAACATTTTGACAAACCCAAGGTTAGTCAAAATTTTGACGAACGTCGGGGATAAACTTTCAAAAAATTGGAAATTACACATCAAATTTTACAAGCACTTGATGAACATCGTATTTTACATATTTCATCAGACAGTTTCATTGTATTTTGCAGTCAAATTTATTAGTGGGGTAATTTTGGGCCTGTTGGGATTGGTGGAGTTGGAAGAGACTATTCTATATCGGTTATTTTATTTTTTGTTGTTCATAAAGGGAAACATTCTAACAATTTAATGGAGGGGTTGGCAATTCTCTAGGCTATTGAGCATTCTTGTGCTTTGGGTTGGCATAAGATTATCTGTGAATCTGACTCAAAGATTATTGTTAATTTTTTGAATGAGCAAAAGTTGACTGATGTTAATTGGAAACTTGCTTTGGTTGTTCATCAAATTTTGTAGATGTGCTCTATGTTGGAGGTGGTGTCTTTACCCACATTCTGTGCAAATAGAAAAGTGTTGGTGATTGTTTGGCCAAGTGAGCTTTGGAGCATGATTTTGATTGGAAGATTGAGGGGTGGGGGTAGTTATCCCCTAATTATTGTCATGAATTAGAAAGGATCATTTTTTATGATTTGGTTGTCTGAGGTGATTGTGGTCGTGTGGGTGGTGGGTTTTGTCATGATTGGGTGTCCTTGTGCTTTAATGGAGGGGTTGGAAATTCTCTAGGCTATTGAGTGTACTTGTGCTTTGGGTTGGCGTAAGATTATCTATGAATCTAACTCAAAGATTATTGTTAATTTTTTGAATGAGCAAAAGTTGACTGATGTTAATTGGAAACTCGCTTTTGTTGTTGGTCAAATTCTATAGATGTGCTCTATGTTGGAGGTGGTGTCTTTTACCCACATTTTGTGCAAGTAGAAAAGGGTTGTTGATTGTTTGGCCAAGTGAGGTTTGGAGCATGATGTTGATTGGAAGATTGAGGGTTGGGGGTAGTTATCCCCTAATTATTGTCATGAATTAGAAAGGATCATTTTTGATGATTTGGTTCACTGAGGTGATTGTGGTCGTGTGGGTGGTGGTTTTTTTCATGACTGGGTGTCCCTGTGTTTTCTTTTCTTGGGAGCCTACTAGTTCCTTGATCTCTATGTACTACTAATTCCTTGATATCAATAAAGTTTTTACCCTTTTTATTTTTTTACAAAAAAAGTCTAAAAAATAACATGCAATTATTAAAATGTCTCTTCCAATTAACAAGAGACCATTTTTTAAGGCCTCGTACAAAACAATTATTTATAATTTTGTTAATATTTTTATGATAAGCCATGAGAGTTAGTAGTTTCCATAAAAATTAATTCAAAAATATTTGACAATGTATTTTTTCTATTAGAAAATATTATCCATATTTATTATCATTTTATTTTATAAATGTTTTAAGTGGAAAGTATATATATCCAAAGTAAGATTATAGGAAGCATAAAAAACTTAAAATGGTAAACATCTTACATCTTCTTGCTAAAGAACATTACACCCTTAAATGATACAAGTGTGAACTCTATACATTAAATTTATATTTGATTAGTCATTAACTAACTATTAGGAAATTGGATGGAAATGATCAAATAAAATATTAATAATTAAATATAATAGAAAAAAGAATGGGCTTCCTACAACCTCTCCCCAACGTAATTCGCAGGTGGATCGTAATTGTAGTTCATGAAAATGGTGTCGTTGTCCACAATTTCTCCACACCACTTGAGTGTAATTTCGGCACGCTTGCCCTTGAGCATTTGAATTGGAATTATAGTCGTAATATTGCTTTTCACTCATGAAATTTGCAGGCGAGAATCCCACAACTACTTCCTAGAAAAGGTTTTCTCCATATTGACTGCTATCATGCTGCAAAACACAATTCGCCATGCATTGATTAGAATAGTTCTGCTAGTCATCTATCAATACTTATTGATCAAGAAATCAGGATAGCTCCAATTAATCTCATCATAAACAAATGATCATTTCCACCACCTTCCACACTTGTTAATTGCTCCTTACATGTCATACTGACACAATTAATTGTGTACATTATCCTTTTCATACTTATTTTGATTTTATATGGTCAACCATGCCAAGCCATTATCAGGTTATAATCTACTAATATCTTTATGAATGAAAAATTCTCTTTAGGGAAATTTTCGTCCCATCGATTGTTCATTCTATCATCTTTTTATCTTTCAACCCAAATTATTCATTGGTATCCTAAGGTGGCATCCAACTTTTTCCTCAAGAATAATAATATCCAACTATTATAGATTCTCGTATCATAAAATCAATAACCAGTGTTGAGTCACCCTCAATCTAAATACATTCCGAATCACTTTCTTTACCAACCTTCAATCTCCATAACAAAGAATTTGCTTCTATTATGTTATTTGTTTCCACACCAAATTTAAAGGAACAAATATAGAGAGGCTACCTCTCCTTATCCTTGAAGATACCCTCCACTAACTACTCTAAAATTCACTTTGTATGCACCTTCAAATTTAAACTTGACACACCCTGATATAGGATAACTCAAATTAGATGCTTCCTTCATTTTGACCTTCACCTTAGTAGCCTTGCAACCATTAGAAACTTGTGCATTGCCCTGCCCAACATTTATCCTCATTTTTAAAATCCCAATCCTCCCTCCAACTACAATATCCTATTTCTTTCATAATTGATTCCACATTATCCAAAATTATATCCATTAAATAATCTCCTTATTGAAAAATATTATGATTCCATTTCAACTAAATGTTCCAAAAGATCAATGCTAGAGCGTAATCCCAAATTTTTTTGAGACATACTCTTGATTCTCAAGATTCATCTAGAGAAGTTTGAGAACATAGTCAAAGTTTCACAAATCCGTCACCTACCAAGAAACCAATGTCACAATTGTAAAAAAACCATACAAAGGAAAAATTTATGATCATTTGTTTCAACCTAATTTTATATAAAATACATGTAGATGTGCCTATCTTTCCCTAGTTTTTTAGTCTATCCTAACTGAGAGCCCTTCTATTAACTACTACCCGAAGAAAGATATTAGCCTTATGTAGTCTTTGAAAACTCTACCAAATATTGCCCCTTCTATTAATGAGAAGGAAAATTTTCTTGTAACATTTTTCAAGTTTTTACAACATGATTTATGGCTGCTATGAGTTTCTACTAGGTAGGGATATATTTCATTTGACCCCCTTGTCTCAAAGGAAAGAGATATTGCATTCAATAAATAAAAAGAAATTAAAATCAATATTGCATGCTCATAATGTTTTCAAACCTTATACAATTCATGCCTAACATCATCAAGGTCTGCATGAGCTTCCTGTTCTTTCCTTGCATGCTCTTCTATTCTAAGATCTAGGGTTTTCTAAATTTCTATAAGCCATGATGGAAGAATGAAGATTAATTATGAAGTAGAACATTAAAAAAGGTTCCTATAACAAGTATAAAATTTACAGGTATACTTGGAGATTTACCTTGAAGTTGTTCTAGCAAACTTGCTTTTGCAGAAATCTCATCTTGAAACTGGCCATGAAGATAATCAAATTTAACTTGAGCTTTCTCTCTAGCTAATCTTTTGTCCTTTCCATCCAACTCAGTCATTTTATCCATTTCTTGTAGTAACCTATCCACATTGTTTGATACCATAGAAGATATCTCTTCCATCTTAATAACCTTGTCTCAGAGTCTTGAAATGTCATCTCTTAGCACGACTCTCTCAGATTCCAATTTTTAAAATCTATCTTCGTATTCTTGTATTGAAGCCTTGAGTTGAGCTTTTTCTGCTACTTATTTGGACTGCGCAACAAGAACGCTTGCACATGCATCTTCTTTGAGGGAGAACTTTCTTTCCAACTCCCTGACGTGAGCTTGGATATTTCGCACTATATTGTCTTCTTCAATGTTAGTTTTTAGTTGTTTTTCAATATGTTCTATGGACCAGAAATTAGAACTTAGTGATAATTTATATTGAAACTAGTACCTAAGTTATATTGCCAAAAATTTCTCCTTATATGCCACAAAATTGATCTACATTTTTCAGTAGTATGGAATCTTTTTTTTATAACTTCAGTATCATATGATTCAATTATTTGTTCCTTCTCAATTAAGAGTTTTTGCAACTCAAGTTCTCCTCAATAACTAGATACATAATTCAAGTCATAGAAGACAATTAAAACTCTAAAACTAGCAATTCACACATAGACCAAAACTAGGCATTTGTATATATTTGACTTATGTTTTTTAATTATTTCCTCTACAGTATTCAATCTTGAGGACAAGGCAGTCAAATGAACACTTAATTCCTCAAACGATTTCAATATTTCATTCAAAATTTTCTCCAAAAATTTCTTGCTACCTTCAGCAACATGTTTTGAAAAGTATTTGTACCAAGGCAGCCCAATACTCAGAAAAGAAGTTTGAAATACTACACTACTTTTTAATTAGAAACTATTAAATTGATGTCATGAAGTTCTAGATGGTCACAAATATGGTACCTTCTCCTACTTTTATGGCCAAATGCTGTAAAGTCTCTTTAAACTGATCATATGTTAACCTAATGGATGACAACTGTGCATCCAACCATCTCCAAAGTTTTGTATCTTCTTCCCGCTTCACTTTAAATAAGTGTCAATTATTTTACTGATGTATTGCAACTTTAGTTGAAGTTGAAATATTTCTTTGTAGACTTCTTCAGGTTGGAAATTTGCAACACAGTAAATTACTATCATTCATCAATCACAAAATGAAAAGCATGGCTTTGCTTAACTCTTAGTAAGAAAAAAATGTTACTAGTTCCAGTTCAGGTTCAAGTACAAGTTCGGGTTCAGGTTCAGGTTAGCAAGAGGTAGCTCAAAGGTTGTTATAAATAGTCAATTTATTCATATTTTCAACAAATACTGCTCATAATTAAAATGTAAGAGAAAATCCTAACAATATAAGGAGCCCTTACATTCAAACTTAGAGAAAAATGAAGAAACCCTGTAGTAATAGCTAAATTTCAAAACCTCTAGCAAAAGAGGCAGCTCAAAGGTTGTTATAAATATCAATTTATTCGTATTTACAATGAATACTGCTTAGAATTAAAACATAAGAGAAAATCCTGACAATCTACAGAACTTCCAAGTGAAGGCCGGTAAGTATTGTACACAATTGACAATAGTGTTTGAGTGGTTGGTCCTTACATTCAAACGTAGAGAAAAATTAAGAAATCATGTAGTAATAGCTAAATATAAACACATTCCAACTAAAGATTAGAGAAACCTTAAGAAATCATGTAGTAATAACTAAATATAAACACATTCCAACAAAAGAATAATTAAATATTACATGTACCAAAATTTGAGTGTCATTATTTCCACTAGCTTGATCTTGCACAAGCTTTTCTACAAATTGCAAAGGTTAATAAGAAAAAAGACTAAAAATATCTGGCAAATTTTGCATGGATTTAAAGTTGTTAACATGAATGAATGCTTAGAAACTTGCAAATTGCTTCCGTAGAGAGATATTTTCAATGGCTAGTGTGTCTGTTCTTGTTTGAGGACCTTCACTCGCGATTCCAAGAAAAGGCATTCTAATAGCATCAGAACAACTCAATTCACTGTCACTGCTTTTCTTCAATAACAACTTTAATCCCGCCATTCTCAATGTTTGGCTTGGCTTTGCTTTGCTCAGGCAGGAGAGTTTAAAATGGTAGCTATTGGTGCTTGTTCGGGCTTAATTGGCACACATTGAATGCTTACTTGCCTGGGCCATGTGGGGCCAACTTAACTCAACATTTTCATTTTTATTTATTTTTATTTAACCCAACATTTTCTGTTTAAGTGGCATAATCTAAACCCTTTCAGGTCTCATTTATGTAGCATTCAATTCCATGAGTGTAGAGACGCAATATGGGAGTTATATATCACATATTAGCAATGCCACCTTAGTGTGCAATAGGTATGCGGAAGAAGTGTGGAAGGTCAATTAGGATAAATTTTGATCTTTTCTTTTTCATACATTTACTAATTACTAATTTTGATCATAATTTAATTTTGTAAAATATAAAATTATAATAATTATTAATTATATGTATTTAATAGTTTTATTTATTATATTATTTTTTTTATTATATAAAATATATATTGTATATTAATTATGCTAATATATACTTAACTAGATGGGAATATATATTTTATATATACTTAATTATGCTCAAATATACTTAATTATGCTAATATATACTTAACTATCGTTTATGTTGCATTCAATGCCATGAGTGTAGAGATGCAATATGGGAATTATATATTACATACTAGCAATGGCACCTTAGTGTGCAATAGGTATACCAAAGAAGTGTGGAAGTGTCATGCCCAAACTTTCATTAAGAAAACCCACATATTTTTTTTTGAACATATACAATAATTCACAATGTAACATCTCTTAACCAATGTTGTATTTTAAAAAATTATATTGAAAGGGGAACAACTGATAGTTTAAATAGTTATAGGGTCTTTTAGCCTGTCTCTTTTTGTTGAGTCCCAAAATTTCATAATGTGATATGATGAGATCGAGTTGAAAATACTGATGCTTTCAAAAGCTGTTTGTTGAATTGATAACCAAGCTATAATTTGCTCTTCTTGTTTTTAATTATAAAAATAGATTACAAAATTTACTTAGTGGCTTTTCCTTACTATTTAATTAAATAAAATAATTAAAATGACCATATCCATTTCTTGCACTTATGATAGTTTGTTAAATTAATTAACTATATTATTTAATATGAGAATTAAATATCCAATAAGTTTTCTTTTACATTAAATTCACTTCTCTTTTATTTATTTATTTTTCTATCAATAAATTTTATTTATTTTTCTATCAATAAATTTTATTTATTTTTGGCAATCAATAAATATTTAATAGTAATTCTATTACCATTTACCCATTGGGCAACACTATTTTTATTATTATTATTCAATCCTCTATCAATTCTATTTTCTCATGCACCTAGAATGGTGTTGGCTTCATTTAATTATTAATGGAGTTATTCTTATTCCTAAGGATACCATTATTTATCTAACCACAATTATTTCCTCTAAAAATATATTTTTCACTCTTCATCTAACATTAATGGTATTATTATTAAACCAACATATATTAATTTTTTTTTTAAAATTACACTGGTGTCCCCGCCCACATATATTAATTATTAGCCGATAGGCTATATATATTGTGAATGCACTTTCAATCAAAACCTATCTCATGCTAGAAATAGGTTACCATGAAACCATTTTCGGATGCCAGTTTTCCGTCAATCTCCCCCCTATTTTAAAATAATTCACCACGACTATATACACATACTAATATCATAACTGTAATGCTTGGATTGGACCTTTGATCATGCTTTTAAGTCTCAAAATTTTAGGTCGTGACTGCATCACTTGGTTTACCCATAATGGACCTCCATGGTCCTTAAGTGCCTTGTTTCTCTAAATGCTACGAATTGGGGCATTAACACTTTTCAGAGAATGTCTTCCTATGATGCCACACTCTAATTTTAAATTTCTAGGGCCCTAAAAAAAATTTTGACTAGGAAAGATAGAACTCTTCCTAGATAGCAATTATGGGATCTAGACTGATGGTTTGCTTTAACCATGACTCTGAAAATATTTGTGTAAGAGTCTGCAACCCTTTAATCATCCTTTACATATTATCTCAGATCAAAAGTTATGCTCCCCTTAAAGTTCCTATATAAAACATCTGAGCCACATTTTATAGCATTATGACAAGAGGTTGGAAATGAATAACATTGTGGCAAACTCACAAATACACGTAAATGACCACATGCTTTGGGTGGCTCTCTGTTCTCGACTTCAAATAGGTAAGATAAACGATGGATTTGCACACAATATGAACTATAAATAGAGATCTCACTGCAATTCTGAGAATATCATAACTCACAAGAGTGAAACCTAAAAGACTCACAATAAACGACATATTGTAAATACAAATGAACCTAAAGTTTGCATTAACATGCAAATGTCCCCATACTTTAGATGGATCTCTATTCTCAAATCCAAATAGGTGAGATAAATGATGTATTTGAACGTGTTTTCCAAACAAACATATGAACTATAAAGAGATATATCCTCACAGTATACTGTAAATACAAATGAACCTAAAGTTTGGCTTAACACGAAAATACCATAAAGCACAAGAGTAATGGTAAATTTTTAAATATGAGTTCATGAATCTACCTGAAAGGTTGGGAACAAAGTTGTGACTCCATAGTCCACTATGGAAAAAACATAATTAAAGATGTATGCCTAATAAATATTCTGGAGAAAAATAGACACCTACCAGATACTTTGGTAGGCCTTTGTATTTAGACATAGTGGATATTTTACATGGGTTTTATATATTTTACTCTAGATTTTTTTGAGTCAATGTTCTTGTTGTTAGCCACTGGATGGTCTAAAACAACTGTAATACACATGCAAAGAAAAATACAAACACAAAATACAAAATAAATTAGACACATCTCAGAATTAAATGTAGCACACAAAATACAGAACAAAATACAAAAAAAAATTGACACATCTCAGAATTGCACTCAAATATCATGGTATACCTCAAGGGAAGGACTTTACATACAATTTCCGCTATGGACAAATATGGATTGGACATATAATATGTTCCTGACCTTATTCATTATTATTTGCCTGGACTTTGCCAAGGTATTCATGCAAGTTGAGAAAAACCAATATACATTGATGGCTGTATAATAGATGGATGTTCATTTTATATGCTATCACCTGCATTCACTTCACATTCCAAGACTAGTCAAACTTGGAAACATGGCATGAAAAATTGTACAATTTTAAAAACCCACAATCTTATAAAGGAAATCTTACAGTGAATCTACAGATTTTGAAAGAAAATGTGTAAGTTGTATTAATGCACATGGATAAATTTTGGAAGAAAGTAAAAAGTGGACATTGAAAACAACTAGGCAATACTTTCTCTAGTGTCAAGAACAAAAACAAGTCCTTATGCATTTTTTGGATACCTGTAAGAATTTCACATACACTTTAAAACATCTGAGTATACAATCATATGGAAAGAGGGGCTCACACCCTTTGATTAACAATCAACAGAACAATTTTTTTTTGTATTCTAGGCCAGTATCATAAAATCTAAGAGATTTCAAATCTCTAAGATTTATAGGCTGAAAATGTATATATAATGCAAGAATAGTGTGAGTCAACAAGATTTTCAATATGAAAACAAATGGAAATTACCCAACACAAATAATACAACACTTTATATTTGATTAATGGTTTGTGCCACTATCTAAAAAGTAAATTGCTATCCCTTCACAAAGATGTTATTACCTAATTGGCACTTCCTAAAATTAATTACAACCACAAAACGGGGCTCTCCCCCAAGTTTATGTGCCTTTTACAATATCTACATTTCATAGTAGAGTGTGATGAATTTTACTGGCAGTCAAGAATAAACAAAACGTTAAGAAAAAATGGCTTATCTAATTGCTATGATGTCAGCCTCTGTGTCTTAAAAATCTTTAGAATCAAACCTTAGCTATCATTGAATTGGAGAAAACTGGTCACTAGTTGAAAGTCCTTCACGGGGACATACTATAGATGCTGGAGGAAGTCATAACCAATTTTGGCCAAAAATCGGTGACACCAATAAGCAACATTCCACTGGTCTGGAATAAAAGGTTGAAACCTTGTATCTACATTTTAATGTTGACCCAACTCCCACAGGGGCAGGATACTGACCCCCAAATGTGAGGCTTGTAAATCCTCCTCGAGCCCTACAAGAAGAGATGACTTGAAGATATTTCTGGAATTGTTTGCCCATAACTATCTTAAATGCCTTTGTGGTCAAGTGGTCGCTCTCCTTGAGCACATTCCTCAAACGTTTATAAGTGATTGGACCTAGAAACGCAATCTAACTGACTATGTGAGCGAGACAAAAAAAAAGGTGTATCCATTTCCTAAAATATTTCTCTACTAAAATGTATGTGTGCTATAAGTGAAATAAAATATTTACCGCATACTGAAAAATATGTCATCATACAACATACAAAGATTTACACCTCTCATTATCGTCGGGCTCTTGCACATGCCTGGTGTAATGTCTTATTAATGGTCACACAAAGAGTTACCAAATATAATGGCTTGGTTAAAATCACCAACTACAGAACAATTAATGCCCTTCTGTGCATTTGGCATGGCTGCATACATTTTCATATGACAATGTAAGGTTGTGGCATTCTTACAAGTTCTCCCTCAGTTTTGAAACATGTTATAGATTACTTTACCCTTCCTCCATGTTGGATTGTATCATCATTCCTCTCTTACCTTTCTAGATAGAAATAGCAAGGAAAGAGAATTATTATAAAGCATGGGTCGACCACATGAAATCAAAAGCCAGCTAGCAAAGCTACTATCTGGCGTCAGGTGAATTTGATAGAGGGAAAATGGGGATTTTTACCCATATTTGCAAGGACCATTAAATTGTAATAGGACCTACCCTCAATAATTCAGGTAGCACTTTATGAAAAGAAAGGAAAAGAAGATTTTTATTTATCTATTTATTTATTTTTTAAATAAATTATTTGGAAGACATAATTATTAAATATATCTTATATTTCTTTTGTTTTTTAAAATATTAAGCATTACACACATTTAAATATATATAATCTTCTTTTCTTTAGTTATATTTCTTAAAACATCAAAGATATTATGTTGTTTGAAATGGAGTATTATTTTCATAATTTTTTATTTTTATAAGAACACAAAATAATTATATAATGGTTAGTCCAAAAATACTATGTTAATTATAAGATAATATGATTTTATGATTTATGTTTTATTTTTTATTTTTATATTATTTAGTTTTCCTCTAACAATCATAAAATAAATAGATTGCATCTTGCTTCTTCTATGGATTTTTTATTTTATTTGCATTTAATGTTGAGATCTTCCAATCAAAACAAAAGAAGAAAATGTAAAATACATGGAATATTTAGGGGATTATGTCATCTTAGTTTACACATACACAAACATGAATTCTTTTCATAGAATGAGGGTTTAAATGATATAAATTAGATTGAACAAGCCTTTAGGTTTCCTTCTCCTCAGTGCCAAAGGTGTTCTCTATATATGTTATTATATTTTGAGCTTCAATTCTTAAAGAAAACTAAAGAATATGTTTCCTAAACATGTTAATTTACATATACTTTTCTATCAGCATAACCCTTGCACCCCTTTCGGTGCAAGTGCTATTATAAAATATATTGTATTTATATGCTTTTTAGTATAATATTTATTTTATAGATAAAATTTATGAAACAATTAATGAGTAAAATACAAACTTGAAGACTACTTTCTTTGTATTAATAGTATAATTTTAAAAAATTACATTTTTGCTTGTTTGGATCTTAGTCCATGTTAAATACCAGGGCATACAAAATCCTTATTGCCTAGCCCTAATATTTTGAACCTATACATATATTATTAGAGCCAGTCTTGTAGGATATGGGATACAAAATATGGCTAAAACATACAATAAAAGGATTGGAAAAATACTTAAATGTTTGTTTGAGAAGTGAAGGTGAGGGCTACGACTGATCATGGGTGTCCCACTGAACACTTGAGTCCCAAGGATGAAGACTATGTTACCAGTTTTCCTCTCGATATGCTCACATTATTAGATTGAGGATGAATAGGTTGTATAATGAGTTGGTGATTGTAGTGGGAGTGCTTCTAAATGGCTTCTAGTACTCTCATAATCTTTTGTGGTTTTTTACATCTTGGTCATTGTCCATGGAATTTTCCCTTGAATGACCGGACATCTGAGTAGAATCGATCAGCCGCTTAGTCCACAAATGGGTTTAATGAGTGGATTAAGTACCTCAATGATAGCAATGCTAAAAAGGACATTAATGTTGATCTCTCTAATCAAGAAACTCCTCCAAAAGAAAATGTTCTTGAAAAATTCCTCAACTTAAAAACTTGGAATGCAAATCTTCTTTCAATATCTATCCTAGAATTGATTTTTCTCTTGCTACTTCTAGAAGTATTTCCACACTTTTTTCTATCCCATAATATAAGCCTTCTTATAAGAAAAGAATTGTAAAAGGTTAGCTTTTATTCTAGAGTAAAGAACATATTACAAACACATAATCCTTCATAAAAGAAAATAATTGTAAAAGATCAGCTCAGTCTAGATGAAGGATCCTTGTGATTGTCCTGTTGTTGGTTTGGAGGAGGACTATACTAAGCTTCAAAATATTTTGGCTGGTAGACAATGAAACTCTCCTAGGGATAAGGATATTCTTTCTTGGAGTCCAGATCCTAAGGGTGCTTTCACTGTGGCTAGTGGATATCAGGAGTTGCTAGTTCATAAGTTTGGTGGGATGGAGGTTCCTTGGTGGAAACATGTGTGGAACAAGTTCTCATGGAAAAAGTGTAATTGCTTCATGTGGAACCTAGTGTGGAATAAATGTTTGACGTCGGATAATATTTGAAAGTGGGGATTCCAGGTCCCTTCTATTTGTGTTTGGTACGGTTGCAATGAGGAGGATTCTTCCCATTTGTTTTTCTATTCTTTTTCAATGCTCCTTTGGAATTTTTAGTGGGATGTTTGGAAACATCCTTGTGTGCATGCTTGTTCCCTTGTTAAGTTCTGGAGCAATATGGGAAGACCTCCTACTCAAGCCTCTTTCCTCTAGATTGTGTGGTGCATTTGTCCTACCTTCATCCTTTGGAAAATTTCACTATAAGGGAATTGTATGATATTATTTGGGGATAGGCTAATGGTTCAATAGGTTTGGCACAAAATTGTTGGTATGATCTAGGAGACAGTGGAAGCTAAATGTCAAATGGCTTATCCTTTGGAAATGAGTGATGATGACATTGTGAATAGACTTGGCTTACAGGGATTGATTTTTGACTCTGCTTGTGTCAGAAGAGGTAGGGGGGCTAAAAAGAAGGTTCAAACGGTTGGAAGATGGTTTCCTCCTCCAGTGGATATTTTAAAGATCAATACTGATGGTTCCTCTAAGGGTAAGTTGGGGCCTATTGGGATTGGTGGAGTTGGAAGATACTATTCTATCTCGGTTATTTTATTTTTCCCCATTCATAAAGGGAAACATTCTAACAATTTAATGGAGGGGTTGGAAATTCTCTAGGCTATTGAGTGTACTTGTGCTTTGGGTTGGCGTAAGATTATCTATGAATCTAACTCAAAGATTATTGTTAATTTTTTGAATGAGCAAAAGTTGACTGATGTTAATTGGAAACTCGCTTTTGTTGTTGGTCAAATTCTATAGATGTGCTCTATGTTGGAGGTGGTGTCTTTTACCCACATTTTGTGCAAGTAGAAAAGGGTTGCTGATTGTTTGGCCAAGTGAGGTTTGGAGCATGATGTTGATTGGAAGATTGAGGGTTGGGGGTAGTTATCCCCTAATTATTGTCATGAATTAGAAAGGATCATTTTTGATGATTTGGTTCACTGAGGTGATTGTGGTCGTGTGGGTGGTGGTTTTTTTCATGACTGGGTGTCCCTGTGCTTTCTTTTCTTGGGAGCCTACTAGTTCCTTGATCTCTATGTACTACTAATTCCTTGATATCAATAAATTTTTAACCCTTTTTATTTTTTTACAAGACAAAATCTAAAAAAGAACATGCAATTATGAAAATGTCTCTTCTAATTAACAATAGACGATTTTTTAAACCCTCAAGCAAAACAATTATTTATAATTTTTTTAATATTTTTATTTAGAAAATATTATTCATATTTATTATCATTTTTATTTATAAATGTTTTTAGTGGAAAGCATACATATCCAAAGTAATACTATAGGAAGCATAAACAACTTAAAATGGTAAATGTCTTGTATCTTCTTGCTAATGATACAAGTGTGAACTATATACATTAAATTTATATTTGATTAGTCATTAACTAACTATTAGGAAATTGGATGGAAATGATGAAATAAAATATTCATAATTAAATATAACACACAAAGAATAGGCTTCCTAAAACCTCTCCCCAACACAATTCTCAGGTGGATCGCAATTGTAGTTCATGAAAATGGTGTCGTCGTCCACAATTTCTCCACGCCACTTGAGTATAATTTCGGCACGCTTTCCCTTGAGCATTTGAATTTGAATTATAGTCGTAATATTGCGTTTCACTCACGACATATGCAGGAAAGAATTCCACAACTACTTCCTTGAAAATGTTTTCTCCATACTGACTGCTATCATGCTACAAATCACAATTTGCCATGCGTTGATTAGAATAGTTCTGCCAGTCATCTATCAATACTTCTTGATCAAGAAATGAGGATAGCACCAATTAATCTCATCATAACCAAATGATAATTTCCACCACCTTCCACACTTGTTAACTGCTCCTTACATGTCATAATGACAAAATTCATTATGTACATTATCCTTTTTATCCCTATTTTGATTTTTTATGGTCAACCATGCAAAGCCATTATCAGGTTATAATCTAATAATATCTTTACGAATGAAAAATTCTCTTTAGGGAAATTTTCGTCCCATCGATTGTTCATTCTATCATCTTTTTATCTTTCAACCCGACTTCTTCGTTGGTATCCTAAGGTGGCATCCAACTTTTTCCTCAAGAATAATAATATCCAACTATTACAAATTCTCATATCATAAAATCAATAACCAACGTTGAGTCAACCTCAATGTGAATACATTCCCAATCACTTTCTTTAGCAACCTTCAATCTGCATAACAAAGCCTTTGCTTCTATTATGTTATTTGTTTCCACACCAAATTTAAAGGCACAAATATAGAGAAGCTACCTCTCCTTATCCTTGAAGATACCCTCCACTAACTACTCTCAAATTCACTTTGTATGCACCTTAAAATTTAAACTTGACACACCCTGATATAGGATAACTCAAATTAGATGCTTCCTTCATCTTGACCTTTGTTTTAGTAGCCTTACAGCCATTAGAACCTTGTGTATTGCCTTGCCCAACATTTATCCTCATTTTTAAAATCCCAATCCTCCCTCCAACTACAATCTCCTATTTCTTTTATAATTGATTCCACATTATCCAAAATTATGTCCATTAAATAATCTCCTTTTTGAAAAATCTTATGATTCCATTTCAACTAAATGTTCCAAAAGATCAATGCTTGAGCATAATCCCAAATTTGTTTGAGACATACTCTTGATTCTCAAGATTCATCTAGAGAAGTTTGAGAACATAGTCAAATTTTCACAAATCCCTCACCTACCAAGAAACCAATGTCACAATTGCAAAATAACCATACAAAGGAAAAATTTATGATCATTTGTTTCAACCTTATTTTATATAAAATACATGTTGATGTGCCTATATTTCCCTAGTTTTTTATTCTATCCTAAGTGAGAGCCCTTCTATTAACTACTACTTGAAGAAATACATTAGCCTTATGTAGTCTTTGAAAACTCTACCAAATCTTGCCCCTTCTATTAATGAGAAGGAAAATTTACTTGTCACATTTTTCAAGTTTTCACAACATGATTTATGGCTGCTATGGGTTTCTACTAGGTAGGGATATATTTCATTTGACCCCCTTGTCTAAACTACATGCAATGATATTAAAGTGAGGTTGTGCTCACTATTTTGTGCCTTAACATGTTATAGTGGATTTGTTGTAGGTATATGGAAGTTCTATAATTATAGATATTTATGAGAGGGATGCATCAAAACATATTAAAAAGAATCTATTATGAAGGAGAGTGTGATTGAGTATCAAATAAAGTAGTGTTGGGTAGAATACATAGAAATGTTCTCCATTAAGTGGAAATTGGATAAATAAGGTTTTAAGATTTTATACCTTCCAATGTCATAGTTGGGTTGAGAAAATTTAAGAATTATTTATGGGGAAATTATTATTGGATTGGAGTGTGAGAGAGCATGATTTTATGATTATGGGTGTGAGAGTGTATGCAATAAGATGCACTCTAAAAGGAGGACTAGAGTGGACTTGATAAGGATTGTGAGATCTTCATTCATGGAAAGGAGAGAAGTGGATTCCAGGAAGAGAATCTAGATTAGAGTTGAGAGTACATATACAAGAATAAATGGGTGATCCCACAATATTGGTTTACAATTTTTGGCCAATCTGGACACAAAACTAATTTTTTCTAACTAAATCTTCACTTTTTGGCACCTATAGTGGCTAAACCATCAGGAATTTGAAAATAATGCAAAATAATAAGTTGTGACATTTTTTTTGTAAATTCTAAATATATTTTTTTCAAAATTTTTGGAATCAGATTGTATTTCTTTTTCCATCTCCTTCAAAAACTAGTTTTTTTTCAATAAACACCATTTTTAAGGAGTGATGCTCACCATATACAACATAACATTTTTTTCATGAATGTTAAAATTCTATTTTTTTTGAATTTAGATTTATAACTATGATATCTAGCGCTTTCATTTGGTTTCATAGTGTTTTATTGAATATTTTTTCCTTAATCAAGTTTCAAAGTCAAACCAATTACAATTCAGACATAGGCCGACTGCATACAACATAACTTTTTTTGTATGTATTGAAATTCAATTTTTTATTTTTTGTTGGATAAAGGACTTCAATATCTAGTGCACTGATATTTTTTAATTTTTATTTTAGATAATCTTCTATTTTTCCACATGTGTAGAACAAAGAGCTTATTTTTTGATGAAAAACCTACATTCACAAGAAATAAAAAATAAATATAATAATAAAATTAAATTTATTTAAAACTATACTTTTTGGGAAGCTTATAATAAGGACTACATACTTAAAAAAAACAAAAATTAAATGAATTCATTTGATCCCCCAAAAGTTAAATCAAAAGTGGTTTTTTATCAGAATTTTGATAGATGTAAAGGAGACTATGTTATAGGTATGGTTTAAAACGAGTAGGGTTCTATCCAAGGGGGTTTGATCTAAGTTGGTACGGTGTAAAGGAGAATTTTGAGTGTATGTATGATGATGTATTCTAAAAGGAGGACTGTAGTGGAGTTTATAAGAATTATAAGGTTTTCATTCATGTAAAGGAGAGAAGTGGCTTATAAGAATATAAGCTAGGTTAGAGTTGAGAGTATGTCTATAAGAATAAATGAGAGATCTACTATATGCTATTGAAAAGAAAAGAGTTAGTAGGACTACAAGAATAAAATAGAACAGGGTAGTAGTGGAAAATATGAAGATGCAATTTGATAGTTTATAAAATAAATAAGAGTTTTAAGTAAAGTACCTTTGGAGGATAGAGTGAATTTAGCATTTGAAATGGTAATCTATGATATCCCAATATGTAATATGGAGGAAGAGGAAGGTGAAGAAGTTCTCCTATTGGAAGAGGAAGCAAGAGGAATAGTAAGGCTACTAGACGGAGATTTATTAGTTGGAATTGAGGACAAAGGAGGATGTGTTTAGCCTTTGGACCTGTTACCTATTTTCAAACAACTCAAGATAGGTAGAGCTGAACTGCATTCATCATTAAAAGGTATACAAGTAATTTTAAAGTTTTCTGCTACATATTCATTGATGTACAAATCTGATTAATTTTGAATTTCCAGTATTATTATGCAAATGTCTGTAACGGTAAAACTCATAAATTTGCATAAGAAATGTTGTTTTATTCATATTGTAAAAACCAAAGTCCCACACAAGCCATGGGAGTAGCTTGATTTGATTACTTAATCAAATACTAAATACAAGAAAGAAATGTATATCACACAACTGAAAATAATATAAGAACAAGGAGATAAGGTGATTCCTCATTTCCTAGAATGATGAATTGTTGTTACAGTTGTGTTGATCTTGGTTCAACTCTAGCTCTATGTCCAACTCTAGCTCCAAGGTTTACCTGCAAGATTGTTGAAAGGTGGTGTTAGAGAAATGAAAAATCACATTATACCTTATCCCTACATTACCAACAGAAATTTAATTTGCATCCTATTAGGCATTCATTAGATGATTAAGTGAAAAAAAGATGTTCAGGGAGCACAAAGTTTAATGGAAGCTTTCAACTTCAACTATTTTGCTAACTTGTTTGTTTAATGTGTAGATATAGGTATAATCATATCCTTTCAACCAACATATATTGTTATGAGTGGTGGAAAATGTGGCTCCCACAAGGGTTGAGCCCAACTCATAACCATGATGTAAACAACATGATATGTAGATAATCAACATTCATTGTTGAAATGGTCACAAATTTTTTTTCAAATTATAATGATTGGTATCAATACTGAAAGTGTGGATGTTTAAAGATACATTTATTTTATAGAAGCTTCAAAAACCAGTCTAGAGCAGTAATTCATGAATACAACTTTGTTCACAGTTTTCTCCAAGATGCAAAGTACAATCATTGAGCATTTACTAAAGAGGAGTATTATAGTCACAAAAAAACAACCACCACATGTGCCATAACAAGCAATCATTATATCATAATCATGAAGGAAAAGGGTGTGAGATCATGTTACAAGGAACAAAAAAAATGAAGCATGGAAAATGAGTAGATTCACCAAAGAGTGTGAGCAACAAAGTACATAAGGACAAGTCATGTTCATACTTCTTTAAAGTTCTTTACATCTTCAAGGATATAATGCATCGAGAAATTTTTTGTAAAGTGCTAATTTTGTTGTTGAGCACATGGTTTGATCAAGTCATGCAATGAAAGCTACAAAAATATAAAAGGAAGTTGTGTAACAAAAGAAAAGTCAAGAAAAACCAAGGTACTATAATAATTCATGGAGATTTTTTAATGAGGACAATTGTAAGAACTTGTATAGTACAACCATGATGGATGAAAACTATGATGACATTTCAATGGACAATAACAAATGCAAAATTTATAAAAGAAATTCTTGATTCTTTGTAAGTGCTAGCAAAGAATACACATCATATCAGTGAATACCACATGCCACTGTAGGTTTAAGACCTTTCTATTTTCTACAAGATATATAAAACAAATGAAGATCTCAGCTTGTGGAGTGAAGAACAAAAACCCATAAATACCATTATCAAGATGTTGCTACAGAATGAAAGGAGAAAGCTAGAAATTCATTTTTTGTGCAAACTTGAAATGAGTTTTTTTTGCAAGTTTTGTTGCAATGAAATACAATGGAGAGAGCTCGGCCTGTAACATGATGAAATACCCAAAACTATTAAGGAAGACACTTACATTCTAAACCTTGCAAAGAACAAATGGAGGGTTTATCTGGAAATATGTGTCACATTCAAAAAATTTGAAAATATAGAGACTTTCATAAAACCCAAAATACTATTTTTTGCAGCTGTGGCTTTGAAAATACATAGACTTTCATAAAACCAAGAATGTATCAACAACCATAATCACCATTTCAAAGCTCGTCTTAGCATTTGGTTGGTTGGGAGAAAAGATTATGCGAGGATCAAGGTTTTGAACAAAGCTTACCTCTTTTTTTTTTTACAGGAAACCCACTCTTCCACAATGCAATAGCTCGAACTAGACTCAATAATGGCAGCCTCATAATTGAGAAGGCATTGATAGTAAAAACACCAAAAAAACTCATAAGAAAATATGGTAGGTCGTGCCCAATAAAGCCTAAAAGTTCTTTCAAAATAGAGGAAAAAACACAATAAATGAATTAGATAAGCCATAGAGGCCACGACATATGTGCCTGAAAACATTTGTAAGATGGAGGAAAACTAAAGAATAATCTCCAGATTTGTGCTTGAAGAAGCTTACCTAGAATTTTCCCTATAGAAATCTTCAGAAAATGCAACATGAAGGTAAAAAATGGTGAAGAAAACTCCAAACCCTACCCAGGCATGGTGGCACAGTAGTTTGCTCTATTTTCTCTAAAACTCAAATGCAAAATGAAATGATTTTAGGGTTCAATGCCTTTTACCAAAATCCCTAAGCTGACGAGTTTAATTTTTGATTTTTTTTTTTAAATAATCATTTCATTTTAATCATTTCCTTGGTCTTGACTTATGAATCAACCTAATAATGTATGAGGGGCCCATGAGGTTTGAATTTTGACTTTGAATGTTATCTTTTGCTTTTGAAACATAGAGTTCACCTTAACTTATAGTTATTGAATGGAGTTCGAAGAGTAGCAAATGTTAATTAAATATTAAAGGTAATGATTTTATTACCTTAATATTTAACATGTAATAAAAGGTGAAGTTAACAAATATTAAATATTAAAATAATCTTTAAATGATTTACCTTTAATATTTAATTAAAAGATTTCCTTTTTAAATCCATGCAAGAAATATAAGTGAAACACAACTGAATGCCCAATCATGCAAAATAGAGAAATGGTAGTGTTTTATTTTAGTCTCACATCATTTTTTGAGTGCTTTTGATCATGCACGATATGAGGTGGAGTTTGGCCACTTATTTTGTAGATATCATCAGTTATGAGACCTCTTTTCATGCATTTTCTCTTTTTCTCATGAGAAACATTTGAGGACAATATTTTTACTTTTAGATTACTTTCAGTGCCACCTCCATGCATTCATGATCTATTTTGAGATGTTTAGTTATGTACATGGTGACAGAAATTTGAGCTATTTAAGCTCAATTTACAGCATTGGTGGGTCTAATTTTCATGCAGTTTTGCTTTTGCTCATGGATGACTTCACAATTCAAATATTTTGACTTCAGTTATCTCCTCTTGGCTTTTTGAAGCCCTTTATTATATATAAGGAAAGTTAGACTTAGTCTTTTTTCCTTGGTTCTTGATTTTTTCCTTTACACTTTGTAGAGAGGTCTTGTAACTTAGTTATTTTTACATAGTTAATATATATAGCATAGCTTTTTACAGGTTAATTTAGTTGTCATTTGCATAGTTTCCTTCAAGTTCTCATTGCAATCATGTGCTTGCCTTCTCAATTTCTGGTGTTTTGCTTCTGTATAATGTTTTGAAGAGATTTGGTGTGTTTTACCAAGAAACCTTCAAATTTCTATCACATTTATGGTTACATGTACACAAAAGTAGTTTTATCACAGGTTATAAATTGTTCCCTTTTAATTTTTATCCTCTCTATTAGGTTGTGAAAATATTGTTTCCTTCATAAAGAAAGATTAAACTAGCCTTTTTACGAAATATTTATGTGATTAAGGTGCCCAAGTTGAGTTGTGTTAATAGATTTCTGAGTATTAGTTGTGAAATAGTCTACATAATAGTTCTTATTAGGTGCATCACCTTCCATTTAAAGTTCAGTTCATGCATTCATTTAAAGCCTTTTCCCTTTTCCATCAAAATTTAGAATCCATAATTAGAATATCATAAAGGAAGTCAGCCTACAATCTGGAGGTTGATTTCTATTTTAGGCAATCCGTATGTCTGGAAATCATCCCATGTTACATAGGATTGCAAAGCATCTTTGCTTTCGCATTCAGGTGCACTCATGTTGATAACAGGACCAAGAGATCTTCATCATTAAGGGTTTGGAGAAATAAACTAGCGAAGAGATTGTACTAGTGGTTTGTCCAAGCTAGATGATATAGAAGTGTTGTCAGATGTAGTATAGCATAGTAAAAAATAAAAAGAGATTGAGTATCCTAGGATGACATAAAGTGTGGGAGTTATAAATATGGGGCCTAAGGTTTTTTTGGATCTGGAACTATGCAAAGAGGAAGATAAGATGAGTGTGAAGATTTATGTCCACATGAATGGAAATATGGAGGATGTTGTATGAGGAGTGTTGAGAGATAGTTTTACAAGTCCAATATCAAGGTAGACTAAGGATGAATAGGAGTAATTTTAGTGAGGGAGGATGGATAGTGGTGGGTCAAATGCCACAAGAGAATTAGAATTGAAACAATATTGTAATACCATGCACATATAGTATGGAGTTGTCATTAAAAATATACAAGCCTGAAGTTTTTTTATATACTTGCAAGAAAGAAACCCATAAGTGTCATGTGAGTATGTCAAAAAAAGTACAAGGTAGATGGAATTTCCAAAAATTATAAAGAAATGATTGGTAGCAAAATGATATGGACAAAAATAATTTAAAATAATTAGGCTTATTTTTCAATTGTACCACAAAGTTTAGTTGATTTTTCATCAAATTGATGTCAAAAATGTATTTATAGAAGGAGATATTTAAAAGGATGTCTACACACATCAATTAGAGGCATTCTTTAGTGAAAGATAATTAAATCAACTATATATTATCCAAATTCTTATATGGTTTAAAGAAAGCATCTTGTGCATGGTACATCAAGTTTGATTAGTTCATCTATGCACACATGGGTTTTCTAATAATATTTTAGATTAAATAAATTATTCATGTAGAAACTATCATATTGATTATATATGTTGATTATCTTGTCATTATTGAAAGTAGTAATATGTTAGTTTATCTAAATGAAGAAAGTTCTAAAAATTTCATTTGAGATGATGGATCTTAAATTGTTGTGAACCATTTGTCAAGGTCCATGAAATGCATAGAATTTCATAAATTAGAAATCCTCTAAGAGGGTATTTGTATATATTGGAGTACTTTGAATTATGGTGCCAAGTATGTTTGAAAATTTATTTTTGACAAGATACATAAGTTAGTTTGTGTAGGATCTATTGATAATTTTAAGTCAACACCTAGATAAATATTCCACATGAGCTTAAGATTCATATATTAGGTTAAAAAAATTATTTGTCATTATTTTATCTATAAAAGTAGAGTGCAAAGTAGCACAAGAATGTGTAACTTTACTCATTAGAGAGATGACCCAATATAGAATATTTTTCTTAAGAAATATCAACATAGCTCATTGCCTTAATATTTACCTTCAAATCTTCTCTTTAACTTTAACTTTTTTAAATACAAAATTAACATAATTTTTCTTAAAGTTAATTAGACATGTTATTAGGTTGCATTTATGAGAAATTAGATATTCAATATTTTTTCTAGCTTCTATATTCATCTTTCTTTTCTTTTTTTATTCAAGGGGTAAACACTTTTGACCAGAGCTATGAACCGGATACAACCATTCAATAATACCACCCCAACGGGGTTTGAACCTTGGTGGCAAGAACAACAATGCCACCTATAAACCATCACACCATGCCAATACCGATAGTACTTCTATATTCATCTTTCAAAGCTTTACTCTTAATATTTTTTTCTATATTTAATCTATATCTTCTTACCTGCATGTAATCTTAAAAAAGAATAAAAATACGTACTATCTATCATTTAAAACAAATCTAAATCTAAAATTTAAAAATACCACTCTCCTTTCCCTAATGGTAAATCACTAAGTGTGATATGAAATGTCAATTAAAAACATAGACACTTGATACCAAAAACTCTTTCAAATACTACATGAATTACAAAAAACTAATACCAACAATTGAATTAGGTTAGTCAAAAAAAAAAAAAAAAAACTACACTATTGTCATTAAAAACAAAAACATATCATAAAATTGTTTGATCTATATAGAATAAATTGTCAACTCAAAACATGTTTGTTGTTAAAATAAAAATTTCCTAAGAACCAAAAGTATACTTTTGAATATATAAAATTGCAATAAATTAATTTATTCTATAGATGACAGAGTAAACATTGAAAAATTGTGTGTAAAATTTCTGCCATATATTAAAATTCAATAAAAACATGAGATTTCTTCTGGATTGAAAAACTAACAACTACACCAATAAATACAACTGTCCAATGATGAGTTTTAATTAAAGGGTACATACATGTTCTAAATAGATCTTTATTTTGAACATCGTTCAAAACTAGACACAAGTTCCATGAATTAAAAAGCAAAAAATGTTTGGTTGGGTAGATAGAGTTTGACATTGTTTCCATTTGACCTTTACTCATTTGATGGCAATGATCAACTAGTATGAAACCCACCACTTTCAAATGAAAATCTAAAAATGTGTACATAAAAGGGTTCAAATAGTGGCAGAGAAGGGTTCACTGTGGGAGACAATGGCTAAGAAGGTTGAGTGGGAAATGGTAGAATACTTTTAAATGGTTGGATTATGTTTATTTTTTTAGTGATTTTTTTAGGGTAAGGATTTTGTTTAGTAGTAATAACATAATATTTTAGTATCAATTTTTAGGTAATTTTGATTAGAAAGGATATTATACGAATAGAAAGGATATTATATGAATAGGTTAAGGTTATTTTAGCAATGATATTAGTTTAAATTTATTTAATTATTTATGTCGTATTATTTAATTCTATAGTTTTATGAACTCTCATTTTTTGAGATAAGATGTTTTTAAAGATGATGATATGGATTTGAGTATGTTTGTATATAATTTTAGGAATAAAATGTTCAATTATTCATGCAAATAAAATCAATGATGGGGTGTGATAATTGACTATGATGGGTATTGGTATGATTGATGCAGGAGCATCCAATGGTGTAAGGGCAATCTTGCATCACCCAAAAATAGTTAAATTTTAAGTTTCTCAGTTTTTAGATGTTTTTACATTTTTGGATACCTTTTTTGTTATAATGAAATTCTCAATTTATGGTTTTTATTTTCTATTCTTGGGTTGAAAGATATTGCAGTTTTAGTTTCCTAGATTTGCACCTTAAAATCTTCCGAGTTAGATTTGAGGCACTTGGATTTCTTGGATCAGCCTTGAAACTTGCTGAAATTGGTGTAGTGGATTCCAATTGTGTTTTTGACTTTAAGACCTTTCCAACGGTTCAAACGGTTCGCGAATCGGAGTCTCGAATCAAAAGTTATGGCCCCGGGAAGTTGGCGCACTTTCTAGAAGATACAATTGAAAATGTTCTTTTGAAATTTGAACTTCAAGTTGCAATTTTTCAGTGCCAAACTGCCTAAACTCAAATTTGAATGTTTTTTTGGCTCCAAACTAAGGAGGAGCTCTATTTATGGGCGGGTTTCTAATTTTTGGGTAACTTTTTGGGGACCAGCTCGCATATTGCAAAAGGGTTATTCTGTAGTTGTCTGTAACTTGCATGTGTTGTAGAACTTGGGGATTTGAGATCCTCTGCATGTAAGAAGATCCATTTTCTAAATAATAAAATTATTCTCTTGTTTGTGGGTTATTTTCTAAGTCTCAAGCTACGCCCTCATCAAGTGGTATCAGAGCAGGTTTTCTTGAGTGTGTGAACAGATCACCGATCATGAGGCAGTTCACACCAGGACCATGGTTGTGGGTCGAGGTTAAGAAAGATGCCTCCAAGAGTGATGCCTGGTAGGTGTTGTGGTGCCAGAGGTGGTTGAGGCGACAAAAATGTTGGTGGAAGAGATGCACTGGCAACCCTCCAAAAATAGATTGATGCATTACAAGAGCAGTTGAGAAGAGGGTTAAACCTGAGGGAGGAAAGTGAGGATGAAAGAGAGGAAGAAGGTTCAAATGCAGAAGAGGAAGAAAAAGCAATTGATCAAGACCAAATGTGGATAATAAGGGCCATTTCAAAGATCAGGAAAAGACCCAGAGCAGAAGTCCTCAGTTATTCCGGAAGTTTAAACTCGGAAGAGTTGATCGACTGGATCAATGAACTAGAAGAATATTTTGAGTATGAGGAAATAGAGGACCCATATCGGGTTAAGTTTACAAAAATGAAGCTGAAGGGCCATGCCAATATTTGGTGGAAAGAGGTTCAGTTGGAAATAAATCGAAGAGGAAAAGGAAATATCACTAGATGGGATCGCATGGTAGAGAAGCTGAAGAAGCAGTTCATACCAGTGGACTACGAGTTTGATCTATTGAAGAAATTGCAAGGGTTGAAACAAGGAAGTAGATATGTGAAAGAATATACTGAATATTTTCACAAGATAATCATCAGACTGGGCCACACAGAGGCCAATAAGGATAAGGTAGCCCGATATCTTAATGGGTTACAACCGAGCATTCAGGAGGAGTTAAGCCTAGTCAGAATGACCACCATTGAGGATGTGTATCAGTTTGCTCTAAAGGTGGAAGATAAGCTGAACAAAAGATTTGATGGCAAGCAAAAAGGACAAGGAGGTCAAAGTGGAAGGGGTAGTGGAAGATCTTTAGGAAGCCGAAATGATGATGAAAAGAAAAGTGAAGATGTGGGTACTAGCCGAAGCCAAAAGAATGAAAACTTCTACCGCCCTCATGATCAAAATGGTAGTGATCAAAGAAGTAGAGGATAAGGGAGATATGGACAAGGATCTGGAAGAGGTGGTTTCAAAGGAACGTGTTTCCAGTGTGGTGAAGAAGGGAATCGAGCCTATGAATGTCCACAACACCAAGGAAGGGTAGACAAAAGGCCAGAAGGTCATGGAAGGGTTGCGCATGCAGATGAGGAGACCCAATCTGAACATTTAGATGATGCTGAAAGGGGAGAAACCCTAGTGATTAGGAGAGCCCTAGTGACTGAGGAAAAGGAACCAGAACAGAGGAAGAATATTTTTTGCACAAGGTGCAAGTGTGAAGGAAAATGTTGTGATGTTATTATTGATGGTGGGAGCATCGATAATCTGGTGTTAGAAGAGATGGTCACAAAGTTGAAGCCGAAGAGGGAAAGGCACCCGCATCTCTATCGAATCGCCTAGTTGCAGAAAGACCACAAAGTTTTGGTCAATGAGCAGTGCCTAGTAAAGTTCAAGATTGGGAGCTACCATGATGAGGTACTCTGTGATATCATCCCCATGGATGCATTTCACATGTTGTTGGGGAGGCCGTGGCAGTTCGATAGGCGAGCTATACATGATGGCCATGCAAACACTTATTCCTTGACAAAGGATGGGGTTTGTCACAAGTTGAAATCTCTGAAGGAGACCAAAGAAAAGATATGCAGTAGTGCTAGAACTTGTTATATAGATGGAAAAAAAAATTTAGAAGGTATGAAGCATGAGCGTGTGTGTTATGCATTGATTCCTAGAGTGAGTAAGGAGGATAGTGAGAAGGTTCCAGAAGAAGTTTCTGGGATGTTGGACAAGTTTCAAGATATTGTTTCTGATAATGTACCTAAGGGTTTACCACCAATAAGGAAGATCAGTCATCAGATTGATTTGATTCCTGGAGCCAGTTTTCCAAATAAGGCAGCTCATAGAATGACTCCAACAGAAAATGAGGAGTTGAACAGACAAGTTCAAGAGTTGTTGAGAAAGGGTTTGATATGGGAGAGTTTGAGTCCATGTGCAGTACCTGCAGTACTAGCACCAAAGAAGGATGGGGAGTGGAGGATGTGTACAGATTCCCGAGCCATAAACAAAATAACAATCAAGTACAGATTTCCCTGCCAAGGATGGATGACCTGATGGACTATTTGAGTGGAGCTCAGTACTTCACAAAGATTGATCTGAAGAGTGGATATCACCAGATCCGGATTCGAGAGGGAGATGAATGGAAGACTGCCTTCAAGACCAAAGAGGGCTTGTACGCAGTGGTTAGTCATGCCTTTTGGGCTAACCAATGAGAGCACATTCATGCAGCTCATGAGCGAGGTACTAAAAGAATTTCTAGGAAGTTTTGTTATTGTGTATTTAGATGATATTTTGATTTTTAGTAAGACATTGGATGAGCATCGATGCATATTCGGAGAGCCTTTGAGAAGTTAAGAGAAGAGAAACTATTGATTAATCTGAAGAAGTGCAGTTTTGTGAAGAGGGAGTTAGTGTACTTGGGGTTTGTTGTCTCAGCAGAAGGTGAAGGCTATTTTGGAATGGCCTACCCCAAGAACTGCTACCGAGGTGAGATCTTTCCATGGTTTGGCTAGTTTTTATAGAAAGTTCATTAGAAACTTTAGTAGTATTAGTGGACCCTTGACTGAAACAATAAGAGGGGATAGAAAAGAATTCAAGTGGAGCGGCAAAAAGTTTTGAATTATTGAAGCAGAAGGTGATAGAGCAACATGTTCTAGCCCTCCCAAATTTCAACAAGGTGTTTCAGGTGGATTGTGATGCCAGTGGTTGTGCTATTGGAGCAGTGTTGAGCCAAGAAGGTAAGCCCATTAACTATTTTAGTGAAAAATTAAATGATGCCAAGAGAAAGTATTATGTATATGATCAAGAATTTTATGTAATAGTTCAAGCATTAAAGAAATGGAGACATTATTTGTTGCCAAAGGAATTTTTTCTATATACTGATCATCAGGCCTTGCAATACCTAAATAGTCAGGGAAAATTAAATTAGAGGCATATAAAATGGGTAGAGTTTTTGCCGAGTTATACCTTTGTTTTAAAACATAGGAGTGGGAAGTCAAATAGGGTTGCAGATGCCTTAAGTAGGAGGCATACATTGATGAAAAAGATGCAGATTGAAGTGGTTGGGTTCAATTAACTTAAGACACTATACGCAGAAGATCCTGATTTTGCAGAGGCTTGAAAAGCTTGCAAGAAACCTGTTATAGTGGATAGGACAAGGTGGCTAGATTTCATAATCCAGGATGGCATGTTATTTAAGGGAAGTCAATTGTGTATCCCGAGGAGTTCCATGAGAGAGAATCTGATAAAGGAGAAGCATAGTGGAGGAATTGCAAGACATTTTGGTTGGGATAAGACCATCAATTCCATTATCAATGAGCATTATCATTGGCCTCAGTTGTCACAAGATGTGAAAAAGTTTGTACAAAGTTGCAGGGTATGTCAGATGGTTAAAGGAGTGAGTCAGAATACATGCTTATATCAGCCCTTACCTATACCAGAGAGGCCGTGGGAGGATATAAGCATGGACTTTGTTCTTGGTTTACCAAGGACACAACGAGGGAATGATTTAGTCTTTGTGGTGGTTGATAGGTTTTTGAAGATAGCACATTTCATTCCATGTCAGAAGACCCATGATGTAGTCCACATTGCTAACTTGTTCTTCAAAGAGGTGGTGAGGCTACATGGTTTACCAAAGAGTATTGTTTCAAATCGTGACACCAAATTTGTGGGGTACTTTTGGAGGACCTTGTAGAAGAAGCTGAAGATAGAGTTGAAGTTCAGTTATGCACACCATCCACAAACAGATGGGTAGACAGAGGTTGTTAACAAGAGTCTGGGTAACCTACTGAGATGTTTGGTAGGAGACAAACCTAAGGGATGGGACTTGATCTTACCCTAGGCAGAATTTTCTTACAACAATTCTATCAACAAAAGCACTGGTAGATCACCATTCCAGATTGTGTATGGAGGTAGCACCAAAACAACTCCAGAATTGAGGAATATGGACCAAGAGAAGAAAATAAGTGCTGAAGCCAAAGATTTTTTAGAACACATCAAGGATATACATGAGAAGGTAAGAGAACATATTAACAAGATGAATATGCAGTATAAGGCTAAGGCATATTAGAAGAGGAGGTATAAGGAGTTTCACATTGGTGATGAAGTGATGGTCCACTTGAGGAAAGAAAGGTTTCCAGTGGGAACATATAACAAATTGAAGATGAAGAAGTTTGGTCCCTGTAAAATTTTGAGGAGGCATGATTCAAGGAATGCATATGAGGTAGAGTTGCCAGATGGATTCAACATTTCCCCTATGTTCAACATTTCAGATTTGACAGAGTATCATGAAGGTGTCACATAGGAAGTACCAATGACGGAACAGTGTGGGATTCCAACACCTACTTCAGAAAAAGGAGGAGATTGAAGAAATCTTGGATAGTCGTGTGGGAAGGAGTACCAGGAACAGGCAGTATGAAGAATATTTGGTGAAATGGAAAGGAAGGCCTATTGAAGATTCATCATAGTTGCCTATGGTAGAGGTTGACCATTTGGGTTTTCCTCCACCATCTAAGATGTAACGGGGTCACTTCTCAAATTACCCTGGGTGTCTGATGCAGGAGCATCCAGTGGTGTAAGGGCAATCTTGCATCACCCAAAAATAGTTAAATTTCAAGTTTCTTGGTTTTAATATTTTTTTTACATTTTTGGATACCCTTTTCGTCATAATGAAATTCCCAATTTACGGTTTTTATTTTCTATTCCTGGGTTGAAAGATATTACAGTTTTAGTTTCCTAGATTTGCACCTTAAAATCTTCTAAGTTAGATTTGAGGCACTTAGAGTTCCCGGACTGGCCCTGAAACTTGCTGAAATTGGCATAGCATATTTTGAATGCGTTCTTGACTTTGAGATCTTTCCAATGGTACAAACGGTTCATGAATCGGAGTCCCGAATCAAAAGTTATGGCCCTTAGAAGTTGGCACACTTTCTAGAAGATACAATTGCAAATGTTCTTTTGAAATTTGAACTTCAAGTTGTAATTTTTCAGCGCCAAACTGCCTAAACTCAAATTTGAATGTTGTTTTGGCTCCAAACTAAGGAGGAGCTCTATTTATGGGTGGGTTTCTAATTTTTGGGTAACTTTTTGGGGACCAGCTCGCATATTGCGAAAGGGTTATTTTGGAGCTGTCTATAACTTGCATGTGTTGTAGAACTTGGGGATTTGAGATCCTCTGCATGTGAGAAGCTCCATTTTCTGAATAATAAAATTATTCTCTTGTTTGTGGGTTATTTTCTAAGTCTCGGGCTGTGCCCTCATCAATGATAAAGGCAGTTTTTTACATCTTTCATGAATATGCATATTTTTAACATTAAAATCAATGATAAGGATCTAAAAACCTTTGGTTTAAGTAGTCAACTAATTGAAGAAACTAGCATTAAAAATTGAGATTCATTCAACATCAACACTTAGGATTTTGAGATTTAGTAAGTTAGGGTGCACAACTACTAAGTCTTATGTCCTATCATCAAAACATAGTTGAAAATGAAGGAAGTTGTGTTGCCTTCGGCAAAAAAGATTGAGAAGGGGAAGAAAATATGCACCAAGAAAGGAAAGCATGCTATCAAGCAGGTTGTGGATGATTCAAGAGTTGTGGAGGATTCCCTTGTTCTTGATGTTAAAGATGTCTTAGGTGATGGTCTTGAGGGAAATGAGCATCCTATGGAGGATATTGGGTAGGAGAATGAGGGTATAATGTGTTCCAAGGTGGCTGATCCTAGCTAGGTTGAATTTGATTCTCTTGTTGGTGTTGAGTAGGTTAAGGGTCCTATGGAGGATATTGGGTAGGAGAATGAGGGTATTATGTGTTCCAAGGTGGCTGATCCTAGCTAGGTTGAATTTGATTCTCTTGTTGGTGTTGAGTAGGTTAAGGGGAGTGATGTTAAGGTAGAGAGTCTTGAAATTCTGGCTAACTTGGCGGACATGCCTAATAAGCACCATGTGAAAGTGGAGGTTATTGAAGTTGAGGATTCCCCTAATAAGGAGGATTTGGAGGGTAGAGAGGGGATTTAGGAGGAACCTATTGATAATGTTGATTCTCCTACTATGCAACTAGTTAATTGGGAAGAAATTAATATGTACCTGTTCTGAAGAATGGCAGAGGACGAAACTCACAATTTTCTCTTGCTTTTAAGTGGCTTTTCTCAGAAGTGAATGAGCTCAACTTCAAGCTTAAAAATTGGAAAGACATCTATGTAGTGTTAGTGCATGGCAGCCAAAAGGAATGGTCAATTAAAGGTATGGTCAAGACTATGAATGTTATTCTTGATCTATACTTGCTATTGATTTTGATAGATTTGGTAAAAGTCATGAGGATAGGTTAACCTCCCTGGAAATTTATGTTCAAAAGATTAATGAGGAGAAGTTTGTGAATATGGAGGAAAGAATTAGCAAGATTAGCAATGAATTGCAGGATGTTGTTCATTTTAATAACCCGTCTTTGAAATCTAGTGCTAAGGGTCTCTCAGTTTTAAATGAGAAAGCTATAAAGTGGACTGGAAAGTATTTAGATTTGGGAGATCATGAGAAGGCCATTAATGAAGTTAACCACATGAATCTGGAGGAGAAGATTGAGGATAATGGCCCCGATGTGGAGAAAAATTTGGAGACAAGCCCTTGCCTGAGAATGAGAGTGAAACTAAGAAAAGTGCAACCATTTCATTCTAGGATTTGAAGGATGTGGTCGAGATGCACGAGGGGGTCATTGCTGAAAATATGGCCTCAGTTAATGTTCTTGACAAAATTCTATAGTTTTGTTGTTGTTTTTGGTTACATTCAGCCTTGTTGTTGATGTTTTGTTGTAGGGTTGCTGATGGGTTCTCTAGCTTTTTCTTTTGTTAGAATTTTTTTTTTGTGGGTTGCGGGTCTTAATGTTTCTATCTTTTTAGTAGCTTCTCTTTGTTGTAAAGGGTTTTGGGGCCCCTTTAAAACCTATTTTTCCTAATAAAAAACATAGTTGAAAAAATTATAAAAATTATAATTTTTTTAATATAACATTATAAAATTAAATTATATATTATTAGCCAATAGGCTATATATATTGTGAACACACTTTCAATCAAAACCTATCTCATGCTAGAAACAGGTTATCGTGAAACCATTTTCAGATGCCATTTTTCTATCAATCTCCCCCATAGTTTAAAATAAATGACCACGACTATATACCTACACTAATTTCATAACTGTAACACTTTGATTGGCCCTTTGATCATGCTTTTAATTCTCAAAATTTCAGGTTGTGATTGCGTCACTTGGTTTACCCATAACAGACCTCCATTTTATAAAGTCTTTTGTACTGTGGGCACTTCACCAATGATGATAAATATAAATTACCATAACATAAATCGACACACAAAGTTTATCTCTCTTTCTTTTTGCTACTGCTACTCTGCCTTCCATCAATTGCACACAAGCCATCATTCACTTTATGTAGGTACTTGTGATCTTCCTATAGGTTCTTGTCTCTATTTAGGATTTCTGACTTGGTTCCCCATGACTTTATGAAATGGCCTACAAATACTAGTCCTCAGTTGCCCTGTTTCCCTAAATGCTACAAATTGGGGTATTAAAACTTTTCAGAGAATGTCTTCCTATGACGCCACACTCTGATTTTAAATTTCTAGGGTCCTAAATTATTTTTGACTAGGAAAGATAGAACTCTTCCTAGATATCAATTATATGATCCTAGACTGATTGTTTAATTTAACCATGAATAATTTGAGAATATTTGTGTAGGAGTCTGCACCCCTTTAATCATCCTTTACATATTATCTCAACTGAGAAGTTATCCTCCCCTTAAAGTTCCTATATAAAACTTCTGAGCCACTTTTCATAGCAGTATGACAAGAGGTAGGAAATGAATAACATTGTGGCTAACTCACAAATACATGTAAATGACCACATGCTTTGGGTGGCTCTCTATTCTCGACTTCAAATAGGTGATATAAATGATGGATTTGCATGCAATATGAACTGTAAATAGAGATCTCCTCACTGCAATTATGAGAATATCATAACGCAAAAGAGTAAAACCTACAAGACTCACAATAAACGGTATACTGTAAATACAAATGAACCTAAAGTTTAGATTAACACGCAAATGTCCCCATACTTTAGATGGTTCTTTGTTCTCAAATCCAAATAGGTGAGATAAATGATGTATTTGCATGCAATTTCCAAACAAACATATGAACTATAAAGAGATATATCCTCATGGTATACTATAAATAAAAATGAACTTAAAGGTTGGCTTAACACACAAATACCATAATGCACAAGAGTAACGATAAATGTTTAAATGTGAGTTCATGAATCTACCTGAAAGGATGGGAATAGAGTTGTGACCCCAGAGTCCAATATGGAAAACCTATACTTAAAGATGTATGCCTAATAAATACTCTGGAGCAAAATAGACACCTACCATATACTTTGGTAGGCCTTTGTATTTAGACATAATGGGTATTTTACTCTAGAATTTTTTTTGTCAATGTTCATGTTGTTAGCCACTGGATGGTCTAAAATAACTATAATAAACATGCATGGAAAAATCCAAACACAAATAATGAACAAATTAGACACATCTCATAATTAAATGTATCACACAAAATACAAAACAAATACAAAACAAATTAGACACATCTCAAAATTGCATTCAAATATCATGGTATACCTCAAGGGAAGGACTTTCCATACAATTTTCGCTATGGAAAAATATGAATCAGGCATATAAGATGTTCCTGACCTTAGTCATTATTATTGGCCTGGACTTTGCCAAGGTCTTCATGCAAGTTGAGAAAAACCAATATACAGTGATGGTTGTATAATAGATGGATGTTCATTTTAGATGCTATCACCTGCATTCACTTCACATTCCAAAACAAGTCAAGCTTGGAAACATGGAATGAAAAATTGTGCAATTTTCAAAACCCACAATCTTATAAAGGAAATCTTACAGTGAATCTACAGATTTTGAAGGAAAATGTGTAAGTTGTATTCTTGCACATGGATAACTTTTGGAAGAAAGAAAAAAGTGGACATTGAAAACAACTGGGCAATACTTTCTCCAGTGTCAGGAACAAAAACAAGTCCTTATGCATTTTTTGGAAACCTGTAAGAATTTCAAATACACTTTAAAACATCTCAACATACAATCATATGAAAAAAGGGGCTCATGCCCTTTGATTAACAATCAACTAAACAAACATTTTCTGTATTCTAGGCCAGTATCATAAAATCTAAGAGATTTCAAATCTCTAAGATTCACAGGCTCAAAATGTATATATAATGCAAGCATAGTGTGAGTCAACAAGATTTTCAGTATGAAAAAAAAATGGAAATTACCCAACACAAATAATACAACGCATTATATTTTATTAATGGTTTGTGCCACTTTCTGAAAAGTAAACTGCTATTAATGGTAAGATGCTATTACCTAATTGGCACTTCCTAAAATTAATTACAACCACAAAACGAGGCTCTCCCCCAAGTTTATGTGCCTTTTAAAATATCTGCATTTCATAGTAGAGTGTGATGACTTTCACTAGCAGTCAAGAATAAACAAAAGGTTAAGCAAAAATGGCTTATCACATGCAAATTACCAACTTACAGAAAATTACCCAGATCCCCTTTCACAGCATGCGAACTTCTTTCCCCAAAAAGTTACCCAAAAATCAGAAACAAGCCCCTAAATAGACCCCTTTCGGTTTGGAACCATAAACAACCTTCGAGATAAGATTTTTGACGGTTTGGCGCCAAAATTACAATTTGAAATTCAAGTTTAAATTTACAATTGAAAATTAGCATATTTCTAAAATATGCACCAACTTCTGGCAGCCATAACTTTTAATCCGACTGTCGGATCTTCAATGATAATACCTTTTCAGAAAGGTCTCGAAAAGACAATTTTTTGCAAAGTAGGCCTTCGGTAGACTACTTTGGCATTTTCGCAAATTTTTAGGCCCATCCGAGATCGTTTAGTGCCTCAAACTGAGCTCGGAAGGTTTTTCAGGGTAAAAAGCAGAAACTGGAACTTGAATAACTTTCAAGTCGTGAATGATCTTGACCTGATTCTTTCACCAGACTGTGTATTTTTCCATCCTGAACCTTCCCATAAATTTCTGTCTTCCCACGACTTCAAATTCAAACCTGCTAAAAATAGCAGTTGAGCAGAAAAAGTAGAAAAGCAGTTCTGAAAGTTGGAAACTCTTATTCGATGAAAAGGGTATCCAAAAATACAAAAACATCTATAAAAAGAAAACAACAGGAACAAAAATGGAAATCATCTTTTTGGGTGATGCAAGATTGCCCTCACACCACTGGATGCTCCTGCATCACTTTCACTAGCAGTCAAGAATAGACAAAAGGTTAAGCAAAAATGGCTTATCTCTTTGCTAGGATGTCAGCCTCTGTGTCTTCAAAATCTTTAAAATCAAACCTTAGCTATCATTGAATTGGAGAAAACTGGTCACCAGTTGAAGTCCTTCACGGGCACATACTATAGATGCCTGAGGAAGTCATAACTAGTTTTGGCCAAAAATCAGTGATACCAATAAGCAGCATTCCACTAGTCTGGAATAAAAGGCCGAAACCTTGTATCTACATTTTAATGTTGACCGAACTCCCACGGGGGCAGGATACCAACCCCCAAATGCATGGCTTGTAAATCCTCCTCGAGCCCTACAAGAAGAGATGACTTGAAGATATCTCTGGGATTGTTTGCCCAGAATTATCTTAAATGCCTTCGTGGTCAAGTGGTCACTCTCCTTGAGTACATTCCTCAAACTTTTATTAGTGATTGGACCTAGAAACACAATTTGACTGACTTTGTGAGTGAGACAAAAACAAAGGCGTACCCATATCCTAAAAATATTTCTCTAGTAAAATGTATGTGCACTATAAATGAAACAAAATATTTACCGCATACCAAAAAATTTGTGCCATCATAGAACATATGGATATTTACACCTCTCATGATCATCGGGCTCTCACACATGCCTGGTGTAATGTCAAGTATCAATGGTCACACAAAGAGTTACCAAATATAATGGTTTGGTTAAAATCACCAGCTGCAGAACAATTAATTCCCTTCCTTGCATCTGGTACGTCTGCCTACATTGTCATATCACAATGTAAGGTGCCTACATTTTTATGAGTTCTTCCTCATTCTTGAAACATGTTAGAGATTACTTCCCCCTTGTCCATGTTGGCATGTATCGTTGTTCCTCTATTTACCTTTCTTCATAGAAGCAACAAGGAAAGAGAATTATGATAAAGCATGGGTCGATCACGTGAAATTGAAAGCCAGCTGGCAAAGCTACTATATGGCGTCAACAATAAACAGGTGAATTTGATATAGGGAAAATGGGGATTTTTACCCATATTTGCAAGGACCATTAAATTATAATGGGACCTACCCCCAATAATTCCGGTAGCACTTACTTTATAAAAACAATAAAAAATAAAAATAAAAAAATGCAGAAAATCATACATGATGAGAATTACCCTATTTTCTTTGAGAGAGAGAATCTCCCTTGTTATTTTAGTTTTCCTTTGGAGTAAAATAAAATATATAGAAAATAATGTTTTAAGGTTAAAAGTAATAATCATTATTATTATTATTACTTAAAATCATTCATAATAGATTTTAATTATGCAAATAGAAAATATGTATTATGTTTATGTATATACAAATGAATAATTAAACAAACAAATAAATAAGTATTTGATTATTATTGCATAAAACTAACCTTAAATATTAAAACAACTATACATGTTTACTCTATTATTTGTGTGGAAGTTTAAGTGATATGTCTTTTCGTTATAAATAGGAAAACCCTCTTAATATTAGTAATCACTATATTTCATTTAAGTGCAGTGATGCAATACTCATGCTAGTTAAATTGTAATTGTGGAAGTTCTCGATGGCACGCTACTAAAGTCTTCTTGGCCCAATTTTCTATGAGTTAATCAACAAATTTATACTGATTTGTGAGCGCCAATGGTTGTGATAGACAATTAATGTTACAATTGAAACAAATAAATGTGGGTTTGTTGTTATTTTGAGAGGGATCTATTTAGAAGCATATTATTGTTGATGATAATATAATTGGAAATGTTTGTGTTTAGTGTTGAACTATGATTGCTCTGAACATTAATTAGCTTAATGCTGAAAAAAAATGCTTAGTTCTTTTAGTGAAAATTATTGGCATGTCATAAAAACATATCCTAATGGAAGTTGGAACCCAAACTTATGTTAACTCAATTGAATAGTTGTGTGGGCCAATGGTTAGGGTTGCAAGTGAGACCTACTCAATACTACAGAGCAGACCATAACTTTTACACTTGTGTTAAGCATTGGTTGCATGAGGTGTGCAACTCAAATCATCTTAGTATTACGCCTCAAGCTCACTTGAAGTTGTTTTAGCTTAATTATTGGTTTTAAAAAAGAAAATTGTTGCATTTTCTAGTGAATTTTTTTTTGGGCATGAGTCAATTAGGATAAATTTTGATCTATTTTTTTCATACATTTACTAATTACTAATTTTGTCATAATTTAATTTTGTAAAATATAAAATTATAATAATTATTAATTAATATGTATTCAATAGTTTTATTTATTATATTATTTATATTTTTTAATTATATAAAATATATATTGTATATTAATTATGCTAATATATACTTAACTACTTGGGATAAAGGATGTCGTAATGTTAAAGCCTAAATGTATTCATTATTATGATCTTGGCCGTAATTTTCATTTTAATAAACATACTCTGAAACCTTCGTCAAAACCTTATTTTCTGTTGTAGCTCGCCAAATTGGAGAAGTGAAAGGTCAATACTAGGGAGGAAGATTTTGGAGGAGTTGTAGGAAAAGCAGTAGAAAAATAGTGGAAAATAGTCGAAAATAATATTCCTTCCCAGGACACTTTTTTACTCGGTTTAGGGTTTGAACTTTTATGTCTTTGCAAGCTATGAATCTTGTGTGTATGCATCATCAAGGTAAAGACCAGATCTATTGCTCGACTATTTTGTTTTCTAAAAATGGGTATCCCAATAGTTCTTTACATCATTATCTATCTTACCTGACACTCACCCTGCAATCAACGACCATCTGCAATAATATAGAAATTTTCATGTTACCCACAAAATCAAAGAGACCAAGAACAAGCTTTCCTAACTATCAAAGAAAACGTGTTAATAAAATAGGATCTCAAGGATTACAATCTGATTTCTTTACCAGTTCCCCAGTAGATTATGAATCCTTATGATGAGATCATCTTCATTTGGAGAAATATGGCCTCACTTGACAGTTCTAGACTTTGATCCATTTAATAACTACAAGACACCGCTTATATTCATGGAATGTTTTTGTAAGCTTGGAAGGCTCGACAATGTTAAGAAATCATGTAGAGATTGGAGGAGTCTCATACAGAAGCAAAATGTGTCTATAGTGAGCTAATGAAGGAAATAGCACAAGTCAACATCAGGCTTTCATCCAAAATCGGATCAAAAATTAGTAGTGACAGGAAAACAATAAAAAAGTGATGAAAAATATGCATGGCTGAGATTGATTTAAGCACCTTGTTGGGTCTCTCGGGGTTTGTGAACCATTAATGGGAAAAGTGAGCTTCAAAAGCTCATATAGGATATGCCTTCGATGTAAATATATAAACTAGCAATGACATGCAACAGTGAGTTGATAGGCAGAGGGGAAGTCCAAATGGCAGGGATTTGTATAGTAGTTGTTCAAACTATGAGCAACCACTATGGCGAGCTGTTTTTCACATAACATACATATGAAATTGGATGTAGAAAATATTCATATGTATGATAGGTTGTATATCAAGTGTAATATTGAACATTGATCTCAGCTTTGATTACAAAGTGGTCAAAATAATTATTGTTTATGAAATGAAACATTGGCAACTGAGTGATATCAACTACAAGAAATAATAGCAATAAGTATGAATGTAATGAAAAGGGATACACAACAACAACCAACTATATTCCATCAAAAACAACATAAAATATTTTATTTGGTCACAGCCACCACCAGTACATGAAAACCATAAATGCAGTAACATTTTTGAAGCTAGAAAATAACGTTCGACAATGGCTTATGGAAGATAACATAAATTGTAACCTCTTGATTGCTTTCCAACCACCATCAGCACACAAAAACCATAAATGAACTATAGGGAAACCATACATGGAACAATATTTGTGATAGTTGCAAGGAGATAATAAGCATTTATCATTTAACAATAGTTTATGTTGTTTTCGATAAGCCACTGTTGGGAATGGTTGCAAAGGAATTAAAGAGTTTATGTTATTTCTAATAAGGAATTATTGATTTTTGTTGTGTAAGTATTGTTAAAGCAAGAGATCAACAATCAACAATGGCCTATTATTTATGCTTTTCATGTAGCGACTATAGTGATTATTTTAGGGCGTAATTATTGTGTTAGTGTTACAAATAAAACCCTTCATTATGTCATCATTTGCACATAACCATCATAATACCCGTGTAACACTTTATAATATGTGTCCATCACATGTTAACATCAAACACTTACACCTTTGACGGTCTCCATGATTTTTACCTTATTCTTTAGAATGCTCAAAATTCTATGCACTTTGACTTGTAAGAATAATCATTTAAATGTCACTTGATAAAATAATCATCAAATGATATACACCATGAGTTGTATAATAAGCACCCCCCTTATGTCTATATAAGGAGATAACAATCATTTAGCATTTAACAACAGTTTATGTTGTTTTCGGTAAACTAGTGTTGTGAATGGGTGCAAAGGAATTAAATAGTTTATGTTAATTCTAATCACTACAACAAATCCGTATGCTTTTCTCCATTTTTTTCTTTTTTTTTGTTTCCACCCATTGTTTTAATGTATTTTTTGGCAATTTTTTCAAAACGTCAATGCTATTTATCGGGATGGCACATTTTTTGGCATTTATTGCACCAATTAGTACAAGTCAGTGCTAAATTAGGTGCTAATTATCACCTAAAGTAACATTGTCTTTAGCGTTGATATTAGCTTCGAGCATAGGGCCACCTTTAGCTTTGAATTTAGCTCGAGTTTAGTGTCACTTTTAGCTCTGATTTTAGCTTCAAGTTTTGCTCTGAGTTTAGCATCGATTTAGACACCCCTATGTCAAAGAGACTTATTTATATGTCTCATCGATGATGTAAAATAGTGAAATGTCAACAAGATACATGCATATCAAGGAGAGAATCACTTATGTCACATCAACAAGGTATATCTACAAGTGCTTGGAGAAACACAACTCTTGGATATAATGTCAGAGAATAGATAGCTTGATTTTCTAGATTTTTTCTCCATGCTTACCTCTTCTCAATTGGGCCTTTATAATTGTTAGATCTTGATCTTTTACTCTTGGAAGGTTGTTTCCCTGCTTTGCTAATGTGTTTTGATGGCTGAGAGATCCAACCTTTTATGCAATGCTTACACATAGAAAACTGAAAAAAGAATAGACTACTTATGGAAGAACTTACTTATACTAGAGCAATGCTCATATTTGCTAAAAATAAAGAGAAGACCAAAAGGTCTCCAAGAAGGATGGTTATCACACTTAACCAAACACATCCTCTATACAATTGTTCATTCTACTCTGATTTTTTTTGTAACAAAATAGACTAGTTTTTAGGGTTTCCCAAGCACCAAATAAATTTAATATCTTTAGGATAGCCAAGGTATTTGATGAAGAGCGGCTGAATAAAATTACAAGTGAGCAGAAAATTGGAATTTCAACACCAAGAACTATATCCTATTCCTTTATGAGATTATTTAGTTCACTTTGTACACCTTGCATCTTGTGTTATGGTCATATTAAGGGCACCTCTATTTATTTAGAGCTTTGTTAGAATTCAGGATAAGGAGTTGGAAGATATCTTTGTTTGGAAGGATATATGACCATAGTTCCTCTTGACTCCCTTAAAATTTTAAGTGCAAATTATGATTACTCGAGGGAAGTAAGAATATGTGAGCTATGTCAGTACCCCTACACATCTCTTGGGAAAGGTGTTATGATGGTTATAATATAGAATGTTTTGAGCACTATAGAAACTAGATTTATGTCATGAGGAATGGTTAAGGATATGGGAATGGTGGTGATTTTGGTCTTTATAAGAAACATGGTGCCTTGCTATTTATCCTCTCCACCTATTACAACATTTAACCCTAGCATGAGGATTGAATAACATCAACAGATCATTTGCACTATATTTACATAAGATTGGTAGCATGAAAGCCCTTTTATTTTATTATTTAGTAGTGAATAGTGATATAGTGCTAGACTAAACCAAGTGATTGAAAGCATTCTGGTTTATACTATATGATCACATTCAACTCATGTAAGACAATCTAATCTATTTACCTTGTTAATTAAAAAACCTTGATGAGATGATCGCCACTTTATATGTATAAATCGTTGCAAAAACATTAGGAACTACAGCCCCATAGCTATCATACTTCATAGTAGCTAGCCTCATTGGCTCTACCTGATTTGTGTCACTTTGTAGCTTGACAATTGTATTTTGTGGTATGTAATTGATTTTGAGGGTTTGAATCACATCCAGCTGGTATAAGACAATCTAATCTATTTACCTTTTTCATACAAAAAGGCTTCATGAGATTATTGTCACTTCTCATGTATAACTCATTGCAAATTGAAATACATTAGGAATTGCAGCCCCATAGTTGATCATACTTCATAGTAGCTAGCCTCATTGACTCTGCCCACTTTGTGATACTTTGTAGTTTGTAGCTTAACATTTGTAGTTTGTGGTGCATAATTGATTTTGAGGATTCAAGCATTGAAGTCAAACTATGCAATCTCAAAATTAATGAGGAAATTCCATATTTCAATATCTGTGGTGCAAATACTCATTTACTTTCACTCTCTCACTCTCTAGCCTATTAGTATAGCATTAAATGTAAAAAACATGAGTTACTTTTGTTTTTTTTTTTCCTACATTTCTTTTACCAATAATATCTTGAGAAATTGAAAATGTCTTTATATTTTGGTTCACCAAGATGTTCTTGAGAAAGATATTTTCTTTTTCAGTTAATCCTATAGAAAAATGCTTATATATCCTTTGAAAGTAGATAAGGTGTTTGTTAGCACGCATTGAGAAAATGATAGTTCACCTTATCTCAGTTTCCTATTCTGTCTTGACAATTTTTTATGGTATATGATCTACCAAACTGTATTGTGAACATATTCATAATAATGTTCTTATATGATCCACCAGTTTGTCTTATGCAAATTTTTGTACCATAACTATTGCTTCAACCACATTACTTTGATTCTGATAATGTTATGCTCACCTATCATCCCTGCTAGTAGATTCCCAATTGTAATGATATTCTATTGTTATGAACAGTTTTCCATGGAGATTTGTTGATAATTGAGTAAAAGGAATGCTAAGTAAAAAAATAGTCTCTCTTCTGCTAACAATCATGGCCACATATTCTAGTATCTAGAATGATCCTTTATCAGAAAGTGTCATGACCCCGAATTTTGATTGTTCCACAAAATGAAAAATGAGTGGGAAAAATAATTTTTAAACACTAATTCAAACTTAATAAATATTTAAAAATAATATTAAAATAATAATAATATTTAAAATAATATTAAATAATAAAATAAATTTAAATTATTAAATAATAATATTTAAATTTAAATTGTTTGACTGACCCATTTGAGAAGGCGACTAAGATTGATATATATTTTGAATCATTCAATTATGGAAGGCATCACGATTGAAGATGTGGTTTGATGGTCAAGCAGGGATGATTCCCTCTACAAGATCAACTGCTTGGTGAGAAAAAGACCTCACTAGTAATTGTGATTTGAACCTCTCTACTCTGCCATATTTTAACACCACACTTCTTCCATTCCAGGTTTAATTTTGCAACATCAAGTACTGGGATAAGTGTTAGGTGTTCATTGAGAAAAAATATTACAAAGGAGTTATTGTCGCATGTAACTGGGTGTACTATTTTCTACTAGACTTGCAATTTCTGAACAATGAAATGGGTATGTTTTATAGTTGCTAGGAAACTCCATTTTGGGAACATAGACAACGTACCAGTCCTCGTACCCAAAATTTTTGGTGAATCATTTACATATAAAATAGTCGTCTCCTTATTCATTTAACTTACGTACCCTAATTTTATTGGCGTCCTCATCAGTACTAGTATCTTGTGTCTCCCGATAACTATGACATGTTTTTATTGTGATTTTATTGATTAATCTAGATTTGGGTATTTGTCATTATTTTGTTTTAGATCTGGGTATTTGTCATTAATCTATGTATTTGGTTTATGGTTATTTCTTCTCTATTTATGCACTTTTAAACAAGAAAAAACACAAAAAGTGACAATAGCAATATTTAGAAAATAAAACAAAAAAATACAAAAAGGGGGTAGGACATTACATAGTAACTTCTAAAACATTTGCAGCATTGTCAAGGAGATTTTCCTTTGCAGCAATAAAAAAATGCTCATAGAATCATTTCAAGTGACCTATAAGCATGTGTCTAACTGTAGAACTAGAACCAACCCAATTAAAACATCCAATACAATTTCAAAATCAATTATGTATTTCCTTTTTTGGTATTCAGGTAGATTATCTAACACTTAATTAGTAATGACACTTATTAGCACACAATAAGGGGTTGTCACCTCCTGATCCCAGCTTGGATGGCAAAGAACTAGTAGAATTCAACTTGTTGATATCATTTAGTACTATATGAGAAAGAGGATAATGTTGAAGGTGTTTCCTTGATCAAGATGTCTATATTTTCTCAGGTGTAAGCATTCATTAATGATCATTCATGGTAGTGCTATAATTGTTACTTGGTATTTATTTACAACTATGTGAAGGATAAAACAAACCATATATCAAACTCATATGTTTCTTTAAATTAAATGCACAAAGCTACTACTTGGACAAGGGAGTAAGGCACAATTCTGTAATACAAACTCAGAGAAAAACAAATAAAGAGAACATTTATGCTAAAATTCAATATTGAATACATCTTATGCTGATAAAGAGAATCAAAATGCCAAGAGGAAGGACAAAAAAAATTCTCCCAACCTTATTCAATTGTATTTATAGATCATCTTCTTTTCTTTGTGCCTCTTCCTTCATTTTCTTCTTCATAATCTTGGTATTCATTTCAATTGAGGCTCTTTTTTCTTCTTCCTATATTAAATGCCAATCCCAAACCAGATAGACATCAAAATTGAGATAGCATACATAAAAGGATGGAGTAAACATTAGAGAATTACACCCAAATTTGTGGCTTTCCTCATGATAAAATCAAACAACTAAATATTAACCCCTGGTCAAATGTTAGAGAGTAATGCAGTCGAATGATCCAGAGGACCCACTCCTAAATAGTGCACATGAAAGTTGAGGCCTTGTTTGCAAGGTACTAACAAGGGAATGGCTATGAGGATAGTCATTATGATGTCTATGAATGCCACTCAACTGTTAAAGCTACTAGAATTGAGAATAATTAGGAATGTTTTATTATCCAGGAACAAGAAAGACATCAAAATTATACCTTTAAATTCATTTTAAAACTAAATAATAGGTTAAGAGCAGTACTGTTAATGCTTTGTCATAATTAACATATTTATCAATTATTAATATTAGAATCCAGTATTAATTATATGAACAAATATATGTACTATACTATTTATACTTATTATGACATCGGGTAAACCTTTAAATTCTAATATCACATGAAATAACATTGAACTCTTCTACTGCAATATACATTTTTGTACTTCATTGTATCTTTTGAATCAACATATGACTGCACACTATTTTTTTCTACATTTAAATTATGGTTACCAATTTCAACTTTCAAAATATTTACATACCAGCACATAACATATTTACATACACCTCACACCCACCTTTTTCAGTTGTAGATCTTGCTTCTCATGCAACTTCTGCACTTCTTGGTGCATAACCTGTAGGTCTTCAACTTTGATTTCTGCATCTTTCTCAAACTGTTGTTTCTCTTTGTTCATTTCCTCCACATATTGCTCTTGAAGCAACTGCTTTTCTATGTCACGTTCCTCCATAAGTCATTTTACCTGCAACCATCAGAAGTATGATAAGGTTAGCAAGATATTAATTTTATATATTCACCATACAAACCAAATAAGTGGGACAAGCTAACAGGATCTTGACTCCTAAGTCAATCTTCTAATGGAATTATGGCATAATGGTTTTGAACTATTGATCCTAGACAGAAAAATAAAATTAATTACACAAAACAAAAAAAGAAAACAATGTGAGTAGCACATGTGAGAGAAGTCATGATTGCTAATCATAGCCTCAAATATTTTCCAAGTATCTTTTTGATTAAGTATTGATGCACATGGATTTTGTCTCAAAGGAAAGAGATATTGCATTCAATAAATAACAAGAAATTAAAATAAGTATTGCATTCTCATAATGTTTTCAAACCTTATACAATTCTTGTCTAACATCATCATCTTTTGCATGAGCTTCTTGTTCTTTCCTTGCATGTTCTTCTATTCTAAGATCTAGGGTTTTCTAAAATTCTATAAGCCATGATGGCAGAACGAAGATTGATTATGAAGTAGAAAATTAAAAAAGGTTCCTATAACAGTACAAAATTGACAGGTATACTTTGAGATTTACCTTGAAGTTGTTCTAGCAAACTTGATTTTGCAGAAATCTCATCTTGAAACTAGCCATTAAGATGATCAAATTCAACTTGAGCTTTCTCTCTAGCTGATCTTTTTTCCTTTCCAGCCAACTCAGTCATTTTATCCATTTCTTGCAGTAACCTATCCACATTGTTTGATACCACAGAAGATATCTCTTCTAGCTTAATAACCTTGTCTCGGAGTCTTGAAATCTCATCTCTGAGCATGACTCTCTTAGATTCCAATTTTAAAAATTGATCTTCATATTCTTGTATCAAAGCATTGAGTTGAACTTTTTCTATTACTAATTTGGACTACGCAACAGGAAGGCTAGGAAATGCATCTTCTTTGAGGGAGAAATTTCTTCCATCTCCTTGACACGAGCTTGGAAATTTCCCACTATATTGTCGTCTTCAATGTTAGTTTTCAGTTGTTTTTCAATATCTTCTATGTACCAGCAATTAGAACTTAGTGATAATTTATATTGAAACTAGTACCTAAGTTATATTGCCAAAAATTTCTCCTTATATGCCACAAAATTGATCTACCTTTTTTAGCAATAAGGAATTTTTTTTTATAACTTCAACATCATATGATTCACTTATTTGTTCCTTCTCAATTAAGATTTTTTGCAACTCAAGTTCTCCTACATAACTAGATACATATTTAAGTCATAGAAGACAATTAAAACTCTAAAACTAGCAATTTGCACATAGACTAAAACTAGGCATTTGTATATATTTGACTTATGTTTTTTAGTGATTTCTTCTACAGTATTCAATCTTGAGGAAAAGGCAGTCAAATGAACACTCAATTCCTTAAATGATTTCAATCTTTCATTCAAATTTTTCTCTGAAAATTGCTTGCTACCTTTAGCAACACATTTTGAAAAGTATTTCTACCAAGGCAGCTCAATACTTAGAAAAGAAGTTTGAAATACTACACTACTTTTTAATTAGAAACTATTAAATTAATGTCATGAAGTTTTGGATGGTCACAAATATAGTACCTTCTTCTACTTTTATGGCCAAATGCTATAAAGTTTCTATAAATTGATCATATGTTAACCTAATGGATGACAGCTCTGCATCCAACCCTCTCCAAATTTTTGTATCTTCTTCCTACTTCACTTTAAACTTGTCAATTATTTTACTGATGTATTGCAACTTTAGTTGAAGTTAAAATATTTGATTTGTAGACTTCTTCAGGTTGGAAATATGCAACACAGTAAATTGCTATCATTCATCAGTCACAAAATGAAAAGCATGGGTTTGCTTAACTCTTAGTAGGACAAAACTGTTATCAGTTCCAGTTCAGGTTCAGGTTAGAAAGAGGTAGCTCAAAGGTTGTTATAAATAGGCAATTTATACATATTTTCAACAAATACTGGTCAGAATTAAAATGTAACTGGAAATCCTAACAATATGAGGAGTGCTTACATTCAAACTTAGAGAAAAATTAAGAAACCTCCAGTAATAGCTAAATTTCAAAACCCCTAGCAAAAGAGGCAACTCTAAGGTTGTTATAAATAGTCAATTTATTCATATTTTCAAAGAATACTGCCTAGAATAAATAAATAAGATAAAATCCTAACAATCTACAAAACTTCCAAGCAAAGCCTCGTAAGTATCGTACACAATTGACAATAGTGTTTGAGCGGTTGGTCCTTACATTCAAAAGTAGAGAAAACTTAAGAAATCTTGTAGTAATAGCTAAATATAAACACATTCCAACTAAAGATTAGAGAAAAATTAAGAAATCTTGTAGTAATAGCTAAATATAAACACATTCCAACTAAAGAATAGTTAAATATGACACGTACCAAAATTTGAGCATCATTATTTCCGCTAGCATGATCTTGCACAAGCTTTTTTATCGAATTGCAAAGGTTAATAAGAAAAAAGACTAAAATATATGGGAAATTTTGCATGGATTTAAAGTTGTTGACATGAATGAATGCTTAGAAACCTACAGATTGCTTCCATACAGAGATATTTTCAGTGGTTAGTGTGTTTGTTCTTGTTTGAGGACCTTCACTCATGAGTTCAAGAAGAAGCCTTCTGACAGCATCAGAACAACTCAATTCACTATCACTGCTTTTCTCCGATAACAACTTTAATCCTGCCATTCTCAATGTTTGGCTTGGCTTTGCTTTGCTTAGGAAAGAGAATTTAAAATGACAGCTATTGGTGCTTGGCCGGGCTTAACCGACACACGTTGAATGCTCACTTGCCTAGGCCATGTGGGGCCAACTTAACTCAACATTTTCATTTTTATTTATTTTTACTTAACCCAACATTTTCTATTTAAGTATCGTAATCTAAACCTTTTCGAGTCTCGTTTCTGTAGCATTCAATTCCATGAGTGTAGAGACACAACATGGGAATTATATATTACATACTAGAAATGCCACCTTAGTGTGCAATAGGTACGCGGAAGAAGTGTGGAAGGTCAATTAGGATAAATTTTGATCTTTTCTTTTTCATACATATACTAATTAGTAATTTGATCATAATTTAATTTTTTAAAATATAAAATTATAATAATTATTAATTAATATGTATTCAATAGTTTTATTTATTATATTATATATATATATATATATATTTTATTATATAAAATATATATTGTATATTAATTATGCTAATATATACTTAACTACCTGGGAATATATATTTTATATATACTTAATTATGCTAATATATACTTATTTTATATATACTTTATTATGCTAATATATACTTAACTATCATTTCTGTAGCATTTCATTCCATGAGTGTAGAGATGCAATATGGGAATTATATATTACATACTAGCAATGGCACCTTAGTGTGCAATAGGTACGCCGAAGAAGTGTGGAAGTGTCATGCCCAAACTTTCATTAAGAAAACCCACATATATTTTTTTAACACATACATTAATTCACAACGTAACATCTCTTAACCGACATTGTAATTAAAAAAATTATATTGAAAGGGGTACAACCGATAGTTTAAATAGTTATAGGGTCTTTTAGCTTGACTCTTTTTGTTGAATCCCAAAATTTCACAATGTGATATGATGAGATCGAGTTGAAAATAGTGATGCTTTCAAAATCTATTTGTTGAATTGATAACCAAGCTATAATTTTCTCTTCTTTTTTATTAATGAAATAGATTACAAAATTTACTTAGTGGGTTTTCCTTACTATTTAATTAAATAAAATAATTAAAATGACCATATCCATTTCTTCCACTTATGATAGCTTGTTAAATTAACTAACTATATTATTTAATATGAGAATTAAATATCCAATAAGTTTTCTTTTACCTTAAATTAAGTTCTCTTTTTTCTCTGCTATCAATAAATTTTATTTATTTTTGGCTATCAATAAATATTTAATAGTAATTCTATTACCATTTACCCATTGGGCAACACAATTATTATTTGTCAATCCTCTATCATTGTTATTTTCTCATGCACCTAGAATGGTTTTGGCTTCATTTAATTATTAATGGAGTTATTATTCTTCCTAAGGACACCATTAGTTATCTTCCCATGATTATTTCCTCTAAAAATATTTTTTTAGTCTTCATCTAACATTAATGGTATTACTATTAAACCAACATATATTAATATATTTTTTTGATATTACAGTGGTGTCCCCGCCCACATATATTAATTTTTAGCCGATAAGCTATATATATTGTGAATGCACTTTCAATCAAAACCTATCTCATTCCAGCAACAGGTTACCGTGAAACCATTTTCGGATGTCGGTTTTCCATCAATCTCCCCCCTATTTTAAAATAAATCACCACGACTATATACACACACTAATTTCGTAACTATAACGCTTAGATCGTCCCTTTGATCATGCTTTTAATTCTCAAACTTTCAGGTCATGAATGCATCACCTGGTTTACCCATAATGGACCTCCATGGTCCTCAATTGCCCTGTTTCCCTAAATGCTATGAGTTGGGGCATTAAAAATTTTTAGAGAATGTCTTCCTATAATGCCACACTCTGATTTTAAATTTCTGGGGTCCTAAATTTTTTTTTGACTTCAAAAGATAGAACTCTTCCTAGATATCAATTATGGGATCTAGACTGATGGTTTGCTTTAACCATGAATCTAAGAATATTTGTGTAGGAGACTGCACCCCTTTAATAATCCTTTACATATTATCTCAGCTGAGAAGTTATCCTCCCTTTAAAGTTCCTATATGAAACCTCTGAGCCACAATTCATAGCAGTATGACAAGAGGTAGGAAATGAATAACATTGTGGCAAACTCACAAATACACGTAAACGACCACACGCTTTTTGTGGTTCTTTGTTCTCGATTTCAAATAGGTGAGATAAATGATGGATTTGCATGCAATATGAACTATAAATAGAGATCTCCTCATTGCAATTCTGAGAATATCATAACGCAAGAGTGAAACCTACAAGACTCACAATAAACGGTATACTGTAAATACAACTAAACCTAAAGTTTGGATTAACATGTAAATTTCCCCATACTTTAGATGGATCTCTATTCTTAAATCCAAATAGGTGAGATAATTGATGTATTTGCACGCATTTTCCAAACAAACATATGAAATATAAAGAGATATATCCTCATAGTCTACTGTAAATACAAATGAACCTAGAGTTTGGCTTAACACACAAATACCATAACACACAAGAGTAACGGTAAATGCTTAAATATGAGTTCATGAATCTACTTGAAAGGTTGGTAACAGAGTTGTGACTCTAGACTCCACTATTGAAAAACCATAATTAAAGATGTATGGCTAATAAATATTCTAGAACAAAATAGACACCTACCAAATACTTTGGTAGGCCTTTGTATTCAAACATAGTGGGTATTTTACATGGGTGTTATGTATTTTACTCTAGATTTTTTTGAGTCAATGTTCCTATTGTTAGCCATTGGATGGTCTAAAACAACTATTATAAACGTGCACCGAAAAATAAAAACACAAAATACAAAACAAATTAGACACATCTCAAAATTAAATGTATCACACAAAATACAGAACAAATACAAAACAAAATACAAAAAAAATTAGACACATCTCTTAATTCAATCAAATATCATGGTATACCTCAAGGGAAGGACTTTCCATACAATTTCTGCTATGGAAAAATATGGATCATATCTACAGGATGTTCCTGTCCTTAGTCATTATTATGGGCCTGGTCTTTGCCAAGGTCTTCATGCAAGTTGAGAAAAACCAATATACAGTGACGGCTGTATAATAGATGTAAGTTCATTTTAGATGCTATCACCTACATTAGCTTCACATTCCAAAACTAGTCAAACTTGGAAAGATGGCATGAAAAATTACACAATTTTCAAAACACACAATCTTATAAAGGAAATCTTATGGTGAATCTACAGATTTTGAAGGAAAATGTGTAAGTTGTATTCCTGCACATGGATAACTTTTGGAAGAAAGGAAAAAGTGGACATTGAAAACAATTGGGAAATACATTCTCCAGTGTCAAGAACAAAAACAAGTCCTTATGCATTTTTTAGAAACTTGTAAGAATTTCACATACACTTTAAAACTTCTCAGCATACAATCATATGAAAAGAGGGGCTCACGCCCTTCGATTAACAATCAACTGAACAAACATTTTTTTGTATTCCAGGCTAGTATCATAAAATCTAAGCGATTTCAAATCTCTAATATTCACAGGCTTAAAACGTATATATAATGCAAGCATAGTGTGAGTCAACAAGATTTTCGGTATGAAAACAAATGGAAATTACCCGACACAAATAATACAATGTATTATGTTTTATTAATGGTTTGTGCCACTTTCTGGAAAGTAAACTACTATCCCTTCACAAAGATGCTATTACCCAATTGGTACTTCCTAAAATTAATTACAACCATAAAACGGGGCTCTCCCCCAAGTTTATGTGCCTTTTACAATATCTACATTTCATAGTAGAGTGTGATGACTTTTATTGGTAGTCAAGAATATAGACAAAAGCTTAAGCAAAAATGGCTGATCTAATTGCTACGATGTCAGCCTCTGTGTCTTCAAAATCTTTAGAATCAAACCTTAGCTGTCATTGAATTGGAGAAAACTGGTCACCACTTGAAATTCCTTCACGGGCACATACTACAGATGCCTAAGGAAGTCATAAGCAGTTATGGCCAAAAATTGGTGATACCAATAAGTAGCATTCCACTCGTTTGGAATAAAAGGCTAAAACCTTGTATCTACATTTTTATGTTGACCCAATTCCCACGGGGGCATGATACTGACCCCCAAATGCACGACTTGTAAATCCTCCTCGAGCCCTACAACAAGAGACGACTTGAAGATATTTTTGGAATTGTTTGCCCAGAATTATCTTAAATGACTTCGTGGTCAAGTGCTCACTCTCCTTGAGCACATTCCTCAAATTTTTATCAATGATTGGACCTATAAACAAAATCTAATTGACTTTGTGAGTGAGACAAAAACAAAGGCGTATCAATTTCCTAAAAATATTTCTCTGCTAAAATGTATGTGCACTATAAATGAAATGAATTATTTACCGGATATTGAAAAATTTGTGTCATCATAGAACATATAGAGATTTACACCTCTCATGATCGTCGGGCTCTCACACATGCTTGGTGCGATTTGCTATTAATGGTCACACAAAGAGTTACCAAATATAATCACTTGGTTAAAATCACCATCTGTAGAACAATTAATGCACTTTCATGCATCTGGCATGGCTGCCTACGTTGTCATATCACAATGTGAGGTGTTGGCATTCTTACGAGTTCTTCCTCAGTATTGAAACATGTTAGAGATTACTTCCCCTTTCCTCCACATTGGATTGTATCGTCGTTCCTCTCTTACCTTTCTAAACAGAAATAGCAAGGAAAGAGAATTATGATAAAGCATGGGTCAACCACGTGAAATCGAAAGCCAACTGGCAAAGCTACTATATGGTGTCACGTGAAGTTGATATAGGGAAAATGGGGATTTTTACGCATATTTGCAAGGACCATTAAATTGTAACAGGACCTAGGTACCCTCAATAATTTAGGTAGCACTTTATGAAAAAAATGATAAGAAGATTTTAATTTTGTTTCTTTATTCTTTTTTTAGATAAATTATTTGGAAGACATAATTATTAAATATATCATATATTTCTTTTCTTTTTTTAAATATTAAGCATTACAAACATTTAAATATATATAATCTTCTTTTCTTTAGTTATATTTGTTAAAACATCAATGATATTACATTGTTTGAAATGGACTATTATTTTCATAATTTTGTTTTTTATAAGAGCACCAAATAATTATATAATGGTTAGTCTGATAATACTATGTTAATTATAAGATAATATGATTTTATGATTTATTTTTTATTTTTTATTTTTATATTATTTAGTTTTCCTCTAACAATCATAAAATAAATAGATTGCATATTGCTTCTCCTCTGGATTTTTATTTTGATTTGCATTTAATATTGAGATCTTCCAATCAAAACAAAAGAAAAAAATGTAAAATACATAGAATATTTAGGGGATTATGTCATCTTAGTATACACATACACAAACAAGAATTCTTTTCATAGAATGAGAGTTTAAATGATATAAATTAGATTGAACAATCCTTTAGGTTTCCTTCTCCTCAGTGCCAAAGGTGGTCTCTATATATGTTATTATATTTTGAGCTTCAATTCTTAAATAAAAATAAAGAATATGTTTCCTAAACATGTTAATAAACATATACTTTTCTATTAGCGTAACCCTTGCACCCCTTTCGGTGCAAGTGATAGTATAAAATATATTATATTTATATGCTTTTTAGTAAAATATTATATTTATAATATTTATTTTATAAATAAAATTTATAAAATAGTTAATGAGTAAAATGCAATCTTGAAGACTACATTCTTTGTATTTATAGTATAATTTTAAAAAATTAAATTTTTGCTTCTTTGGATCTTAGTCCATATTAAATACCAGGGCATACAAAATCCTTGTTTCCTAGCCCTAATATTTTGAACCTATACATATATTATCAGAGCCAGTCTTGTAGGATATGGGATACAAAATATGGCTAAAACAAACAATAAAATGATTGGGAAAAATACTTAAATGTTTGTTTGAGAAGTGAAGGTGAGGGCTAAGACTTGTCATGGGCGTCCCATGGAACACCTGAGTCCCAAGGATGAAGACTATGTTACCAATTTTCCTCTTGATATGCTCACATTATCAGATTGAGGATGAATAGGTTGTATAATGAGTTGGCGATTGTAGTGGGAGTGCTTCTAAATGGCTTCTGGTAATCTCATCATCTTTTGTGGTTATTTACATCTTGGTCATTGTCCATGAAATTTTCCCCTGAATGACAGACATCTAAGGAGAATCGATCAACCTCTCGGTCCACAAATGGGTTTGATGAGTGGATTAAGCACCTCAATGATAGAAAATCTGAAAATGACATTAATATTGATCTCTCTAATCAAGAAACTTCTCCAAAACAAAATTTTCTTGACAAATTCCTCAACTTAAAAACTTGGAATGCAAATTTGCTTTCAATATCCATCCTAGAATTGATTTTTCTCTTGCTACTTCTAGAAGTATTTCCACACTTTTTTCTATCCCATAATATAATCCTTCCTGCAACAAAAGAATTGTAAAAGGTCAGCTCTTATTCTAGACAAAAGAACATATTACAAACACATAAGCCTTCCTAAAAGAAAATAATTGTAAAAGATCAACCTAGTCTAGGTGAAGGATCCTTGTAATTGTCATGTTGTTGGTTTGGAGGAGGACTATAATAAGCTTCAAAATATTTTGGATGGTAGAAAATGAAACTCTCCTAGGGATAAGGATATTCTTTCTTGGAGTCTAGATCCTAAGGGTGCTTTCACTGTGGCTAGTGGATATTAGGAGTTGTTGGCTCAGAAGTTTGGTGGGATGGAGGTTCCTTGGTGGAAACATGTGTGGAACAAGTTCTCATGGAAAAAGTGTAATTGCTTTGTGTGGAACCTGGTGTGGAATAAATGTTTGACATGGGATAATATTTGAAAGCGGGGATTCCAGGTCCCTTCTATTTTTGTTTGGTGTGGTTGCACTAAGGAGGATTCTTCAGATTTGTTTTTCTATTCTTTTTCAATGTTGCTTTGGAATTTTTGGTGGGATGTTTGGAAACATCCTTGTGTGCATGCTTCTTCCCTTGTTGAGTTCTAGAGCAGTATGGGAAGACCTCCTACTCAAGCCTCTTTCCTCTAGATTGTGTGGTGCATTGGTCCTACCATCATCCTTTGGAAAATTTGGCTAAAAAGGAATTGTAGGATATTTTGTGGGGATAGGCTAATGGTTGAACGGGTTTGGCACAAAATTGTTGGTATGATCTAGGAGACAGTGGAAGCTAAATTTCAAATGGCTTATCCTTTGGAAATGAGTGATGATGAGATTGTGAATAGACTGGGCTTAGAGGGATTGATTTTTTACTCTACTTGTGTTAGAAGAGGTAGGGGACTAAAAAGAAGGTTCAAATGGTTGGAAGATGGTTTCCTCCTCCAGTGGATATTTTGAAGATCAATACTCATGGTTCCTCTAAGGGTAATTTGGGGCCTATTGGGATTGGTGGAGTTGGAAGATACTATTCTATCTTGGTTATTTTATTTTTCTCCATTCATAAAGGGAAACATTCTAACAATTTCAACACGCTTGCCCTTGAGCATTTGAATTCAAATTATAGTCATAATATTGCTTTTCACTCACGACATCTACAGGTGAGAATTCCATAACTACTTCCTAGAAAATGTTTTCTCCATACTGACCGCTATCATGCTACAAAGCACAATCTGCCATGCGTTGATTAGAATAGTTATGCCAATCATCTATCAATACTTCTTGAGCAAGAAATGAGGATAGCACGAATTAATCTCATCATAACCAAATGATCATTTCCACCACCTTCCACACTTGTTAACTATTCCTTACATGTCATAATGACAACATTCATTATGTACATTATCCTTTTCATCCCTATTTTGTTTTTTTATGGTCAACCATTGCAAAGCCATTATAAGGTTATAATCTACTAATATCTTTGCGAATGAAAAATTCTCTTTAGGGAAATTTTCCTCCCATCAATTGTTAATTTTATCATCCTTTTATCTTTCAAACCAAATTGTTCATTAGTATCCTAAGGTGGCATCCAAATTTTTCCTCAAGAAGAATAATACCCAACTATTACAGATTCTCATATCATAAAATCAATAACCAACATTGAGTCACCCTCAATCTGAATACATTCCCAATCACTTTCTTTAGCATACTTCAATCTCCATAACAAAGCCTTTGCTTCTATTATCTTATTTGTTTCCACACCAAATTTAAAGGCATAAATATAGAGAGGCTACCTCTCCTTATCCTTGAAGATACCCTCCACTAACTACTCTCAAATTCACTTTGTATGCAGCTTCAAATTTAAACTTGACATACCCTGATATAGGATAACTCAAATTAGATGCTTCCTTCATCTTGAAATTCGTCTTAGTAGCCTTGCAACCATTAGAACCTTGTGCATTGCCACGCCCAACATTTATCCTCATTTTTAAAATCCCAATCCTCCCTCCAACTACAATTTCCCATTTCTTTCATAATTGATTCCACATTATCAAAAATTATATCCATTAAATAATCTCCTTCTTGAAAAATATTATGATTCCATTTCAACTAAATGTTCCAAAAGATCAATGTTGGAGCGTAATCCCAATTTTTTTTGAGCAATACTCTTGATTCTCAAGATTTATCTAGAGAAGTTTGAGAACATACTCAAAGTTTCACAAATCCCTCACCTACGAAGAAACCAATGTCACGATTTTAAAAAAACCATACAAAGGAAAAATTTATGATCATTTGTTTCAACCTAATTTGATATAAAATACATGTTGATGTGCCTATCTTTCCCTAGTTTTTTAGTCTATCCTAAGTGAGATCCCTTCTATTAACTACTACCCAAAGAAATACATTAGCCTTATGTAGTCTTTAAAAACTCTACCAAATCTTGCCCCTTCTATTAATGAGAAGGAAAACTTTCTTGTCACATTTTTCAAGTTTTTACAACATGATTTATGGCTGCTATGAGTTTCTACTAGGTATGGATATATTTCATTTTACCCCCTTGTCTCAAAGGAAAGAGATATTTTATTCAATAAATAACAAGAAATTAAAATCAATATTGCATGCTCATAATGTTTTCAAACCTTAAACAATTCCTGTCTAACATCATCAAGTTCTGCATGAGCTTCTTGTTCTTTCCTTACATGCTCTTCTATTCTAAGATCTAGGGTTTTCTGAAATTCTATAAGCCATGATAGTTCTAGAATGAAGATTAATTATGAAGTAGAACATTAAAAAAGGTTCCTATAACAAGTACAAAATTTACAGGTATACTTGGAGATTTACCTTGAAGTTGTTCTAGCAAACTTGCTTTTGTAGAAATGTCATCTGGAAACTAGCCATTAAGATGATCAAATTCAACTTGAGCTGTCTCTCTAGCTAATCTTTTTTCCTTTCTAGCCAACTTAGTCATTTTATCCATTTCTTGCAGTAGCTTATCCACACTGTTTGATACCATAGAAGATATCTCTTCCAGCTTAATAACCTTGTCTCAGAGTCTTGAAATCTCATCTTTGAGCACGACTCTCTCAGATTCTACTTTTAAAAATTTATCTTTGTATTCTTGTATCGAAGCCTTGAGTTGAGCTTTTTCTATTACTAATTTGGACTGCGCAATAGGAAGCCTTACACATGCATCTTCTTTGTGGGAGAACTTTCTTTCCATCTCCTTGACATGAGCTTGGACATTTCCCACTATATTGTCTTCTTCAATGTTAGTTTTCAGCTGTTTTTCAATATGTTCTATGTACCAGCAATTAAAACTTAGTGATAATTTATATTGAAACTAGTACCTAAGTTATATTGCCAAAAATTTCTCCTTATATGCCACAAAATTGATCTACCTTTTTCAGCAACTTAAGGAAGTTTTTTTTTATAACTTCAACATCATATGATTCACTTATTTGTTCCTTATCAATTAAGAGTTTTTGTGACTCAAGTTCTCCTACATAACCAGATACATTATTCAAGTCATAGAAGACAATTAAAACTCTAAAACTAGCAATTCACACATAGACTAAAACTAGGCATTTGTATATATTTGACTTATGTTTTCTAGTGATTTCTTCTATAGTATTCAATCTTGAGGACAAGGAAGTTAAATTCACACTCAATTTCTCAAATGATTTCAAACTTTCATTCAAATTGTTCTCTGAAAATTGCTTGCTACCTTCAACATGTTTTGAAAAGTATTTGTACCAAGGCAGCCCAATACTCAGAAAAGAAGTTTGAAATACTACACTACTTTTTAATTAGAAACTATTAAATTGATTTCATGAAGTTCTGGATGGTCACAAATATAGTAACTTCTTCTTCTTTGATGGCCAAATGCTATAAAGTATATGTAAACTGATCATATGTTAACCTAATGGATGACAACTCTGCGTCCAACCCTCTCCAAAGTTTTGTATCTTATTCCTGCTTAACTTTAAACTTGTCAATTTTCTTACTAATGTATTGCAACTTTAGTTGAAGTTGAAATATTTTCTTTGTAGTCTTCTTTAAGTTGGAAATCTGCAACATAGTAAATTTCTATCATTCATCAGTCACAAAATGAAAAGCATGGCTTTGCTTAACTCTTAGTAAGACAAAACTGTTACCAGTTCTAGTTTGGGTTCAAGTTTAGGTTCGGGTTCAGGTTGAGGTTAGCAAGAGGCAGCTCAAAGGTTGTTATAAATAGTCAATTTATTCATATTTTCAACAAATACTACTCAAAATTAAAATGTAAGAGAAAATCCTGACAATATAAGGAGGCCTTACATTCAAACTTAGAGAAAAATTAGGAAACCCTGCAGTAATAGCTAAATTTCAAAACCCCTAGCAAAAGAGGCAGCTCAAAGGTTGTTATAAATAGTCAATTTATTTGTATTTTCAACGAATACTGCTCAGAATTAAAACATAAGAGAAAATCCTAACAATCTACAAAACTTCCAAGTGAAGCCCGGTAAGTATCGTACACAATTAACAATAGTGTTTGAGCAACTGGTCCTTACATTCAAATGTATAGAAAAATTAAGAAATCCTATAGTTATAGCTAAATATAAACACATTCCAACTAAAGATTAGAAAAACATTAAGAAATACTATAGTAATAGCTAAACATAAACACATTCCAACTAAAGAATAGTTAAATATGACACGTACCAAAATTTGAGCATCATTATTTCTACTAGCTTGATCTTGCACAAACTTTTCTGCAAATTGCAAAGGTTAATAAGAAAAAAGACTAAAATATATAGGAATTTTTGCGTGGATTTAAAGTTGTTGACATGAATGAATGCTTAGAAACCTCTAGATTGCTTCCGTAGAGAGATATTTTCAATGGCTAGTGTGTTTGTTCTTGTTTGAGGACCTTCACTCATGAGTCTGAGAAGAGGCCTTCTGATAGCATCAAAACAACTCAATTTACTGTTATTACTTTTCCACGATAACAAATTTAATCCCGCCATTCTCAACGTTTGGCTTGACTTTGCTTTGCTCAGGCAGGAGAGTTCAAAATGACAGCTATTGGTGCTTGGCCAGGCTTAACCAACACACGTTGAATGCTCACTTTCCTAGGCCATGTGGGGCCAACTTAACTCAACATTTTAATTTTTATTTATTTTTATTTAACCCAACATTTTCTTTTTAAGTAGCGTAATCTAAACCTTTCCAAGTCTCGTTTCTGTAGCATTCAATTCCATGAGTGTAGAGACCCAATATGGCAATTATATATTACATACTGGCAATACCACCTTAGTGTGCAATAGGTGCGTGGAAGAAGTGTGGAAGGTCAATTAGGATAAATTTTGATCTTTTCTTTTTCCTACATTTACTAATTACTAATTTTGATCATAATTTAATTTTTTAAAATATAAAATTATAATAATTATTAATTAATATGTATTCAATAGTTTTATTTAATATATATATATATTTATTATATAAAATATATATTGTATATTAATTATGCTAATATATACTTAACTATCAGTTTTGTTGCATTCCATTATGTGAGTGTAGAGACGCAATATGGGAATTATATATTACATACTAGCAATGCCACCTTGGTGTGTAATAGGTACGCTGAAGAAGTGTGGAAGTGTCATGCCCAAACTTTCATTAAGAAAACCCACATATTTTTTTTTGAACACATACATTAATTCACAACGTAACATCTCTTAACAAACATTGTAATTAAAAAAGTTATATTGAAAGGGGTACAACCGATAGTTTAAATAGTTATAGGGTCTTTTAGCTTGACTCTTTTTGTTGAGTCCCAAAATTTCACAATGTGATATGATGAGATCGAGTTGAAAATAGTGATGCTTTCAAAAGTTGTTTGTTGAATTGATAGCTGAGCTATAATTTTCTCTTCTTTTTTATTATAGAAATAGATTACAAAATTTACTTAGTGGGTTTGCCTTACTATTTAATTAAATAAAATAATTAAAATGACCATATCCATTTCTTGCACTTATGATAGCTCTTGTTAAATTAATTAACTATATTATTTAATATGAGAATTAAATATCCATTACGTTTTCTTTTACCTTAAATTCACTTCTCTTTTATTTTATTTTTTTGCTACCAAAAAATTTAATTTATTTTTGGCTATCAATAAATACTTAGTAGTAATTCTATTACCATTTACCCATTGGGCAACACTATTATTATTATTCAATCCTCTATCATTGCTATTTTCTCATGCACCTAGAATAGTGTTGGCTTCATTTAGTTATTAATGGAGTTATTATTCTTCCTAAGGATACTGTGATAGGTCGAATATATGCGTTAGAAAATGAGCAGCAAACTAAAGAGTGCAAATAAACACCAAAACAACCTACACGTCAAGATTAGCCTAAGTTGGAATCAACATCAGATAAAAGCAACAAATGGAACATTATACCTTGTGTCGAATCGATCTTTTAGTTGGCCCTTCGATCTTGGATGTGTATGCTCCTTGGATGGCAAGATAGGCAAACTAGATGATGATGTGAAGATGGATGGAAATGGATGAAAACTTGAAAATGGCTAAGTGTAGATTGAGAAATAAAATTGCAAGAGTTTGGCTAGCAAAATGATCTCTCCCCAAATGAGAGAAAAAAGGGGGTATTTATAGGAATTTTGAGAATTCTTAGAAGAGATGGATGGCCAAGATTGAACCACCAAATATCAAGATGTAGGGCTAAGGTGAGTTGAGAGCTCACAAGCCCTCACATCTTGACATGTGGCATGGGGAGAGGCTTAAGAAATATGAGGTGGAGATGAGGTGGTAGGATAGTACATGACATGGAGGGGAGTACAAAGTATCTTGGGATTGGACAAGATCTCCTCATAAAGGAGGTCCTTGTCCCCATGTGGGTGAGAGGACATGTGAGGAATTAAAAATTCCTCAAATATTCTCATGGGGAGATGGGAAAGAATAAAGAATAAAGAGAGGACATGTGGGATGAAGTGAAGGAATTAAAAATTCCTTTTGAGTGCATTGGGGGATTAAAAATGAATTAAAAATTCACATGGGGAAATGGAGTGCCTTGTCCAAAAGGAGAAAATCTTTAATAAGGTTGACTTAAGGACACATGCCATAAATGGGAAGGGGATTAGGTTGGACTAACCATATGATTAAGGTTGTGCAAGTACTTAGTTAGATGGAATAATGACCTATTAGAAGCAAGTGGGAGATTATGGAGGATGTGACCCTAACGATGATTAAGGGTGTGCATATGTTAACCATAGTTAATTAGAGGAAGATGAAGAAGTTAAGATGGATTAGAGACCAACTTGCAAAAGTTGGAGGATGTGACAATGAGAGAGAAAAGAGGAATTAAAAAAGAATTTTAATTCCAAAAGGGGAATATGACTAAATTAAACAAAATGGTGTATTTATTTAATTTAGGGGAGGAAGAGGGGTAAAGTATTTATTAAACTAAATACTTTATGAATCCTATGTAAGATGCAAGGTATTAATTAAACAAATGATTTAATTAATATTAACAGAGGGGATAATCAATTGGATGAATAAGGAGACGTCTCTGATCATATGGAAGTGGTCAAATTAGATGTCTACATTTTGCCCCTCTTTGAAATACTAATAGAATAATAGGGTTTCGAAGAAAAACATAATGCATATGACTCTATAGATGAAGAGATTAGAAAAGAGATTCCTCAGCATGGGGGAATGCGTGTGAGCTGCCCCAAACGGAGAGAATGTGGAGAGGATGCCCCAGTCCAGTGAAGGTAGGGTATGCCCCCTCGAGAAGGCGAACAGGGGAGGAAAAGGGGGTCCCGGCCAACTTCTTGAAAGTAAGGAGTGGTATATGTTGTTGGAAAGAGCACAGAAAAACAAGAAGAATGGCGTTTGAGCAATGTCAATTGGGTAAAGGATGTGCGAATGGCGGCCCTGGGAAGAAAGAGGTTGGATGAATTAGTTGGAGGAATTTTTGATAAAAAAGGAAAAAAAGACTTTAATTTGAAAAAGGAGGGAAAAGGTAATAAAAGGTAATTGGAGAATTACCTTTTATCATTATGACAGCTGGCAAGTGTGGAAAAGGAGGAGAAGAAGAAGAGGAGGCGAAAGAGGTCGGGCACGATGCCGGAGTATGATATTTATATCATCCATCGGGCGGACGAGGAGCGACTATTCTTCACCCACCGTACCGTACCATGCCAGGTTAGTCCAAAACTTAACTTTTTAATTTTTAGTCATTTATGCAAATGTTTTGGAAAAATGAAAACATGGGTTTTGTTCGGGAGGTCAGGAGAAAAAATGGGTAGGAGGCAGATTTTGAAATTTTTTTATTTTGTTGTGATTCGCGCCAGGGGGGATTGGGCGGCCGCCACGTGGACCGGTCTGCCACCGCGGGTGGACGAGTCCGCCGTTGCGGGTGCAGGTTCGCCGCCGCGGGCAAACAGGTCTGCCACCATGGTGGTGGGTCCACCACCGCAGGGGCAGACAGGTTCGCCGCCACGAGGGCGGATAGGTTTGCCATCGTGGGGGAAAACAAGTCCACCGCCATGGAGGTGGGTCTGCCGCCATGGGGGTGGACAGGTCCACCACCACGAAGGCGGGTCCGTCGTCGCGAGCAGACAGGTCCGCCACCGCAGGGGCAAATAGGTCTACCGTCACTAGGGAAAATCCACTGCTGCAGGGGTTAATCCGCTGCCGTAGGTGGGTCCGCCACCACAGGGGCATGGCCGCCGACCAAGTGGGACCGCTGAGGGTGAAGGATGGGGGGGATAGGACGACTGAGGGGAGAAAAAATGACAAGGATGGGAAACCCGAGAATGACAAGGGGAAAAATAATGAAAATGATAAAATTTTATTGCGTGTATGCAAAAAATAGGGATTTTGCAGGTGCGAGAGAGACGACTAGAGGTGTTGAGGAGATGCATAGCAAGGATGACTGAGGAGGATCATTAGAGACTAGCAGAGGCAGGACTATTGCATATGCTGACATATCTGACAATCAAGGCCCATGGGCCCATGTTGATAGCATTGATAGAGTGGTGGGATTCGACGATGTCGACCTTTCACCTACCGACAGGGGATATGACGGTGACATTGGAGGATGTGTGGCGGATTCTGAGGCTCCTGATATCAAGGCTCCCAATTAGTGAGTGTTGGTCAGAGAATAAGGCGCTAGATGATTCGGTGCGCATTGTGTTTGGTAGTGACAAGCTACCGATGCAGCGGGGCCAATTAGATGTGGATAGGATGGTGGCGTGTAGGGTACCGGTACTATCACTATACCTAGCAGGGTTGATTAGTGGTATACTTTTGCTGGACCGGAGTGGTCAGTTTCTTCACATGAGGATGGTCAAGGTGATCTGTCACATCATCAAGGGCCGGGAAGGACAGTTCACGTGGGGTACCTTCATGTTAGCACAGTTGTATCGATACATGCACTTAATTTGTTATAGGAGGCAGTTGAGTGTGAAAAATGTCACACTACTACAGGTGTGGGCCTGGGAGCATATCCGTGTTGCCAGGCCGATTATAGTGATAGTTGGTGAGCATGATGACAGGGAGCTCGTAGTGTGTTGGTGGGGAGCAGAGGTAGTGGCTATATTGTTGTACCGAGAGGTGCAGGAGGTAGACATGTAGAGGAGACAGTTTGATGATGTGTAGGCAGTGGATATAGTGTGGAGGCCATACATGATGCAACGATTCAGAGGGTGGTCGAGGGAGGAGGGGTTGCATAGTGGTTACTTCTTTACTCAATGTTATATGATTGGGAGTAGGCCACGAGTAGTGGAGTTGCATCGACCGGCTTAGTGACGAGATAGTTCAGAGTGATAGGATATTCTGACAGGTTGAGTGACATTTGCATGACAGGTATGGGAGTGGCCATGGGGAGCCACGCTAATTCTGTGTAGCATATGAAGGGATATTGAGGGTTTGGTGTTCAGACCCTATCTGGATAGGTGAGAGGGGCCGCGAGACGCAGGGACGACAGGGCGGTATGATGAGTGGTTCGAGCGACATCCACCCGAGCAAATTACACCAGCGGTGCCAATTGAGGAGGCACAAGGATTTGGATCAGAGGATGAGAGGCTAGTGCAGAGACTGCCAAGAGGACGTAGGGGAGGACGAGGGGCACAGGAGCAGGTGATAGGAGGTCAGAGGAGGAGAAGCCAGCAGAGAGGCCAGGGAGGAGACAGAGCAGAGGGGGGAGGGACTGAGGCTGAGGAGGTGACGAAGGATGAGGCTAAGGAGGTGGTGGAAAGGAGGCTGAGAGCCTGGGGGTAGGGTTGACAGGAGAGGAGGCCAAGAGCCCGAGGAGGAGAGCCACAAGGTACACAAGGCGAGGCCAGCAGGACTGGAGGGGAGGAGGTTAGATAGGAGACAACCAGGACTATTGGAGGGCAGGAGACAGATGGAGTTAGAGAGGAGATGGACAGAGACCTATGAGGACGAGAGGATAGGAGGTAGACAAGGCCACTGGAGGACAGGAGGCAGACGGAGTTGAAGAGGAGATGGACAAAGACCTAGGAGGGAAGGGGGGCAGGAGACAGCTAAGGCCACCAAAGGACAGGAGGCAAATAGAGCCAAAGATGAGATGGAAGAGACTTAGGAGGGTAGGGGGTAGGAGATAGCTAGGGCCACTAGAGGATAGGAAGCAGATAGAGCTAGATGAGGACAGCCACAACATGGAGCCCTTGGGGTGATAGATGTGGATGAGATGGAGCTATCAGTAGAGAGTGAGGGGTACCATCTGCTAGATATGGAGGTCGATTCAGATGTGCATGATGTAGCACCGCTAGCAGCAACACCACCCACAGGGGAGGATCTAAGGGCTGTACTAAGAGAGATAGTGGAGAGACTGCGATGGAGCGAGCAGCGAGTGCGGGAGATAGAGGCAAAGCGGATCGGAGTAGAGGCAGAGAGGGATGAGTGGCGGGCCCAATTTGCTCAGGGTGAGAGAGACTACATGGAGCTGGTTAGGCTAGTATCAGAGCAGGAGAGGAGATTGGTGAGGGAGAGAGATGAGAGCTGGGATGAAGTTGTGGATCTACAGGCTGAGGCAGATGATGCAGATGGAGGGATTAGGTTTGGCAGGAGAAGGGGTGACACAACAGGTTGTCAGCAGGGGGACAGAGGATGCAGTGGATGCAGAGTGTGTAGAGAGAGCTAGCTAAGCTCAGAGACAAAGTGTGCATAGTGGAGGTAGAGAGAGATGTGGTGCAGGTACAGGTGGAGGTGTTGGAGGAAGGAAGGGATGTGTTACAGGCGCAGGTCCAGGTAGCACAGAGTGAGAGGCAAGCCTGGCGACGGTGAGGCACAAAGATCAAGCAGAGATACCGACATCCAGAGGCATCCAGGGGCTCAGGATGAGAGCGGTGACGTGGAATGGTGTCGAGATCAGCAGGCCTTTATAAGAGGGACGTAGATGCAAAATGGGCGGGCAACGGGACAGGTCAGCATAGAGGGAGAGTGGATGCCGCCAGACAAGGCAGACGCGCACCCAGGGCTTAGAGTGGGATGCAAAGACCTAACCCGCCTGGCAAGAGGGGGGTCACCGGCTGAGGGAGGTCAGGATCGTGACAAGTTCAGACAACACCCAGCTATATAGGAGGGATAGAGGCTCAGAGCAGATACAATAGTTGATACTAGCCCAAGAGGCCTGGGTATAGGAGCGACAGGCTATCAGTGCAGATCGGGATCAATATAAGCATGAGCAGAATGCCACGAGATTGATAGCAGGGCAGAGGGATGAGTTCATGCAGTAGGCAAGCTATTGGAGGGGTATATATGAGCAGGTTGTTCTGGATCCAGTGTAACACATGACACGCTACATCAGTCAGGCCCCACAGCCACCAGGGCCATCTCAGTCACTAGGGACACGCACCAGGGGTTTTAGTGACTATCGGTGGACTCCGTCTCCATATGGCAGTTACCAAGGGACTCCAGTGCACAAAGGGCCAGTACCTGACTCTCCATAGAGATCATATGTGGGAAGCTCACAATAGAGTGGGCAGATGCAAGACATTGATTTTTTGGTAGATACAGGATGGATGTTTTGTTCATGTCGCCAGAGGTCAAAGGTGATCGACATCTCTGAATTTTGTATCTTATTTGGTGATATATGATGGAGATGCATTATATTATGATAGGATGTTTATTATTATGTGAGGACCTTTATTGACACTAGGCATGATATTTCTTTTATGCGGCTATATGGGATGATTTATGAGGCGGTTCCATATATATACACATGTTTATATAGATGGATGATATATGCTTTATGATTATGTTTTATGGATGCACATGTTCATGTGGATGGACGATTGATGTATGTTTTATGATTATGTTTTATGGATGCACATGTATGTCATTATGATTATGATGATGGATGTATAGTTGTTTATGCAAATGGATAATTGTGTATGTTTTATGATTTATGATTTATGGATGCACATGTTTATGTGGATGAGTGATGATGTAAACGCTTTTATGATTTATGATTTATGATTTATGGATGCACATGTTTATGTGGATGAGTGATTATGTAAATGCTTTTATGATTATGATTTATGGATGCACATGTTTATGTGGAATATTGATGAAAGGTAAATGTTTATAATACACTTAAGTGTCAATAAAGACCATCATGAGAATGCAGATAGGCGATAGGCGTATGGAAGAGTGCATTTTCCAAAAAACCATTAATATCCTGAGAGGAAGAGGAATCAAGAGAAAAAAAAGAATGAGAGTACCTGCACAACCAAAATCATAAGTCATGGTAATGGTCATGATGGAAATGAAGGATGCATGTGAAGTGATGAAAATAAGATTTTTCAATCCTTAGAGCATTGATTTTTACTATAGCGTTGGATACCAAGTACCTTGATATGGAAGATCAAGGCAAATGAGTATTCTACGCATGAAACAAACACAAAAAACAAGAAGGTTATCCCAACATCCTAAAGTTGCGATGACCTTGGTCGGGCCCGGTGTTGAGATAACCACAAACACACAAAGTTTCCCCAGCGTAACACAAGACCTTAGAGATCTTAGTGGGTCTTACAAGGGACAACTGAGAAGACAGCAGTCAAAACAAACGATCAAGGCATGCCCCCATGTCAGCAAGTCAAGGTATGCCATGGTATGGTGGACCAAGGTGACCCTGAAAAGTGATGGTAAGGAACCCTAATGATAAAAAAAAATTCAAATGCATCAAGAGATCACAATCAAGACAACAGGTCCTTTCCCATAGGATCAAGGTGATGGATAGGATTGATGAGGTTTGCTAGGAAGGATTCATCCTGTTGAAACCAAAGATGGATGCTAAAATAGAATGTCCTAGTTGATGCAGGATGTTACCCAGGGACAAGATCTTGTAATATGAGGGAATTTTGTTTATTAAGAACCGGTTAGATGGGGCCATAACTTGATGACAAAGCACAAAAGACTGACACAACCTACAAACCTAGGGGCTCGGGGGCCGATCATAGATTAGCCTTGCCTACGTGAAAGCACAGAGTCCTCGTAGTTCTAGAAAAGACTGTGGATAAAGCGGAAAGAAGACAATGATGATCGATGATGATGGAAAAATGCCCTGGGGGTGAATAAAATGATCAACCTTGCCTACATGACAACGCAGGGGCAACGTAGTTCGACTGACGAACGTGACAGGATGCGATCTAGGTGAAGACCAACGCGATGGAGGATCCTACATGATGATACAGACCGATCGAAAATGGGAATGAACGATGCAAGATCAACGTGGGATATTGAAAAGCTCAGGATGGGGAACAGTCCAGATGGGTCATCCAATGCTCAATCAATATGTGCCAAGCGGCCTAGGATGAGATGGGGAGGACAATAGCACAGATGATTGTATAAAATAACCAGGATGTCTGGTAGATAATGATTAAGCCCTCTATGGATGACACCTGCCACCAAGTTTTCACCATCCATACCAATCCAAGGTGCCACCAAGAGGTGGTTTTTACCATAGGATGAACTTATTTTTCTTTACTATTATTTATTTTTATTTTTTATTTTTTTAATTTTTAATTTTTTTTTTACTTTTTTGACTCTTCTGACCTGGTGGGGTTACCAAGCGGATTTAGGTGTAGAACTTCTTTAGATGCATGATATTGATGGGTTCATCCAGGGGTTCTGTTTCAAGATTAGTCAACTTGTATGCCCTAGATCCATATTTAGTGGCTATGATATAGGGTCCCAACCAATTTCCTCAAATTTCCCTTTCTTGTCTCGATCTTGCTGAGTGTGCTAGTTCTCCTTAAGAACAAGTTCGCCCTCCTGGAATTGTTGAGGATGAACCTTCTTATTGTAATTATGTTTGAGGTGATTTTGGTATGCTTGCAGATGATCATAGACTTTTATTCTTCGTTCATCCAGTAATTCCAGCTATGCAAGTCGTGCAACTCGAGCATCTTCTTCACTGATAAGATTCTTTATAGAAATCCTCAATAATGGAAGTTCAACTTCGATTGGCAAGATGACTTCACCACCATACACTAAAGAGTAGGGGGTGGCGCCTATAGGGGTGTGGATGGAGGTTTGATATGCCCAGAGGGTAGGATGAACATGGAGGTGCCAATCTCATCCAGTGTTATTAACAACCTTTTTGAGGATACAGATAAGGGTTTTATTGGTTGCTTCCACCTAACCATTACCCTGGGGGTAATAAGGAATTGACCAATGGTGCTGGATATGGAAGGTGTCACAGAGGTGTTTCATGGCTTGGTTTTTGAAGGGTTTTCTGTTATCAGAGAGGATGGTGGATGGGATGCCATATCTGCAGAGAATATGGTAGAGGATGAATTTGGAAATCTGAGTACCGGTGATTTGTGAAAGAGGCATCGCTTCCACCCACTTGGTGAAGTACTCAGTGGCGGTAATGATGAATGTATGGCCATCGGATGATGGTGGGTAAATCTTTCCAATCAAGTCGAAACCCCACTGAGAAAATGGCCATGGTGCTAGGAGGGGATGAAGATCTTGTGTTGGGGCATGAATCAAATCTACATGTTGTTGGCATGGAAGACACTTCTTCACAAACTCACAAGCATCGTGTTCCAATGTAGGCCAATAGTACCCAGCTCGTAGGATCCTTTTGGCTAGAGCCATACCATTTGAATGAGCTCCACAGACACTGCCATGCACCTCTGTTAGTGTAGCATGGGCTTTGGTCTCATTCAGATATCTAAGGAGGATTCCATCATACCCGTGATGATAAAGTGTATCACCGATGATGACGTATCAGGAAGAACGGTGAATGTAGGATTTGTGTTGATTACGTGTAAGATCTGGGGGTATAATATTATCATGGAGGTAGGTGTAGATGTCCTGGTACCATGGGGAAGTGGGACCCAAAATGTCACACACCATATCAGTCTCAGGGATATCATATGCTGGGATTAAAATTTGTTCCACAAGGAACTCACATTCTGTGCAGTCTTTAGACATGTCAAGCAGGGAACCAATAGTGGCCATTGCATCAGCTGCTTTATTTCGTACCCTAGGAATTTGTTCAAACTGTATAGAGGTGAAATATTTCTTGAAATCATCCACCATGCACTTGTAGGGTAATAGCTTATCATCCTTGGTTAGGAACTCATCATTAACTTGTCTAATGACTAGCAAAGAATCACCAAAGACTTTCAAATGAGTTATGTGCCATTGCTTTGCAATTCTGAGGCTGGTGATGAGAGCTTCGTATTCTGCCATATTGTTGGTACACGAGAATGCTATCCTGAATGACTTTGGAATGTAGTCACCTTGAGGGGTAACTAACAAAATTCCTGCCTCCGATCCATTGTGTGTGTATGACCCATCAAAATATAGTGTCCACATGGCCATCTCATCAACGGAGAAGACTTCTTCATTAGGGAATTCTGTGATCAATGGATGAGCATCCACTAAAGGATCTTCTACTAATTGATCTGTGATTATCTGTCCTTTAATAGCCTTGCGGTCCACATATTCTATGTCTAACTCACTTAGGAGCATGACCCACTTCTGGCCATGCAACAGAGTGGTTCTAGATAATAAATACTTCCAATGGATCAATTTTGGTGATTAATTTAACTAGATGGATGAGCATGTAATGTGTGTCAAGACTCAGGCAAGGCAAGATTTTCGGTTGGGGAGAAGTTTAATTCGTATCGTAATTAACGTCCGGAACACAGTAGATCACCCTCTCTTTGATGATTCATCATGTTGTGTGAACAATGCCCCCACGCGACCGTAAGTGGCAGAGATGTAAAGGTGAGCTTTCCCCATAATAGGTGGCATCAAGACGGTGGATGAGCCAACATTCCTTAATTTTATCAAACCCATCTCGACACTACCGGGTTCCATCGGAAGGTGGAATCTTTCTTTAGAAGATGAGTGAATGGATGACACTTATCTGCTAGCTAGCCTATGAATCAACGGATGGACTACATCTTCCCCTGGAGGCTTCTTAACTATTTCAGATTGCGTGGAGGTGGCATGTCCAGGAGAGCCTTTACCTTGGCAGGATCAACCTCAATGCCCCTGCGAGAGACTATGAAACCCATCAACTTTCCTGACGTGACCCCAAAGACACACTTTTTTGGATTTAGCCACAACTTGTAATGCTCTAACCACTCAAATATCTTTTTCAAGATGGCAGGATGTTCTGCTCGTGTTCTGGAATTTCCTAACAAGTCATCGACATAATCTTCCATTATGATATGGATGAAGTCATGGAAGATGACCGTCATTGCCCTCTGATATGTTGCCCACATTTTGAGACCAAAGGGCATAACATTGTAATAGAAAGTGCCCCATGCCAGGAAGGTGGTCTTGTGTTGGTCTTCGTGCATGCATTTGAATATGATTATAACCAGATAGCTTTAATCCATAAGGGATAACATCTCATGTCCCAAGAAATAGGTCAATTCAACATGTCAATGTTAGGCGGAGGGAAGTCATCTTTTGGGCAGGCCTTGTTAAGGTCCCTAAAGTCTGTGTAGATCCGAATATCTCCATTTGGTTTGGCAACCGATACTATATTGGAGATCCACTCAGAGTAGTCAATTGGTCTAATAAAACCGGCCTAGTAGTTTCCTTCTCCACCTTCTTGACCAATAATGGACTCGCGGGATGCATCTTGCGCAGCTTTGTTTGATGTGCTTGGCATCCGGGCTTAATTGCTCCAAGTGATGAACTACTAAGGCGGGGTCTAAGCCTAGCATGTCTGAGTACGACCAAGCAAAGTTAATGATTCCTTCTTGGAGTAGTTGCACGATGACCGGATACTCTTGCTCTGAGAGTGACTTAGCTACATAGGTGATCTTAGGACTTTCAGTAGTTCCCAATTTTACTTCTTGAGTTTCTTCAATTAGAATAGATGATCGGGCAGATAATTGAGTTCCCATAAGGCCTGGAAGATTAACATCTCCATCTTCCAGCACCTCTTCGGGATTTTCGCCATCAGATGCATCCTTTATTTTTACTTTTTCAAGGTCAGGAAGTGCCTCAGGGAGGTTTTCACTAGATGATCGCTTTGTACTTTTCTTATTCTTATTTTTGCGACTAGAGTGTTCATCCTCCCCCAATCCCATAAGGTTGACATATGTATCAGTAGACATACTGACAAGTGTGCTATTACGGAGGTCCCAATCAATAAGATCAGGGTGACAAAGGGATAGGCTAATAGTGCAGACGGATAAACATTCGAACATGGATGATAGATCGACGTGATCGATGTCATCGTACGCACGTATGATGGATTCCTCCTCGGGTATGTCTTCTAATGAGCCATTGTCCATAGAGACACTGTTGGAAGTATTAGACGATGTTTCAGGGCCTTTTTGCTTTCTATCATACCCAATGCCTATGTTTTTGGGTAGCTATGATGTATCAATGGGTTGCAACTTCCCTTGCTCTTCTCTACCTAGGCCCCTGCCTTGATAGTTATGTTTTTCCATGAACTTTGTCAGCGAGGGGTACTTTTCTTGAAAATATTCCTTTAGAGGAGTTTTTGGTTCGGGCTCTTCTCAGTAGACCCATTTCCTTATGTCTTCTTCTGGTGCATCTATCTTGACACTTGGGGACCTGAAAATGGTGGTAGGGATGTTTCTACAACTGAAGGTGATAGTCTTGTCTTCCTTTGGAGTAGCATGCGAAGGTTGACCATACTCGTGTGGTGATGGTGGCATGGTTGCTACATTAAGAGTAGTATGTATTTCATACTCGCCACACCCTTTGTCAATGATATGGACTTTGGTGATCGTAGGATCAGTGGTGGAAGATGGAGAGGCTATCATACGAGGGTGGATTGGTGATGACTAGGATGACCCCATTTCAACCCCGTGACAATAATGTAAATGGGGAAATGATGCTTCAAAGCACGCAATATTCAAATGGTTGGGGATCAGCATAGATGGTGACCTCTTGTCCGTTGACTTGGAATTTCAGGCACTGATGGTATGTGGGAGGGACGGCTTACATAGCATGGAACCACAGACGGGCGAGGAGGAGATTATATGGCAAGTCCAGATCAAGGACATGACAGGTAATGTATTGAACCACAGGTCCCACCTGGATAGGGAGATTGATAATCCCTTCTGAATTCCTTTCTGCATTATCATAGGCTTTGATTGTGATGATCTGGTTACTTAAGTCCGCTTGAGTATACCCCACCTGTTTTATGAATTTCAAAGTACACAAATTAAGGGCAGAGCCATTATCTACCAGGACTCTTTTTATTTTATGGCGAGCAACCATGACTTCGATATGTAAGGGGCGATTATGATTGACATCAATGTTTGGCATATCATTTTGGCTGAAGTGCAGGTGATGAGACAAAGCCAAGTGTCCCACCAATGCTTGGAATTGTTTGGGGTCGATATCATTTGGCACATGGGTTTCTTGCAGTGCTCTATTGAGGATTTCTTGATGTACAAGAGAAGACTTAAGCAAATCTAAAATGGATATATGAGCAGGGGTCTTTCTTAAGTGATCAAGGATGTTGTACTGAGAGCTTACATGAGTCGATTGGGTGGGTGTAGAGGCTGCAAGAATGGTGATGCGAGCTCATCGTGTAGTAACAACACATTGAGGGTCTTTAGCTTTGACATGTATCATGGATACACAAGGTTCTACTTGCTCAATGTAATGAATAATACCCTCGTGAATTGAGGGGTACATTCTTATAGCTCATGTTATTTCGAAGCTATTGTTTTGAGGATTACCGCTGAGGTGCTCGCCTTGATTATGGCTTGGAAAGGCATTTTGATATATCTGGGTAATTGAGCATTGATGACGGAGCTTGGATCGGGTCAAATCTTGATATCAATTTATCTATGAGGATCTGGACGAGTTTTCAAACCGACACTTTATTCAAAGAGTGTCCTTTGATTTTATGGAACTCACAATATTCATTTTTCCTGTGTCCATGTGCTTAGGTTTGGATTAATGAAAGGTCTTGGTGATAGGGTACGGATCTGATGAAGTTGATCCAATGCTTTATTGAAGACAACGCTCAGAGGTTCTCCTAGTTGAGCATACTGGCATTTAGTGTTCCCTTGGTGATTTTGATTGGACTGTTGGGGAGGACGGTGTGTCCCTTGCGATACAGAGATGACATTAGGTATGGATTGTTGTTGTCTCTGGGATGTGTTAGCCATGTGGACATGTTTAGTATCTGTGACGCCATCATTTACTGCATTTCTGTTCTTGTTCCAAAAACGTGGCTTGTCGTTGAATGACCTTTCCTTATCTTGATTATATATTTTGATGTGCCCTTTTGCAACAAGGGCACTCTCAAGGATGGGTCCCTTCTCTACCTTTGCAAAACGTGACACAATGTAATTCAAAGCAGGAGCCATGTCGGGATGAGAGTTCTCCAATAAGAGGGTGACCATGTCCTTTTCTTTCAAAGGGGTTTTCATCCGGCTTGCTAGGGCACGCCACCTTTGGAGGTAGTTAGTAAAGGTTTCCCCTTCACGCTGTTTCTCTTTGAGGAGATCCAAGGTATCAGTATCTTTCTCCAAATTGAAGGAGAAGTAGGAGACAAAATTTTCTGACAGGTCTGCAAAAGATTTTATAGATCCCTTTTCGAGGGTCATGAACCACCCTAGGGCGTTGCTTGCCAGACTCCAAGGAAACAGGCACAAGAGATAGTTGTCATTGTGGATAACTTCTTGACACTGGGAGTAAAACTCCTGTAAGTGGGCCTTAGGATCTTTGTTCCCCTTATATTTGTCAAACTTTGGCATTTCAAAATGTTTGGGGAAGGGAATCAATGAGATGGAGGGATCAAACGGATATGGGCATATATCTTCGAACTTGAATGATTGTTTACCAGTCCCTGCCTGAAGATCCTTCAGAGCGGCTTTGATTTCTAGTATGTCTGCACAGGCCGGTGTGTTGGATGTGTATTGATGGTAGGACGATTGTGAATTCTGAGATGACACTTGGGGATGGTTGTATGGATAATGAGGAGGTAGTATCCCCTGTTGATGCACCAAGGGAACTTGTTGATAAAGAGGTTATTGTTGTGAGGCGGGATATGGATTGGTTGGGTAGTTATGGGTGGCGTACTATTGGGAAGTATGGAGAAGGTGTTGCTGATTAGTTTGTGGGTATTGGGGATGCTGATGTGACTGTTGCGAGGCCACATAGGATGGTTGTTGTTGATATTGTTGCTGGTTATAATAATTGTAATGATGGGGTGGTTGTTGATGCATTGTTGGCGGCTATGGTGCGCGAGATGGGATGTTATGTGGTGGTTGCGCTTGTGGGCGTAAGATGGATGCAAGGAATGGAGATATAGTCGGGGCTAAAGGCTGAGGTTGATTTCCTTGTGGTTGATGCAGTGGTGATTGTGTTGAGAATAAAGGATTGACCAATGGTTGTTGTTGAGGTCGAGGTGCGGCTGAGATGTTTTGCAGGGGGGGTGTTGAGCACTAGTGGGAGCATAGGATTGGGATGTATTTTGTGGAGGGATGTTGGATTGGGGAGGTTTTTGGGGTATGAATGATGATGGTGGAGGATTTGTAGCCCCAGGAGGTGGAGGCAAGGTAGCGAAAGGGTTGCCCCTAGTATTGACAGGGGGCAGATTTGAGGGGGGTGGTGTCGGTAGCATTAGTGGTTGCGATTGTGAGATTTTTTGGGGCATGCCATAATCGAAAGGGTCGTTGGGGTCAATGGTTTGGGGTGTCCTCGTGACTGAGATGATAGGATGTGTGGGATTGCCAACAGGATACAGAACAGCGTTGCCGAACTCAGGTTGATGCCAACCTTCTACGGAAGGAACATTGGGGACGTATGAGCTACTTGGGATGTCATGTGAACCTTGGGGTACATTAGGTGTGGAGGTGCTGTACTTGGATAAGTCGACACCCGACGACAGCTTGACACCTTTGTCAATCAAGTGAGCCAATATTTTGTCACCATGTTTTTCAAGAAGGCGTTCTGTCATTTGAGCATTAACAGGGTTACTGAAGTGTTCCTCGAATGTGAGCTCAAGTTGATTAGCCATGTTTTCCTCCCCAAGTGGTGACGTGTTTTGACCATCCACATTGGATTGTGATGAGGTACCATTGTGGGGATCATGAGGGATGTTAGCGCCATAGTTAGGATCTGATGAAACGTTCATTATGTTGTTGGGATCTTGAGGGTTGTTTGATTGGGCATTTTGGGCTTGTTGGTCGGCCATCTTCTTTGCCTGTGATCGAGTCTGAACGGGCATGCAAGATGATGAGATGGATCAAGGTATTGGAAAGACCTAGATGATGGATTTGATTGGATGGGAGATTAGCTGATGATGATTGGTTAGACCGTTGTGGATTGATTCGATGAAATTGGATTAGATTGATTGGTAGATACTAGATTAATCTAGATTTCGGATTTTGATCTAGATGGATTTGATGATGTGGGGGTTGGATTGATCTGATGATTAGGATTTCTTTGATGATAAATATGATGAAGACCAAAATCCACAACCGAGTTTAAGAAGGATCCTTGGTAACACTAGGTATTGATTGACAGGTGGATGTATGATAACGACACCAAATCCAACTTGAGATAGAAGCGGATTGATTGGGTCAGAAAGGATGACTGACTTAAGATGGATAGCAATCCTAAGCTAGTTACGATGATTATGATTAGGGATGAACACCTAGGTCAACTCGGATGACTACTCCAACGGGGCTTATATGGAATAGCGGAGATCAGAGATGAAAGCGGATTCGGGATGGATGGGGAGCGTCTCAGGATAGATGAATGACTCTCGAAATAAGCAAAAGAGTGCTCAGAATGAATGACTCTCAGAATGAGGGGATGAAGACTCAGAATGGATGTTCAGATGTTTGTTTTGGATGCTGAATGGTCGTATCGATGTTCAAAATAGAGAGACAAGGGATTCCAAGTGATAATATAGGCTGGCCAAAGGTCAGGTCCGCCACAGCATAAGGTCAGGTCCACCACAGCATGGGGTCAGGTCCGCCACAGCATGGGGGCAGGTCCACCATAGCATAAGGATAGGTCCGCCACAACATAAAGACAGGTCCGCCACAGCATAAGGTCAGGTCCGCCACAGCATGGGGATAGGTCCGCCACAGCATAAGGACAGGTCCGCCACAGCATAAGGACAGGTCCGCCACAACATGTGGTCAGGTCCGCCATAGCATGTGATCAGGTCCGTCAAAGGATAAGTTTTAAACATGATGTTTTTGGTGGACAAGTAAAGCAAAGGACCCAAAATATAGCAAACATGCAAAGATTTGGCCAAACTGATAATGACTGGTTTTGCACGAGAAAGACAATTCAAACAGCACAACCCTAAGATTAGTAGAAATGGGTATGGCCAACAAAGTCTTCTACTCTAGGATGAACATGGTTGCTAAGGAGTCCTCGAGCACCCAGCACGCGGAGGCCCAACCAGGAACACCAACTCGTTACAAGCGTGAGTCAGGAACCTTAGTGAGATACTAAAGGCTCAGACCAACTCTTCACGTCATCCCGACACTTCGCCAATTACAACGTGGTTGGATTGAGGTATAACTTTCGCTCTCCCCCTTTATATACCCCACCAGTATGCGTGGTTGGAATCGTCCCTTAGGGTGATTAAATCCCCAAGCATGTCCCACTAAGAAAATGGAAATAGGGTGACTCAAAGGACTTGAAAAGCTATGATTTCTTGTCACCCAGGATTTCCAAATGGCTTAAGGATTGATACAACAGCTCTTCCACAAACACACCAAACAAGGTTTTTTGACCACTCTAGTTAAACTATGTGCCTAATTTACCAAAGGACAATTGGTAAAACCTTGAAATTTCACCCTTCAAGAGGTCAAGTCTGCTACAACATGGGATAGGTCTGCCACAAAGATAGGGACAGTCCGCCATTCTGTAAGTGACAAACCGCCACTTTGCAAGGATAGGGTTCCGCCATAGTAGACAAGTTCACCACAAAGAGGACAACCACATAGCACGACAGTTGCTACAAAGCAGGACAGTCCATCACCGTAGGGACAAAGTCCACCACCGGGAGGGACAGTAACACTGTAAGGATAGGTCCACCATTCAGAACCTCGAACTCGTAAAATGCAAAAAATAGCAACATGAAAGAAATGTACCATTTTGTGTCCCACCTGTGTGCCGTAGAAATGTGATAGGCTGAATATATGCATTAGGAAATCAATCAAAGAAGCTAAAGAGTGCAACAGTCCTCAAAACAACCTACACCTCAAGATTAGCTCTAAGTTGGAATCAACACAAGTATAAAAGCAACAAATGGAATCCTTTATACCTTTGTCTCGAATCGATCCTTGGTTGGCCCTTCGATCTTTGATGTGTATGTTCTTGGATGGCAAGATATACAAACTAGATGATGATGAGGATGGATGGAAATGGATGAAAAGCATGAAAATGGCTAAGTGTAGATTGGAGAAATAAAATTGCAAGAGTTTGGCTAGCGGTAAAATGATCTTCCCTAAATGAGAAAAGAGGGGTATTTTATAGAAATTTTGGAGAATTCCTAGAAGAGATGGATGGCCATTATTGAGCTGGTTTCAATATCAAGATGGGGCTAAGGTAGCTGAGAACTCACAAGCCCCTCGCCATCTTGACAAGGGCATGGGGAGAGGCTTAAGAAAGATGTGAGGTGGAGATGAGGTGGGAAGAGAAGTATGACATGGAGGGGGGTACAAAGTACCTTGGGATTGGACAAGATCTCCTCATAAAGGAGGTCCTTGTCCCCATGTGGGGAGAGGACATGTGAGGAATTAAAAATTCCTCAAATATTCTCATGGGGAGATGGGAAAGAATAAAGAATAGAGAGAGGACATGTGGGAAGGAGTGAAGGAATTAAAAATTCCTTTTGAGTGCATTGGGGGATTAAAAATGAATTAAAAATTCACATGGGGAAGTGGAGTGCCTTGCCCAAAAGGAGAAAGCCTTCAATAAGGTTGACTTAAGGACACATGCCATAAATGGGGAGGGGATTAGGTTAGACTAACCAAATGATTAAGGTTGTGCAAGTACTTAGTTAGATGGACTAATGACTTATTAGAAGAAAGTGGGAGATTATGGAGGATGTGACCCTAATGATGATTAGGGGTGTGCATATGTTAACCATAGTTAATTAGAGGAAGATGAAGAAGTTAAGATGGATTAGAGACCAACTTGCAAAAGTTGGAGGATGTGACAATGAGAGAGAAAAGAGGAATTAAAAAAATGAATTTTAATTCCAAAAGGGGAATATGACTAAATTAAATAAAATGGTGTATTTATTTAATTTAGGGGAGGAAGAAAAAAAAGTATTGTTAACCAATACTTTATGATCCCTACATGGAGATGCAAGGTATTAATTAAACAAATGATTTAATTAATAATAACATAGGGACAAGCAACTAGGGATGAATAAGGAGATTGCCTTTGATCATATGGAAGTGGTCAAATTAGATGTTCATACTCCAACAATTAGTTTCATCAGAATACTTAGCTGGCGTAAATGCATTCGAAGACTTCAAACCGTCGAAGTTAGATTTTGTTAATAACGCTTTTGAGTGGTGAAGTCTCAAGGCATTTGCTAATGTTATGGATGATTTTGAGGTAGAAGCAGAAGATGTCATGATGAAGTTGTTCATGCAATCTCTCATTGAAGATGCTTGAGAGTGGTATAGAAGTTTTCCTATTGAGAGCATTAGATCTTGGGAGGAATTGACAAAACTGATTCAAGTTTCTTATTGAATCAATTTAATAATATTGCTAAAGGTTCTAATGAATTTTTTGCTAAGTTCAATACAAGGTTCTATAAGGCTAGGAAGAGGTTTCCTCCTCATTTACAATTGAGTGATCATGTATGTTTGGTAAACTACTGCAATGCTTTTGATGCAAAAAAGAATTATTGCTTGCTAGATAAGAATACTCAATCATTGAGGGAAGCCTTCAAAATGGTGGAGCATATTGAAAATATTAGCAAAGCAATTAGTAAAGTTGGTAGAAGAGATGATCCAAAACTCTTCAAAAGATAGAAAAATGAAGATAAGAGTTTAGGTGCTAAAGGGGGGATTCTTGAGGATACACTTGATAGTTTTATGAAAACCATAAATGATTAGATTGTGAAACAAGAAAAGGTTCAACATAAAAAATATCAAAGAAATGAAATACCTCCTTGGTAGTAAGACCACCCATATAATACCAATTGGTATAATGGGAAGCTTGTTTTAAATAATCAGAGAAACACACAAAAAAAGGTTCCTCCAAATCCTCTGCAAAAGAATTCAGTTTTTTTTTTGAAGATACCCCTTTGTGCATGATTTACCAAATGCCACATTATTCTTAGCAACATGCAATAGCACATATGGTTGAAGTAGAGGAAGACATGCCTTAGGACTATGATCAGAAAAATGAGGAGCATGTTAATGTACTTATGGTTATGGGTTATTTTAATGTTTCTGACAGTGAATGCTTTTTTGATATGGACTCTTAAGAAGTGGATGTAGATAATAAAAGGAAAGTTGCTAGTGCATATCATCAACAAGTTCTCTTTGATGAGGATGTTGATAGTGATGTTGAGGTTTAAAATTTGGAAGCAATAGAAGATGGTGTTTCATTAAGAAAACCCTTAGAGGAGGAGATTGCAAAATATACTACAGTCTTGGCCACCCAAGCTAGAAGTTCCTATCACTTGAGGAACAAAATAGTCAGTTTTGAAAAAGGAAATCCTACTGGTCTTTTCATTAAGGAGAAAAACTCCAAGAGAAAAGAACACGATCATGATGGGTTTCCAATTTGGTACCAATAAGAAAAAAGAACAGTCATATAAGGTTGTGTGTTGGCTTCAGGAACCTAAATATGTCATCATTAAAGGACAATTACCCATTGCCAAACATGGAAGCCATGTTATAGAACGTAACTAGCTATGAGCTACTATCAATTATTGATGGTTTTTCAGGTTATAACCAAGTAAAAGTAAAGGAGTCTGAGTAGTATAAGACTGCATTCACTACTCCTTGGGGCACCTACATGAATGTCAGAATTATTTTTGGCTTAAAAAATGTAGGTGCCACTTTTTAGAGAGATATGGATGTAGCTTTTTCTAATTTTATTGATTTATTTATGGTTGTATATCAAGATGACCTAACCACTTACTCTAAAAAAGGGGAAGATCATTGTATGCATTTAGAAGAGGTATTTGTTATGTCACTATAGTATGGGATATCTTTGAATCCAATGAAATGTGCTTTTGGGGTAACTGAGGGAAAGTTGCTAGGGAACATTGTGTCTAAAGGAGGAGTAAGAATAAACCCCGAAAGAGTAGCAACCATAGACAAGATCCCTCAACCAAAAAAATTCAAGGGAATTTAGTCATTTTTTGGATAAATAATTTTTTTAAGAAGGTTTGTGACTAACTTTGCAGAAATCATAAGATGTATTTCCAAAATGTTGAAGAAGGGAGAAAAGGTGCTTTGGAGTGAGGATCCTAATCAAGATTTCAAGAAAATTAAACAAGCTATCAAAGAGGCTCCAGTTTTGAAGTCCCTCGACAAACTAAATCGATGCACATTTTCTCTTTTGCTTCTTTTCATACCATTGCCACTGTTTTGTTACAGAAAAAAGAGGAGGGCTTTGAACAACCCATTGCATTTTTTAGCAAGTCCTTACAAGATGTAGAGTTGAAATATGACACTACTGAGAAGCAAGAGTATTCTCTAGTTAAGGCTATAAATAACTTCAGGACTTAACTACAGGGAGCTATTGTAATAGCTTTTGTACCAAGTGATGTTGTGAAGGATATTTTCAATCTATAAGAGAATGCAAGCATAAGTTGTAGATGGATGAATAGGATCCAAGAATTTAACATTGATGTTCAAATCACTAGATTAATAAGAGGTTGAAGCATGGATAAGTTAATGATAGAATCTAATTTTGAGGCTAACCAAATCAACAGGAAGAAGTGATTGATGTTGCACCTATTTGTGATATGCGAACATGTGGGTGGTATTTAAGAATTGTCCAATACTTACAAACTCTGTGGTGCCCTACAAACATGGCTGGCAATGACAAGAGAACATTGAAGTTGCATGCCATAAAGTATGTGATTATTGACAATGAGCTATGGTGGAGAATCCTAGATAGAGGTATGTGTAGGATCATGATGGGCCAAAAAGTGGAGATGTGATGGATATGTGTAGGGTATGTGGCTGACGAATTTTGTTTTACCCAAAATTGATGAAACAAAAAGGGTTTTTAAAGGAGATTCTTAGCTTTCAACCAATATAAACCATGCTTTACTTTGAATTTAATAAATATTTGTTATTCATTGTCTATTTGAATTACGACTAAAGTCCTAATTGATAGGCTGATTGAAAAAAGTCTATAGCTTTCAAATGGTATCACATGTTTTGAATCTGAAACATGTGTCACATTCTATGCTTTGCATACTATAGGATTAAAAAAAGAAAGATTTTAATTTCATGATGTTTTGACTAAGTTAAGGTGGTCAGACATACAAGTTTTTATATTTTTTAAAATTTGTAATTAAAAATTCATAATTAATTATTTAATTGGAAAAAGTTACAAAAAAATATGCATCACATCGGGACATGAATCATCTACTTATTTCTAAAATATTATTAAAAAATGTTATCACTTTATTGTGGTTAGGGTGGTCAGACAAACACGTACTTCTTATTTTTTCCCTAGAATTTAACTACTACTGCATTGAAATTTTAAATTTTCACCAAATAGATTTAAAATAAATAAATAAACATAGTAGTTTAGAAACTACATTCAATTTGCTATAGATTCTATTCTTACATATTTTTTAAATAATATAGATAACTTATTCAAATTTTTTACTTCAAGTTGCCTAACTCTGATTTTTCTGAATTTTATCACCACTTGAGGCCCTTTTTCTTCCATGATGATCTTGCACATACCCATGGTATACTTTTTAAATGTGTAGATGGAAAGCAGGCACTAGAAATTTTCCAGGAAATGCATAATGGGGTGTGTTGTAGTCATTACATGGAAAATACCACTGCACACAAGATTTTAAGAGAAGGATTCTAGTGGCCTACTATTTTTAAGGATGCTCACAAGTTTGTTAAGACTTGTGATGCTTGTCAAAGGTTTTTAGAAAAGTTGAAGTTTTTAGGAAATCTACTACTTAGGCCTATGATTGTTCAAGCTCCCTTCCAACAATAGGGGATTGATTTCATTGGAGAGATACCAGAAAAATCTAGTTGAGGGAACTCATGGATCCTTGTTTCCACTAATTATTTCACAAAGTGGGTAGAAATAATACACATAAAGAAAGAAACAAGCAAGGTGCTATTGGATTTCCTATTGAATAATATTCTCATCAAATTTGGAGTCCCATAGAAGAATATATTAGATAATGCTATGTGTTTTAGGTTTGATGAATACAAGGACTTTTGTGAGAAACATGGCATACAAGTTTCTTATTCTTCACCTTGCCATCCTCAAGGAAACAATCAAGTTGTGTCTAGTAATGAGAGATTGATGAAAATAAAGAGAGTGACGGAGATTTGGCTTGGTATATGGTCTAGATGCTAGACTACCACAAAATAAACTATTGAAGATGTATAAGTTTGTGCAGGATTATGATGAAGCGATATGTAATGATATGCAACAAAAAATAAATAATCTGGTGCAATTGGATGAAACTAGATGAGATGCCCATGCTAAGAATGCATGAAGATGTAGTTACAAGTTAAGCATTTATATGATAAAAGAGCTTCTCCCAGAAAATTTGAGGTAAATAGTATGGTGTGAGCCTAGAATGCAAGGGCTCAAGACAAGGGTAAACATGGAAAGTTTGAAGCACTATGGACTGGCCCTTCTTTGATAGCTAGCACACATAAGGAGGATTTGTATTTGCTTAAAAGCTTAACATGTGAAATTTTTGAACTACCAGTACATGGATAGTTCTTAAAGCCATACTTCTCCTAAGTATGTTATTTTTCCATGTACATTGTGTATATAGGTGTTTTTTCTTTGGTTGTGTCTATTTTGGTCCTACTACCTAGTCTAGGTAGCCCCTTGGTTTTGGTCCTCTTTCTTTGTTCTCTTTTCTTGGTCTGCTTCAACTTGAGATTTTAGGATCTCACCATGCCTACGAGAGGCATACGTCCCTAGTCAGAGCCATTGATGCAACTTGGAGATTTTTGATGTTCCATCTCAAAACCTGGTCATATTTTTGGTTGGTACTTGAAGGGTTAGATTTTATTTTCTCATCACTATTGAAGGGTTATATTTTGTTATTGACTTCCTATTGCCCATTTCCGATCACATTAAAATTTCTTATGCCATTTATAGTCATCAAGTAGCTAGTCCTCCACACCTAGGTCTGAATTTCTTATTTTTATAAGGTTAAGTAAAGAGCCTTTTTGGCCTATACATCCTTTGCATTTTGATTTAGATACTTTTGAGCCCTTTCTTTCATGTTTTCCTAGAGGTTCACCTTCACTAGAATAAATTATGAGCACATGTTTAGAAGATTTTACTTAAGTCCCGTTGGCCATCTCCCTTTATCACTCATCGTAGATTACTTCTAGAGTGTATGTTTTAAATTGGTGATAAGCGATCAGTAGTATCTCTTTTTTCTTCGCTCATCGTGGATAGCTGTTTGAGCTCCCACTATCAATGCACAATGAGCAACGCTCTTTGCTTCTCTTTGTATCATTAAGGGATCACCTATCGCTAATGGTTTTGGAGCCTTGATTATTGTAATAGTGATAAGTGATGGCCTCCGATCTTATGTTCTTCATTTCATCGCTCACCATGGATGGTTATGAAATGGAAAGTTTTCAAACAATTATGAGCGATATGATGGATCTCCTATGCATCATGTATCTTAGAATTATTTTGAGGGCTAACTTGTATATTATCAATACATGATACATGTATTAAATTTCATTTTGTAGATCTCTCATTGCTAATTTCTTGCAAACTGCATGAGGAGAATTAGCGATGAGTGACGACTCGATGCTTTTATTTTCTATAACTCATCATGGATTCATTCCAAAGCTTAAGTTTCAAAATAGTGATGAATGATGGAGTTATCTATTCAAATTTTCTTTCACTAATTTGGAAAGATCTTATGTGCAATGTCTTTTGTAGCGTTGATTTTCAAGTAGGTGTACATGTCTTAGCCTGATCTCATCACTGTATCTCCCGTCACTAATAGCATCCAAGATGCAAAGTTTAAATTAGCGATGTGCAATTGGAAATGAATGTGATCAAAGATGGGCCATAGATCGAAGGGCTAAGATTTCATCACATGGATCCTTGCATCACTGATAGAGTTGGTGAAGGATGAGATATATTAGCAATAAGTGACAACTATTAGATGAAAAGGAAATGTGGTAGAATCCTGAAGTCATCGTATAAAGTAAGGAAGAAAGAAGCGAGTAAAATGGATAACCATTGATATAGTTTTAACACAGAGTGATCAATGGTCAGGGTTTGAATGTGAATGGCTAATTTTCAGTTCACTCACACGAAGTTACTATCAAATGTTAATGGTGGCATGCCCATCTCTTGGACATAAAAGAAAGTAAATACCTTGTTGGTCATACATTTAGATTCACTCGAAAGTAGAAAGGAATACCAGAAGCTGAAGAAATTATACTAGAAGCTCCAGTAAATACAACAACAAGTGTGGAAATCATTCACCCGGGTAAGCAAACTTTATATCTTATTATAGCTAAAGTACTAAGGTGAAATACCTTACAAAGATGATAGGGAATCGGGGAGATTGTTTTCTTTTTTGTTGATGATAGCTTTAATTTAGTGATAATTGTTGGGTCAAATTTGAGGATATATTTTTGCTCTGTAAGTAGTGCCTTGTGTTCTCATACTTGGAAAGGGTTTATTTTTACTATAAGAAATTGTAAACCCTAGTTCTCTTGTATTGCAAAAATGAGTGAGAAAGAGCCCAATGAATCTAGTATTAGGCCAGAGAGGAAACAAAAAAGAAGAAGGGTTAAATAGATTAAAACTCAAGATGTTTCATATGAAGTTAAGTCAAAACCACCCGCAGTATCTAACCCTTCACCGAGCACTCCTGCAATGTCTACTAGGTCCAAAAGTGTAAAGAAAGAAATAGAAAGGTTTATGCAGGAAACCTTTGGAGATGTAAAGGAAGGAGGATCAAAAATTGGCAAGAGACTTGTAGGTCAAGTTGTCATGACCACTAGGTTAATTGATAATACTGGTGAAATTAGTGAAAGGGCCCAACCTCAGAGTGGGTGGCATCTTTTCCAATATACTTTTAACAGGAAGTATTCTAGTAAGCCTTCATGTTATTTATTGGGGTTGAACCTTTGAAAGTTGGTGGTGTCGAATGCATTTGTAGAGGTGTACTTGGTGATGGAACTAGCCAAGCATTATCATCCCATTGACAGAACAATCAAGAGTGAAAATGGTGATGTGGTCCTAGAAGTGACAAAGGACAACATGGTTGAAGTATTTGGGTAAAATCTCAATTATACTGTGAAGTTTAGGCGTGCCGAGTTATATGTTGAATATGGGAATAATAGATTTGCATATAGAAATATACTTCTTGTTTGGCATAGAAAGAGCAAGGAGAAATTCCTCCCTAAGGATGTTGAGCCTTTTGAGTGAGTAGTTTGTGGATTATTTCAAGAACACTTACTATTTCTTGAATCAAGTGTTGGCTCAAAATTTTGAAGTAAGGATAGCCCCTGACTTATTGGTAATGGTGGAAAATATATAGTGTCATAATCAAAACATTGGTTCTGATTATGACAACTATGTTGCTGATCAAATGCATGAGGATTTCCTCAATTTGAAGAAGGAGGTGCTCCCTTTACATTTCCTTCATTATTACCTACTAATGCATATTCTCTTATTTGAGGGTGATTATGGCTGGAAAAGAAAGTTAAAATTTACATTAAGGGACAATGAAAATAATGTTTTTCCAGTACAAATGTCGACACACATTTGTGATCAGGATTGTTCCAATTCCAATTATCTTATGTTTTCTAATCTTATAAGTTATGGTATTCTAGAAGAGTTGGGTGTAGGACCTGTTCACAACCTTTCTCTAGAAATAAGAAGTATCATGCGCCCAAGAGATATACCAGGATATAAATGAAAACACATAATTGGGTAGATTATTTTCTTCATTCAAAATAAACTTTGATCAAATCCTATGGGGGTAAGGTGGCACCGTATTTTTTTCTCCTATATGTCTCTGACAAATTGGCCTCTATGGAACTCATGTGGCAGAATTTTGTTATGGATTATGAGATGTTCATGAAGCCCATGAAGAGGTACTATGGAAAATCCCCAATGTAGTTTTGCTTACTTCAAAGTTACTACCCCTGAGGGGTATGAAAAGTTTGGGATCGTGGTGAATAATCTCAAAATTTCTTTTAATGAGAGTAGGATTTTTGATCTAGAAGGATTTGTGGGTGGAAGAAGATATAAAAACTTATCAATGATACACCATGAGTTCTTCTACATATATGATGTATTAAGGAATTTGACAAGTGATGAGGTTATCATAACTAGAAAGAAGGAATGGACGACCATAAAGAAAATTGAAGAAAGTATCATAAAGAGGAATGTCTTTATGTAAGTCCATATGATGTAATTTTAGACCCTATTGAAAGAGCTTTCACTAAGCTAAGGGATTATCAAAGTGGTTATTTTAAGACGAAGGTGAAAGATGTCACTGATAAAGCACAGGAACTCCTAAAACAACAACAATAAGCTATAGATATCCTAGAGCAACCTACAGATGTTGAAGAAGTTAGCAAGGAACAAATGGAAGAACATGTGCCAGGGAATGAAGAGGTGGAAGAGAAATTCACTCTTCCTCATATTGAGGAAACCTATATTTTAGATGTTCCCCATGATAGAATTGTCAAATGGCAATATGTTAAGGAAATTGATGATGACCCTAGGATCAAGGAGTGTGATGAATTCCTTCCTGATGATAATTTTGTACAATCCAAAGAATTTCAAGAATTTATGGTACAACAGTGGAGTAAAGAGATAAAGGAGAGACTTGAATTAGCTCACGCTAATGATGAGCCTTCTCATCAAGAAGAAGCTGAGAAAGTAGAGGATGAAAAGATCAAGGATAAAATTGTAGCTATTACTCCCACTGAGGCTAAGAAAATTTTCATAGATAGTGGAATCATGTTATTACCAGAATGCACTATCACTGTAGTTATAGCATATGACTTAGTAAGAAGACACCCTCATGCTTCAATATTTGAGGAGTAGTTTGAAGATAAGGTGTTTGGATTCGGATATAGTCCAAAGTTGCATACTCTTGCAATTTGGTCTAAGGCACCTAATACTAGTAAACATGATGTTTCTAGTCCCATTAAAGAGGTTAATGGTTAATTAGTGGTCAAAAGAGCCACAGATATAACTCTTGTCCAAGAAGTTGAGTTAATTGGTCATGTTGCAATTCTTAGTGTGGATACTGCACAAATTTCTCAAAAAAAGTATTATTCTTTTGTGAAGTAGTACAATAAGCCCTTGGATAAGATAAATAAGATGAGGCCCATTATTCAAGATACTCAGTCAAAAAGGGAAATATCCCTACCATGCTCTTCTTCATCAGATCTATCTACATAGGATAGGGAAACCTTGGCCTTGAAAATTAAAGATTTGAATGATTAGTTGAATACTGAAAAAGAAAATGTCAAGAAGGAAAACACTGAAACTGTTAAGGTGGTAAATGAGATCTTTGAGAATGTATTATAGCATAGGGTGAAAAAATTGGTCAACAAGGCTGATGATGTTTGGGTTACCTATAAGAATATTCATGAAGCAAACAGAAAGTATCTGCAAGTACAAGAGGCTTTCAATAATGAATGGAATAATTGGATTACTAGGGTAAGTGCTTTAGGAGAAATGATGCCCAGAATGAAGGAGGATCCCAAGGAACCTACTAATATTCCTGAAATATCTCAAATCATTGACTTAGTTAATGAGATAACTACTTTCCATGGAAAGTTAGGTGTACAACTTCAAAGTAAGCTAGAAATATTTAAAGAAATGGAGAAATGTGGTATGCCTTGGATATGGATTCCAAAAGGTGACTTACAACCATTTGGCACCTAGAAGGAAGATTTGGGAGGAATTCCTATAGTGGCTATGATGGCATTGACTATCACTGGTACATCCTGTTAAATCCAAATATTGATACATTTGTGGAGATTGAAACAAATATGGACATTTTTGTTAAAGAAGCCAAGGTCCTAATTGATGCTAGATAATCTCAATATAGTGCTAAGGTACAAGGTTTATTGAATATGAAGTGGCCAACTCAAGAAGAGTATAATACCTGGTTGGAAAAATACACCAAATGAATCTGTGTGTGGATTGATAATGAACAAGGAAAATAATGGATAGGAGAAAAACAATACATAGCCTAGATATAGTGCAGATTAGGCTTTTGATAAAACATTGAAAAATATTGTTTTCTCCTCAATTAGAAATGGGTGGCATATAGTTCTGATATGGATAAAACATTTTTTTCCTTTTATCCACTTTCCTTATCTTGCTTTGTAAGTTTTGTTGTTTGAATTTCCCATGGTCGACGTTTTTTGAGTGCATGGTGAATTTTTTGAAGCTGTTGTAACAAACAAATGATGCCTTTTGAGGTGGGACCTATTTTCTAGAAAAATTTGAGGTTGAATTTTCCTCATGTTTATTCTCACCACCTAAAGACTCAAGTGTAATTGAAAAAGGAATATTTGTTGCAGCGGTCCAATGAAGTTTTGACATGTGCTTCTTGGCCTGAGGCTTGTTTTGATCTTTCATTTCTATAACAAAGAATTTAGGGCAGGAAGTAGGAGTTAGTTGAAAATTTGAGTTAACACTGTGAAATTGTAAGAGAAATACATAGCATGTTCTACGTCTTGTCTTAAGTTCAAAGTTTATTATCATGTATGTAATTTTGATAACAATATAGCAACTACAATATAGAGTAATACCAATTTCATTGCTCTTTTCTCTCCTTGTATGTGTTTTATGAGTTATGAATGAAATAAATCAAGTGTTTTTTGCTTGTCTCTGTTGCTCCTCAATCATTGTTTAATTTCATGCTTTCCTATTACTTCATTGAATTAATATAAGTGTTTGGGTGAGTTTAATAACTAGTAAGAATTGGGTGCTAGGATGGTTATAAGTAGTAATGATCATGAATTTCATAGAGGAATGCTATAACACAGTGTTTCTCAATATTGTAAGTGGTATTTTTTAAGTTGTTATCAAGTCATATAGGTTGATATTGACTCCCTGCTTGGGATAAAGGCACTTGTTCATGTAAAGTACTCATGTTTTTGTTTTTGTGTTAATTCATTGGCTAATCACTTTTAATTTACAAATTCTCAAATGGATATCATCATTGTTGTTTTGTGTTTAATTTTTTCCTTCTCATGCTCCAAGCATAATAGATTGATAAATAAAATGCCAACTTGTTTGATGTACTATGTTGTTGAGTAGTTTTATGAGAAGTATCTATTATTGACAATGTATTTAGTTATAATTGTGTTAATTCTCAAGTATGCATTGTCGGATTACCTTCCCAGGTTTCATAGAGCCCAAAGTGTAGGAGTAGAAGTCTTGTAGCTTTTTCTCATTCATTGGCCAATCCCTTTGGAGTACTGATTATTGGAAATGGAAAATTCCTTAACTATTTCTTGACATTAGTTTTGTTCTTAAAAAATAACCAACAAATTGGCAACTCTACTGGGGAGAGCTAAGTCTAAAGTCTCTAGTTTAGATTTGGTATAGTCAAAGTCAGTTGTTTTGTTATGGTTTTCCTTACCATCTGAAGAATAATCAGTTTAAATTCTATTTCATTGGTCCCATCATACTTAGTCTTATGCATCAATTCTTGTTTCATTTTGACACTTTGTGTTGGGTTATGTTTAAATTTTTTTCTGAAGTTTCAAGCACAAAATAAATGTGCAATAACTTTCTATTTCCCAACATTTTGGGTGGCAATTCTAAATTCTCTATTACTAGTGTAAAGATCAGTTCTCAAAAGGAAAGTAAGAAGAAAGATTTTGCAATATTTTATGCCATGAGGAAGACCAAAAGTTATGCAAAGAAGCACCCTAACCAGAAGGAAAATTCTAAACCTTTGAAAGAGAATCAATCCGAATGGGTCAGGAAAAGCTCTGAATCAAGTAAGTCTATCGATTCCCCTGTTGATGCATCTCCTACTTTAAATATTGATGTAAGTAGTGCTAGTATCAATAGAGAAGCAGATGAAGTTGAAGGGTCTAACATAGACCAAGGAAGTTTTCCAGTTGAACAAGTGTTTGATAGTGAGCTTAATATCTCAAGAGAAGAGGATAGATGGAAAGCAGGCACTAGAAATTTTGTAGGAAATGCATAATGGGGTGTGTGGTGGTCCTTACATGGAAAATACCACTGCATAAAATATTTTAAGAGAAGGATTCTAGTGGCCTTCTAGTTTTAAGGATGCTCACAAGTTTTTTAAGACTTCTGATGCTTCTCAAAGGTTTTCAGAAAATTTAAAGTTTTTAGGAAATCTACCACTTAGGCCTATGAATATTCAAGCCCCTTTACAACAATGGGGGATTGATTTCATTAGAGAGATACCAGAAAAATCTAGTGGAGGGAACTCATGGATCCTTGTTGCCACTAAATATTTCACAATGTTGCTAGAAGAAATACCCATAAAGAAAGCAACAAGCAAGGTGGTGGTGGATTTCCTATTGAATAATATTCTCATCAGATTTGGAGTCCCAGAGAAGAATATATCAAATAATGATATGTGTTTCAGGTTTGATGAATAGATAGACTTTTGTGAGAAACACGGTATTCAAGTTTCTTATTCTTTACCTTACCATCCTCAAGGAAATGGTCAAGGTGTGTCTAGTAATATGAGTTTGATAAAAATCATTAAGAGAGTGATGGAGAAGAATAAAAAGGCTTGGGACTTAAAGCTGAAATTAGCACTCTAGGAAGATAGAGTGACTGTGAAGAAGGCTACTGGTTATTCACCATTTCACTTGGTATATGGTCTAGATGATATACTGCCACAAAACAACCTGCTAAAGATGTATAAGTTTGTGGAAGAGTATGATGAAGTGATATGTGATGATATGCAGCACAAAATAAATAACCTGGGGCAATTAGATGAAACTAGAAGAGATTCTCATGCTAAGAATGCATGAAGATGTAGCTACAAGTTAAGAATCTACATGATAAGAGAGCTTCTCCTAGAAAATTCAAGGTAAATAGTATGGTGTTAGCCTAGAATGCAAGGGCTCAAGACAAGGGTAAACATGGAAATTTTGAAGCACTATGGACTACCCCTTCTTTGATAGCTAGCACAAATTGGGAGGATTCTTATTTCCTTGAAAGTTTAATAGGTGAAATTTTTCAACTTCCAGTACATGGATAGTTCTTAAAGCCATACTTCTCCTAAGTATTTTATTTTTCCATGTACGTTGTAGGTTTTGTACATTCTGTATATAGGTGTGTTTGCTTTGGTTGTATCTATTTTGGTCCTTCTACCTAGTCTGGGTAGCCTCCTGGTTTTGGTCCTCGTGCTTTGTTCTCTATTCTTGGTTTGCTTCAACTTGAGATTTTAGGATCTCACCATGCCTACGAGAGGTATATGTCCCCAGTCAGAGCCATTGATGGAACCTGCAAATTTTTATGTTCCATCTCAAAACCTAGTCACATTTTTGGCTGATACATGAAGGGTTAGAGTTTATTTTCTCATCACTATTGAAGGGTTATATTTTTTTGTTGACTTCCTATTTTCCATTGCCAACCACATTAAAATTTCTTATGCCATTCACTATCATCGCGTAACCGACCCCCCACACCTAGTTCTGAATTTCTTATTTTTATATGGTTAAGTAAAGAGCCTTTTTTTCCTTTACATCCTTTGCATTTTGACTTAGATACTTTTGATCCCTTTCTTTCATGTAATCCTAGAGGGTCACCTTCACTCAAATAACTTATGAGCACATGCTTAGAAGATTTCACTTAAGTCCCATCGACCATCTCTCTTTATCGCTCATCGTAGATTACTTCTAGAGTGTATGTTTCAAATTGGTGATAAGCAATGATCACTATCTCTTTGTTTTTCGCTCATCGCAAATAGTTTCTGGAGCTCCCATTATCAATGCGCGATGAGCGATTCTCTTTGATTCTCTTTGTATCATTGAGGGATTTCCTATCACTAATGGTTTTTGAACCTTGAGTACTGTAATAGTGATAAGCAATGGCCTCTGATCTTATGTTCTTCATTTCATTGCTCATCGTGGATTTTTATGAAATGATAAGTTTTCAAATAGTGATGAGCGATATGATGCATCTCTGGTGCATCACGTATTGTGGATTTAATTTGAGTGCTAAGTTCTATATTAGGGATACATGATACATATATTAAATTTCATTTTATAGATCTCTCATTACTAATTTATTGCAAACTGTATGAGAATAATTAGCGATGAGCAATGGCTTGATGATTTTATATTCTATCGCTCATCACAGATTCATTCCAAAGCTTATGTTTAAAAATAGCGATGAGCGGTGGAGTTATCTGTTGAAAGTTTCTTTTGCTAATTTGAAAAGATCTTATGTGAAATGTCTTTTGTAGCATTGATTTTCATGCAACTATACATATCTTAACCTGATCTCTTCAATGTATCTCCCATCACTAATAGGATCCAAGGTGTGAAGTTTAAATTAGCGATGTGTGATGGGAAAATGAATGTGATCAGAGATGGGCCATAGATCCAAGGGTTGAGATTTCATCGCATGGATGCTTGGATCACTGATAGAGCTTGTGACGGATGAGATATATTAGCGATAAGCGACAACTATTAGGTGAAAAGGAAATGTGGCAGAATCCTTAAGACATCATATAAAGCAAGGAAGAAACAAGTGAGGTGACTGGATAACCATTGATATAGTTTTAAAACAGAGTGATCAAGGGTCAGGGTTTGAACGTGAATGGCTAATTGTCAGTTCGCTCGCATGAACTTTCTATCAAACAAATTAATGGTGGCATTCCCATCTCTTGGCCATAAAAGAAAGTAGATACCTAGTTGG
>VDFB02270651.1:219987321-220046095 GCA_007258455.2 Sequoia sempervirens
TGTCTCTCTAGCTAATCTTTTTTCCTTTCTAGCCAACTTAGTCATTTTATCCATTTCTTGCAGTAGCTTATCCACACTGTTTGATACCATAGAAGATATCTCTTCCAGCTTAATAACCTTGTCTCAGAGTCTTGAAATCTCATCTTTGAGCACGACTCTCTCAGATTCTACTTTTAAAAATTTATCTTTGTATTCTTGTATCGAAGCCTTGAGTTGAGCTTTTTCTATTACTAATTTGGACTGCGCAATAGGAAGCCTTACACATGCATCTTCTTTGTGGGAGAACTTTCTTTCCATCTCCTTGACATGAGCTTGGACATTTCCCACTATATTGTCTTCTTCAATGTTAGTTTTCAGCTATTTTTCAATATGTTCTATGTACCAGCAATTAAAACTTAGTGATAATTTATATTGAAACTAGTACCTAAGTTATATTGCCAAAAATTTCTCCTTATATGCCACAAAATTGATCTACCTTTTTCAGCAACTTAAGGAAGTTTTTTTTTATAACTTCAACATCATATGATTCACTTATTTGTTCCTTATCAATTAAGAGTTTTTGCAACTCAAGTTCTCCTACATAACCAGATACATTATTCAAGTCATAGAAGACAATTAAAACTCTAAAACTAGCAATTCACACATAGACTAAAACTAGGCATTTGTATATATTTGACTTATGTTTTCTAGTGATTTCTTCTATAGTATTCAATCTTGAGGACAAGGCAGTTAAATTCACACTCAATTTCTCAAATGATTTCAAACTTTCATTCAAATTGTTCTCTGAAAATTGCTTGCTACCTTCAACATGTTTTGAAAAGTATTTGTACCAAGGCAGCCCAATACTCAGAAAAGAAGTTTGAAATACTACACTACTTTTTAATTAGAAACTATTAAATTGATTTCATGAAGTTCTGGATGGTCACAAATATAGTAACTTCTTCTTCTTTGATGGCCAAATGCTATAAAGTATATGTAAACTGATCATATGTTAACCTAATGGATGACAACTCTGCGTCCAACCCTCTCCAAAGTTTTGTATCTTCTTCCTGCTTAACTTTAAACTTGTCAATTTTCTTACTAATGTATTGCAACTTTAGTTGAAGTTGAAATATTTTCTTTGTAGTCTTCTTTAGGTTGGAAATCTGCAACATAGTAAATTGCTATCATTCATCAGTCACAAAATGAAAAGCATGGCTTTGCTTAACTCTTAGTAAGACAAAACTGTTACCAGTTCTAGTTTGGGTTCAAGTTTAGGTTCGGGTTCAGGTTGAGGTTAGCAAGAGGCAGCTCAAAGGTTGTTATAAATAGTCAATTTATTCATATTTTCAACAAATACTACTCAAAATTAAAATGTAAGAGAAAATCCTGACAATATAAGGAGGCCTTACATTCAAACTTAGAGAAAAATTAGGAAACCCTGCAGTAATAGCTAAATTTCAAAACCCCTAGCAAAAGAGGCAGCTCAAAGGTTGTTATAAATAGTCAATTTATTTGTATTTTCAACGAATACTGCTCAGAATTAAAACATAAGAGAAAATCCTAACAATCTACAAAACTTCCAAGTGAAGCCCGGTAAGTATCGTACACAATTAACAATAGTGTTTGAGCAACTGGTCCTTACATTCAAATGTATAGAAAAATTAAGAAATCCTATAGTTATAGCTAAATATAAACACATTCCAACTAAAGATTAGAAAAACATTAAGAAATACTATAGTAATAGCTAAACATAAACACATTCCAACTAAAGAATAGTTAAATATGACACGTACCAAAATTTGAGCATCATTATTTCTACTAGCTTGATCTTGCACAAACTTTTCTGCAAATTGCAAAGGTTAATAAGAAAAAAGACTAAAATATATGGGAATTTTTGCGTGGATTTAAAGTTGTTGACATGAATGAATGCTTAGAAACCTCTAGATTGCTTCCGTAGAGAGATATTTTCAGTGGCTAGTGTGTTTGTTCTTGTTTGAGGACCTTCACTCATGAGTCTGAGAAGAGGCCTTCTGATAGCATCAAAACAACTCAATTTACTGTTATTACTTTTCCACGATAACAAATTTAATCCCGCCATTCTCAACGTTTGGCTTGACTTTGCTTTGCTCAGGCAGGAGAGTTCAAAATGACAGCTATTGGTGCTTGGCCAGGCTTAACCAACACACGTTGAATGCTCACTTTCCTAGGCCATGTGGGGCCAACTTAACTCAACATTTTAATTTTTATTTATTTTTATTTAACCCAACATTTTCTTTTTAAGTAGCATAATCTAAACCTTTCCAAGTCTCGTTTCTATAGCATTCAATTCCATGAGTGTAGAGACCCAATATGGCAATTATATATTACATACTGGCAATACCACCTTAGTGTGCAATAGGTGCGCGGAAGAAGTGTGGAAGGTCAATTAGGATAAATTTTGATCTTTTCTTTTTCCTACATTTACTAATTACTAATTTTGATCATAATTTAATTTTTTAAAATATAAAATTATAATAATTATTAATTAATATGTATTCAATAGTTTTATTTAATATATATATATATATTTATTATATAAAATATATATTGTATATTAATTATGCTAATATATACTTAACTATCAGTTTTGTTGCATTCCATTATGTGAGTGTAGAGACGCAATATGGGAATTATATATTACATACTAGCAATGCCACCTTGGTGTGTAATAGGTACGCTGAAGAAGTGTGGAAGTGTCATGCCCAAACTTTCATTAAGAAAACCCACATATTTTTTTTTGAACACATACATTAATTCACAACGTAACATCTCTTAACAAACATTGTAATTAAAAAAGTTATATTGAAAGGGGTACAACCGATAGTTTAAATAGTTATAGGGTCTTTTAGCTTGACTCTTTTTGTTGAGTCCCAAAATTTCACAATGTGATATGATGAGATCGAGTTGAAAATAGTGATGCTTTCAAAAGTTGTTTGTTGAATTGATAGCTGAGCTATAATTTTCTCTTCTTTTTTATTATAGAAATAGATTACAAAATTTACTTAGTGGGTTTGCCTTACTATTTAATTAAATAAAATAATTAAAATGACCATATCCATTTCTTGCACTTATGATAGCTCTTGTTAAATTAATTAACTATATTATTTAATATGAGAATTAAATATCCATTACGTTTTCTTTTACCTTAAATTCACTTCTCTTTTATTTTATTTTTTTGCTACCAAAAAATTTAATTTATTTTTGGCTATCAATAAATACTTAGTAGTAATTCTATTACCATTTACCCATTGGGCAACACTATTATTATTATTCAATCCTCTATCATTGCTATTTTCTCATGCACCTAGAATAGTGTTGGCTTCATTTAGTTATTAATGGAGTTATTATTCTTCCTAAGGATACTGTGATAGGTCGAATATATGCGTTAGAAAATGAGCAGCAAACTAAAGAGTGCAAATAAACACCAAAACAACCTACACGTCAAGATTAGCCTAAGTTGGAATCAACATCAGATAAAAGCAACAAATGGAACATTATACCTTGTGTCGAATCGATCTTTTAGTTGGCCCTTCGATCTTGGATGTGTATGCTCCTTGGATGGCAAGATAGGCAAACTAGATGATGATGTGAAGATAGATGGAAATGGATGAAAACTTGAAAATGGCTAAGTGTAGATTGAGAAATAAAATTGCAAGAGTTTGGCTAGCAAAATGATCTCTCCCCAAATGAGAGAAAAAAGGGGGTATTTATAGGAATTTTGAGAATTCTTAGAAGAGATGGATGGCCAAGATTGAACCACCAAATATCAAGATGTAGGGCTAAGGTGAGTTGAGAGCTCACAAGCCCTCACATCTTGACATGTGGCATGGGGAGAGGCTTAAGAAATATGAGGTGGAGATGAGGTGGTAGGATAGTACATGACATGGAGGGGAGTACAAAGTATCTTGGGATTGGACAAGATCTCCTCATAAAGGAGGTCCTTGTCCCCATGTGGGTGAGAGGACATGTGAGGAATTAAAAATTCCTCAAATATTCTCATGGGGAGATGGGAAAGAATAAAGAATAAAGAGAGGACATGTGGGATGAAGTGAAGGAATTAAAAATTCCTTTTGAGTGCATTGGGGGATTAAAAATGAATTAAAAATTCACATGGGGAAATGGAGTGCCTTGTCCAAAAGGAGAAAATCTTTAATAAGGTTGACTTAAGGACACATGCCATAAATGGGAAGGGGATTAGGTTGGACTAACCATATGATTAAGGTTGTGCAAGTACTTAGTTAGATGGAATAATGACCTATTAGAAGCAAGTGGGAGATTATGGAGGATGTGACCCTAACGATGATTAAGGGTGTGCATATGTTAACCATAGTTAATTAGAGGAAGATGAAGAAGTTAAGATGGATTAGAGACCAACTTGCAAAAGTTGGAGGATGTGACAATGAGAGAGAAAAGAGGAATTAAAAAAGAATTTTAATTCCAAAAGGGGAATATGACTAAATTAAACAAAATGGTGTATTTATTTAATTTAGGGGAGGAAGAGGGGTAAAGTATTTATTAAACTAAATACTTTATGAATCCTATGTAAGATGCAAGGTATTAATTAAACAAATGATTTAATTAATATTAACAGAGGGGATAATCAATTGGATGAATAAGGAGACGTCTCTGATCATATGGAAGTGGTCAAATTAGATGTCTACATTTTGCCCCTCTTTGAAATACTAATAGAATAATAGGGTTTCGAAGAAAAACATAATGCATATGACTCTATAGATGAAGAGATTAGAAAAGAGATTCCTCAGCATGGGGGAATGCGTGTGAGCTGCCCCAAACGGAGAGAATGTGGAGAGGATGCCCCAGTCCAGTGAAGGTAGGGTATGCCCCCTCGAGAAGGCGAACAGGGGAGGAAAAGGGGGTCCCGGCCAACTTCTTGAAAGTAAGGAGTGGTATATGTTGTTGGAAAGAGCACAGAAAAACAAGAAGAATGGCGTTTGAACAATGTCAATTGGGTAAAGGATGTGCGAATGGCGGCCCTGGGAAGAAAGAGGTTGGATGAATTAGTTGGAGGAATTTTTGATAAAAAAGGAAAAAAAGACTTTAATTTGAAAAAGGAGGGAAAAGGTAATAAAAGGTAATTGGAGAATTACCTTTTATCATTATGACAGCTGGCAAGTGTGGAAAAGGAGGAGAAGAAGAAGAGGAGGCGAAAGAGGTCGGGCACGATGCCGGAGTATGATAGTGATATCATCCATCGGGCGGACGAGGAGCGACTATTCTTCACCCACCGTACCGTACCATGCCAGGTTAGTCCAAAACTTAACTTTTTAATTTTCAGTCATTTATGCAAATGTTTTGGAAAAATGAAAACATGGGTTTTGTTCGGGAGGTCAGGAGAAAAAATGGGTAGGAGGCAGATTTTGAAATTTTTTTATTTTGTTGTGATTCGCGCCAGGGGGGATTGGGCGGCCGCCACGTGGACCGGTCTGCCACCGCGGGTGGACGAGTCCGCCGTTGCGGGTGCAGGTTCGCCGCCGCGGGCAAACAGGTCTGCCACCATGGTGGTGGGTCCACCACCGCAGGGGCAGACAGGTTCGCCGCCACGAGGGCGGATAGGTTTGCCATCGTGGGGGAAAACAAGTCCACCGCCATGGAGGTGGGTCTGCCGCCATGGGGGTGGACAGGTCCACCACCACGAAGGCGGGTCCGTCGTCGCGAGCAGACAGGTCCGCCACCGCAGGGGCAAACAGGTCTACCGTCACTAGGGAAAATCCACTGCTGCAGGGGTTAATCCGCTGCCGTAGGTGGGTCCGCCACCACAGGGGCATGGCCGCCGACCAAGTGGGACCGCTGAGGGTGAAGGATGGGGGGGATAGGACGACTGAGGGGAGAAACAATGACAAGGATGGGAAACCCGAGAATGACAAGGGGAAAAATAATGAAAATGATAAAATTTTATTGCGTGTATGCAAAAAATAGGGATTTTGCAGGTGCGAGAGAGACGACTAGAGGTGTTGAGGAGATGCATAGCAAGGATGACCGAGGAGGATCATTAGAGACTAGCAGAGGCAGGACTATTGCATATGCTGACATATCTGACAATCAAGGCCCATGGGCCCATGTTGATAGCATTGATAGAGTGGTGGGATTCGACGATGTCGACCTTTCACCTACCGACAGGGGAGATGACGGTGACATTGGAGGATGTGTGGCAGATTCTGAGGCTCCTGATATCAAGGCTCCCAATTAGTGAGTGTTGGTCAGAGAATAAGGCGCTAGATGATTCGGTGCGCATTATGTTTGGTAGTGACAAGCTACCGATGCAGCGGGGCCAATTAGATGTGGATAGGATGGTGGCGTGTAGGGTACCGGTACTATCACTATACCTAGCAGGGTTGATTAGTGGTATACTTTTGCTGGACCGGAGTGGTCAGTTTCTTCACATGAGGATGGTCAAGGTGATCTGTCACATCATCAAGGGCCGGGAGGGACAGTTCACGTGGGGTACCTTCATGTTAGCACAGTTGTATCGATACATGCACTTAATTTGTTATAGGAGGCAGTTGAGTGTGAAAAATGTCACACTACTACAGGTGTGGGCCTGGGAGCATATCCGTGTTGCCAGGCCGATTATAGTGATAGTTGGTGAGCATGATGACAGGGAGCTCGTAGTGTGTTGGTGGGGAGCAGAGGTAGTGGCTATATTGTTGTACCGAGAGGTGCAGGAGGTAGACATGTAGAGGAGACAGTTTGATGATGTGTAGGCAGTGGATATAGTGTGGAGGCCATACATGATGCAACGATTCAGAGGGTGGTCGAGGGAGGAGGGGTTGCATAGTGGTTACTTCTTTACTCAATGTTATATGATTGGGAGTAGGCCACGAGTAGTGGAGTTGCATCGACCGGCTTAGTGACGAGATAGTTCAGAGTGATAGGATATTCTGACAGGTTGAGTGACATTTGCATGACAGGTATGGGAGTGGCCATGGGGAGCCACGCTAATTCTGTGTAGCATATGAAGGGATATTGAGGGTTTGGTGTTCAGACCCTATCTGGATAGGTGAGAGGGGCCGCGAGACGCAGGGACGACAGGGCGGTATGATGAGTGGTTCGAGCGACATCCACCCGAGCAAATTACACCAGCGGTGCCAATTGAGGAGGCACAAGGATTTGGATCAGAGGATGAGAGGCTAGTGCAGAGACTGCCAAGAGGACGTAGGGGAGGACGAGGGGCACAGGAGCAGGTGATAGGAGGTCAGAGGAGGAGAAGCCAGCAGAGAGGCCAGGGAGGAGACAGAGCAGAGGGGGGAGGGACTGAGGCTGAGGAGGTGACGAAGGATGAGGCTAAGGAGGTGGTGGAAAGGAGGCTGAGAGCCTGGGGGTAGGGTTGACAGGAGAGGAGGCCAAGAGCCCGAGGAGGAGAGCCACAAGGTACACAAGGCGAGGCCAGCAGGACTGGAGGGGAGGAGGTTAGATAGGAGACAACCAGGACTATTGGAGGGCAGGAGACAGATGGAGTTAGAGAGGAGATGGACAGAGACCTATGAGGACGAGAGGATAGGAGGTAGACAAGGCCACTGGAGGACAGGAGGCAGACGGAGTTGAAGAGGAGATGGACAAAGACCTAGGAGGGAAGGGGGGCAGGAGACAGCTAAGGCCACCAAAGGACAGGAGGCAAATAGAGCCAAAGATGAGATGGAAGAGACTTAGGAGGGTAGGGGGTAGGAGATAGCTAGGGCCACTAGAGGATAGGAGGCAGATAGAGCTAGATGAGGACAGCCACAACATGGAGCCCTTGGGGTGATAGATGTGGATGAGATGGAGCTATCAGTAGAGAGTGAGGGGTACCATCTGCTAGATATGGAGGTCGATTCAGATGTGCATGATGTAGCACCGCTAGCAGCAACACCACCCACAGGGGAGGATCTAAGGGCTGTACTAAGAGAGATAGTGGAGAGACTGCGATGGAGCGAGCAGCGAGTGCGGGAGATAGAGGCAAAGCGGATCGGAGTAGAGGCAGAGAGGGATGAGTGGCGGGCCCAATTTGCTCAGGGTGAGAGAGACTACATGGAGCTGGTTAGGCTAGTATCAGAGCAGGAGAGGAGATTGGTGAGGGAGAGAGATGAGAGCTGGGATGAAGTTGTGGATCTACAGGCTGAGGCAGATGATGCAGATGGAGGGATTAGGTTTGGCAGGAGAAGGGGTGACACAACAGGTTGTCAGCAGGGGGACAGAGGATGCAGTGGATGCAGAGTGTGTAGAGAGAGCTAGCTAAGCTCAGAGACAAAGTGTGCATAGTGGAGGTAGAGAGAGATGTGGTGCAGGTACAGGTGGAGGTGTTGGAGGAAGGAAGGGATGTGTTACAGGCGCAGGTCCAGGTAGCACAGAGTGAGAGGCAGGTGGCCGAGACAGAGGTACAGTATCTCTGCAGAGAGAGAGATACAGCGACATCGTAGGCATCTAGCTTGTGATGAGAGCAGGATGTAGCTGAGCTGAGATTGCAGGCTTTGCAGAGGGACAGAGATGCAGCGGTGGCACGGGGATAGGCTGCATAGAGGGAGAGGGATGCTGCAGAGTTGCAGATGCAGACACTATAGGGCGAGAGGGATGCAGCACGAACTCAGTTGCAGAGGGGGTTGGTTGAGGGGGGAGGGCCAGGGACAGATGTTCAGGAGCTACACACGCAGTTACAGGTGCTATAGGCGGAGAGGGATAGAGGCTCAGAGCAGATACAATAGTTGATACTAGCCCAAGAGGCCTGGGTATAGGAGCGACAGGCTATCAGTGCAGATCGGGATCAATATAAGCATGAGCAGAATGCCACGAGATTGATAGCAGGGCAGAGGGATGAGTTCATGCAGTAGGCAAGCTATTGGAGGGGTATATATGAGCAGGTTGTTCTGGATCCAGTGTAACACATGACACGCTACATCAGTCAGGCCCCACAGCCACCAGGGCCATCTCAGTCACTAGGGACACGCACCAGGGGTTTTAGTGACTATCGGTGGACTCCGTCTCCATATGGCAGTTACCAAGGGACTCCAGTGCACAAAGGGCCAGTACCTGACTCTCCATAGAGATCATATGTGGGAAGCTCACAATAGAGTGGGCAGATGCAAGACATTGATTTTTTGGTAGATACAGGATGGATGTTTTGTTCATGTCGCCAGAGGTCAAAGGTGATCGACATCTCTGAATTTTGTATCTTATTTGGTGATATATGATGGAGATGCATTATATTATGATAGGATGTTTATTATTATGTGAGGACCTTTATTGACACTAGGCATGATATTTCTTTTATGCGGCTATATGGGATGATTTATGAGGCGGTTCCATATATATACACATGTTTATATAGATGGATGATATATGCTTTATGATTATGTTTTATGGATGCACATGTTCATGTGGATGGACGATTGATGTATGTTTTATGATTATGTTTTATGGATGCACATGTATGTCATTATGATTATGATGATGGATGTATAGTTGTTTATGCAAATGGATAATTGTGTATGTTTTATGATTTATGATTTATGGATGCACATGTTTATGTGGATGAGTGATGATGTAAACGCTTTTATGATTTATGATTTATGATTTATGGATGCACATGTTTATGTGGATGAGTGATTATGTAAATGCTTTTATGATTATGATTTATGGATGCACATGTTTATGTGGAATATTGATGAAAGGTAAATGTTTATAATACACTTAAGTGTCAATAAAGACCATCATGAGAATGCAGATAGGCGATAGGCGTATGGAAGAGTGCATTTTCCAAAAAACCATTAATATCCTGAGAGGAAGAGGAATCAAGAGAAAAAAAAGAATGAGAGTACCTACACAACCAAAATCATAAGTCATGGTAATGGTCATGATGGAAATGAAGGATGCATGTGAAGTGATGAAAATAAGATTTTTCAATCCTTAGAGCATTGATTTTTACTATAGCGTTGGATACCAAGTACCTTGATATGGAAGATCAAGGCAAATGAGTATTCTACGCATGAAACAAACACAAAAAACAAGAAGGTTATCCCAACATCCTAAAGTTGCGATGACCTTGGTCGGGCCCGGTGTTGAGATAACCACAAACACACAAAGTTTCCCCAGCGTAACACAAGACCTTAGAGATCTTAGTGGGTCTTACAAGGGACAACTGAGAAGACAGCAGTCAAAACAAACGATCAAGGCATGCCCCCATGTCAGCAAGTCAAGGTATGCCATGGTATGGTGGACCAAGGTGACCCTGAAAAGTGATGGTAAGGAACCCTAATGATAAAAAAAAATTCAAATGCATCAAGAGATCACAATCAAGACAACAGGTCCTTTCCCATAGGATCAAGGTGATGGATAGGATTGATGAGGTTTGCTAGGAAGGATTCATCCTGTTGAAACCAAAGATGGATGCTAAAATAGAATGTCCTAGTTGATGCAGGATGTTACCCAGGGACAAGATCTTGTAATATGAGGGAATTTTGTTTATTAAGAACCGGTTAGATGGGGCCATAACTTGATGACAAAGCACAAAAGACTGACACAACCTACAAACCTAGGGGCTCGGGGGCCGATCATAGATTAGCCTTGCCTACGTGAAAGCACAGAGTCCTCGTAGTTCTAGAAAAGACTGTGGATAAAGCGGAAAGAAGACAATGATGATCGATGATGATGGAAAAATGCCCTGGGGGTGAATAAAATGATCAACCTTGCCTACATGACAACGCAGGGGCAACGTAGTTCGACTGACGAACGTGACAGGATGCGATCTAGGTGAAGACCAACGCGATGGAGGATCCTACATGATGATACAGACCGATCGAAAATGGGAATGAACGATGCAAGATCAACGTGGGATATTGAAAAGCTCAGGATGGGGAACAGTCCAGATGGGTCATCCAATGCTCAATCAATATGTGCCAAGCGGCCTAGGATGAGATGGGGAGGACAATAGCACAGATGATTGTATAAAATAACCAGGATGTCTGGTAGATAATGATTAAGCCCTCTATGGATGACACCTGCCACCAAGTTTTCACCATCCATACCAATCCAAGGTGCCACCAAGAGGTGGTTTTTACCATAGGATGAACTTATTTTTCTTTACTATTATTTATTTTTATTTTTTATTTTTTTAATTTTTAATTTTTTTTTTACTTTTTTGACTCTTCTGACCTGGTGGGGTTACCAAGCGGATTTAGGTGTAGAACTTCTTTAGATGCATGATATTGATGGGTTCATCCAGGGGTTCTGTTTCAAGATTAGTCAACTTGTATGCCCTAGATCCATATTTAGTGGCTATGATATAGGGTCCCAACCAATTTCCTCAAATTTCCCTTTCTTGTCTCGATCTTGCTGAGTGTGCTAGTTCTCCTTAAGAACAAGTTCGCCCTCCTGGAATTGTTGAGGATGAACCTTCTTATTGTAATTATGTTTGAGGTGATTTTGGTATGCTTGCAGATGATCATAGACTTTTATTCTTCGTTCATCCAGTAATTCCAGCTATGCAAGTCGTGCAACTCGAGCATCTTCTTCACTGATAAGATTCTTTATAGAAATCCTCAATAATGGAAGTTCAACTTCGATTGGCAAGATGACTTCACCACCATACACTAAAGAGTAGGGGGTGGCGCCTATAGGGGTGTGGATGGAGGTTTGATATGCCCAGAGGGTAGGATGAACATGGAGGTGCCAATCTCATCCAGTGTTATTAACAACCTTTTTGAGGATACAGATAAGGGTTTTATTGGTTGCTTCCACCTAACCATTACCCTGGGGGTAATAAGGAATTGACCAATGGTGCTGGATATGGAAGGTGTCACAGAGGTGTTTCATGGCTTGGTTTTTGAAGGGTTTTCTGTTATCAGAGAGGATGGTGGATGGGATGCCATATCTGCAGAGAATATGGTAGAGGATGAATTTGGAAATCTGAGTACCGGTGATTTGTGAAAGAGGCATCGCTTCCACCCACTTGGTGAAGTACTCAGTGGCGGTAATGATGAATGTATGGCCATCGGATGATGGTGGGTAAATCTTTCCAATCAAGTCAAAACCCCACTGAGAAAACGGCCATGGTGCTAGGAGGGGATGAAGATCTTGTGTTGGGGCATGAATCAAATCTACATGTTGTTGGCATGGAAGACACTTCTTCACAAACTCACAAGCATCGTGTTCCAATGTAGGCCAATAGTACCCAGCTCGTAGGATCCTTTTGGCTAGAGCCATACCATTTGAATGAGCTCCACAGACACTGCCATGCACCTCTGTTAGTGTAGCATGGGCTTTGGTCTCATTCAGATATCTAAGGAGGATTCCATCATACCCGTGATGATAAAGTGTATCACCGATGATGACGTATCAGGAAGAACGGTGAATGTAGGATTTGCGTTGATTACGTGTAAGATCTGGGGGTATAATATTATCATGGAGGTAGGTGTAGATGTCCTGGTACCATGGGGAAGTGGGACCCAAAATGTCACACACCATATCAGTCTCAGGGATATCATATGCTGGGATTAAAATTTGTTCCACAAGGAACTCACATTCTGTGCAGTCTTTAGACATGTCAAGCAGGGAACCAATAGTGGCCATTGCATCAGCTGCTTTATTTCGTACCCTAGGAATTTGTTCAAACTGTATAGAGGTGAAATATTTCTTGAAATCATCCACCATGCACTTGTAGGGTAATAGCTTATCATCCTTGGTTAGGAACTCATCATTAACTTGTCTAATGACTAGCAAAGAATCACCAAAGACTTTCAAATGAGTTATGTGCCACTGCTTTGCAATTCTGAGGTCAGTGAGGAGAGCTTCGTATTCTGCCATATTGTTGGTACATGGGAATGCTATCCTGAATGACTTTGGAATGTAGTCACCTTGAGGGGTAACTAATAAAATTCCTACCCCCAATCCATTATGTGTATATGACCCATCAAAATATAGTGTCCACATGTTAGTCTCATCAACGGAGAAGACTCCTTCATCAAAGAATTCTGTGATTAATGGATGAGCATCAACTAAAGGAGCTTCTGCTAACTGATCTGCGATTATCTATCCTTTAATAGCCTTGCGGTCAACATATTCTATGTCGAATTCACTTAGGACCATGACCCACTTGGCCATGCGGCCAGTCAGAGTGGTTCTAGATAACAAATACTTCAATGGGTCGATTTTGGTGATTAATTTAAATAGATGACTGAGCATGTAATGTTAGAATTTTTGTGTGCTGAAGATGAGTGCAAGGCAGGCTTTTTTCATGGGGAAGTAGTTTAATTCATAGTCAACCAATGTCCGACTGATGTAGTAGATCGCCCTCTCTTTCGATGATTCATCATGTTGTGCCAACAATGCCCCCAATACGACTGAAGTGGTAGAGATGTAAAGCAGGAGGGGTTTTCTCGGAATAGGTGGCATCAAGATCAGTGGATGAGCTAAATATTCCTTAATTTTATCAAAACCCATCCAACACTACTGGTTCCATTGGAAGGTGGAATCTTTCTTCAGAAGATGAGTGAATGGCTGACAATTATCTGCTAGCTAGGCTATGAATCGATGGATGGACTGCTTCTTCCCTTGGAGGCTTCTTAACTATTTAAGATTGTGTGGGGGTGGCATGTCTAGGATAGCCTTTACCTTGGCAAGATCAACCTCAATGCCCCTGTGAGAGACTATGAAACCCAAAAAATTTCCTGATGTGACTCCAAAGACCCACTTTTTTGGATTTAGCTGCAACTTGTAATATTCTAACCGCTCAAATATCTTTTTCAGGATGGTAGGATGTTCTACTTGTGTTCTGGATTTCCCTAATAGGTCATCGACATAATCTTCCATGATGATATGTATGAGGTCATGAAAGATGACCGTCATTGCCCTCTAATATGTTGCCCCCACATTTTTGAGACCAAAGGGCATAACATTGTAATAGAAAGTGCCCCAAGGAGTTGTGAAGGTGGTCTTGTGTTGGTCTTCAGGTGCGATTCGAATATGATTATAACTAGAGAAACCATCTATAAGGGATAACATCTCATGTCCTGCTGTTAGGTCGACCAACATGTCAATGTTAGGCAGAGGGAAATCATCTTTTGGGAAGGCTTTGTTAAGATCCCTGAAGTCTATGCAGACTCGAATGTCTCCATTTGGTTTGGCAACTGGTACTATATTGGAGATCCACTCAGAGTAGTCAATCAGTCTGATAAAACTTGCCTCTAATAACTTCTCCAATTCCTTCTTGACCAATAATACGACCTGCGGATGCATCTTGCGGAGCCTTTGTTTGATAGGCTTGGCATCTGGGTGAATGTCTAAGTGATGAACCACTAAGGCGGGGTCTAAGCCTGGCATTTTTGAGTATGACCAAGCAAAGTTAATGATTCCCTCCTGGAGTAGCTACACGATGACCGGATACTCTTGCTCTAAGAGTGACTTAGCTACATAGGTGATTTTAGGACTTTCAGCAGTTCCCAGATTAACTTCTTGAGTTTCTTCAATTAGAATAGATGATCGGGCAGATAACTGAGTTCCCATAAGGGGAAGATGAACATCTCCATTTTCTAGCACCTCTTCAAGGTTTTCGTCATCAGATGTGTCCTTTATTTTTACTTTTTCAGGGTCAGGAAGTGCCTCAGGGAGGTTTTCACTAGATCACTACTTTTTACTTTTCTTATTCTTATTTTCGCGACTGGAGTGTTCATCCTCCCCCAATCCCATAAGGTTGACATACGTATCCGCAAACATACTGAAAGGTGTGCTATTACGGAGGTCCCAATCAATAAGCTCAGGGTGACAAAGGGATAGGTTAATAGTGCAGACGAATAAGCATTTGAATATGGATGATAGATCAGCGTGATCGACATCATTGTATGCACGTATGATGGATTCCTCCTTGGGTATGTCTTCTAATGAGCCATTGTTCATGGAGACACTATTGGAAGTATTAGATGATGTTTCAGGGCCTTTCTGCTTTCTGTCATACCCAATGCCTATGTTTTTTGGTAGTTGTGATGTATCAATGGGTTGCAACCACCCTTGCTCTTCTTTACCTAGGCCCCTACCTTGATAGTTATGTTTTTCCATGACCTTTGTCGGCCAGGGGTATTTTTCTTGAAAATATTCCTTTAGAGGAGTTTCTGGTTTGAGCTCTTCTCGGTAGACCCATTGGCTTATGTTTTCTTCTGGTGCATCTATCTTGACACTTGGGGACCTGAAAATGGTGGTAGGGATGTTTCTACCACTGAAGGTGACAGTCTTGTCTTCCTTCGGAGTAGCATGCGAAGGTTGACCATACTCATGTGGTGATGGTGGCATGGTTGCTACATTAAGAGCAGTATGCATTTCGTACTTGCCACACCCTTTGTCGATGATCTAGACTTTGGTGACTGTAGGATCGGTGGCGGAAGATGGAGAGGTTATCATGATGGAGGGTGGATTAGCAAATGGTGACTAGGATGCCCCCATTTCAACCCCGGAACAATAATGTAAATGGGGAAATGATGCTTCTAAAGCATGACAATATTCAAATGGTTGGGGATCAGCATAGATGGTGACCTCTTGTCTATTGATTGAGAATTTTAGCCACTGATGGTATGTGGAGGGGATGGTTTGCATAGCATGGAGCCATGGACGGCCGAGGAGGAGATTATATGGCAAGTCCAAATCAAGGACATGACAGGTAATGTATTGAATCACAGGTCCCACCTAGATAGGGAGATTGATAATCCCTTCTGAATTCCTTTCTACATTATCATAGGCTTTGATTGTGATGATCTAGTTACTTAAGTCCACTTGAGTATACCCCACTTATTTTATAAATTTCAAAGTACACAAATTGAGGGCAGAGCCATTATCTACCAAGACTCTTTTTATTTTATGGAGAGCAACCATGACTTTGATATGAAAGGGGTGATTATGATCAACATCAATGTTTGGCATATCATTTTGGCTGAATTGCAAGTGATGAGACAAAGCCACGTGTCCCACCAATGCTTGGAATCATGTGGGGTCGATATCATTTGGCACATGGGTTTCTTGCAGTGCTCTATTGAGGATTTCTTGATGTACCGGGGAAGACTTAAGCAAATCCAAAATGGACATATGAGCAGAGGTCTTTCTTAAGTGATCAAGGATGCTATACTGAGATGGAATCAATGAGATGGATGGATCAAATGGATATGGGCATATATCTTCGAACTTGAATGATTGTTTTCCAGTCCCTGCCTGAAGATCTTTCAGAGTGGCTTTGATTTCTAGTATGTCTGCACTGGCCGGTGTGTTGGATGGATATTGATGGTAGGACGATTGTGGATTCTGAGATGATGCTTGGGGATAGTTGTATGGATAATGAGGAGGAAGTATCCCCTATTGATGCACCAAGGGAACTTGTTGATAAAGAGGTTGTTGTTGCGAGGCGGAATATGGATTGGTTAGGTAGTTATGGGTGGCGTACTATTGGGAAGTATGGAGAAGGTGTTGCTGATTTGTTTGTGGATATTGGGGGTGCTGATGTGACTGTTGTGAGGCCACATAGGATGGTTGTTGATATTGTTGTTGGTTATAATAATTGTAATGATGGGGTGGTTGTTGATGCATTGTTAGCGGCTGTGGTGGGCGAGATGCGATGTTATGTGGTGGTTGCACTTGCGGGCGTAAGATGGATGCAAGGAATGGCGATATAGTCAGGGCTAAAGGCCGAGGTTGATTTCCTTGTGGTTGATGTAGTGGTGGTTGTGTTGAGAATAAAGGATTGACCAATGGTTGTTGTTGAGGTCAAGGTGCGGCTGAGATGTTTTGCGAGGGGGGGTGTTGAGCACTAGTGGGAGCATAAGATTGGGATGTATTTTGTGGAGGGATGTTGGATTGGGGAGGTTGTTGGGGTATGAATAATGATGGTGGAGGATTCGTAGCCCTAGGAGGTGGAGGAAAGGTAGCGAAAGGGCTGCCCCTAGTATTGACAAGGGGCGGATTTGAGGGGGGTGGTGCCGGTAGCATTAGTGGTTGTGATTGTGAGATGTTTTGGGGCATGCCGTAAGCAAAAGGATTGTTAGGGTCAATGGTTTGGGGTGTCCCCGTGACTGAGATGACGGGATGTGTGGGATTGCCAACAGGATACAGAACAACATTGTCAAACTCAGGTTGATGCCAACCTTCTATGGAAGGAACATTGGGGACGTATGAGCTACTTGGGATGTCATGTGAACCTTGGGGTACATTAGGTGTGGAGGTGTTATACTTGGATAAGTCGACACCTGATGGCAGCTTGACACCTTTGTCAATCAAGTGAGCCAATATTTTGTCGCCATGTTTTTCAAGAAGGCATTCTGTCATTTGAGCATTAACAGGGTTACTGAAGTGTTCCTTGAATGTGAGCTCAGGTTGATCAGCCATGTTTTCCTTCCCAGGTGGTGACTTGTTTTGACCATCCACGTTGGATTGTGATGAGGTACCATTGTGGGGATCGTGAGGGATGTTAGCACCATAGTTAGGATCTGATGAAACGTTCATTGTGTTGTTGGGATCTTGAGGATTGTTTGATTGGGAATTATGGGCTTGTTGGTCAGCCATCTTCTTTGCCTGTGATTGAGTCTGAACAGGCATGCAAGATGATGAGATGAATCAAGATATTAGAAAGACCTGGATGATGAAAGATTGATTCGATTGGATGGGAGATTAGCTGATGATGATCAGTTAGACCGATGTGGATTGATTTGATGAAATTGGATTAGATTGATCGGTAGACACTAGATTAATCTAGATTTCAGATTTTGATCCGGATATATTTGATGATGTGGGGGTTGGATCGATCTGATGATTAGGATTGCTTTGATAATAAATATTGATGAAGACCGAAATCCACAACCGAGTTTAAGAAGGATCCTTGGTAACACTAGGTATTGATTGATGGGTGGATGTATGATAACAACATCGAATCCAACTTGAGATAGAAGCAGATTGATTAGGTGGGAAAGGATGACTGACTTAAGATGGATAGAAATCCTAAGCCAGTTACAATGATTATGATTAGGGATGAAAACCTAGGTCAACTCAGATGACTACTCCAACAGGGCTTATATGGAATAGTGGAGATCAGAAATGAAAGCAGATTTGGGATGGATGGGGAGCGTCTTAGGATAGATGAATGACTCTCGAAATAAGAAAAAGAGTGCTCATAATGAATGACTCTCAGAACAAGGGGATGAAGACTCGGAATGGATGCTCAAATGTTTGTTTTGGATGCTGAATGGTCATATCGATGTTCAAAATAGAGAGACAAGGGATGCCAAGTGGTAATATAGGCTGGCCAAAGGTCAGGTCTACCGCAGCATAAGGTTAGGTCCACCATAACATGGGGACAGGTCCACCACAGCATGGGGACAGGTCTGCCACAACATGAGGATAGGTCTGCCACAGCATAAGGTCAGGTCTGCCATAGCATGTGGTCAGGTCCGCCACAGCATAAGGTCAAGTTTTCCATAGCATAAGGTCAAGTTCACCATAGCATGTGGTCAGGTCTGCCACAACATAAGGTCAGGTCCGCCACAGCATGTGGTCAGGTCTGCCAAAGGATAAGTTTTAAGCTTGATGTTTTTAGTGGACAAGTAAGGCAAAGGACCCAAAATATAGCAAACATGAAAAGATTTGGCCAAACTGATAATGACTAGTTTTGCACGAGAAAGACAATTCAGACAACACAACCCTAAGATTAGTAGAAACGGGTATGGCCAACAAAGTTTTCTATTCTAGGATGAACATGGTTGCTAAGGAGTCCTCGATATACACCCGGTACGTGAGGCCCAAACCGTGAACACCAACCCGTTACAAGCGTGAGTCAGGAACCTTAGCGAGATACTAAAGGCTCGGACCAACTCTTCATGTCATCCCGACGCTTCACCAATTAAAACATGGTTGGATTGAGGTATAGCTTTCGCTCTCCCCCCTTTATATACCCTGCCAGTACATGTGGTTGGAATCATCCCTTGGGGTGATGAAATCCCCAAGCAAGTCCCACTAAGAAAATGAAAATAGGGTGACTCAAAGGACTTGGAAAGCTACGATTTCTCATCACCCAAGATCGCCAAATGGTAAAAGGAGATTGGATACGTCAAATAGCCTTCCACAAGCACGCCAAACAAGATTTTTTGACCCCTCTAATTAAACTGTGTGCCTAATTTACCAAAGGACAATTGGTAAAAACTTGAAACTTCACCTTCAGGAGGTCAGGTCCACCAAAATAGGACATGTCTACAATTGGAGGGACAGGTCCGCCACTGGAAGGACAGGTCTGCCACCAGAGGGACAGGTCCACCACCGGAGGGTCAGGTCTGCCACCGGAGGGACAAGTCCACCAATGGAGGGATAGGTCTGCCACTCTGTAAGGACAGGTCCGCCACTCTGTAACCCAGACTTGCAAAAATACAAAAAAATAGCAAACATGAAATGTGGGTCCCACCGGGCGTGCCAGAAATGTGATAGGTCGAATATATGCATTAGAAAATGAGCAGCAAATTAAAGAGTACAAATAAATACCAAAACAACCTACACCTCAAGATTAGCCTAAGTTGGAATCAACATGAGATAAAAGCAACAAATGGAACATTATACCTTTTGTTGAATTGATCCTTTGGTTGGCCCTTTGATCTCTGATGTGTATGCTCCTTGGATGGCAAAATATGCAAACTAGATGATGATGTGAAGATGGATGGAAATGGATGAAAACATGAAAATGACTAAGTGTAGATTGAGAAATAAAATTGCAAGAGTTTGGCTAGCAAAATGATCTCTCCCCAAATGAGAGAAAAGAGGGGGTATTTATAAGAATTTTGAGAATTCCTAGAAGAGATGGATGGCCAAGATTGAACCACCAAATATCAAGATGTAGGGCTAAGGTGAGTTGAGAGCTCACAAGCCCTCACATCTTGACATGTGGCATGGGGAGAGGCTTAAGAAAGATGAGGTGGAGATGAGGTGGTAGGATAGTACATGACATGGAGGGGGGTACAATGTACCTTGGGATTGGACAAGATCTCCTCATAAAAGAGGTCCTTGTCCCCATGTGGGTGAGAGGACATGTGAGGAATTAAAAATTCCTCAAATATTCTCATGGGGAGATGGGAAAGAATAAAGAATAAAGAGAGGACATGTGGGAAGAAGTGAAGGAATTAAAAATTCCTTTTGAGTGCATTGGGGGATTAAAAGTGAATTAAAAATTCACATGGGGAAGTGGAGTGCCTTGTCCAAAAGGATAAATCCTTTAATAAGGTTGACTTAAGGACACATGCCATAAATGGGAAGGGGATTAGGTTGGACTAACCATATGATTAAGGTTGTGCAAGTACTTAGTTAGATGGACTAATGACCTATTAGAAGCAAGTGGGAGATTATGGAGGATGTGACCCTAATGATGATTAGGGGTGTGCATATGTTAACCATAGTTAATTAGAGGAAGATGAAGAAGTTAAGATGGATTAGAAACCAACTTGCAAAAGTTGGAGGATGTGACAATGAGAGAGAAAAGAGGAATTAAAAAAAGAATTTTAATTCCAAAAGGGGAATATTACTAAATTAAACAAAATGGCGTATTTATTTAATTTAGGGGAGGAAGAGGGGTAAAGTATTTATTACACTAAATACTTTATGAATCCTATGTAAGATGCAAGGTATTAATTAAACAAATGATTTAATTAATATTAACAGAGGGGATAAACAACTGGATGAATAAGGAGATGTATTTGATCATATGGAAGTGGTCAAATTAGATGTCTACAGATACCATTATTTATTTTCCCACAATTATTTCCTCTAAAAACATATTTTTAGTCTTCATCTAACATTAATGGTATTATTATTAAACCAACATATATTAGTACTTTTTTTTTTATATTATAGTGGTGTCCCAGGCCACATATATTAATTATTAGCTGATAGGCTATATATATTTGGTGAATTCACTTTCAATCAAAACCTATCTCATGCCAGAAACGGGTTACCATGAAACCATTTTCGGATGCCAGTTTTCCATCAATCTCCCCCTATTTTAAAATAAATCACCACGACTATATACACACACTAATTTCGTAACTATAATGCTTGCATCGAACCTTTGATCATGCTTTTAATTCTCGAACTTTCAGGTTGTGACTGCATCACCTTGTTTACCCATAATGGACCTCCATGGTCCTCAATTACCTTGTTTCCCTAAATGCTATGAGTTGGGGCATTAAAAGTTTTCAGAGAATGTCTTCCTATGACTCCACACTTTGATTTTAAATTTCTGGGGTCCTAAAAAAATTTTTGACTAGGAAAGATAGAGCTCATCCTAGATATCAATTTTGGGATCTAGACTGATGGTTTGCTTTAACCATAAATCTAAGAATATTTGTGTAGGAGTCTAAACCCCTTTAATCATCCTTTACATATTATCTCAGCTGAGAAGTTATCCTCCCCTTAAAGTTCCTATATAAAACCTCTGAGCCACATTTCATAGAAGTATGAAAAGAGGTAGGAAATGAATAACATTGTGGCAAACTCACAAATACACGTAAATGACCACATGCTTTGGGTGGCTCTCTGTTCTCGACTTCAAATAGGTGAGATAAATGATGGATTTGCATGCAATATGAAGTATAAATAGAGATCCCGTCACTGGAATTCTGAGAATATCATAACGCAAAAGAGTGAAACCTACAAGACTCACAATAAATGGTATACTATAAATACAAATGAACCTAAAGTTTGGATTAACACGTAAATGTCCCCATACTTTAGATGGATCTCTATTCTCAAATCCAAATAGGTGAGATAATTGATGTATTTGCACGTGTTTTCCAAACAAATGAACTATAAAGAGATATATCCTCATAGTATACTGTAAAGAAAAATGTACCTAAAGTTTGGATTAACACTTAAATACCATAACGTACAAGAGTAATAGTAAATGCTTAAATATGAGTTCATGAATCTACCTGAAAGGTTGGGAACAAAGTTGTGACTCCAGAGTCCACTATGGAAAAACCATAATTAAAGATGTATTCCTAATAAATATTTTGGAGCAAAATAGACACGTACCAGATACTTTGGTAGGCCTTTGTATTCAAACATAGTGGGTATTTTACATGGGTTTTATGTATTTTACTCTGGATTTTTTTGAGTCAATGTTCCTATTATTAGCCATTAGATGGTCTAAAACAACTGTAATAAACATGCACAGAAAAATCCAAACACAAAATATAGAACAAATTAGACACGTCTCAGAATTAAATGTATCACATAAAATATAGAACAAAATACAAAAAAATTAGACACATCTCAGAATTGCACTCAAATATCATGGTATACCTCAAGGGAAGGACTTTCCATACAATTTACGCTCTGGAAAAATATGGATTGGACATATAAGATGTTACTGACCTCAGTCATTATATTTGGCCTAGACTTTGCCAAGGTCTTCATTCAAGTTGAGAAAAACCAATATACAGTGATGGTTGTATAATAGATGGATGTTCATTTTAGATGCTATCACCTGCATTCCCTTCACATTCCAAAACTAGTCAAACTTGGAAACATGGAAAAAATTTGTAATTTTCAAAACCCAAAATCTTATAAAGGAAATCTTACGGTGAATCTACAAATTTTGAAGGAAAATGTGTAAGTTTTATTCGTGCACAAGGATAACTTTTGGAAGAAAGAAAAAGGTGGACATTGAAAACAACTAGGCAATACTTTATCTAGTGTCAGGAACAAAAACAAGTCCTTATGCATTTTTTGGAAACTGATAAGAATTTCACATACACTTTCAAACATCTCAGCATACAATCATATGAAAAGAGGGGCTCACGCCCTTTGATTAACAATCAACTGAACAAACATTTTTTGTATTCTAGGCCAATATCATAAAATCTAAGAGATTTCAAATCTCTAAGATTCACAGGCTCAAAACGTATATATAATGCAAGCATAGTGTGAGTCAACAAGATTTTCAGTATGAAAACAAATGGAAATTACTCGACACAAATAATACAACGCATTATATTCTATTAATGGTTTGTGCCACTATCTGAAAATTAAACTACTATCCCTTCACAAAGATGCTATTACCTAATTGGCACTTCCTAAAACTAATTACAACCACAAAATGGGGCTCTCCCCCAAATTTATGTGCCTTTTAGAATATCTACATTTCAGAGTACAGTGTGATGACTTTTACTACCAGTCAAGAATAGACAAAAGGTTAAGCAAAAATGGCTTATCTAATTGCTACGATGTCAGCCTCTGTGTCTTCAAATTCTTTAGAATCAAACCTTAGTTGTCATTGAATTGGAGAAAACTGGTCACCAGTTGAAAGTCCTTCACGGGCACATACTACAGACGCTTGAGGAAGTCATAACTAGTTATGGCCAAAAATCGGTTACACCAATAAGTAACATTCCACTGGTCTAAAATAAAAGGCTAAAACCTTGTATCTAGATTTTAATGTTGACCCAACTCCCACGGGAGTGGGATATCAACCCCCAAATGCACGACTTGTAAATCCTCCTCGATCCCTACAAGAAGAGATGACTTGAAGATATTTATGGAATTGTTTTCCCAAAATTATCTTAAATGCCTTCGTGGTCAAGTGGTCGCTCTCCTTGAGCACATTCCTCAAATGTTTATCAATGATTGGACCTAGAAACACAATCTAGCTGACTTTCTGAGCGAGACAAAAACAAAGGCGTATCCATTTCCTAAAAATATTCTCTGCAAAAATATATGTGCACTATAAATGAAACGAAATATTTACCACATATTGAAAAATTTGTGTCATCATCGAACATACAAAGATTTACACCTCTCATGATCATCGAGCTCCTACACATGCCTGGTGTAATGTCCTATTAATGGTCACACAAAGAGTTACCAAATATAATGGATTGGTTAAAATCACCAGCTGTAGAAAAATTAATGCCCTTCCGTGCATCTGGCATGACTACCTACATTGTCATATCACAATGTAAGGTGGTGGCGTTCTTATGAGTTTTTCCTCAGTCTTTAAACACGTTAGAGATTACTTCCCACATCCTCCATGTTGGCTTGTATCATCGTTCCTCTCTTATCGTTCTAAATAGAAATAGCAAGGAAAGAGAATTATGATAAAGCATGGGTTGACCACGTGAAATCGAAAGCTAGTTGGCAAAGCTACTATATGGCGTTAGGTGAATTTGATAAAGGGAAAATGGGGATTTTTACCCATATTTGCAAGGATCATTAAATTGTAATAGGACCTACCCTCAATAATTCAGGTAGCACTTTATGAAAAAAAAAGAAAAGAAGATTTTAATTTAATTTCTTTATTTATTTTTAAATAAATTATTTGGAAGACATAATTATTAAATATATCTTATATTTCTTTTGTTTTTTAAAATTTTAAGCATTACACACATTTAAATATATATAATCTTCTTTTCTTTAGTTATATTTCTTAAAACATCAAAGATATTATGTTGTTTGAAATGTAGTATTATTTTCATAATTTTTGTTTTTTATAAGAGCACAAAATAATTATATAATGATTAGTCCAAAAATACTATGTTAATTATAAGATAATATGATTTTATGATTTATTTTTTATTTTTCATTTTTATATTATTTAGTTTTCCTCTAACAATCATAAAATAAATAGATTACATATTGCTTCTCCTCTAGAATTTTTTTTTTGATTTGCATTTAATATTGAGATCTTCCAATCAAAACAAAAGAAGAAAATGTAAAATACATGGAATATTTAGGGGATTATGTCATCTTAGTTTACACATACACAAACAAGAATTCTTTTCATAGAATCACCTTGGTTTAAATGATATATATTAGATTGAATAAGCCTTTAGGTTTCCTTCTCCTCAGTGTCCAAGGTGTTCTCTATATATGTTATTATATTTTGAGCTTCAATTCTTAAAGAAAAATAAAGAATATGTTTCCTAAACATGTTAATTTACATATACTTTTATATCAACGTAACCCTTGCACCCCTTTCAGTGCAAGTGCTAGCATAAAATATATTATATTTATATGCTTTTTAGTATAATATTATATTTATTTCATAAATAAAATTTATAAAATAGTTAATGAGTAAAATGCAATCTTGAAGACTACCTTCTTTGTATTAATAGTATAATATTAAAAAAATACATTTTTGCTTCTTTGGATCTTAGTCCATATTAAATACTAGGGCATACAAAATCCTTGTTGCCTAGCGCTAATATTTTGAACCTATATATATTATCAAAGCCATTCTTGTAGGATATGGGATACAAAATATGGCTGAAACATACAATAAAAAGATTGGGAAAAATACTTAAATGTTTGTTTGAGAAGTGAAGGTGAGGGCTAAGACTGGTCATGGGCGTCCCATGGAACACTTGAGTCCCAAGGATGAAGACTATGTTACTAGTTTTCCTCTCGATATGCTCACATTATCACATTGAGGAGGAATAGGTTGTATAATGAGTTGGTGATTGTAGTGGGAGTGCTTCTAAATGGCTTCTGGTACTCTCATGAACTTTTGTGGTTGTTTACATCTTGGTCATTGTCCATAGAATTTTCCCCTGAATGACTAGACATCTAAGGAGAATAGATAAGCCTCTTGGTCCACAAATGGGTTTAATGAGTGGATTAAGCACCTCAATGATAGCAAAGCTGAAAAGGACATTAATATTGATCTCTCTAATCAAGAAACTCCTCCAAAATTAAATGGTCTTTACAAATTCCTCAACTTAAAAACTTGGAATGCAAATCTGCTTTCAATATCCATCCTAGAATTGATTTTTCTCTTGCTACTTCTAGAAGCATTTCCACACTTTTTTATATCCCATAACATAAGCCTTCTTGCAAGAAAATAATTGTATAAGGTAAGCTCTTATTCTTGATGAAAGAACATATTACAAACACATAAGCCTTCCTAAAAGAAAATAATTGTAAAAGATCAGCTCAATCTAGATGAAGGATCCTTGCAATTTTCCTATTGTTGGTTTGGAGGAGGAATGTACTAAGCTTCAAAATATTTTGGCTGGTAGACAATGAAACTCTCAGAGGGATAAGGATATTCTTTCTTGGAGTCCAAATCCTAAGGGTTCTTTCACTGTGGCTAGTGGATATTAGGAGTTGTTGGCTCAGAAGTTTGGTGGGATTGAGGTTCCTTGGTGGAAACATGTGTGGAACAAGTTCTCATGGAAAAAGTGTAATTGCTTTGTGTGGAACCTGGTGTGGAATAAATGTTTGATGTGGGATAGTATTTGAAAGCGGGGATTCCAGGTCCCTTCTATTTTTGTTTGGTGCGGTTGCAATGAGGAGGATTCTTCAGATTTGTTTTTCTATTCTTTTTCAATGCTGCTTTGGAATTTTTGGTGGGATGTTTGGAAACATCCTTGTGTGCATGCTTCTTCCCTTGTTGAGTTCTAGAGTAGTATGGGAAGACCTCCTACTCAAGCCTCTTTCCTCTAGATTGTGTGGTGCATTGGTCCTACCTTTATCCTTTGGAAAATGTGGCTAAAAAGGAATTGTAGGATATTTTGTGGGGATAGGCTAATGGTTGAACAGGTTTGGCACAAAATTGTTGGTATGATCTAGGAGATAGTGGAAGCTAAATGTCAAATGGCTTATCCTTTGGAAATGAGTGATGATGCGATTGAGAATAGACTAGGCTTAGAGGGATTGATTTTTGACTTTGCTTGTGTCAGAAGAGGTAGGGCGTCTAAAAAGAAGGTTCAAATGGTTGGAGGATGGTTTCCTTCTCTAGTGTATATTTTGAACATCAATATTGATGGTTCCTCTAAGGGTAATTTGGGGCCTGTTGGGATTGGTGGAGTTGGAAGAGACTATTCTATCTCGGTTATTTTATTTATCTGCATTCATAAAGGGAAACATTCTAACAATTTAATGGAGGGGTTGGCAATTCTCTAGGCTATTAAGCGTGCTTGTGCTTGGGGTTGGCGTAAGATTGTCTGTGAATCTGACTCAAAGATTATTGTTAATTTTTTGAATGAGAAAAAGTTGACTAATGTTAAATGGAAGCACGCTTTGGTTGTTCGTCAAATTTTGTAGATGTGTTCTATGTTGGAGGTGGTGTATTTTACCCACATTCTGTGCAAATAGGAAAGGGTTCCTGATTGTTTGGCCAAGTGAGCTTTGGAGCATGATGTTGATTGGAAGATTAAGGGTTGGGGGTAGTTATCCCCTGATTATTGTCATGAATTAGAAAGGATCATTTTTGATGATTTGGTTGGTTGAGGTGATTTTGGTCATGTGGGTGGTGGTTTCTGTCATGACTGGGTGTCCTTGTACTTTCTTTTCTTGGGTACCTATTGGTTCCTTGATCTCTATGTACTACTAATTCATTGATATCAATAAAGTTTTCACCCTTTTTATTTTTTTCCAAAAAGAAGTCTAAAAAGAACATGCAATTATGAAAATTTCTCTTCCAATTAATTAGAGACCATTTTTTAAGGCCTCATACAAAACAATTATTTATAATTTTGTTAATATCTTTATGATAAGTCATGAGAGTTAGTAGTTGCCATAAAAATTAATTCAAAAATATTTGACAATGTATTTTTTCTATTAGAAAATATTATCCATATTTATTATCATTTTATTTTATAAATGTTTTTAGTGGAAAGTATATATATCTAAAGTAAGATTATAGAAAGCATAAAAAACTTAAAATGGTAAACATCTTACATCTTCTTGCTAAAGAACATTACACCCTTAAATGATACAAATGTGAACTCTATACATTAAATTTAGATTTGATTAGTCATTAACTAACTATTAGGAAATTGAATGGAAATGATCAAATCAAATAAATAATTAAATATAACAGACAAAGAATGGGCTTCCTAAAACCTCTCCCCAATGTAATTCTCAGGTGGATCGTAATTGTAGTTCATGAAAATGGTGTCGTGGTCCACAATTTCTCCACACCACTTGAGTATAATTTTGGCATGCTTTCCCTTGAGCATTTGAATTTGAATTATGTTCATAATATTTCTTTTCACTCATGAAATTTGCAGGCGAGAATTCCACAACTACTTCCTAGAAAAGGTTTCTTCCATACTGACCGCTATCATGCTGTAAAGCACAATCCGCCATATGTTGATTAGAATAGTTATGCCAGTCATCTATCAACACTTCTTGATCAAGAGATGAGGATAGCACCAATTAATCTCATCATAACCAAATGATCATTTCATCCACCTTCCACACTTGTTAACTTCTCCTTACATGTCATAATTACAACATTCATTATGTAAATTATCCTTTTCATTCCTATTTTTATTTTCTACGGTCAACCATGCCGAGCCATTATCAGGTTATAATATACTAATATCTTTATGAATAAAAAATTCTCTTTAGGGAAATTTTCCTCCCATCGATTGTCCATTCTATGATCTTTTTATCTTTCAACCCGAATTCTTCATTGGTATCCTCAGGTGGCATACAAATTTTGCCTCAAGAATAATAATATCCAGCTATTATAGATTCTCATATCATAAAATAAATAACCAACGTTGAGTCACCCCCAATCTGAATACATTTCCAATCACTTTCTTTAGCAAACTTCAATCTCCATAACAAAGCCTTTGCTTCTATTATGTTATTTGTTTCCACACCAAATTTAAAGGCGTAAATATAGAGAGGCTACCTCTCCTTATCCTTTAAGATACCCTTCGCTAACTACTCTAAAATTCACTTTGTATGCACCTTCAAATTTAAACTTGACACACCCTGATATAGGATAACTCAAATTAGATGTTTCCTTCATCTTGACCTTCTTCTTAGTAGCCTTGCAACCATTAGAACCTTGTACATTGCCCTACCCAATATTTATGCTCATTTTAAAAATCCCAATCCTCCCTCCAACTACAATCTCCTATTTCTTTCATAATTGATTCCAAATTATCCAAAATTATATCCAGTAAATAATCTCCTTCTTGAAAAATATTATGATTCCATTTCAACTAAATGTTCCAAAAGATCAATGTTGGAGCGTAATCACAAATTTGTTTGAGACATACTCTTGATTCTAAGGATTCATCTAGAGACGTTTGAGAACATAGTAAAAGTTTCACAAATCCCTCACCTAGCAAGAAGCCAATGTCACAATTGTAAAAAACCCATACAAAGGAAAAAATTATGATCATTTGTTTCAACCTAATTTGATATAAAATACATGTTGATGTGCATATCTTTCCATAGTTTTTCATTCTATCCTAAGTGAGAGCCGTTATATTAACTACTACCTAAAGAAATACATTAGCCTTATGTAGTCTTTGAAAACTCTACCAAATCTTACCCCTTCTATTAATGAGAAGGAAAATTTTCTTGTCACTTTTTTCAAGTTTTTACAACATGATTTTTAGTTGCTATGAGTTTCTACTAGGTAGGGATATATTTCATTTGACCCCCTTTTCTTGAAAAGGAAAGAGATTTTGCATTCAATAAATAACAAGAAATTAAAATCAATATTGCATGCTCATAATGTTTTCAAACCTTATACAATTCTTGTCTAACATCATCAAGTTCTGTATGAGCTTCCTATTCTTTCCTTGCATGCTCTTTTATTCTAAGATCTAGGGTTTTTTGAAATTCTATATGCCATGATGGCAGAACGAAGATTAATTGTGAAGTAGAACATTAAAAAAGGTTCCTATAACAAGTACAAAATTTATAGGTATACTTGGAGATTTACCTTGAAGTTATTCTAGCAAACTTTCTTTTGCAGAAATCTCATCTTGAAACTAGCCATTAAGATGATCAAATTCAACCTAAGCTTTCTCTCTAGCTAATCTTTTTTCCTTTCCAACCAACTCAGTCATTTTATCCATTTGTTTGAGTAACCTATCCACATTGTTTGATACCATACAAGATATCTCTTCCAGCTTAATAACCTTGTCTCGGAGTCTTGAAATCTCATCTCTGAGCACGACTCTCTCGGATTCTAATTTTAAAAATTTATCTTCATATTCTTGTATTAGAGCCTTGAGTTGAGCTTTTTCTATTACTAATTTGGACTGCGCAATAGGAAGGCTTGTGGATGCATCTTCTTTGAGGGAGAACTTTCTTTCCAGCTCCTTGACGTGAGCTTGGACATTTCCCACTATATTGTCTACTTCAATGTTAGTTTTCAGTTATTTTTCAATATGTTCTATGTACCAGCAATCAGAACTTAGTGATAATTTATATTGAAACTAGTACCTAAGTTATATTGCCAAAATTTTCTCCTTATATGACACAAAATTGATCTACCTTTTTCAGCAACTTAAGGAAGTTTTTTTTTATAACTTCAACATAATATGATTCGCTTATTTGTTCCTTCTCAATTAAGATTTTTTGCAACTCAAGTTCTCCTACATAACCAGATACATAATTCAAGTCATAGAAGACAATTAAAACTCTAAAATTAGTAATTTGCACATAGACTAAAACTAGGCATTTGTATATATTTGACTAATGTTTTTTAGTGATTTCTTCTATAGTATTCAATCTTGAGGACAAGGCAGTCAAATGAACACTCAATTCCTCAAATGATTTCAATCTTTCATTCAAATTGTTCTCTAAAAATTGTCTGCTACCTTTAGCAACATGTTTTGAAAAGTATTTGTACCAAGGCAGCCCAATACTCAGAAAAGAAGTTTGAAATACTACACTACTTTTTAATTAGAAACTATTAAATTGATGTCATGAAGTTCTGGATGGTCACAAATATAGTATCTTCTTCTACTTTTATGGCCAAATGTTGTAAAGTCTCTATAAACTGATCATATGTTAACCTAATGGATGACAGGTCTGCGTCCAACCCTCTCCAAAGTTTTGTATCTACTTCCTGCTTCACTTTAAACTTGTCAATTATTTTAGTATGTATTGCAACTTTAGTTGAAGTTGAAATATTATCTTTGTGCACTTCTTTGGGTTGGAAATCTGCAACATAGTAAATTGCTATCATTCATCAGTCACAAAATGAAAAGCATGGCTTTGCTTAACTCTTAGTAAGAAAAAATTGTTACCGGTTCCAGTTTGGGTTCAAGTTCAGGTTTGGGTTCAGGTTCAGGTTAGCAAGAGGAAGCTCAAAGGTTGTTATAAATAGTCAGTTTATTCATATTTTTAAGAAATACTACTCAGAATTAAAATTTAAGAGAAAATCCTGACAATATAAGGAGCCCTTATGTTCAAACTTAGAGAAAAATTAAGAAACCTTGCAGTAATAGCTAAATTTCAAAACCCTTAGCAAAAGAGGCAGCTCAAAGGTTGTTATAAATAGTCAATTTATTCGTATTTTCAATGAATACTGCTCAGAATTAAAACATAAAAGAAAATCCTGACAATCTACAAAACTTCCAAGTGAAGCCCGGTAAGTATCGTACACAATTGACAATAGTGGTTGAGCGGCTGGTCCTTATGTTCAAACGTAGAGAAAAATTAAGAAATCCTATAGTAATAGCTAAATATAAACACATTCCAACTAAAGAATAGCTAAATATGACACGTACCAAAATTTGAGCACCATTATTTCCGCTAGCTTAATCTTGCACAAGCTTTTCTGCAAATTGTAAAGGTTAATAAGAAAAAAGACTAAAATATATGGAAAATTTTGCATGGATTTAAAGTTGTTGACATGAATGAATGCTTCGAAACCTGTAGATTGCATCCATAGAATGATATTTTTGGTGGCTAGTGTGTCTGTTCTTGTTTCGGGACCTTCACTCACGAGTCCAAGAAGAGGCCTTCTGACAACATCAGAACAACTCAATTCACTATCACTTCTTTTCTCTGATAACAACTTTAATCTTGCCATTCTGTATGTTTGGCTTGGTTTTGCTTTGCTTAGCCAAGAGAATTTAAAATGACAGCTATTGGTGCTTGGTCAGGCTTAACTGACACATGTTGAATGCTCACTTTCCTAGGCCATGTGGGGCCAACTTAACTCAACATTTTCATTTTTATTTATTTTTTATTTTCTTTATAAGTAGCATAATCTAAACCTTTTTAGGTCTCATTTCTGTAGCATTCAATTCCATGAGTGTAGAGATGCAATATGGGAATTATATATTACATACTAGCAATTCCACCTTAGTGTGCAATAGGTATGTAGAAAAAGTGTGGAAGGTCAATTAGGATAAATTTTGATCTTTCCTTTTTCATACATTTACTAATTACTAATTTTGATCATAATTTAATTTTGTAAAATATAAAATTATAATTTTTTTTTATTTTTTTTAAGACTACAGGAATCGAGTAGCACAACCCCATATAAACTGTAGTGCGCCTGGTAAACTTTTTAATGTGACCGGTGGCACTGGTTTGACACGCCCTCCGATACCACGAGGGTGGGGGAGACTAGACCTCGTGACCAACCTCCTGCAACAGGAAAGATTTAGCCAACTGAGCTAGGGCCCCAACCCCATAAAATTATAATAATTATTAATTAATATGTCTTCAATAGTTTTATTATATATATATATATATATATATATATATTATATAAAATATATATTGTATATTAACTATGCTAATATATACTTAACTACCTGGGAATATATATTTTATATATACTTAATTATGCTAATATATACTTCACTATCATTTCTATAGCATTCCATTCCATGAGTGTAGAGACGCAATATGGGAATTATATATTACATACTAGAAATGGAACCTTAGTGTGCAATAGGTACGCCGAAGAAGTGTGGAAGTGTCATGCCCAAACTTTCATTAAGAAAACACACATATATTTTTTTGAACACATACATTAATTCACAACGTAACATATCTTAAGCAACATTGTAATTAAAAAAATTATATTGAAAGGGGTACAACTGATAGTTTAAATAGTTATAGGGTCTTTTAGCTTGACTCTTTTTGTTGAGTCCCAAAATTTCACAATGTGATATGATGAGATCGAGTTGAAAATAATGATACTTTCAAAAGCTCTTTGTTGAATTGATAACCGAGCTATAATTTGCTTTTCTTCTTTTTTATTATAGAAATAGAATACAAAATTTACTTAGTGGGTTTTCCCTACTATTTAATTAAATAAAATAATTAAAATGACCATATCCATTTCTTGCACTTATGATAGCTTGTTAAATTAATTAACTATATTATTTAATATGAGAATTAAATATCCATTAAGTTTTCTTTTACCTTAAATTCACTTCCCTTTTATTTATTTATTTTTGCTATCAATAAATTTTATTTATTTTTGGCTATCAATAAATATTTAACAGTAATTCTATTACCATTTACCCATTGGGCAACACTATTATTATTATTCAATCCTCTATCATTTCTATTTTCTCATGCACCTAGAATGGTGTTGGCTTCATTTAATTATTAATGGAGTTATTATTCTTCCTAAGAATACCATTATTTAGATTATTTCCTCTAAAAATATATTTTTTAGTCTTAATCTAACATTAATGGTATTATTATTAAACCAACATATATTAATATATTTTTTTTGATATTACAGTGGTGTCCCAGCCCACATATATTAATTATTAGCCGATAAGCTATATATATTGTGAATGCACTTTCAATCAAAACCTATCTCATGCCGGAAACAGGTTACCGTGAAACCATTTTCGGATGCCAGTTTTTCGTCAATCTACCCCCTATTTTAAAATAAATCACCACGACTATATGCACACACTAATTTTGTAACTATAATGCTTGGATCGGCCCTTTGATCATGCTTTTAATTCTCAAAATTTCAGGTCATGACTATGTCACCTGGTTTACCCATAATGGACCTCCATGGTCCTCAATTGCCCTGTTTCCCTAAATGCTATGAGTTGGGGCATTAAAATTTTTTAGAGAATGTCTTCCTATGATGCCACACTAATTTTAAATTTTTGGGGTCCTAAATTTTTTTTGACTTGGAAAGATAGAACTCTTCCTAGATATCAATTATGGGATCTAGATTGATGGTTTGATTTAACCATGAATCTAAGAATATTTGTGTAGGAGTCTGCACCCTTTTAATCATCCTTTACATATTTATCTCAATTAAGAAGTTATCCTCCCCTTAAAGTTCCTATATAAAACCTCTGAGCCACATTTCATAGCAGTATGACAAGAGGTAGGAAATGAATAACATTGTGGCTAACTCACAAATACACGTAAATGACCACACACTTTGGGTGGCTCTCTGTTCTCGACTTCAAATAGGTGAGATAAATGATGGATTTGCACGTAATATGAACTATAAATAAAGATCTCCTCACTGCAATTCTGAGAATATCATAATGCACAAGAGTGAAACCTACAAGACTCACAATAAACGGTATAGTGTAAATACAAATGAACCTAAAGGTTGGATTAACACACAAATGTCCTTATACTTTAGATGGATCTCTTTTCTCAAATCCAAATAGGTGAGATAAATGATGTATTTGCACGCATTTTCCAAACAAACATATGAATTATAAAGAGATATATCCTCACGGTATACTGTAAATACAAATGAACCTAAAGTTTGGCTTAACATGCAAATACCATAACACATAAGAGTAATAGTAAGTGTTTAAATATGAGCTCATGAATCTACCTGAAAGATTGGGAACAGAGTTGTGACTCCAAATTCCACTATGGAAAAACCATAATTAAAGATGTATGCCTAATAAATATTCTGAAGCAAAATAGACACCTACCAGGTACTTTGGTAGGCCTTTGCAAATGGACATAGTGGGTATTTTACAAGGGTTTTATGTATTTTACTCTAGATTTTTTTGAGTCAATATTCCTATTGTTAGCCACTGGATGGTCTAAAACAACTGTAATAAACATGCATAGAAAAATCCAAACACAAAATACAAAAAAAAATTAGACACATCTCAGAATTAAATGTATCACACAAAATACATAACAAAATACAAAAAAAATTAGATACATCTTAGAATTGCACTCAAATATCATGGTATACCTCAAGGGAAGGACTTTCCATACAATTTCCACTATGGACAAATATGGATCAGACATATAAGATGTTCCTGACCTCAGTCATTATTATTGTCCAAGACTTTACCAAGGTCTTCATGCAAGTTGAGAAAAACCAACATACAGTGATGGTTGTATAATAGATGGATGTTCACTTTAGATGCTATCACCTACAATCGCTTCACATTCCAAAAATAGTCAAACTTGGAAACATGGCATGAAAAATTGTGCAATTTTCAAAACCAAAAATCTTATAAAGGAAATCTTACGGTGAATCTACAAATTTGGAAGGAAAATGTGTAAGTTGTATTCATGCACATGGATAAATTTTTGAAGAAATAAAAAAGTGGACATTGTAAACAACTGGGCAATACTTTCTCTAGTGTTAGGAACAAAAACAAGTCCTTATGCTTTTTTTGGAAACTTGGAAGAATTTCACATACACTTTAAAACATCTCAGCATACAATCATATGAAAAGAGGGGCTCACACCTTTTGATTAACAATCAACTGAACAAACATTTTTTTTATTCTAGGCCAGTATCATAAAATCTAAGAGATTTCAAATCTCTAAGATTCACAGGCTCAAAAAGTATATATAATGCAAGCATAGTGTGAGTCAACCAGATTTTCAGTATGAAAAAATGGAAATTACCCAACACAAATAATACAACACATTATATTTTATTAATGGTTTGTGCCAATGTTTGAAAACTCAACTGCTATCCCTTCATAAAGATGCTATTACCTAATTGGAACTTCCTAAAATTAATTACAACCACAAAACGGGGCTCTCCCCCAAGTTTATGTGTCTTTTACAATATCTACATTTATAGTAGAGTGTGATGACTTTTACGGGCAGTCAAGAATAGACAAAAGGTTAAGCAAAAATGGCTTATCTAATTGCTATGATGTCAGCCTCTGTGTCTTCAAAATCTTTAGAATCAAACATTAGCTGTCATTGAATTGGAGAAAACTGGTCACCAGTTGAAAGTCCTTCACGAGCACATACTACATACGCCTGAGGAAGTCATAACCAGTTCTAGCCAAAAATCGGTGATACCAATAAGCAACATTCCACTGGTCTGGAATAAAAGGCTAAAACCTTGTATCTACATTTTAATGTTGACCCAACTCCCACGAGGGCAAGATACTGATCCCCAAATAAGCGGCTTGTAAATCCTCCTCGAGCCCTACAAGAAGAGATGACTTGAAGATATTTGTAAAATTGTTTTCCCAAAATTATCTTAAATGCCTTCATGGTCATGTGGTCGCTCTCCTTGAGCACATTCCTCAAACATTTATCAGTGATTGGACATAGAAACACAATCTAACTGACTTTGTAAGCGAGACAAAAACAAAGGAATATCCATTTCCTAAAAATATTTCTCTGCTAAAATGTATGTGCGCTATAAATAGAATGAAATATTTACCGCATACTGAAAAATCTATGTCATCATAGAATATACAAAGATTTACACCTCTCATGATCATCGAGCTCTCGTACATGCCTGGTGTAATGTCCTATTAAAGGTCACACAAAGAGTTACCAAATATAATGGCTTGGTTAAAATCACCAGCTACAAAAAAATTAATGGCCTTCCCTGCATCTGGCATGTCTGCCTACATTGTCATATCACAATGTAAGGTGGTGGTGTTCTTACGAGTTCTTCCCTAGTCTTGAAACACGTTAGAGATTAATTCCCCTATCCTCCAGGTTGGCTTGTATCATCGTTCCTCTCTTACCTTTCTAATCATAAGTAGCAAGGAAAGAGAATTATCATAAAGCATGGGTCAACCATGTGAAATCAAAAGCCAGCTAGCAAAGCTACTATATGGCATCAAGTGAATTTGATATAGGGAAAATGGGGATTTTTACCCATATTTGCAAGGATCGTTAAATTGTAATAGGGCCTACCCTCAATAATTCAGGTAGCACTTTATAAAAAGAAAAGAAAAGAAGATTTTAATTTAATTTCTTTATTTTTTTTAAATAAATTATTTGGAACACATAATTATTAAATATATCATATATTTCTTTTGTTTTTTAAAATATTAAGCATTACACACATTTAAATATATATGATCTTCTTTTCTTTAGTTATATTTCTTAAAACATCTAAGATAATATACATGATCTTCTTTTGTTTAGTTATATTTCTTAAAACATCTAAGATATTATGTTCTTTGAAATGGAGTATTATTTTCATAATTTTTATTTTTTTTATAAGAACACAAAACAATTATATAATGGTTAGTTTGAAAATACTATGTGAATTATAAGATAATATGATTTTATGATTTATTTTTATATTATTTAGGTTTCCTCTAACAATCATAAAATAAATAGATTGCATATTGCTTCTCCTCTAGAATTTTTTTTTGGTTTGCATTTAATATTGAGATCTTCCAATCAAGAAAAAAGAAGAAAATGTAAAATACATAGAATATCTAGGGGATTCTGTCATCTTAGTTTACACATACACAAACATGAATTATTTTCATAGAATGATTGTTTAAATGATATAAATTAGATTGAAAAAGCCTTTAGGTTTCCTTCTCCTCAGTGCCAAAGGTGTTCTCTATATATGTTATTATATTTTGAGCTTCAATTCTTAAAGAAAAATAAAGAATATGTTTTCTAAACATGTTAATTTACATATACTTTTCTATCAGCATAACCCTTGCACCCCTTTCAGTGCAAGTGCTAGTATACAATATTTTATATTTATATGCTTTTTAGTATAATATTATATTTATAATATTTATTTTATAAATAAAATTTATAAAACAATTAATGAGTTAAATGCAATCTTGAAGACTACTTTCTTTGTATTAATAGTATAATTTAAAAAAATTACATTTTTGCTTCTTTGGATCTTAGTCCATATTAAATACCAGGGCATACAAAATCCTTGTTGCCTAGCCCTAATATTTTGAACCTATACATATATTATCAGAGCCAGTCTTGTAGGATATGGGATACAAAAGATGGCTAAAACATATAATAAAAGGATTGGGAAAAATACTTAAATGTTTGTTTGAGAAGTGAAGATGAGGGCTAAGACTTGTCATGGGCATCCCATGGAACACCTGAGTCCCAAGGATGAAGACTATGTTACCAGTTTTCCTCTCGATATGCTCACATTATCAGATTGAGGATGAATAGGTTGTAAAATGAGTTGGCAATTGTAGTGGGAGTGCTTCTAAATGGCTTCTGGTACTCTCATCATCTTTTGTGGTTGTTTACATCTTTTTCATTGTCCATGGAATTTTCCCTTGAATGACTAGACATCTAAGGAGAATCGATCAACCTCTCAGTCCACAAATGGGTTTAATGAGTGGATTAAGCACCTGAATGATAGCAAAGTTGAAAAGGACATTAATATTGATCTCTCTAATCAAGAAACTCCTCCAAAAGAAAATGGTCTTGACAAATTCCTCAACTTAAAAACTTGGAATGCAAATCTACTTTCAATATCCATCCTAGAATTTATTTTTCTCTTGCTACTTCAAGAAGTATTTCCACACTTTTTTCTATCCCATAATATAAGCCTACCTGTAAGAAAAGAATTGTAAAAGGTTAGTTCTTATTCTAGATGAAAGAACATATTACAAACACATAATCCTTCCTAAAAGAAAATAATTGTAAACGATCAGCTCAGTCTAGATGAAGGATCCTTTCAATTGTCCTGTTGTTGGTTTGGAGGGGGACCATACTAAGCTTCAAAATATTTTGGCTGGTAGATAATGAAACTCTCCTAGCGATAAGGATATTCTTTCTTGGAGTCCAAATCCTAAGGGTACTTTCACTGTGGCTAGTGGATATCAGGAGTTGCTAGCTCATAAGTTTGGTGGGATGGAGGTTCCTTGGTGGAAACATGTGTGGAACAAGTTCTCATGGAAAAAGTGTAATTGCTTCGTGTGGAACCTAGTGTGGAATAAATGTTTGACATGGGATAATATTTGAAAGCGGGGATTCCAGGTCCCTTCTATTTGTGTTTGGTGCGGTTGCAATGAGGAGGATTCTTCCCATTTGTTTTTCTATTCTTTTTCAATGTTGCTTTAGAATTTTTGGTGGGATGTTTGGAAACATCCTTGTGTACATGCTTCTTGCCTTGTTGAGTTCTGGAGCAATATGGGAAGACCTCCTACTCAAGCCTCTTTCCTCTAGATTGTGTGGTGCATTGGTCCTACCTTCATCCTTTGGAAAATTTGACCCTATAAAGGAATTGTAGGATATTTTGTGGGGATAAGCTAATGGTTAAACAAGTTTGGCACAAAATTGTTGGTATGATCTAGGAGACAGTGGAAGCTAAATGTCAAATGGCTTATCCTTTAGAAATGAGTGATGATGAGATTGTGAATAGACTGGGCTTACAGGGATTTATTTTTTACTCTACTTGTGTCAGAAGACATAGGGGGGATAAAAAGAAGGTTCAAAGTGTTGGAATATGGTTCCCTCCTCTAGTGGATATTTTGAAGATCAATATTGATGGTTCCTCTAAGGGTAATTTGGGGCCTATTGGGATTGGTGGAGTTGGAAGAGACTATTCTATCTTAGTTATTTTATTTTTATCCATTCATAAAGGGAAACATTCTAACAATTTAATGGAGGGGTTGGAAATTCTCTAGGCTATTAAGCATGCTTGTGCTTTGGGTTGGCGTAAGATTATTGTTAATTTTTTGAATGAGAAAAAGTTGACTAATGTTAATTGGAAACTCGCTTTGGTTGTTCGTCAAATTTTGTAGATGTTCTCTATGTTGGAGGTGGTGTCTTTTACCCACATTCCATGCAAATAGAAAAGGGCTACTAATTGTTTGGCCAAGTGATCTTTGGAGCATGATGTTGATTAAAAGATTGAGGGTTGGGGGTAGTTATCCCCTAATTATTTTCATGAATTAGAAAGGATCATTTTTGATGATTTGGTTGGCTGAGGTGATTGTGGTCATGTGGGCTATGGTTTTAATCATGACTGGGTGTCCTTGTGCTTTCTTTTCTTGGGAGACTACAGGTTCCTTGATCTCTATGTACTACTAATTCCTTGATATCAATAAAGTTTTTACTCTTTTTATTTTTTTACAAAAAAAGGTCTAAAAAAGAACATGAAATTATGAAAATGTCTCTTCCAATTAAGAAGAAACCATTTTTTAAGGCCTCATACAAAAAAATTATTTAGAATTTTGTTAATATTTTTTATGATAAGCCATGAGAGTTAGTAGTTGCCATAAAAATTAATTCAAAAATATTTGACAATGTATTTTTTCTATTAGAAAATATTATCCATATTTATTTTTATTTTATTTTATAAATGTGTTTAGTGGAAAGTATATATATCCAAAGTAAGATTATAGGAAGCATAAACAACTTAAAATGGTAAACATCTTACATCTTCCTAAAGAACATTACACCCTTAATGATACAAGTGTGAACTCAATACATTAAATTTAGATTTGATTAGTCATTAACTAACTATTAGGAAATTGGATGGAAATGATCAAATCAAATATAACACACAAAGAACAGGCTTCCTAAAACCTCTCCCCAACGTAATTCCTAGGTGGATTGTAATTGTAGTTCATGAAAATATTTTATAAGCGGATTGAATACAACATAACTTTTTTTGTATGTATTGAAATTCAATTTTTTATATTTTGTTGGATTTAGAACTTCAATATCTAGTGCATTGATATTTTTCAATTTTTATTTTAGATAATCTTCTATTTTTCCACATGTATAGAACAAAGAGCTTTTTTTCAATGAAAAACCTACATTCACAAGAAATAAAAAATAAATATAATAATAAAATTAAATTTGTTTAAAATTATACTTTTTGGGAAGCTTATAATAAGGACTACATACTTACAAAAAATAAATTTTAAATGAATTCATTTGATCCCCCAAAAGGTAAATCAAAAGTGGTTTTTTATCAAAATTTTGATATGTGTAAAGGAGACTCTGTTATAGGTATGGTTTAAAACTAGTAGGGTTCTATCCAAGGGGGTTTGATCAAACCCTCTTCAATTGGAATCCTTTAAATGGAACTTTCCAAAGTTTAAATCATTATGTATTTTTAAAAATAAGTGATTTTAACAAAAATCAAGATCTCTCAGAAATCGTAAACCAATATTGTGGGATCACCCAAATGAGAGATGTTATATGCTCTTGAAAAGAAAATATTTGGTAGAACTACAAGAACAAAATAGAAAAGGGTAGCAGTGGAAAATACAAAGATGCAATTTGATAATTTGTAGTATTAATAAGAGTTGTAAGTAAAGTACCTTTGGAAGATAAAGTGAATTTAGGAGTTGAAATGGTGATCTATGGAAACCCAATATATAATAGGGAGAAAGAGGAAGGTGAAGAGGTTATCCTATTGGAAGAGGTGGAAAGACAAATAGTAAGGCTAATGGATGGAGCTTTTTTAGTTAAAATTGAGAAAAAAGGAGGATGTGTTTAGCCTATGGACCAAGAGATACTCATCATGAAGGATATGTAAAATAAACTAGTGGAGAGAAATTGTAGAAGTGATTTGTCCAAGTTGGATGATATAGAAGTGTTGGTGGATGTAGTATAGCCTAGTGCAAAAGAAAAAGAGAATGAGTATCCTAGGATGGCATAAAGAGTGGAAATTATAAATATGGGGCCTAAGAATTTTTTGGATGAGGAAGTAGGTGAAGAGGAAGATAAAATGAGTATGAATATTTATGTGCACATGAATGGAAATATGGAGGCAATTATATGAGGAGTGTCGAGAGATGGTTTTAGAAGTCCAATATCAAGATAGACTAAGGATGAACAAGAGTAATTTTAGTGATGGAGGATCGATAGTCGTGGGTCAAATCCCACAAGAGAATTAGAATTGAAATAACATTCTAATACCCTGCATACATAGTATTGCGTTGTCACTAGAATTTATACAATGGAGCTTGTTGATGTACTAGCAAGAAAGAAACACATAAGTGTCAAGTGGGTATGTCAAACAAAGTACAAGTTAGATGGAATTGCCAGTAATTATAAAAAATTGATTGGTAACAAAATGTTATAGACAAAAATAAGGAATTTATTAGGAAAAAATATTTGAGAGTAAAATTTAAAATAATTAGGCTTATTTTTCAATGGCCACAAAGTTTAATTGGTTTGTTCATCAAATGGATGTCAAAATTGTATTTCTAGATAGAGATATTTAAAAGGATTTCTACACACATAAATCAAAGATATTTTTAGTTAAAGAAAATGAAATTAACTAGATATATTATCCAAATCATTAGATGGTCTAAATCAAGCATCTTTGCATGGTACATCAAGATTGATTAACATCTATGCACACATAGATTTTCTATTAGTATTTTAGATTAAATAAATTATACATGTAAGACTATAATCTTGATTATATATGTTGATGATCTTGTCATCAAAAGTAGTAAGATGTTAATTTATCAATTGATGAATGATCTAAAAAAATTATTTGAGATGATGGATCTTGTTGAGGTGCCAAATTGACCCACAACATGCAGGTAAGATAAAAGTAAAAATATCTCACCTCTCCTAAAAGAGACAATTAGTAATCAAACTAATCACCTCTCAAGGTCTTTGATATTGGTTCACAATGTTTTTGTTTCACTAAGTGGTCAATATGGTTGTAATGTTCAAGGGGCCTGCAAGTTTTGAGCTTCTAGATTGTTGCAAGATCAAACATCTATCTAAACCTACTCTAACCAGGGGTTTTAAAAGAAATAAAAAAAGGATAGATCAATTTTTCAAATTGAAAAGAATGTTGATTCATTCAACTAATCAAACTGGTTACCTTCCAAGGAATTCTTAAACTAGAACTGCAAAATAAATTAACCTGTAATTGATACAAAGTGTCATTCATTCATAGTGCAAACTTTAACATTAGATTGCAAATCATCATTCAAACAAAACATAAGATAAAATCTCATTCCTTGAAAGTTTTTCAAATCAAATGATTAACCCAAAATGAATACCATTCTAGAGCATAATACAAAGTATGTTTAAATTTGGCTGCTCCTAATGTTAATGAAACTGATAAGCAACATTTACAAATCTAGAAAGATCACTAGTGTACAGAAACCCATGTCTTTAGACTATCTCCATCTATGCTAAGAAAATCAAAGAGCTACATCACCTCCTCTTCCTGCTGAACTATAAAAAAAAATGTCTAAATTCCTTCAAAAAATCCCTAACTTGCTTTTTCTAAGATTTTTTCTACTACCTTTTGAATCCTTCTTCACCCTTCTTTTCTAACTTTTCTAACTTTTCTCTAACTCCTCTAACTATTCTTTCTAACCCTTACAAAAGAGGTGAAACACCATACTTATAAAATGTGCCAGATGTGTTAGCCTAGTTTAGGGTTTACAAAATAAGTTAGTCACAAAACAAGTCGGTCCTAGAAGGATCTGAAACAAAGTCAAACGTGCATTGAATGCACAAGAACCAATCAAATCAGCCCAGGATCTACCTCATAACTCAAACCAAATTGCGTGAAGAAGAGGCAAAGCAAAATAATGAGGAAGCATGACTTTTGACGCATTTTGAATTAATTGCTTCCCCCACTTCGCCCATACCTTGCTCCATCCTGGCCTTCATCATCAAGAACATCCTCTGCAAGCCATTCACAAGTGGCATAGGTGAAACCCTAGTTTTCCATTCAATAGAATTAATATCATTCTTCAGCTGCCTCATTGCATTGTCCCAGTCTCCCTTGTTGGATTGATATTTATTAATGATCGCACTGTAGGTCGCTGTGTCCTCTAGCTGGTGCCCAATTACTAGATCCCATGATAGCCTTAGTCCTTTGTAGCAGGGTGTTCATATTCATACCTGAAACCTTGAACTAGACTGATGTCATCTCACCCTTAGGAATCCTACTCTTCACGTACAACTTCATTCTTTCTGCCTCAGAGATGGATGATCCCTTTGTGTCTCTCTTAGCCTTTCTAGTCGCTACCTTGCTAGACTCAGCCTGCATTCATCAAACACCAATGTGAGAATCCAATTGTTGACAACATTTATTCAAAGTGTTAGCTCAAAATCATGATAAAACTATTAAATCAACCCTTAAGCATCAACACTGAGAAATTTAGGATTTCGAGCTAACCCGGGAAAACTAGCCTAGGAAGAATTTTGGAAAATTTTGAACCAGGCGGATTCTCCCAATGAGGAACCAATATCAACAATAGATTATTAAAATGAACATAAGCAGCATAATCACTGTGCAATTTACCAAATTAAAGCATGGAAACATAAGAATTTATCACTAGAATCATCCATTTCACCAAATTTCCTTGTTCCACAGTGCCTCCACAAAAATCTAAAAAAATCTAGTCGGATCAGATTTCCATGAAAAGGGTAAATTTCAAAAGTTTCAGCACATTCTGGGAAAATGGAGGGAAGGAGGAAAAACCAAGAAAATCTAGCCAAGAAGGAAAGTCCCAAAGTTAGGATAAAACCCAGAGATCGGCGTGACCTTTGGTTTGTCAGAATGACACCTATATCTCACGGCGATGGTAGATGTCTCACCGATGGAGCTATTCCAGATGCATATTGTTGTGACTCCTACCGACAGAATGTTTGGAAGTCATCGGTGAGTCGAGTGAGTTTGGAGTGATCCCTGCCGATAGCGTTTGTCTTGCTGATGGGTTCTATGATCAGACACCTTGGCATCAGGGAGACACGATTTAGTGTCTCACCAACATGTGATACAGTTGGACGTTTTGACCGAATAAACTAGGGAAAACTACCAGATAAGCATTAAGAATCCTTGAACCTTAAATGCAACCCTAGTTTAACATATTCCATCATCAATTACGCAAAGTCTAGCTCCCAGATGGATTTAAATGATAAAGCATCAAAAATCAATAGCAACTTGAGAGTCAAGACCAAAACCACATACCATGAATATATCAAATTCAACCACAAATGTAATGAGCTGCCAACTTAGATTCCCTAGCGACCAAATCAACTTGAAACACCAAAAATCCATGCACCAACAAGCAAATCAAGAAATTCAAGCTTCAACTCATGTAATCCCAGATGTAAGAACAAATGCACAACAAAGATGAGACCAAGATATCCCAAATCCTTTTAAATTCGACCTCAGAAATCTTACCTAGGTGCACTAATGGTGCAGACAAGACAAAATGGAGAAATTCGGGAACCCAATGGCGAAACAGAATATGGAAAAATCTAGACCAGGTAGAATTTTGCAGAGTCCAGAAATCTCTGAACTGCAGTGCAAAACAGACAGAGTTGGACCTCAAGTGCAGTCTGGGAAAATCTAGATGGGGCGGACAATCCCAAACTAGCTCAAAAACTTGAACAATAGCATTGAAACTAGAGTTTGAAAGAAAACTAGAAAAATCTAGACGGAGCAGAAAATCTTGAACCAGGGTAAAAACCTAAACTTCACCCAAAACATAAGATTTTCAATATGCAACTTGGGGAAAACACTTGAGCAAGAAAGATAAACATATTAAGCACATGCCAAGGAAAAGCAAAACCTCAAAATTGAAGGGGGTGAAACACAAAAAGATGAAAGCAAAAGGGGGTCCCATTTTAATCAAATTTAAAATGGGGTGGTTATGTAAGGCATAAAAATTAGCAACTTGGCTAGGAAAATGGCTTAACCATTTTCAGAAAACTGAGGGATTCAGTTACGCAGAACTCCTGATTTATGGAAATCACAATTCCAGTTAGGTCAGTTTCAGTAAACAAGGTTGAGCTAGAATCTCAAATGTAAATCAACACTGGCTACCCCTAAATCTATGTGTGTGCTTGATGGTGCATCACCCTTTTACAAAGTTTTCCACATCTTTTGAACAATTATGCACAAGATTTGAACTACATGAGTTGATTTCCTTTAACTATTGTGCAATGATATCCTGGGCATTGCTCTGCTGCCAATCAATCATCCATAGCTCTGACGGAGATACCTCTAGTTTTCTCATAGCATTGCTCTACTGCTAGTCAAGTGTCCATAGCCCCGGTAGAGATACTAGAATCACCCATTCAGTATTGAGTTTTCTTTTCTTAGATAGTTCTCTTTTATTTTTATTTAATTCCTTCTCAATATGTTTGATGTCCAACATCTGTACTGGGTTGAAAACTACCATTGACCTCATAACAACATCTGGGAAATTAGATTTTTCACTCAAATCTTGCAACACCATCGTTCTAAGAAAAATATACCATTACAAAAGGAGATGTTTCTGATGATTTGTGACAGATTCAATCGTAGTTAGTGAAGATTGCTTACATTACACCTTGTTCTTAATGACTTTCCATAACTCTCATTGACAATGGACATAAAACAATGAATTTAGAAAAAAATTATCCAATCAGAAAACCTAAAAATATCTAAACCAACTTCTCTCCTAGTAACCAAAGTATACTTCAGATAACAACCCCCTTACTCAATTGAATAAAATGAAGGTCCCACTAAAAAGGAAAAGACAAAACAAACGAAACAACAAACTATTTACATATATACAACCCAAAAAAATACCGGACCTTTTACAACCCAAAATAATGTTTGAGAAACTATCCATTGACAGGAAATGGAACAGGTTCTCCTGTTAAACTACTCACTTGAAAAGCATTTTCTCCTAGGATTTCAGCAATTTGATAGAGACCCAACCAAAGCTTATCAAACTTCTGGTGGTCACCCTTCTTTTCATTGGCTTTATCCCACAGTAAGACAAGGTCTAATATCCTAAAAGCCTTGAATTTTGCTCTTTTGTCAAACCATGTTTGACAATAGCCTGGTGCCTAAAGAATTCTTACAAAGTAGCATCTATTTTCTCTTCTAATTTTAGCAAACCGACTAACCTTACTTCAATCCTATCATCACTAGAGTAAAATTCCTGCATAAATTTCAGGATAGGTATTTGTAAATGAATAGGGAACACGATCTCTTGGCCATACACTAGCTTAAATGATGAAGTCTTCAACACAGCCTTGATCCTAGTCCTATCTGACCATAACACAAATCTTAACTAGGTATGCCAGTCTCTAGGATTTTTCTCTAACAGTTTTTTGATTACTCCTAGGAGATTCTTATTAGTTGATTCTACAACTCCATTTCCTTGCGGATAATAGTTTAAAGAATAATTTAAAATAATCTTATGATCATAAGCCCATGAAATGAACTCGAGAGAAGAAAAGGTAGGTCCATTGTCACATACTAGTGCAAAGGGTACTCTAAACCTATTTCTGATGCATTCAGTGAGGAACTTGATTAATACCTCTATTGTGCTATTATCGCAAGGTATAGCTTCTATCCATATCGTGTAGTAATCCATGGTAGTCAAAATGAATTTATGTCCTACAAAAGAATTTGGGTTAATTACCCCAATAAAATAAAGTGCCTATTGGGAAAATGGCCTTACCTCATAAATATGTTGCAATGGCATGGTTGGATGACGCTCTCTTGATGCAGAATTTTGAAATATATGACATGTCCTTACATGTTGGTGGGCATCCTTAAACATACATGGCCAATAATAACCAGATCTGAGGATCTGATGTGCTAAATAATCCATAGAACCATGACCCATGCCATGTTTTCCATGAAATTCAACAATTGTGTGCTTAGCTTCTTGTTGATCAAGATATCGTAGATAAACCCCCTGAAAATTATTTCTATATAACAATCTCCTTTGAGCATATAATGAGATATTTTTATTCTCAGTGCTCTCCTCTGAGTTGTATTCATTCCCTCTAGGCACCGATTATTAATCATGAAATAAATAATATCGACATACCAAGTGTCATTAGAAAAGGATTGTGTTGTGTACTAGTGACAAGTAATGTTCTTACCAACGTCTGCCATTGCTTTAGACAGGCTTTGACCCTGAACAAGTTTCATAGGGTGAATCTCTAGATCGAACTCCTACAAAATAGCCATCCATTTCCCCCTTCATTCTCCCAACTCGCACTGCATAAGTAGAGACTTCACAGTAGCATCAGGAACCACATCAATGATTTGACTTCGAAGGATATAATGCCTGAACTACTTGACAACTCTAACCAATGCAAAATCTTGTTTCTCAAGAGGTGGGTACTTGATTTCAACATTCTTAAATAGAGATCTCATGAAGGAAATTGGCCTTTCATCCCCCTCCTCTCTTTGCTGGGTTAGGACAACTGCACATGAGTGTTCAAAAGCAAAAGAATAACTATAAAATGGCTTCAAGTAGTCAGGACTAGTGAGGATTGGCACCTCCGAAATGGATTGCTTAACCTGAGAAAAATTAGCCTTTGCCTCATTACTCCATTCTATTCTAACATCTTTTTTCATCATTTTGTTCAAAGGTTTAACAATTTCTACAAAACCTGTGATAAACTTCCTCACAAAGTTGATCTTTTCAAAGAAATATCTCATCTCCTTCTTACTGCCTGGCATGGTTAACTTCATAATAGACTCAACTTAGTCTGGGTCCATCGATATCCCTTTTTTTGAGATTATGTGTCCCAAAATTTTCCCTTCAAAAACCCCAAACACACACTTTTTAGGATTCAGAGAAACACCATATTGGATACATCTTTCAAGAACTCTAGCCAAGTCTACAACATGGTTTAGTCTATCTTTAGATAATATTGTTAGGTCATCCATATACATGATGATGCACTTACCAATCAAATCTTTGAACGCTACATCCATTGCACACTAAAAGATTGCTCTAGCTTTTATCAAACCAAATGGCATCCTCTTGTAAGCAAATGTTCCCCACTTAGTAGTGAAGGTTGTCTTCATTCTGTCTTCATAATTAATGATCACTTGATTGTACACAGAATAACCATCTAGGAACGACATCATTTAAGACCCATTGATAGTTTGCAAGACTTCGTCCAGAGAAGGGAGTGGGTAATTATCTTTTTCCAAAGATCTATTCAGATACCTGAAATGTACACATAGCCTAATCTCTCCATTCTTTTTGCGAACTGACACTAAGTTAGCCACCCATGTTGAATGTCGTACAAGGAAGATTATTCTTTCAAAAAGCAATTTATGAACTTCCTTAAAGATCAGTGGTTCAATCAGGGCATTGACAGGACATTGTTTTTGCCGAAATGGTCTAGCTTCAGGCTTCAAGGGAATAGTATGAGTTATCATAGAAGTATCAAATGTTTTTAGATCTTCATACCCCCAAGCTATTGCAGCAATATCTTTCTTCAGTGCCCTCAATATATTTTATCTAATTGCTCCAGGGTAGGATTTCCCTATGTAAACATTCCTTTCAGGGCCATAGTCAGCTAAGTTAACAGTTTCATATCCACCTCCATTATCTTTAGTTGATACCTTTTCTCGAGCCCTTGGATTTGAATCAAAAATCCTTTCTAAGGCCACCATTCCCTTGGGAATGCTATTAATTTTTAAATTGAGGACACCTATATCACAATCTTCAGAGTTCTAGTCTCCTTGATCCATGTCGGACTCATCGATGATCTATCCTTTAAAAACATATGAGATTGCTAGAAAAGCAAGGATATGTCAATCATTGCCGAAGACTTGAAAGTTCATGACATTATCAAGGACAGTTGGGGTGGATATCAATTCTACTGAGAATCTCTTGAGCTTGGAGCCTTGCATGGGCTTCAGGGTACTTGCAACAATAGCTAATGAATCAGCTATTTGATTCTCCTCTCTAGGGATTAAACTAATCCCAAAAGCATCAAATTCTTCAATCAAGTTCCACGCCCAATTTCTATAAGCTGCCAACCTTTTATTGTGACATGTGTACTGACTGGGTACTTGCTTGATAATCACTTCTGAATCTCCTTTAGCAATCAAAGCAATAACTTTCTTCTGATGTGCGAACATTAGTCCCTGAGCTAATGCTTCTTATTCTGCGATATTGTTAGTGCATCCAAACTGTAACTTGTAAGAAGAAAAAAATGTTTTCCCTTTTGGGCTAGTTAACTCAATTCCAACACCACACCTTGTTTTAGATTTAGATCCATCAAATGTGAGGGTCCATAGTTGATTATGAGCTAGGGTTGATCTCTTTGAGCTTGTTGTGGATGCTTGGATAAGATGAACTGTAGGTGGTGCCACTTTATCTTTTGCATCAAATATTGGGAATGGGTGTTCAATAGGTTCATCAAGTGCAATATCTAATTCTCGCTCAGATGTATCATGTAATCCTGGGATATCTTTTGGATAGTTATCTATATCTTTGATTAACCCCTTAGGTTTTGGTATACTTGTGAGTGCAGGGGTATCAAACAAACCTTGGGGTTGTTCAACATAACTATGTTGGTTTGGTGTTATGACCAGGGTAAGTTCAGTTTGAGGAGGGACTTCCTCTAAAGGTATATTATCCCTAGTTAACATTATTGCATTTTTTGCTTTAAATGAGAAGTGATCTGAAACGGTTTCAAGGTGACTTGGGCTAGTTTCTTCAGTTTGGAAAACATGATTTAGAACACTGATGCAGGGTTGGAAGGTCAATTTTGAATGATTTTGGTAGTGCACCCTACACCAATTTGGGAGTAGAAGACTCCACAAATCGATATCTTCCCCTAAGAACAACTGATCTTGTTGCAGCTTCCTGATCAATACCTACTGGTTTACACTAATCATGGGACTAGGGAATTCTTGTACTGAAAAATCATTAGAATCAAGAACTGAAAGAGTCAGAATTTCCTCTCTTTTATAAACCCCTATCTTAGTTTCAAAATAAGCTACCTCGTTGGGACAGTCATACTCAGTGATGATATGTTTGAGGTGAGGTTCACTCTCAATCCTAATTTGTGTAGGCATTCCCCTCCATGGTAGCCACATATGTGAAAAGTCGAGGGAGAGATATCCCTCTATACTCTTCATTAAATCTCTGCTCAAAAGCATAGCGTAAGTCTCAGGAATGTCTGCTACCTAAATATCCATATTGGTTTCAATCCTAGGGTCGGAACCTACTTGTACATGTATATTTCTCAACTCTCCAACTACATTAACCTCTTTTTTATCAAGTTGGATGACCTTCTTGTTTGTTTGGACAAGATTCAATCCCAATTTCTTGCATACAAAAAATGGCATAACATTGCTAGAAGCCCCTGAATCTAGCAGACAATTGTGCAGATTCTTCCCACAGATTCTCAAACTTAAAAGAAATGGTGGGGTCCCTACCTTGTTTCTAAACAAAGCTGTGTTCATGTTTGCAGCGGGTGCCACCTTGGTTTTCCCTTTTGATTTATTAGCTTATTCCAATGCTTTCAACACTATATCTTGTTGTGAAGGGCACCATATGTCAAAGTATGATAAAGAGGTTTTTTGTTTCCGCATCTCAGAAATAATATCAAATTATGTGTTATAACTTGCATTATATTTGAAAACACCAAATGAATTACGTTTGCTAGGGAAGTCAAGTGGACCCCTCGATGGAGGAGGGTTGTTATCAACACTCTAATTTGGAGGCACCATGTGGTTAGGTGGTGTTGATGTAGTGAACAAACCCTTATTCTGGTTTCTTAGGAAGTGTCCTCCCTTTGTCTCAAAGGCTTGGGCATCATACACATATTCCTCTAGTTCATTCTCATTCTGAATTAGGAATGAAGGTTCTTCTTCAAAGAGGTCATAAGCCATTATTGTATCCATTGAGCCACCTCCTTTATTTGAATTCCCTTGGAATATTTGGGCATCTGCCTATGCCATCTTCACAACCTTTTCCATTTTAGGAGAGTTCACCTCAGAATGAGTTGTAGTATCATGTAGCCTGCACCAGTTAGTCATAAAATTGAGGTCAACCATATTTGTAGTATGTGGCATGTCCTCATTAGCTTGATAATTGTGAGAAACCCAACCATTATTTGGCCCTGTGTTCCATTGTCTATTGTTATTAGGCCTTTGGTTATATCCTCTATTTTGATTTTGATAGTCTTGGTTAGGGAAGTTTTGGCCTTGATAATTCCTCTGGCTTTGATTGTTGTTATGATAATTACAATGATTATTATTATTCCGATTAGGGTAATTACCTTGATTAGCATAGTTAACTTGGTTTTGAGAGGGGTTCAGTTTAAGCTGAGCCATGTCATTTGTGACTTGAGATAGAGTTTTCTTTAGGGTCACCACCTCGCTTGTGAGTTGAACTATCCTTTCACTCTCAGCATTCTTAGCAACAAGTGGCTGACTGACAAGATTTGGTATTCCAGCTTGATTATGATGACCATGTGGATTGTGATGAACTTGTGATTGTTGAGAGAAGCTAGGAGCTCCAGTGGCAAAGAATGGAATAGGAGATTGAGTCTGCAACCTAGACATAGGTCCATAATGGGAAGGAGACATCCCTGGGATAGTGTTGAATAAAGGGGTTGGGTTAGGCATATGATACCCCATAGAAGGAAAACCTCCTCCCAAGTTCCCTTGTTGAGAGCTAGTTTTTCATTGCAACTTGATGGCTAGATGATAAACTTTAGACAAATAATCAATATATGTCGACTGATAAGTCCTTTGTAGGAACAAGCCAAGCAAAGGGTCTATAACTCTAAAATATTCCTGAATGACACTATTCTCAGCAACTAGATAGGGGTCCTGCAATCTCCTATACATTCGTTGAAACCTTGTATTGAACAAGGGCAGTGATTCATGTGGCTCCTTCCTAATGGTAGCAAATTCATGGAACAAAATGGTTGGATCCACATAAACTCTAAACTAATTGATGAAAGCATTCTCTAGATCTGTCCAGCTTAGAATAGAACCTTGTGGAAGATTTAGGTAGCAGTTGCATGCCATATCCCCTAAGGAATAAGGGAACAACCTACAAACTACATCATGGTGAGCTATCTGAGCTTTGGTACAAGCATCCTTAAAAGCTTGTATGTGCTCCTCAACACTCCTTGATTCGCCATGAATGTATTTGGGATAGAATCTCTCAGGATTCTTAGGCATATCATGAAAGCCTCTAGGAATAGTACCCAATTGACACAGATTATTCACAAAAAATTCCATTGGTGGTGGTGGTGGAGGTTGAGCTAGCTGTTGGATGGGCTGAACTAGTTGTAATGGTAATTGAGGTGGATTTGGTGGTGGATTCATGGGTATCAACTAGGGTATTGGTGGAAAGCCTAGTGGAGTGAGTGGAGCTAACAAGGGTGGTAGGATGGTTGCCCTGTGAATCTTGTGTCTCGTTGGGGTCTTGATTTCTATCAAAGGTGGTGGGTTTTTAGCTGATCAAAGAACTCTATGGGACCTCTCTGGTGAGAAAGACCTAATGTTATCCGGTTTTCTCTTTTGGCCCTCCCTCTAGCACTAGTTCCGATTAAGGTGCCAAATTGACCCAAAACATGTAGGTAAGATAAAAGTAAAAATATCTCACCTCTCCTGAAAGAGACAATTATTAATCAAACTAATCACCTCCCAAGGTCTTTGATATTGGTTCACAATGTTTATTTTTCATGAAATGGTCAATATGGTTGTAATGTTCAAGGGGCTTGCTGGTTTTGAGATTTTGGATTGTTGCAAGATCAAACATCTATCTAAACCTACTCTAACCGGGGGTCTTAAAATAAATAAATAAAAAGATATATCAAGGTTTTCAAACTAAGAAGAATGTTGATTCATTCAACTAATCAGACTGGTTACCTTCCAAGTAATTCCTAAATTAGAACTGCAAAATAAATTAACCTATAATTGATACAAAGTTTCATTCATTCACAGTGCAAACTTTAATAGTAGATTGCAAATAATCCTTCAAACAAAACATAAGATAAAATTCCATTCCTTGAAATCTTTTCAAATCAAATGATTAACCCAAAATGAATACCATTCTAGAGCATAATATAAAGTAGGTTTAAATATGGCTACTCCTACTATTAATGAAATAGATAAGCAACATTTACAAATTTGGCAAGATCACCAGTGTACAAAAACCCATGTCTTTAAACTATCTCCATCTATGTAAGAAAATAAAAGGGATACATCACCGGAACTGTAACAAAAAAAAAATGTCTAACTTCCTTCAAAAAAACCCTAACTTGCTTTTTCTAACCTTTGTTCTACTACCTTCTGAATCCTTCTTCACCCTTCTTTTCTAACTTTTCTGACTCCTCTCTAACTCCTCTAACTCTTCTTTCTAACCCTTACAAAAGAGGCAAAACACCATACTTATAAAACCTGCCAGATGTGTCGGCCTAGTTTAGGGTTTACAAAATAAGTCAGTTACATAACAAGTCATCCCTAGAAGGATTTGAAAGAAATTCAAACATGAATTAAATGCATAGGCACCAATCATATCAACTTAGGATATGCCTCATAACTTGAACTAAAATGTGTGAAGAAGAGGCAAAGTGAAACAATGAGGAAGCACGACTTTCAACGTGTTTTGCATTAACTGCTTCCCCCACTTAACCCATACCTTGCTCCATTCTAGCCTTTGTCATCAATAACGTCCTTTACAAGCCATTCGCAAGTGGCATAGGTGAAACCCTAGTTCGCCATTCAATAGCATTAATATCATTCTTCAGTTGCCTCATTGCATTGTCCCAGTCTCCCTCGTTGGATTGATATTCATTAATGATTGCACTATAGGTCGCTGCATCCTCTAGCTGGTGCCTAGTTACTGGATCCCATGATAGCCTTAGTCCTTTGTAGCAGGGTGTTCATATTCGTACTTGAAGTCTCAAACCAGACTGATGTCATCTCGCCCTCAGGAATCCTACTCTTCACGTACAACTTCATTCTTTCTACCTCAGAGATGGATGATCCCTTTGTGTCTCTCTTAGCCTTTCCAGTCGCTTCCTTGCTAGACTCAGCTTGCATTCATCAAACACCAATGTGAGAGTCCAATTGTTGACAAAGTTTCATCAAAGTGCTAGCTCAAAATCATGATAAAACTATTAAATCTACCCTTAAGCATCAACACTATGAAGTTTGGGATTTCGAGCTAACCTAGGAAAACCAGCCTAGTAAGAATTTCAAAAAAATTTGAACTAAGCGGATTCTCCCAATGAGGCACAAATATCAACAATAGATTATTAAAATGAACACAAGGAACATAATCACTATGTAATTTACCAAATTAAAGCATGGAAACATAAGAATTTATCACTAGAATCATCCATTTCACCAAATTTCCTCGTTCCACAGTGCCTCCCAGAAAATATAGAAAAATATGGTCGTAACGGATTTCCTCGAAAAGGGTAAATTTTTTAAGTTTCAGTGCATTCCAAGAAAATAGAGGAAAGGAGGAAAAACTGGGAAAATCCAACCAGAAGGAAAGTCCTATAGTTAGGGTAAAACCCGAAGATCGGCGTGACCTTTGGTTTGTCAGAATAAAACCTATATCTCATGGCGATGGTAGATGTCTCACCAATGGAGCTGTTCCGGATGCATATCACTGTGACTGTTACCCATGAGTGAGTTCAAAGTGATCCTTGTCGATAGCATTTGTCTTGCTGATGAGTTCTGTGATCGGACACCTTGGCATCGAGGAGACACAATATAGTGTCTCGCTGACATGCAATACAGTTGGACGTTTTGACCAAATGAACTAGGGAAAAATACTAGATAAGCATTGAGAATACTCAAACCCTAAATGCAACCCTAGTTTAACATATTCAATCATCAATCACATAGAGTCTAGCTCCCAGACAGATTTAAACCATAAAGCATCAAAAATCAATACCAACTTGAGAGTCAGGACCAAAACCACATACCATGAATATATCAAATTCAACCAAAAATGTAATAAGCTACCAACTCAGATGCCCTAGCAACCAAATCAACTTGAAACACCAAAAATCCACTTACTAGCAAGCAAATCAAGAAATTCAAGCTTCAACTCATGCAATCCCAGATGTAAGAACAAATGCACAACAAAGATGAGAGCAAGATATCTCAAATCCCTTTAAATTTGACCTCAGAAATCTTACCTAGGTGCACTAATGGTGCAGACAAGATAAAATGGAGAAATTCAAGAACCTGATGGTGAAACAAAATACAAAAAAATCTAGACCAGGCAGAATTCTGTGGAGTCTAGAAATCTTTGAACTACAGTGCAAAATAGATAGAGCCAGACCTCGAGCATAGTCTAGGAAAATCTGGATGGGGTGAACAATCTCGAACTAGCTCAAAAACCCAAACAATAGCATTGAAACCAAAGTTTGAAAGAAAACTAAGAAAATTCGGATGGATCAGAAAATCCCAAACTAGGGTAAAAACCCGAACTTCGCCCAAAACATAATATTTTCAATATGCAACTTGGGAAAAACACTTGATCAAGCAAGATAAACATATTAAGCACATGCCAAGGCAAAGCAAAACCTCAAAATCGAAGGGGGCGAAACACAAAAAAGTGAAAGCCAAAGGGGGTCCCATTTTAATCAAATTTAAAATGGGGTGGTTATGCAAGGCATAATAGATCTTAGATTGTTGTGAACCATTTCTCAAGGTCCATGACATGCTTAGAATTTTATATTAGAAAGCCTCTAAGACGGTGTTTGTAAATATTGTAGTACTCTAAATTATGGTGCCAAGTATGTTTGATAATTTATTTTTGACAAGATACATAAGTTAGATTGGATAAGATCTATTGATCATTTCAAGTCAACACTTAGATAAATATTCTAGATGAACTCAAGATTCATCTTTTAGATTAAAAAAATTATTTGTCATTATTTTATCTATAAAAGTAGAGTGTAAAGTAGCACAAGGATGTGTATCTTTACTCATTAGAAAGATGACCTAACAAAGAATCTCTTTCTTAAGAAATACCAACATAACTCATTGTCTTAATATTTACCTTTAACTCTTTTCTTTAACTTTATTTTTTTTAAAGTACAAAACTAACATTATAATTTTTCTTTATTTTTATTAAAGTTAATTAGACATGTCATTACATTGCATTTATGGAGAATTAGATATTCAATAATGTTTTCTATCTTCTATATTCATCGTACAAAGCTTTACTCATTATAAATTTTTTTCATATTTAATCAATATCTTCTCAACTCCATGCAATGTTAAAGATGAATAAAAAATCCATCTATCATTTAAAACAAATCTAAATCTAAATTTTAGAAATATCGCTCTCCCTTTCCTGATGGTAAATCACTAAGTGTGATATAAAATGTCAATTAAAAAATATACACACTTATACCAAAAATACTCTTTCAAATACTACATGAATTACAAAAACTAATACCAACAATTAAAGTAAGTTAGTCAAAAAATTAAAAAACCTATACTATTATCATTACAAACACAAACATATTATAAAATTGTTTGATCAATTTATAGAATAAATTGTCAACTTAGAGAAATTTCCTAAGAGCTTCAAAAGATAAAAGAGAAGTTTAACTATTGGTACAAGTAAAATTCTAATGTTTAATTTTTATGAGAAAAGAGAAGTTTTTATAGATGATGATAATATAGATTTAATATGTTTAATATAGATTTAATATGTTTGTACATAATTTTAAGAAGAAAATGTTTAACTATTGGTACAAGTAAAATTATAATGTGATAATTAACCATGGGTAAGGGGCTCATAAAGATGGGTTTTTTACACCTTTCACCAATATGCATATTTGTGACATTAAAAGTTATGACAAGGACCTACAAACCTTAGATTTAAGTGGTCAACTAATTGAGGAAACTATTATTAAAGTGTAGATTCATTCAACATCAACACCTAGGATTTTGAGATGCACTAAATTAAGATGAATAATTACTAAGTCTTCTCATCTATCATCAAAACATAGTTGAAAGACATTGTTTTAAAAAATCATAAAAATAACAACTTCTAATATAATATTATAAAATTAAATTATATAATATAAAATATTATATTTATATATTTTTTAATATAATATTATAATTATTATATATTTATATATTTTTGCTTCTTTGCTTCTTTGTCCATATTGCAAAATCAGGGCATACAAAATCCTTTTTTTTTTTACATTTTTGCTTCTTTGAATCTTAATCCATATTCAAAAACCAGGATATACAAAGTCCTGAAAAAAAATTACATTTTTGCTTCTTCGGATCTTAGTCCACATTAAAAATTCAGGACATACAATATCCTAGAAAAAAATAATTTGTTTTGGCTTCTTTGGATCTTAGTCCATACCAAAAAAATAGGGCATACAAAATCTTGAAAAAAAGTTACCTTTTTTACTTCTTTAGATCTTAATCCATATTCAAAAACCAAAACATACAAAATCCTTAAAAATTTACATTTTTTCTTCTTTGAATTTTAGTCCATATTCAAAAACTGGAGAATACAAAATCCTGGAAAAAATTTACATTTTTCCTTCTTGAATCTTAATCCATATTCAAAAACCAGGGCATACAAAATCCTGGTTGCCTAGCCTAATAGTTTGAACCTATACATATATTATTAGAGCCAGTCTCGTAGGATATGGGATACAAAATCTGGGTAAAACATAGAATAAAAGCATTGGGAAAAAGCAGGGGAAAATGGCATGCAGTGTCAATGCCTCTTGTCTTTGCTGCCAAGCAAAGGGATATGTAGAAAAAATGTGAGGAGAAGACCCCAGCAGAAAGTAAGCAAGACATGTTGTGGCTTGAGAACATCAGATCCGGTGAAGACCATGGGCATCCCATGGAACACCCGAGTCCCGAGGATAGATGGTAACCTGCCACACAGGGATAGTTTCTATCAGCATACTATCTCCTCCATTGTTAGACTAACTTGACAATCAATTACCCAAATTACTTCAAGTGCTATCTCCTCCAGAGTAGCAGCCGGACCTGAATGTCTGCAGTATATCATCTCTAGCGTATAAGAAAACAGGTACTGTTATATACATCCATTTCTGCTCCAACATCAGAAGGCACATGCAT
>VDFB02270651.1:220046195-220143997 GCA_007258455.2 Sequoia sempervirens
TTTTTCAATGAAAAACCTACATTCACAAGAAATAAAAAATAAATATAATAATAAAATTAAATTTGTTTAAAATTATACTTTTTGGGAAGCTTATAATAAGGACTACATACTTACAAAAAATAAATTTTAAATGAATTCATTTGATCCCCCAAAAGGTAAATCAAAAGTGGTTTTTTATCAAAATTTTGATATGTGTAAAGGAGACTCTGTTATAGGTATGGTTTAAAACTAGTAGGGTTCTATCCAAGGGGGTTTGATCAAACCCTCTTCAATTGGAATCCTTTAAATGGAACTTTCCAAAGTTTAAATCATTATGTATTTTTAAAAATAAGTGATTTTAACAAAAATCAAGATCTCTCAGAAATCGTAAACCAATATTGTGGGATCACCCAAATGAGAGATGTTATATGCTCTTGAAAAGAAAATATTTGGTAGAACTACAAGAACAAAATAGAAAAGGGTAGCAGTGGAAAATATAAAGATGCAATTTGATAATTTGTAGTATTAATAAGAGTTGTAAGTAAAGTACCTTTGGAAGATAAAGTGAATTTAGGAGTTGAAATGGTGATCTATGGAAACCCAATATATAATAGGGAGAAAGAGGAAGGTGAAGAGGTTATCCTATTGGAAGAGGTGGAAAGACAAATAGTAAGGCTAATGGATGGAGCTTTTTTAGTTAAAATTGAGAAAAAAGGAGGATGTGTTTAGCCTATGGACCAAGAGATACTCATCATGAAGGATATGTAAAATAAACTAGTGGAGAGAAATTGTAGAAGTGATTTGTCCAAGTTGGATGATATAGAAGTGTTGGTGGATGTAGTATAGCCTAGTGCAAAAGAAAAAGAGAATGAGTATCCTAGGATGGCATAAAGAGTGGAAATTATAAATATGGGGCCTAAGAATTTTTTGGATGAGGAAGTAGGTGAAGAGGAAGATAAAATGAGTATGAATATTTATGTGCACATGAATGGAAATATGGAGGCAATTATATGAGGAGTGTCGAGAGATGGTTTTAGAAGTCCAATATCAAGATAGACTAAGGATGAACAAGAGTAATTTTAGTGATGGAGGATCGATAGTCGTGGGTCAAATCCCACAAGAGAATTAGAATTGAAATAACATTCTAATACCCTGCATACATAGTATTGCGTTGTCACTAGAATTTATACAATGGAGCTTGTTGATGTACTAGCAAGAAAGAAACACATAAGTGTCAAGTGGGTATGTCAAACAAAGTACAAGTTAGATGGAATTGCCAGTAATTATAAAAAATTGATTGGTAACAAAATGTTATAGACAAAAATAAGGAATTTATTAGGAAAAAATATTTGAGAGTAAAATTTAAAATAATTAGGCTTATTTTTCAATGGCCACAAAGTTTAATTGGTTTGTTCATCAAATGGATGTCAAAATTGTATTTCTAGATAGAGATATTTAAAAGGATTTCTACACACATAAATCAAAGATATTTTTAGTTAAAGAAAATGAAATTAACTAGATATATTATCCAAATCATTAGATGGTCTAAATCAAGCATCTTTGCATGGTACATCAAGATTGATTAACATCTATGCACACATAGATTTTCTATTAGTATTTTAGATTAAATAAATTATACATGTAAGACTATAATCTTGATTATATATGTTGATGATCTTGTCATCAAAAGTAGTAAGATGTTAATTTATCAATTGATGAATGATCTAAAAAAATTATTTGAGATGATGGATCTTGTTGAGGTGCCAAATTGACCCACAACATGCAGGTAAGATAAAAGTAAAAATATCTCACCTCTCCTAAAAGAGACAATTAGTAATCAAACTAATCACCTCTCAAGGTCTTTGATATTGGTTCACAATGTTTTTGTTTCACTAAGTGGTCAATATGGTTGTAATGTTCAAGGGGCCTGCAAGTTTTGAGCTTCTAGATTGTTGCAAGATCAAACATCTATCTAAACCTACTCTAACCAGGGGTTTTAAAAGAAATAAAAAAAGGATAGATCAATTTTTCAAATTGAAAAGAATGTTGATTCATTCAACTAATCAAACTGGTTACCTTCCAAGGAATTCTTAAACTAGAACTGCAAAATAAATTAACCTGTAATTGATACAAAGTTTCATTCATTCATAGTGCAAACTTTAACATTAGATTGCAAATCATCATTCAAACAAAACATAAGATAAAATCTCATTCCTTGAAAGTTTTTCAAATCAAATGATTAACCCAAAATGAATACCATTCTAGAGCATAATACAAAGTATGTTTAAATTTGGCTGCTCCTAATGTTAATGAAACTGATAAGCAACATTTACAAATCTACAAAGATCACTAGTGTACAGAAACCCATGTCTTTAGACTATCTCCATCTATGCTAAGAAAATCAAAGAGCTACATCACCTCCTCTTCCTGCTGAACTATAAAAAAAAAATGTCTAAATTCCTTCAAAAAATCCCTAACTTGCTTTTTCTAAGATTTTTTCTACTACCTTTTGAATCCTTCTTCACCCTTCTTTTCTAACTTTTCTAACTTTTCTCTAACTCCTCTAACTATTCTTTCTAACCCTTACAAAAGAGGTGAAACACCATACTTATAAAATGTGCCAGATGTGTTAGCCTAGTTTAGGGTTTACAAAATAAGTTAGTCACAAAACAAGTCGGTCCTAGAAGGATCTGAAACAAAGTCAAACGTGCATTGAATGCACAAGAACCAATCAAATCAGCCCAGGATCTACCTCATAACTCAAACCAAATTGCGTGAAGAAGAGGCAAAGCAAAATAATGAGGAAGCATGACTTTTGACGCATTTTGAATTAATTGCTTCCCCCACTTCGCCCATACCTTGCTCCATCCTGGCCTTCATCATCAAGAACATCCTCTGCAAGCCATTCACAAGTGGCATAGGTGAAACCCTAGTTTTCCATTCAATAGAATTAATATCATTCTTCAGCTGCCTCATTGCATTGTCCCAGTCTCCCTTGTTGGATTGATATTTATTAATGATCGCACTGTAGGTCGCTGTGTCCTCTAGCTGGTGCCCAATTACTAGATCCCATGATAGCCTTAGTCCTTTGTAGCAGGGTGTTCATATTCATACCTGAAACCTTGAACTAGACTGATGTCATCTCACCCTTAGGAATCCTACTCTTCACGTACAACTTCATTCTTTCTGCCTCAGAGATGGATGATCCCTTTGTGTCTCTCTTAGCCTTTCTAGTCGCTACCTTGCTAGACTCAGCCTGCATTCATCAAACACCAATGTGAGAATCCAATTGTTGACAACATTTATTCAAAGTGTTAGCTCAAAATCATGATAAAACTATTAAATCAACCCTTAAGCATCAACACTGAGAAATTTAGGATTTCGAGCTAACCCGGGAAAACTAGCCTAGGAAGAATTTTGGAAAATTTTGAACCAGGCGGATTCTCCCAATGAGGAACCAATATCAACAATAGATTATTAAAATGAACATAAGCAGCATAATCACTGTGCAATTTACCAAATTAAAGCATGGAAACATAAGAATTTATCACTAGAATCATCCATTTCACCAAATTTCCTTGTTCCACAGTGCCTCCACAAAAATCTAAAAAAATCTAGTCGGATCAGATTTCCATGAAAAGGGTAAATTTCAAAAGTTTCAGCACATTCTGGGAAAATGGAGGGAAGGAGGAAAAACCAAGAAAATCTAGCCAAGAAGGAAAGTCCCAAAGTTAGGATAAAACCCAGAGATCGGCGTGACCTTTGGTTTGTCAGAATGACACCTATATCTCACGGCGATGGTAGATGTCTCACCGATGGAGCTATTCCAGATGCATATTGTTGTGACTCCTACCGACAGAATGTTTGGAAGTCATCGGTGAGTCGAGTGAGTTTGGAGTGATCCCTGCCGATAGCGTTTGTCTTGCTGATGGGTTCTATGATCAGACACCTTGGCATCAGGGAGACACGATTTAGTGTCTCACCAACATGTGATACAGTTGGACGTTTTGACCGAATAAACTAGGGAAAACTACCAGATAAGCATTAAGAATCCTTGAACCTTAAATGCAACCCTAGTTTAACATATTCCATCATCAATTACGCAAAGTCTAGCTCCCAGATGGATTTAAATGATAAAGCATCAAAAATCAATAGCAACTTGAGAGTCAAGACCAAAACCACATACCATGAATATATCAAATTCAACCACAAATGTAATGAGCTGCCAACTTAGATTCCCTAGCGACCAAATCAACTTGAAACACCAAAAATCCATGCACCAACAAGCAAATCAAGAAATTCAAGCTTCAACTCATGTAATCCCAGATGTAAGAACAAATGCACAACAAAGATGAGACCAAGATATCCCAAATCCTTTTAAATTCGACCTCAGAAATCTTACCTAGGTGCACTAATGGTGCAGACAAGACAAAATGGAGAAATTCGGGAACCCAATGGCGAAACAGAATATGGAAAAATCTAGACCAGGTAGAATTTTGCAGAGTCCAGAAATCTCTGAACTGCAGTGCAAAACAGACAGAGTTGGACCTCAAGTGCAGTCTGGGAAAATCTAGATGGGGCGGACAATCCCAAACTAGCTCAAAAACTTGAACAATAGCATTGAAACTAGAGTTTGAAAGAAAACTAGAAAAATCTAGACGGAGCAGAAAATCTTGAACCAGGGTAAAAACCTAAACTTCACCCAAAACATAAGATTTTCAATATGCAACTTGGGGAAAACACTTGAGCAAGAAAGATAAACATATTAAGCACATGCCAAGGAAAAGCAAAACCTCAAAATTGAAGGGGGTGAAACACAAAAAGATGAAAGCAAAAGGGGGTCCCATTTTAATCAAATTTAAAATGGGGTGGTTATGTAAGGCATAAAAATTAGCAACTTGGCTAGGAAAATGGCTTAACCATTTTCAGAAAACTGAGGGATTCAGTTACGCAGAACTCCTGATTTATGGAAATCACAATTCCAGTTAGGTCAGTTTCAGTAAACAAGGTTGAGCTAGAATCTCAAATGTAAATCAACACTGGCTACCCCTAAATCTATGTGTGTGCTTGATGGTGCATCACCCTTTTACAAAGTTTTCCACATCTTTTGAACAATTATGCACAAGATTTGAACTACATGAGTTGATTTCCTTTAACTATTGTGCAATGATATCCTGGGCATTGCTCTGCTGCCAATCAATCATCCATAGCTCTGACGGAGATACCTCTAGTTTTCTCATAGCATTGCTCTACTGCTAGTCAAGTGTCCATAGCCCCGGTAGAGATACTAGAATCACCCATTCAGTATTGAGTTTTCTTTTCTTAGATAGTTCTCTTTTATTTTTATTTAATTCCTTCTCAATATGTTTGATGTCCAACATCTGTACTGGGTTGAAAACTACCATTGACCTCATAACAACATCTGGGAAATTAGATTTTTCACTCAAATCTTGCAACACCATCGTTCTAAGAAAAATATACCATTACAAAAGGAGATGTTTCTGATGATTTGTGACAGATTCAATCGTAGTTAGTGAAGATTGCTTACATTACACCTTGTTCTTAATGACTTTCCATAACTCTCATTGACAATGGACATAAAACAATGAATTTAGAAAAAAATTATCCAATCAGAAAACCTAAAAATATCTAAACCAACTTCTCTCCTAGTAACCAAAGTATACTTCAGATAACAACCCCCTTACTCAATTGAATAAAATGAAGGTCCCACTAAAAAGGAAAAGACAAAACAAACGAAACAACAAACTATTTACATATATACAACCCAAAAAAATACCGGACCTTTTACAACCCAAAATAATGTTTGAGAAACTATCCATTGACAGGAAATGGAACAGGTTCTCCTGTTAAACTACTCACTTGAAAAGCATTTTCTCCTAGGATTTCAGCAATTTGATAGAGACCCAACCAAAGCTTATCAAACTTCTGGTGGTCACCCTTCTTTTCATTGGCTTTATCCCACAGTAAGACAAGGTCTAATATCCTAAAAGCCTTGAATTTTGCTCTTTTGTCAAACCATGTTTGACAATAGCCTGGTGCCTAAAGAATTCTTACAAAGTAGCATCTATTTTCTCTTCTAATTTTAGCAAACCGACTAACCTTACTTCAATCCTATCATCACTAGAGTAAAATTCCTGCATAAATTTCAGGATAGGTATTTGTAAATGAATAGGGAACACGATCTCTTGGCCATACACTAGCTTAAATGATGAAGTCTTCAACACAGCCTTGATCCTAGTCCTATCTGACCATAACACAAATCTTAACTAGGTATGCCAGTCTCTAGGATTTTTCTCTAACAGTTTTTTGATTACTCCTAGGAGATTCTTATTAGTTGATTCTACAACTCCATTTCCTTGCGGATAATAGTTTAAAGAATAATTTAAAATAATCTTATGATCATAAGCCCATGAAATGAACTCGAGAGAAGAAAAGGTAGGTCCATTGTCACATACTAGTGCAAAGGGTACTCTAAACCTATTTCTGATGCATTCAGTGAGGAACTTGATTAATACCTCTATTGTGCTATTATCGCAAGGTATAGCTTCTATCCATATCGTGTAGTAATCCATGGTAGTCAAAATGAATTTATGTCCTACAAAAGAATTTGGGTTAATTACCCCAATAAAATAAAGTGCCTATTGGGAAAATGGCCTCACCTCATAAATATGTTGCAATGGCATGGTTGGATGACGCTCTCTTGATGCAGAATTTTGAAATATATGACATGTCCTTACATGTTGGTGGGCATCCTTAAACATACATGGCCAATAATAACCAGATCTGAGGATCTGATGTGCTAAATAATCCATAGAACCATGACCCATGCCATGTTTTCCATGAAATTCAACAATTGTGTGCTTAGCTTCTTATTGATCAAGATATCGTAGATAAACCCCCTGAAAATTATTTCTATATAACAATCTCCTTTGAGCATATAATGAGATATTTTTATTCTCAGTGCTCTCCTCTGAGTTGTATTCATTCCCTCTAGGCACCGATTATTAATCATGAAATAAATAATATCGACATACCAAGTGTCATTAGAAAAGGATTGTGTTGTGTACTAGTGACAAGTAATGTTCTTACCAACGTCTGCCATTGCTTTAGACAGGCTTTGACCCTGAACAAGTTTCATAGGGTGAATCTCTAGATCGAACTCCTACAAAATAGCCATCCATTTCCCCCTTCATTCTCCCAACTCGCACTGCATAAGTAGAGACTTCACAGTAGCATCAGGAACCACATCAATGATTTGACTTCGAAGGATATAATGCCTGAACTACTTGACAACTCTAACCAATGCAAAATATTGTTTCTCAAGAGGTGGGTACTTGATTTCAACATTCTTAAATAGAGATCTCATGAAGGAAATTGGCCTTTCATCCCCCTCCTCTCTTTGCTGGGTTAGGACAACTGCACATGAGTGTTCAAAAGCAAAAGAATAACTATAAAATGGCTTCAAGTAGTCAGGACTAGTGAGGATTGGCACCTCCGAAATGGATTTCTTAACCTGAGAAAAATTAGCCTTTGCCTCATTACTCCATTCTATTCTAACATCTTTTTTCATCATTTTGTTCAAAGGTTTAACAATTTCTACAAAACCTGTGATAAACTTCCTCACAAAGTTGATCTTTTCAAAGAAATATCTCATCTCCTTCTTACTGCCTGGCATGGTTAACTTCATAATAGACTCAACTTAGTCTGGGTCCATCGATATCCCTTTTTTTGAGATTATGTGTCCCAAAATTTTCCCTTCAAAAAGCAATTTATGAACTTCCTTAAAGATCAGTGGTTCAATCAGGGCATTGACAGGACATTGTTTTTGCCGAAATGGTCTAGCTTCAGGCTTCAAGGGAATAGTATGAGTTATCATAGAAGTATCAAATGTTTTTAGATCTTCATACCCCCAAGCTATTGCAGCAATATCTTTCTTCAGTGCCCTCAATATATTTTATCTAATTGCTCCAGGGTAGGATTTCCCTATGTAAACATTCCTTTCAGGGCCATAGTCAGCTAAGTTAACAGTTTCATATCCACCTCCATTATCTTTAGTTGATACCTTTTCTCGAGCCCTTGGATTTGAATCAAAAATCCTTTCTAAGGCCACCATTCCCTTGGGAATGCTATTAATTTTTAAATTGAGGACACCTATATCACAATCTTCGGAGTTCTAGTCTCCTTGATCCATGTCGGACTCATCGATGATCTATCCTTTAAAAACATATGAGATTGCTAGAAAAGTAAGGATATGTCAATCATTGCCGAAGACTTGAAAGTTCATGACATTATCAAGGACAGTTGGGGTGGATATCAATTCTACTGAGAATCTCTTGAGCTTGGAGCCTTGCATGGGCTTCAGGGTACTTGCAACAATAGCTAATGAATCAGCTATTTGATTCTCCTCTCTAGGGATTAAACTAATCCCAAAAGCATCAAATTCTTCAATCAAGTTCCACGCCCAATTTCTATAAGCTGCCAACCTTTTATTGTGACATGTGTACTGACTGGGTACTTGCTTGATAATCACTTCTGAATCTCCTTTAGCAATCAAAGCAATAACTTTCTTCTGATGTGCGAACATTAGTCCCTGAGCTAATGCTTCTTATTCTGCGATATTGTTAGTGCATCCAAACTGTAACTTGTAAGAAGAAAAAAATGTTTTCCCTTTTGGGCTAGTTAACTCAATTCCAACACCACACCTTGTTTTAGATTTAGATCCATCAAATGTGAGGGTCCATAGTTGATTATGAGCTAGGGTTGATCTCTTTGAGCTTGTTGTGGATGCTTGGATAAGATGAACTGTAGGTGGTGCCACTTTATCTTTTGCATCAAATATTGGGAATGGGTGTTCAATAGGTTCATCAAGTGCAATATCTAATTCTCGCTCAGATGTATCATGTAATCCTGGGATATCTTTTGGATAGTTATCTATATCTTTGATTAACCCCTTAGGTTTTGGTATACTTGTGAGTGCAGGGGTATCAAACAAACCTTGGGGTTGTTCAACATAACTATGTTGGTTTGGTGTTATGACCAGGGTAAGTTCAGTTTGAGGAGGGACTTCCTCTAAAGGTATATTATCCCTAGTTAACATTATTGCATTTTTTGCTTTAAATGAGAAGTGATCTGAAACGGTTTCAAGGTGACTTGGGCTAGTTTCTTCAGTTTGGAAAACATGATTTAGAACACTGATGCAGGGTTGGAAGGTCAATTTTGAATGATTTTGGTAGTGCACCCTACACCAATTTGGGAGTAGAAGACTCCACAAATCGATATCTTCCCCTAAGAACAACTGATCTTGTTGCAGCTTCCTGATCAATACCTACTGGTTTACACTAATCATGGGACTAGGGAATTCTTGTACTGAAAAATCATTAGAATCAAGAACTGAAAGAGTCAGAATTTCCTCTCTTTTATAAACCCCTATCTTAGTTTCAAAATAAGCTACCTCGTTGGGACAGTCATACTCAGTGATGATATGTTTGAGGTGAGGTTCACTCTCAATCCTAATTTGTGTAGGCATTCCCCTCCATGGTAGCCACATATGTGAAAAGTCGAGGGAGAGATATCCCTCTATACTCTTCATTAAATCTCTGCTCAAAAGCATAGCGTAAGTCTCAGGAATGTCTGCTACCTAAATATCCATATTGGTTTCAATCCTAGGGTCGGAACCTACTTGTACATGTATATTTCTCAACTCTCCAACTACATTAACCTCTTTTTTATCAAGTTGGATGACCTTCTTGTTTGTTTGGACAAGATTAAATCCCAATTTCTTGCATACAAAAAATGGCATAACATTGCTAGAAGCCCCTGAATCTAGCAGACAATTGTGCAGATTCTTCCCACAGATTCTCAAACTTAAAAGAAATGGTGGGGTCCCTACCTTGTTTCTAAACAAAGCTGTGTTCATTTTTGCAGCGGGTGCCACCTTGGTTTTCCCTTTTGATTTATTAGCTTATTCCAATGCTTTCAACACTATATCTTGTTGCGAAGGGCACCATATGTCAAAGTATGATAAAGAGGTTTTTTGTTTCCGCATCTCAGAAATAATATCAAATTATGTGTTATAACTTGCATTATATTTGAAAACACCAAATGAATTACGTTTGCTAGGGAAGTCAAGTGGACCCCTCGATGGAGGAGGGTTGTTATCAACACTCTAATTTGGAGGCACCATGTGGTTAGGTGGTGTTGATGTAGTGAACAAACCCTTATTCTGGTTTCTTAGGAAGTGTCCTCCCTTTGTCTCAAAGGCTTGGGCATCATACACATATTCCTCTAGTTCATTCTCATTCTGAATTAGGAATGAAGGTTCTTCTTCAAAGAGGTCATAAGCCATTATTGTATCCATTGAGCCACCTCCTTTATTTGAATTCCCTTGGAATATTTGGGCATCTGCCTATGCCATCTTCACAACCTTTTCCATTTTAGGAGAGTTCACCTCAGAATGAGTTGTAGTATCATGTAGCCTGCACCAGTTAGTCATAAAATTGAGGTCAACCATATTTGTAGTATGTGGCATGTCCTCATTAGCTTGATAATTGTGAGAAACCCAACCATTATTTGGCCCTGTGTTCCATTGTCTATTGTTATTAGGCCTTTGGTTATATCCTCTATTTTGATTTTGATAGTCTTGGTTAGGGAAGTTTTGGCCTTGATAATTCCTCTGGCTTTGATTGTTGTTATGATAATTACAATGATTATTATTATTCCGATTAGGGTAATTACCTTGATTAGCATAGTTAACTTGGTTTTGAGAGGGGTTCAGTTTAAGCTGAGCCATGTCATTTGTGACTTGAGATAGAGTTTTCTTTAGGGTCACCACCTCGCTTGTGAGTTGAACTATCCTTTCACTCTCAGCATTCTTAGCAACAAGTGGCTGACTGACAAGATTTGGTATTCCAGCTTGATTATGATGACCATGTGGATTGTGATGAACTTGTGATTGTTGAGAGAAGCTAGGAGCTCCAGTGGCAAAGAATGGAATAGGAGATTGAGTCTGCAACCTAGACATAGGTCCATAATGGGAAGGAGACATCCCTGGGATAGTGTTGAATAAAGGGGTTGGGTTAGGCATATGATACCCCATAGAAGGAAAACCTCCTCCCAAGTTCCCTTGTTGAGAGCTAGTTTTTCATTGCAACTTGATGGCTAGATGATAAACTTTAGACAAATAATCAATATATGTCGACTGATAAGTCCTTTGTAGGAACAAGCCAAGCAAAGGGTCTATAACTCTAAAATATTCCTGAATGACACTATTCTCAGCAACTAGATAGGGGTCCTGCAATCTCCTATACATTCGTTGAAACCTTGTATTGAACAAGGGCAGTGATTCATGTGGCTCCTTCCTAATGGTAGCAAATTCATGGAACAAAATGGTTGGATCCACATAAACTCTAAACTAATTGATGAAAGCATTCTCTAGATCTGTCCAGCTTAGAATAGAACCTTGTGGAAGATTTAGGTAGCAGTTGCATGCCATATCCCCTAAGGAATAAGGGAACAACCTACAAACTACATCATGGTGAGCTATCTGAGCTTTGGTACAAGCATCCTTAAAAGCTTGTATGTGCTCCTCAACACTCCTTGATTCGCCATGAATGTATTTGGGATAGAATCTCTCAGGATTCTTAGGCATATCATGAAAGCCTCTAGGAATAGTACCCAATTGACACAGATTATTCACAAAAAATTCCATTGGTGGTGGTGGTGGAGGTTGAGCTAGCTGTTGGATGGGCTGAACTAGTTGTAATGGTAATTGAGGTGGATTTGGTGGTGGATTCATGGGTATCAACTAGGGTATTGGTGGAAAGCCTAGTGGAGTGAGTGGAGCTAACAAGGGTGGTAGGATGGTTGCCCTGTGAATCTTGTGTCTCGTTGGGGTCTTGATTTCTATCAAAGGTGGTGGGTTTTTAGCTGATCAAAGAACTCTATGGGACCTCTCTGGTGAGAAAGACCTAATGTTATCCGGTTTTCTCTTTTGGCCCTCCCTCTAGCACTAGTTCTGATTAAGGTGCCAAATTGACCCAAAACATGTAGGTAAGATAAAAGTAAAAATATCTCACCTCTCCTGAAAGAGACAATTATTAATCAAACTAATCACCTCCCAAGGTCTTTGATATTGGTTCACAATGTTTATTTTTCATGAAATGGTCAATATGGTTGTAATGTTCAAGGGGCTTGCTGGTTTTGAGATTTTGGATTGTTGCAAGATCAAACATCTATCTAAACCTACTCTAACCGGGGGTCTTAAAATAAATAAATAAAAAGATATATCAAGGTTTTCAAACTAAGAAGAATGTTGATTCATTCAACTAATCAGACTGGTTACCTTCCAAGTAATTCCTAAATTAGAACTGCAAAATAAATTAACCTATAATTGATACAAAGTTTCATTCATTCACAGTGCAAACTTTAATAGTAGATTGCAAATAATCCTTCAAACAAAACATAAGATAAAATTCCATTCCTTGAAATCTTTTCAAATCAAATGATTAACCCAAAATGAATACCATTCTAGAGCATAATATAAAGTAGGTTTAAATATGGCTACTCCTACTATTAATGAAATAGATAAGCAACATTTACAAATTTGGCAAGATCACCAGTGTACAAAAACCCATGTCTTTAAACTATCTCCATCTATGTAAGAAAATAAAAGGGATACATCACCGGAACTGTAACAAAAAAAAAATGTCTAACTTCCTTCAAAAAAACCCTAACTTGCTTTTTCTAACCTTTGTTCTACTACCTTCTGAATCCTTCTTCACCCTTCTTTTCTAACTTTTCTGACTCCTCTCTAACTCCTCTAACTCTTCTTTCTAACCCTTACAAAAGAGGCAAAACACCATACTTATAAAACCTGCCAGATGTGTCGGCCTAGTTTAGGGTTTACAAAATAAGTCAGTTACATAACAAGTCATCCCTAGAAGGATTTGAAAGAAATTCAAACATGAATTAAATGCATAGGCACCAATCATATCAACTTAGGATATGCCTCATAACTTGAACTAAAATGTGTGAAGAAGAGGCAAAGTGAAACAATGAGGAAGCACGACTTTCAACGTGTTTTGCATTAACTGCTTCCCCCACTTAACCCATACCTTGCTCCATTCTAGCCTTTGTCATCAATAACGTCCTTTACAAGCCATTCGCAAGTGGCATAGGTGAAACCCTAGTTCGCCATTCAATAGCATTAATATCATTCTTCAGTTGCCTCATTGCATTGTCCCAGTCTCCCTCGTTGGATTGATATTCATTAATGATTGCACTATAGGTCGCTGCATCCTCTAGCTGGTGCCTAGTTACTGGATCCCATGATAGCCTTAGTCCTTTGTAGCAGGGTGTTCATATTCGTACTTGAAGTCTCAAACCAGACTGATGTCATCTCGCCCTCAGGAATCCTACTCTTCACGTACAACTTCATTCTTTCTACCTCAGAGATGGATGATCCCTTTGTGTCTCTCTTAGCCTTTCCAGTCGCTTCCTTGCTAGACTCAGCTTGCATTCATCAAACACCAATGTGAGAGTCCAATTGTTGACAAAGTTTCATCAAAGTGCTAGCTCAAAATCATGATAAAACTATTAAATCTACCCTTAAGCATCAACACTATGAAGTTTGGGATTTCGAGCTAACCTAGGAAAACCAGCCTAGTAAGAATTTCAAAAAAATTTGAACTAAGCGGATTCTCCCAATGAGGCACAAATATCAACAATAGATTATTAAAATGAACACAAGGAACATAATCACTATGTAATTTACCAAATTAAAGCATGGAAACATAAGAATTTATCACTAGAATCATCCATTTCACCAAATTTCCTCGTTCCACAGTGCCTCCCAGAAAATATAGAAAAATATGGTCGTAACGGATTTCCTCGAAAAGGGTAAATTTTTTAAGTTTCAGTGCATTCCAAGAAAATAGAGGAAAGGAGGAAAAACTGGGAAAATCCAACCAGAAGGAAAGTCCTATAGTTAGGGTAAAACCCGAAGATCGGCGTGACCTTTGGTTTGTCAGAATAAAACCTATATCTCATGGCGATGGTAGATGTCTCACCAATGGAGCTGTTCCGGATGCATATCACTGTGACTGTTACCCATGAGTGAGTTCAAAGTGATCCTTGTCGATAGCATTTGTCTTGCTGATGAGTTCTGTGATCGGACACCTTGGCATCGAGGAGACACAATATAGTGTCTCGCTGACATGCAATACAGTTGGACGTTTTGACCAAATGAACTAGGGAAAAATACTAGATAAGCATTGAGAATACTCAAACCCTAAATGCAACCCTAGTTTAACATATTCAATCATCAATCACATAGAGTCTAGCTCCCAGACAGATTTAAACCATAAAGCATCAAAAATCAATACCAACTTGAGAGTCAGGACCAAAACCACATACCATGAATATATCAAATTCAACCAAAAATGTAATAAGCTACCAACTCAGATGCCCTAGCAACCAAATCAACTTGAAACACCAAAAATCCACTTACTAGCAAGCAAATCAAGAAATTCAAGCTTCAACTCATGCAATCCCAGATGTAAGAACAAATGCACAACAAAGATGAGAGCAAGATATCTCAAATCCCTTTAAATTTGACCTCAGAAATCTTACCTAGGTGCACTAATGGTGCAGACAAGATAAAATGGAGAAATTCAAGAACCTGATGGTGAAACAAAATACAAAAAAATCTAGACCAGGCAGAATTCTGTGGAGTCTAGAAATCTTTGAACTACAGTGCAAAATAGATAGAGCCAGACCTCGAGCATAGTCTAGGAAAATCTGGATGGGGTGAACAATCTCGAACTAGCTCAAAAACCCAAACAATAGCATTGAAACCAAAGTTTGAAAGAAAACTAAGAAAATTCGGATGGATCAGAAAATCCCAAACTAGGGTAAAAACCCGAACTTCGCCCAAAACATAATATTTTCAATATGCAACTTGGGAAAAACACTTGATCAAGCAAGATAAACATATTAAGCACATGCCAAGGCAAAGCAAAACCTCAAAATCGAAGGGGGCGAAACACAAAAAAGTGAAAGCCAAAGGGGGTCCCATTTTAATCAAATTTAAAATGGGGTGGTTATGCAAGGCATAATAGATCTTAGATTGTTGTGAACCATTTCTCAAGGTCCATGACATGCTTAGAATTTTATATTAGAAAGCCTCTAAGACGGTGTTTGTAAATATTGTAGTACTCTAAATTATGGTGCCAAGTATGTTTGATAATTTATTTTTGACAAGATACATAAGTTAGATTGGATAAGATCTATTGATCATTTCAAGTCAACACTTAGATAAATATTCTAGATGAACTCAAGATTCATCTTTTAGATTAAAAAAATTATTTGTCATTATTTTATCTATAAAAGTAGAGTGTAAAGTAGCACAAGGATGTGTATCTTTACTCATTAGAAAGATGACCTAACAAAGAATCTCTTTCTTAAGAAATACCAACATAACTCATTGTCTTAATATTTACCTTTAACTCTTTTCTTTAACTTTATTTTTTTTAAAGTACAAAACTAACATTATAATTTTTCTTTATTTTTATTAAAGTTAATTAGACATGTCATTACATTGCATTTATGGAGAATTAGATATTCAATAATGTTTTCTATCTTCTATATTCATCGTACAAAGCTTTACTCATTATAAATTTTTTTCATATTTAATCAATATCTTCTCAACTCCATGCAATGTTAAAGATGAATAAAAAATCCATCTATCATTTAAAACAAATCTAAATCTAAATTTTAGAAATATCGCTCTCCCTTTCCTGATGGTAAATCACTAAGTGTGATATAAAATGTCAATTAAAAAATATACACACTTATACCAAAAATACTCTTTCAAATACTACATGAATTACAAAAACTAATACCAACAATTAAAGTAAGTTAGTCAAAAAATTAAAAAACCTATACTATTATCATTACAAACACAAACATATTATAAAATTGTTTGATCAATTTATAGAATAAATTGTCAACTTAGAGAAATTTCCTAAGAGCTTCAAAAGATAAAAGAGAAGTTTAACTATTGGTACAAGTAAAATTCTAATGTTTAATTTTTATGAGAAAAGAGAAGTTTTTATAGATGATGATAATATAGATTTAATATGTTTAATATAGATTTAATATGTTTGTACATAATTTTAAGAAGAAAATGTTTAACTATTGGTACAAGTAAAATTATAATGTGATAATTAACCATGGGTAAGGGGCTCATAAAGATGGGTTTTTTACACCTTTCACCAATATGCATATTTGTGACATTAAAAGTTATGACAAGGACCTACAAACCTTAGATTTAAGTGGTCAACTAATTGAGGAAACTATTATTAAAGTGTAGATTCATTCAACATCAACACCTAGGATTTTGAGATGCACTAAATTAAGATGAATAATTACTAAGTCTTCTCATCTATCATCAAAACATAGTTGAAAGACATTGTTTTAAAAAATCATAAAAATAACAACTTCTAATATAATATTATAAAATTAAATTATATAATATAAAATATTATATTTATATATTTTTTAATATAATATTATAATTATTATATATTTATATATTTTTGCTTCTTTGCTTCTTTGTCCATATTGCAAAATCAGGGCATACAAAATCCTTTTTTTTTTTACATTTTTGCTTCTTTGAATCTTAATCCATATTCAAAAACCAGGATATACAAAGTCCTGAAAAAAAATTACATTTTTGCTTCTTCGGATCTTAGTCCACATTAAAAATTCAGGACATACAATATCCTAGAAAAAAATAATTTGTTTTGGCTTCTTTGGATCTTAGTCCATACCAAAAAAATAGGGCATACAAAATCTTGAAAAAAAGTTACCTTTTTTACTTCTTTAGATCTTAATCCATATTCAAAAACCAAAACATACAAAATCCTTAAAAATTTACATTTTTTCTTCTTTGAATTTTAGTCCATATTCAAAAACTGGAGAATACAAAATCCTGGAAAAAATTTACATTTTTCCTTCTTGAATCTTAATCCATATTCAAAAACCAGGGCATACAAAATCCTGGTTGCCTAGCCTAATAGTTTGAACCTATACATATATTATTAGAGCCAGTCTCGTAGGATATGGGATACAAAATCTGGGTAAAACATAGAATAAAAGCATTGGGAAAAAGCAGGGGGAAATGGCATGCAGTGTCAATGCCTCTTGTCTTTGCTGCCAAGCAAAGGGATATGTAGAAAAAATGTGAGGAGAAGACCCCAGCAGAAAGTAAGCAAGACATGTTGTGGCTTGAGAACATCAGATCCGGTGAAGACCATGGGCATCCCATGGAACACCCGAGTCCCGAGGATAGATGGTAACCTGCCACACAGGGATAGTTTCTATCAGCATACTATCTCCTCCATTGTTAGACTAACTTGACAATCAATTACCCAAATTACTTCAAGTGCTATCTCCTCCAGAGTAGCAGCCGGACCTGAATGTCTGCAGTATATCATCTCTAGCGTATAAGAAAACAGGTACTGTTATATACATCCATTTCTGCTCCAACATCAGAAGGCACATGCATTAATCTCAGTGCCTGTCATACAAATCAAAACTATATTGATTCAATTGGGATTGAGGACTCATTCTTACCGTTTTCAGGTACCATTTGTGCACAAGATAGAGGAAAACGCCATGGACAATAAGCAAGATGTAAAAAACCACCAGAAGATGATGAGTACCAGAAGCCATTTAGAAGCACTCCCACTACAATCACCGCCGCAATGATCTGCAAACGTATAAGAAATGATTTGTCAGACACTTGTAATTATGTGGGTCCTAAACATAATTCATTTTACTTTTGCAGTTTATACCTTGTGAAAAATTATGTCATCGTCTAAAGGAACGAACCATCCCAGCCTAGTGGAACATCAACATTAGTGGATTGTACAACCTATTCATCCTCATTCTGATAACAAGAGCATAGCCAGAGGAAAACTGGTAACAGAGTCTTCATCCTCGGGACTCAGGTGTTCCATGGGACGCCCATCGTCTTCACCGGGTCTGATTGCTTACTTTCTGCTGGGGTCTTCTCTTCACATTCTTGTTCTACATATCCCTTTTGCTTGGCAGTAAAGACAAGGCATTGACACCACATGCCACTTTCCCCTACTTTTTTCCAATGCTTTTATTGAATGTTTTACCCACATTTTGTATCCCATTCCTACGAGACTGATTTATTAAGTTCAAGTTTTAGGTTTTCTCTTATCTTCTCTAATTCTAGGGTTTCATCATTAGATTTTATTTACTTATTCTATCTATTTAAAATAGACATTAACAATTCCAAACCCTTCATATCTAATTCACAGCTAGAATCCTTCTGGATTCTTTATGTTTAATTTATTATATTTTATGAATTCATCTTTTTAATTTTCTCTCTTCATAATTCACTAGATTTCATGATTTTTCAATTATAAAAATAATTTGAATTCAATTGCATATTAAATCAAACATATATGCATGATCATATAAGTAATTCAAATGATCATATATGTTCAAGTTTTCTTCTTCTCGAAGAAGTTCAAAACTAATAATTTCTAATTTCTTTTATATAATGTATCTTTGATTTTCCCAAAAAATTACATTTATTTTATTCTTCAAAAATTATCTAATTCAATTCTTATTATTATATAAGCATTGGAATATTGTAATTGATATTTATCCATCAATTAGTTTATTGTTCCAAATCATATAATTATATATTTTTGTCATGCAATATATTCTCAATATTCTGTTATGTTTGTCTATTTAATTCTAACATTATCCTTTACTCAATGTTTAATATTTAAAATATTCAAACAAACACAAAATAATTAAATCTTAATTTAATTAATTTATTTCAAGTTAGTCTCGATACCATTTCATGAATTAAGAATATACGTTTATCACTTCATAATCAAGACATACTAGCACCTTCCTCTTCTAAGATATTCATCAAGCATAATAAGTTCAAAATATCTTAATAGCAATGCATAATAAAATATAATCTTACTTAAGTAATTCAAATAATTTATTTATTGCTTATTTGGACACACTCACACTTTAAATGTAAGCTTAAAAATAATCACCATGTCAAACACATTAATATAAACAACCAACAAGTAAGATTTATGTGTCCAAATTCACATTAAAACATAGCAACACTATAAATCAAATAGACTCACAATTAATAATATTACATATTGCTAGCACCCTCTTGTAAGAAAAAACTCTAATTCAATCCTTCTGCATAACTTTTATTCTAATATACAAATTCAAAATATATATATATATATATATATATATATATATATATATATATATTAACTCTAACTCCACGTGTGAGCATACCCAATCTTTTTTGGAATCATATAATACACTACTCAAACAATAATTATTGTAAATTCAAAGTCACAATTCCTTTGTGGCTTAAACACCTTCGTAATGTACTTTGTTTTGGTTGTGAAGATGGAAGATAATCCTCCTCTGTCGTCGCCACCGCGGGAATGGGTGTGTGGAAAGTGTGGAAAGAAGTTTGGTGGACTCATGGAAAGACCTCACATATCACGTGTTTGTAATCATTGTCACGTTAACGGCCAATTCTTTATCATAATCAGTCCATAATGGATGCTCACGCTGAAGTAGACCAGTCTTTAGAAGATTTGACTTGTGACTGGGCTTAGCATCTTGTTTAACATTTCCTTGAGCCACATGCTAAGTTTTTTAAAGTTTGTGAAGATAATGGCCTCCTATAAATATATACAATTGATTACAACATTATAAGGAAACGCACATCTAAAATTAGAAACCATCATTCATTTAAATCCAATTTGTAAAATAAATTCAATTGATCAGCATAATAGCATACATATATACTTCAACTAAATTTGGAAGGGTATGTATTTCAGGTCTTTGAATACATGTAATTTGAGTTGGTCATGTATTATCTTTCTTTTTTTATGAGTGTATGTATTATGTTTAAAGTTTTGTATATGTAAGCAAAAGTGGAAGTTCCTTTCCTACTCCTATTCACCTAGTTGTCTCAAATGAGGTTATATGTACTTTGGCTACAATGTAGGCACCATAATAGATTTGATGGCTCGATAAGGTTAGGTGATGATATGGTTCAACATATTATATGTCATTTTTCTCCACTGTAGTGTACAAACATCTTGAAGACCATTTCCACATAACTAAGATTGTATGAGATTCTAATCTCATCATATACTCACAAAATGACCCTTCTAGTGATGTAGATGGGTGAACATCTCATGGGCTATACAAATACATACATACTACTTCACATTGAATTAATAAAAATGGTAGATCTCTAATGGATGACCAACAGCTAGATTGATATATAATTTTCCACTTGATAGGGTTTGGTGGAAATGTGCTTATGCTTTATATTGGTCAAGCTCTAACTTACTTATGTTGATATTCCTATACAATAATACACTAGCATTTTGGAGATGCATGCCTTAGTGTGGTATGGGACTCGGGTTAGGTATCAAGTTTGTATTCTATGTGATTGCACCCTTATGTTGACGTTCCTTACAATTGCATTCATTGTTTGATCTTCTATCATTTATTTTTATCCTTTACATATTTATGTACATATACATATTTAGTGTTTTAAATGATGTTTTGTGAAGTATTATGTGAGCTTGTTTGTATTGAAATGATTATTTGGTATGTGTATGTCAATGTCAATGTTGCAAATTTTTATTATGTTCTTATGTGTTTATGGGATCTTTGGTTCATGTATATAGTATAAATTGATTAAAAGAATGAATTATGACAGATAATAACCAATTTCATGTTGTATTATACTTTTAGATTATGGTTAGACACTTTTTTCCTAGACTATTTGGTTTGGGAGGTAAGGGATCTCCTCTATGGAAATTTCAATGCCTTCCCCTAACTAAAAATACTTGGAGGAATCATAATTTTTTTGTATGAATATTTTTTCATAGTGTCTTCTTCATGATAATGTATTTGTAAGACCACTTATATATGTGATCAAATTGGTTGGATGGCCTAATTTATTCATGTATATTAAGTATAAATGACATTATTGTTGGGATTAAGATGTCTCAACCTTAGAGAGTCCCAAGATATTTAATTAATTATCTTAGACCCTTTATTGTAATTAAATCCTAAGTGATATGTTTCTAAACTGCTAAAACACTTTGTGGGAAACACTATAAATCAAATAGATTTACATTTAATAGTATTACACAATTCTATAACCCTCTCTCTAAGAAAAATCTCTAACTTAATCTTCGTCCATAACTTTTACTTTAATATACACAAATCTCAATATATTTGTGATTTCTTTGAAAATAATATAATGTAGTCCACAAACAATAATTATTGCAAATTCAAGTTACGATTCCTGTCTGAGTTAGACACCTTCCTAGAGATCACTCATGTACTTTGTTTTGGTTGTGGATAGGAAGGATAATCCTCCCCTATCATCACTACCGTAGGAATGGGTGTGTGGAAAGTGTGCCAAGAATTTTTATGCAAGGACCTCTCACAATGCACACCAAAAGAAGCTCACTCATGCAAAGATTGATGTAGTAGAGGCAATAATTTTTGATAAAGGGAAAGACGGGTTTTATAGGGGCCCGAAACCACCAAGTTTACAACAAAAGAGAAAGGACTAAAAAGTCCAACAAAAAAAATAGGCTGCACAAAAGGAAAAAACCAGAACAAGCAACAACCACCCGCAAAAGACCAGGAGGGTCAGACAAAAAAAACCAACCGAAAAGCAAACAAAAAGACCAGCCGCAACTAACTCAGAGTCTTCAAAATAGACTCGGTCTTAGCCTTCAGGTTCTGCATGTCTTGAACTCCCTTCTTGAAGGTTTGGATTATCTATGGCATAGGAGGAGCCTTCCTCTTCAAATTGGCCCTGGTTCTCTTTGAAATACCAACATCATCATATTGGTTTTTATCATTGACCTCTTCCAGATCAACCACCAAAGACCCGGGCTGTTGAGATTTTTCCAATTTCTCAGTCATGACATTGATGATGATGGCATTGTCTCTTGCCATCCTATTGTTCTGCTTGGCTATAATTTTAACAGTATTTTTCATTTTATTTAATTCAATTTCAACCCTTTTGTCTATGCCCACTTGGTTATGGGTTTCTTTACTGGTACCATGATCTTTTCGCTCCGCCTCTTTCTTGCCAAGCGCCATAACCTTAGCTCCCATTTCTTCCAGTTTACTTTGAAGGGCCTAGTTTTTTACTTTTAGCTCATCGATTTCATGAAAGATCTATTTCAAAAATCTGAAATGGTCAGCAACATTATTCCTAGCTAAACCCAAGACATCCACAATGGGTTCCCTTTCTAGGTTGAAGCAACTTTTAGTAGGTTCGGGGGTTACAGGGGAACCAATTCTAGTATCTCTGTCCAATGACGAGGCGAAAAAGGATGAAGTATTGTTAGCACCAAAATCCTTAGAATCAGGAGAGTCTTCAGAGTACGACACAAGGTTTTTAGCTGGTAGATTCTTATCAACACTTATGGTTTTAAGGGTAGAACTTCTTGGCTTAGGCGCAGTGCAAGCTTTCACAAAATGGGGGTTAAGGCTTTTCTTAACAATTTGGAAAGAGGGCAAGCTAAGGACCATCCTAACCAGGCTCAAATTGGGAAAATTCCCCGAGTAGCTGGGTTCAGTATCATCCTCCTCAGAATCAGGAGGGGCATCCAAATTAGCAGGGGCAGGCATATTTTGGTAATGTTCAACAATTAACCTTATCAAGCTAGTATGCAAAATAGGGTATCTTTTTGGGTTTTTCTTGTGGTCATCCAAACTTTTTCTCAAAGAACAGAGAAGATAGTAGGGAATAGAAACCCTGACCTTGTAGCAGAAAAGGTTGAGCAGGGAAAAGTGATAGTCATAGACCCTAGTGAAGCGACCATCCATAGTAATGTACTCCATGATAACATGAAGAACTTTTCTCTAGAGAGCTTTTATGGTATTGACTTTGAAGTAGCTGTTAGAAATTTTCACCAATTTCAGTCTTTCCTTCTCTTTCTTTGGAAATCTAATGACAGCTTCATCAGAAAAAACCTTGTCCCTGAAAAATTTGTGTCCATCAATGGACATTCCCGTCACTTCAGCTATAAGGTTTTCATCAAGCTCAACTTTCCTACCAAAAAGGGTAAGTTCCCCATTTTTCCAATTCTTCTCAAAATGCTCAGTAGCCTCCTAATTAGATCCATTGAGTTTTTCCAGAAAAAGGGAGTAAGCCCCCACTTTTTACTTTATTCCATGCTTTAGTATTTCTTGTATGCATCTCAAAGTTGTCTGGCTCAACTCTTTTCCTATCTCCACCCATCTTGGCAAGCACAGTGGGGTAGAAAGAGACAAAATCTTTACTAGAAATGGTCCCGCCAAATCTAAGAGCCCACAAAGCATGCCGGGAAACCTTATAGATTAAGTGAGTAAGCTCGGTCCCATACAATCTAATGATTGTGATGTAATTACCCCATCCTATCATCATTAATGAGCTAAAATGCTTCTTGCCCATGTAACGCATCATAGTTCAATAAGGCTCAGACATTAATGCTTAATTCACTAATATTTAGCCAAGTGCATTGTCCTTTTCTCCTAATCCCTTCATTCACAAAAAAATCCGCCACAACATTGGCTTCTCTATAGGCGTGTGAAATCTTTATATTATCAAACTTGGCTAAGGTCGAGATAACATCAACAATCAAGGACTTAATTGTCCATGGGGGGGGACCTACCTAAAAGACAATCAATAATATTTTTGGAATCCCCTTCAAGCCAAAGGTTTTTAAAATTTAGACTATGGGCCAAATTTATAATATGAAAAGCTCCAGTAGCCTCAGTCAGGTGATTGGTTTGAGATCCAAGGGGAGTGGCAGTCGCACCTAGAAAGTTGCCAAAGGAATCCCTTATGGCTCCACCACAACCCACCACTCTAGGATTACCTTTAGTCACTCCATCGAAGTTGGCTTTGACCAATCCATTAGGCAGAAAAGACCAGCAAACACCCTCTCTATCCTTCTTAGCTTGTTTAGAGGCACAAGGAAAATAAAGACTTATATTCCATTCCTTAGCAACCTTAAGATCATAGGATGAGTGAGACACTTTCTCGGAGTTGTTAACCTTCTAGGAGATAGCATTGACATTTTCTTTCAGAAATCTATTTATTTTATCAAAAATAATATCCACCGGTGCTTCTTTATCTCTATAAATTTTGTTGTTTCGTTCTTTTCAAAGACCCCAAGCAACATGAGGGAAAGAGAAATCCCACAAGTACTGGAGTACAAGATTGTGAGTTGGGGATTTCCATTGAAGGAAGAAATCTTTAATAGACAAGAGAAAAACCCAAGATAGTTGCTAGTAACAGATTATTTTTTCCCAAATTGAGGTAGCAAAAGGACAGTGAAGAATCATATGACGCACTGACTCTGACTCCATCTTGCAAAGAAAAATATTATTATGTATTTGAAAGCCATGCTTGCAGTGGTTATTGTGTGTGGGAAATGTTAGTATCAAAATAAGATAATAAAAACACACCAATGCAACATTAAACTAAAGAAAAGCTAAATAAAATGAAATCAAACAAATCAAACAAAGCTTCTTCAGAATTGTACCATTGTCCTTTATCTCCAGTGATTTGCTTGAAGCTACTGCTCTAAGATTGTGTAAGCAAAGCTTCTCAGAATGGCAACCTATAAAACGAGTATGCAAAGGGAGAATACTCCTCTATCCTATATGCTGATCGAGTGAAATGTTGACATACGGATATGCACAGGGGTTGTAGATTATGCACAAGGATTGTGGACTATGAATGCTTTTGAAACTATGATATGAGGATGATAGGACATGATATGGATTGCTAATATGCTAAGCTATGCTATGCTATGATTCTAAAGGCTATGGATGCTAGAAGGCTGATTTGACTATAGTTTTCCTGTATGCAAGCTTCTCTTTTTTCAGAGACTTGGTAGTCCCTTTTATAGATTTTTTTACAGGCAAGAGCCTGGCTGGCAAAGATGTGAGATTGTCTGGTAATTTTGAATGGTGAGAGATGAAGAGGTTGAGAGGAAGATGGAAGATGTTGGGAGGTTGGAGAGAAGAATGGAGGTTTGTCTTCAACCCACGGGAACAACTTTGCTCAGAAATAGAGAAATTTGTTAATTTTTTGTTTTAAAGTTTGTTTCACGGTTGTTGCAGATAATCCAAATTAAATAAATAAATTTATTTAATTTTATATGTGAATTTGAGGATTTAAAATATTTTTGAAATATTTGATATGAATGAAGATTAGAAGATATAATTAAATATTTGGAATATTTAATTGCGAATAGACTTTAGAAGAATTAATTAAATATTTGGAATATTTAATTGTGAACAGACTTTAGAAGAATTAATTAAATATTTGGAATATTTAATTGTGAATGAAATGTGAATGAAATTTTGAGAATTTTAGAATAGAAGGATAATTAATCTTTATTTGAATAAAATATTCAAGCCAAGATTATATGATAATTAATATAAATAAATCATAATGTTTATTTAATTAATTAAGCAATAGATAAGAAAGTGATTAAATAAACTTATTTATTTAATCGAAATGAAAGAATAAACAATATAAATAAATTATTTAAATTTATTTATACACAGATTGAATTCAGAGATTTAATTAAATATTAAAAATACTTAATTAATTACTAGACTATTGTGATGTGACCATTTTTAGGTGTATACATTTTGCCCCTATTTGAAGTGATGTGTTTTCATGCATTGCTTCAAAGAATTTTGAAATTTTCCCTAGATGTTGATTGTCGAATGTTGATAGGTATATGCCCCCTCGGACGATGAATTGATAAGATTTTAGATTTTTTTGGAATTGTTTGAATTTTTAGATTTTTTTTTTTAATTTTCAATTTTTATGATTTTTAAAATGTCGATTCATCGTTTGAAAATGATGATGTGAAGAAATTGATGTGGTAAGACATGAAATGAAAAATTGATGACCTAAATCGCCCCTGCAATGATAGAATGTGATAAAATGCATGACTTTGTATTGATTGTTTGCGTATTGTGTTGCCCTGATTTGATGATGTTTGTCCGATAAATTTGTTCCCAAAGTTGTTGGAAAACAAATAGTAGCTGATAAATTTGCTTTCAAGTTAATGAAAAATAAATAGTTGTCTGATAAGTTTGCTTCTAAGGTTGTTAAAAACAAATAGGATTTTGATAAATTTGCTTTCCATGATGATGAAAAACAAATAGGTTGTTGATAAGTTTGCTTCTAAAGTTGTTAAAAACAAACAGGATTTTGATAAATTTGCTTTCCATGATGATGAAAAAAAAATAGCTTGTTGATAAGTTTGCTTCTAAAGTTGTTAAAAACAAATAGGATTTTGATAAATGTGTTTTTCATGATTATGAAAAATAAATAATTTGTTGATAAGTTTGCTTTTAAAGTTGTTAAAAACAAACAGGATTTTGATAAATGTGTTTCTCATGATTATGAAAAAAAATAATTTGTTGATAAGTTTGCTTCTAAAGTTGTTAAAAACAAACATGATTTTGATTTGATTGATATTCAGATTTGATTGATATGTCATGATGATTTGATATTGATTTTACTTTGAATTGATGATTCTTCCTATTCAATAGGAGAGATTGAGCGTCTTGCAGTTACAGAAGCGATTCCCAAAGATATGAAACGTTTGATACTTTGCCAACTTTTGGGAAAAATCTATGAAATGCAAAATGCAAAATGTAACTTGAATGTAATCGTATACTAATTCCATGCATATTTATCCATGCAACATTGCCATTTTGAGAGCTTATTTGTACTTTTTGTGTCATCATAGAGCTTTGAAATGTTGAAAGATAATACAAGCATCAAAGGGTATGTTAGCACTAGTGATGACCTGAGTATTGCTTTCATGATTTTTGATATATAGCAAGATAATAAAAGCATCTAGGTATAATTGAACCAAGATGACCTGAGTATCGCTTGCATAAACCGACAAGAGTTAACCTATTTCCCATGCAAATTCTGAAATGTCATCAATGATACTTAGTAGAGCATGTGTCGTGACCAATTTGCATAGTACTAATGATTTACTCACAAACAGCAGACAAAGAAAAATCATACTCCTTCCTTGCTTTTCTAGTTCAGTACATCATCGATTTGCTCCAGAGATATGATAGAAAATGAACCAACCATTCAAATTTTTCCTAAAGTATTTCAAACATTATTCAGATAAAGATCATCCAACTTAGTTATCAACATTGATGTTTGATTAACGTTGTTTTGATTTCATTGGCATTGAGTGATTGTTTTGATGTTGTGGTTGATTTGATGTGTCAATGTATGTTGTTCTTTGGAAAACTATCATTTGTCCATTTGTGATGTTCTAAAAGCTTGTTGCCCCTCTCTTGTTTAGTTTATGTTTCTACCCATAGTGTAAACACAATCTAAATATGATAGATATGTACAAATTTCCTAAAGTCATGTGTTAGCTCTCAAAAACACAGGCGAAATGCCTCAAGAGGCTGCTAATCTCTTGATACACTTTAGGGTAATAGACAAGGTCAAAAGAATTTAACCTTCTACTCTTTAGGTGCTGCCAGACCTAGGTGGGTGTACCTATTTGAATGAAGCAGACTTGAATTATGGTTATCCTTCTTGCAATGATTTGTCCACAATGGCAGATACAAGTGAAAAAATGACTTCAAGCGCAATAGCAATTTTATTAATCTAAATCCTAAAATACTCAATTTAACAGATATAAAGAGAATAAATGAATCTTAATAATGAAACTGCAAAGACTAGTGCCTTATTGGGTATGCAGAGTCAAATGAAATCAAGATGAGCAACACTCTCTGGAGAAAACTCAAATTATCTGGCATACATTTTGTTTACAACTTGTATAAACATACAATACTGTAACCACTAAGCTCTACTTTAATAATCTAAATGAATCTCTTTGATTACTGTGATCAACTAAAAGGATTTAATCTTTGCTTGAAAGAACCAATTGATTAATCACACAAATACAACAAATGTGCATTGATAAACTAAACATAAACTTGTTATGTCAATTTAAACAACCAGAAAGCATCAATCTTGGAGACAACTTAGCAATATTTTTCATTGAATTCAACAAACAATTAACATTAGAAAAATGTAGCAACATCAACTGATTTTCATAAATACCTCCATTTTGAAAACATGCATCAATAGTCTTTGTTCTGAGATTTTATTATACTATATCTACTTGCTATGTATTGAATATCTAATAGTTGATCCCCTAATTACAATCACAAGATGCCTATTTATACACTAGTATCAGAAAAATATATCATACTGAGATCCCATGTTAGCCTTCCATAGAATTCGGGCTCCTTTCATGTCGACCTGCAACAGTATTTTATGAATTCACATGTTGGCCACAGTATTTGAATTTCTATTAATCTCAATGGAACAGTCTTCAAGACAATCCAGTAGGTATGCCAAAGGCAATTCAATTGTCAATTGTTCCTTGGTTCTCCCTGTTTCGCCATGACATCCTACTGTCGGAGAAACATCATATTGGATACATTATGTTTCACTGAGAGCCCCATAGTTAAACTTGTCACCGTGACTTATCACTCTTGGGGAGATATCACTTAGCTTTCAAGATGTGTTACTGATATGCATCTCATAATGTGCTATCCATTCCCTGAGACACAATCAAATTTCTCAATGATATGCTATTTATTTCATTTACTATCGCTCTAGCTCTGTAATATCGAAGAGACATCACACAAAACATCCCATGTGTTATCAAAGATCTTTGTGATATAAACATATCGCTGTGATATAAACATTCACACCAATGCAATATGCATCTCGGTGTGAGAAAACATATCGACAAGATCGGACGAGATCGCCAAGATGTTACATTGATGCCCATTAGTCATACCAAGATGCATATTCTTATGTTGTCAGTCGGTAAGACAATCCAAACTCACCAAGACCACATGTCAAAAGCTTTAACTCTTACTGATACGTGCATCCTTCTGCCACCGATCGATGAGACAATGTGAAGTCGCTATAACTTACTCTGAAGAAAAATTCTCTCACTGACCAGCCTCCTATGTAATATCAGCGAGACCGAAGGTCACTCGCCAAGATGCTTCAACGAAGGAAAAACTATCATGGATAGGTTCCTCTTCAGTCGGTGAAACAACATGAATGTTATGTCGAATGGTGGGTGCACAAGACTTGCGATCGCTGGGACATCAAAGGAGTCTCGCTGACAGACCTATAGCATACAAATGTTAGCATAAAACAACATGGGTTGGGGAGACAGTCATGGACCTATGCCGATAGGAACTGCAATATGGAAAATGCATGACCCGATGGATTTATGGGATAAATACAGGGCAAAATGCAAGAAAAATGTCATGATGGAAGGCCCTTGTGCTTATGATGAGGACTCGTATGGAAACTTAGGGGGATGAAAAATATGTAAAATCATTAGATTTTTACAGTTCCAACAGTGGCTCCATCTGGGGATGAATGATAGTGAGATCATTGCAAGGATCCATATCTTTGGGTGAGCAGGCCAGACACAGAGTGATGAACCAGTGAGAAAAAATAGAATGAATGGCAATGGAAATGAAAGGAAAGTGAATGAAAAATGAAGGTGAACCAAAACCCTAAACTTTTGTGCATGGAAAAAAAATTTAAAGAGGATAAACATGAGTTGTCCATGCACTGGCAACCCTCAATCCTCTGTGTTTCAACTTCATCAATTTTGAACTGTTATGGTCTGAGACTCAAACCATACTTTTCCCTTGTCAAATACCTGGCTTTTCCTTGAGTTCATCAGATCCTCCTTAGGACAATCATGCAACCTACTCTGTTATTGTTATTGAAGGTTCTTAGAGAATCATCTTGCTCAACTTGGCCCAACCTCCCTTCATCATTCTGCAATTCAAATTTTTCATCACCATGGAACAAACTTCTGTTATCTTCAACATAGAGAGTACATGCATATTTAATGCAAAAATCCTCATTATCTTTCTCACTGTTGTGTATTATGAAACACTCTCCCAGCTATACTAAAAATTTACCATTAGAGTGCTTCTCTTGAGAAACAAAAATTTCAGCCATATCAACACTATTTAAGACAAACAAGTCTGAAACCCTTTGCATCACTTTGGTATCACTATTTGGAGACAATATTGGATTATGACTCTTATCCTCAATATCACACATATATGAACCAATCAAATCTGGACCCTTATCATCCTTGGCATGAAAATAAACATCCTCTCCATGTGAGTGAGAAATTTCAAAATCACATACCTCATCCTGAATGGTCACAGACTTTTGATCAATTTTAGAGGTTTCACCATCAACTCGAGAAATGCACTGAGAGTCTTAAGAATCATCACACAAAGAAATTTCACTGTCAAAACAAATGTAAGCTGGATACAAAACTTCAAGATCACCTTCATGTGTATATCTCTAATATTCAAGAATTAGCAAATCTAAAATTTGCTTACTGCTGAGTAAACAAGTCTCATCATTTTCATCACAATAGTTATATTCTTCACTTTTGTCATAATAAAAAAGAGGTCCAGGATCATCAGAGAATGAAAAATAAGAAAGATTACCAGCACAGTCATTTGTTCCATATTTTGACACATCACATTGTTTGTCTAAAAATATCTTTTCCTCATCATCAAATGTATCTTTATAGTACTCAACTGCGGTTGGAAGTGTTACTTGTTCTATATCAAATGGATCCACATTTTCCACTACTTCCTCTTCTTGATCATCACAAGAACTGTAAGAATCATCTTGTTGTGGATTAAAATCCACAAATCCATCTTCACACTCTAAATATTCACTGTTTTCTACGTCATAATTTGATATGCAAGAAAGAAATTCAATATCCTCATCTTCCTCATGCAGGCTATCATATGAACCATATTGACTTGCACATGTCTCATCTTCTATTGGCTACAATGTATGTCTGATCTCCTAATGCTCATCTGTGACATCACCATTGTCTTCATACCTTTTCCCTTGCATGGTATCAATAAATTTATTCATTGGATCAAAGGTACATTGTTTTGATGACTCTGACCAACAAAATGATTCAAGCTCCCATGCTCCACCAAAGTACATCTTCCACACACCGTCGTAGTTTTGTGCAGCATGCTTCTCAATTGGATCAGTTCTGACTAACTCTGGCTAGGCTGATTCTATCTTGAAACTTCCAAGATCAATATCACAAAAACAATTGATCTGATCCTGAGGCACATAGTCAACAAGCTGATTCATTCTTGGCTCCCTATACAACCTGACTTCCTGACCATTCACTGGAATAGTTGCATAAGATAAATCAAACTAGACGTTTCCACCAATAGCTGTTGTCCACTACCTTGACAAAAGCATCCCAAACTAAGGAGGAGTGTCAATCACTGTGATATCTATATTATAAGCCACGTGTGGATAAGTAGTCAGTTTGACTTCAACACCTCTCATAATACCTACCACAGGGACTAGTCTGTTATCCATTGCATGGCACTTCCCTTCACATGTATCAACCCACATGCCAAGCTACTTCATTACTCCTACTAGCATGATATTTATAGCAGCACTAGAGTCTATCATGCAATTCCTTAGCAGTTTGTTATTTATAAGCAATGTAGTGAAAAAAGGATCAACTTGTGGGGGAGTTGTTAATATATCACTCAAGTAGACCTCTGGGATATTTACTTTCTCCTACCTATTGACTGAATTCATATGTTTTTCATTCCCACTTGTTATCAATTTAATAGCAGTATCCCTATACTCCTTAATTTTCATCATTTCAAGTAGTGGAATAGACATTTTTACTTGGGATAACGCCTAAGTGAAGTCAAAAGAAGAGCCCTCCACCTTAACAATCTTCTTCTGCTCCAATATTTCTCCTTTGTTTTCTTCCTTCTCTCTTTTACTATGCTGATCAGTCTTTTTCATCTCCTTATGTAATTCCTCAACTTCCTGCTTTTGGATAGGTTTCTATTCACCTTTATCAGGCTGTCTCTTTTCTGACTTCTTCACAGTTCCTTGTGTTTCCTTCTGATCTTTCATAAAAATCCCCCTAGGAACACCATCCTTCTCATTTAATGTTTTGTTTCTCAACTAGTATTTACTCCTTGCTTCCTCAACAGCAGCAACAGTTAGTCTTTCTATTTCATCTTTAGTGAGTCTTCTCATACTGCAGTGAGCAGGCACTACAAAATTTGGCTTTGTATAATCTTCTTCAGAATCATAAAAGACCTGCTATTCAGCCATATGAACATTATACTTCTGATTCAAAACATCATACTCATAACCTTCATCCTTTGAAGATGAGTATCTCTCTTCCACATGGTGAAAATTGTTTGAAGTCAAATACACTTTGTGATCTTCTCCATTGTTTTCCATCAACATTCCCTCTTCTCGCATCCTTTGAGCTACAACACAATAGTCTAGGGAATGTGGCTTATCACAAGCTTCACAAAAGTAATTATTACTCACCATGTAAGTTCCCTTTTTGCTCAATGGATTAGGAGTCTCTTTATTTCTTGGCCTAGCTATTATAGGTTTTCCATCATTCCAATCTATATTATATGGCATGTCATGCAACCTTGGCCTTTCATTTTTGTATGTGATTTCCTGGCTCTACTGATAATTATTGCTTTGCTAAGGAGGCCTAGGATTGTCTCTTTTACTGACTATCCCAATAGCCTTCCTGTTGTTTTCAATTATCAGTGCTATCTTCTATGTTTCAGCCAAATCTCTTGGGAATCTGTTTCTTAATTCATACCCTATTTTAGGATCAAACGCATTCAAATAAACACTCAAAGCTATAGAATCTGGTAGCCTTGATCCAAGAGGTACTTTAGTCTACAACTTGTTGAATCTTCAGTTGAAATCATAAATTGAATCATTCTGATTTTTCTAAATTTGTATCAGTTCATGAAGAGTTGTATCTAGTGCATTTAGATTCCCATATTGTTCTAAGAATCAATCTTGGAATACTTGAAGAGAATTGATTGAGAATGTCGGCAAGCTGTTGAACCAATCCTTAGCATCTTCAAGAAGTGACATCATAAATAGTCTCATGTGTAAATCTTCATATGGCACACCTATGTCTTGGATGAACACATTGAAATTCTTTAAATGTTCTTCAGCAGTAACTGCATTACTCCCTGTAAACTTAGGTACTAGACCTCTCTAACTACCATCCATAGGGTAAGGATATAATTGAAACCCTGCTAAATCAAATTGTCTGATCATTGTTGTATACTAGTGAGGGGGAGGAAAAGGTGGACACTGATGCTGGTGCATGGGATTATTGTATTGTGCATTATACTGTGGGATAAAAGACTGACTAGGAAGTGGATGCATACCTGTATGCTATGTGGGAATATGAGGTGGATGATTTGGTTGCTTATAGTGATTCCTTATCTGATGATGAGGAGACACTGGTGGATTTGAAGGCCCTGCACCATGATTACCTTGCTTATGAGGTGGTACATACTTTGGGGGGCAATCAATAGTCTGATCAGTAACTTGATTTTTCCACAATTTAGCCTCTAATTCCTTTATCCTCTTCCTCTGTAATTCAAACTATGCTTTTACTTCATCAGGAAGCTCATGATTAGTAAACACATTTTGGTTACTCTCCATCTTCTAATCATATTCATGCTGAATTCTAATTCGTTTAGCCTCAAGTGTAGCTTCAAACTCAGCCTGTTTCTGAGGATCAAGAAAAGAGAAAGGATTTCTTTGATCATCTAGAGTACAAGGCTCGGCACTCGAATTGTTTCTCCATGTATCATAGCGATCATATGTTTCACAATGTGCTCTTGATGTTTTTTCTTTTCCAGTCATGCACATGTCCTCACTTATTCCTTTTCCCTTATCAACTTTGTCATCTTTATGTGTCCACTTACTGTTGCCAGCAGGAGCTCCAGTATGACCTCCCCTGTATTGAGATCTTCTTCCATTCATGTTTGAATAGCTGCAAAATTTATGTCAGAGTCACCACTCACTTTTATCAAAAATGAGAAAAGAACTTGATATTTCTTATTCCCAGTGGAGTCTGTATAAAGTTTCTAACTCTATGATTAAGGCCTTGATTCTGAATGTATTCCCTAGCAGATTCGCCAAATTTTTAGCTCTCAAAAACGCAGGCAGAATGCCTCAAGAGGTTTCTAATCTCTTGATAAGCTTTAGGGTAATAGACAAGGTCAAAATAATTTAACCTTCTACTCTTTAGGTGCTTCCAGACCTAGGCGGGTGTACCTATCTGAATGAAGCAGACTTGACTTATGGTTATCCTTTTTGCAATGATTTGTACACAATGGCAGATACAAGTGAAAAAATGACTTCAAGCGTAGTAGCAATTTTCTTAATCTAAATCCTAAAATACTCAATTAATAGATATAAAGAGAATAAATGAATCTTAATGATGAAACTGCAGAGACCAGTGCCTTATTGGGTATGTAGAGTCAAATGAAATCAAGATAAGCAACACTCTCTGGAGAAAACTCAAATTATCTAGCATATATTCTATTTACAACTTGTATAAACATACAATACTGTAACCCCTAAGCTCTACTTTAATAATCCAGATGAATCTCTTTGATTATTGTGATCAACTAAAAGGATTTAATCTTTGCTTGAAAGAACCAATTGATTAATCACACAAATACAACAAATGTGCATTGATAAACTAAACATAAACTTGTTATGTCAATTTAAACAACCATAAAGCATCAATCTTGGAGACAATTTAGTAGTATTTTTCATTGAATTCAACAGACAATTGACACCAGAAAAATGCAGCAACATCAACTGATTTTCATAAATACCTCCATTTTGAAAACATGCATCAATAGTCTCTAATCTAAGAATTTTATTCTACTGTATCTACTTGTTGTGTATCGAATATCTAATAGTTGATCCCCTAATTACAATCACAAGATGCCTATTTATACACTAGTATCAGAAAAATATATCATACTGAGATCCCATGTCGGCCTTCCACAAAATTTGGACTCCTTTCATGTCGGCCTGCAATGGTATTTTATGAAGTCACATGTTGGCCATAGTATTTGAATTTCTATTAATCTCAATGGAACAGTCACCAAGACAATCCAGTAGGTATTCCGAAGGAAATTCAATCATCAATCGTTCCTTGGTTCTCCCCGTTTCGCTGTGACATCCTACTGTCGGATAAACATCATACTAGATACATTATGTTTTATTGAGAGCCCCGTGGTTAAACTTGTCGCCATGACTTATCGCTCCTGGGGAGATATCACTTAGCTTTCAAGATGTGTTACTGATATGCCTCTCATAGTGTGCTATCCATTCGCTGAGACAATCAAATTTCTCACTGATACACTGTTTATTTCATTCACTACCGCTACAGCTCTATAATATTAGAGAGACATCACACAGAACATCCCATGTGTTATCGAAGATCTTCGTGATATAGACATATCGTTGTGATATAAACATTCTCATGCCGATACAATATGCATCTCGGTGTGAGAAAACATATCAGCAAGATTGGACAAGATCGCCAAGATGTTACATCGATGCCCATTAGTCATACTGAGATGTATATCCTTATGTTATCAGTCAGTAAGACAATCCAAAATCGCCAAGACCACATTCTGAAAGCTTTAACTCTTACCGATACGTGCATCCTTCTGCCACTGATCGGTGAGACAATGTGAAGTCGCTATGACTTACTCCAAAGAAAAGGTCTCTCATCGACAAGCCTCCTATGTAATATCGGCGAGATCGAAGGTCACTCGCCAAGATGCTTCAACGAAGGAAAAACTCTCACCGATAGGTTCCTCTTCGGTTGCTCAAACAACATGAATGTTATGCCGAATGGTGGGTGCACAAGACTTGCGATCGTTGAGACATCAAAGGAGTCTCACCAACAGACCTGTAGCATAGAAATGTTAGCATAAAACAACATGGGTCAGGGAGATAGTCATGGACCTATGCCGATAGGAACTGCAATATGGAAAATGCAGGACCCAATGGATTTATGGGATAAATATAGGCAAAAATGCAAGCAAAATGTCATGATGGAAGGCCCCTGTGCTTATGATGAGGACTTGTATGGAAACTCAGGGGGATGAAAAATATGTAAAATCATCAGATTTTTATAGTTCCAACAACATGATGAAACACAAGGATTCTTGTTGCATGATATGGATATGATAGATATGGACAGATGATGCCATAAGGCAAATGCAAGACATAAGCTAAAAGATAGAGGAGCCCATTTTGATCACAAGTAGCGCCTGTTTGCCAGGTTTTCACCATTTTATTTTTATTGCACTTTTTTTAGATCATGTGAATTTTTTGTTGTTTTTTATTTTTCTGCTTTTCTAATTTTTATGTATTTTTTTAGGACTTTTTCTGATTTTTATGTATTTTTTTAGGACTTTTTTTTATTTTTATGTATTTTTTTAAGGACTTTTTCTGATTTGTTTGTATTTTTTCAAAGACATTTAAGATGGAATGTGATGACCAATTGAAGAAACAAGATTCCCCACAATATAAGAGAAGATGCATGACAAAGGATATGCTACATGGAAGATTCGGATGAAGTGAATAGGATAAGATGCATGATTTTCAAGAAGATCCTTAACCTTGTCATGATCAAAGGTGAAAATGACCATGAATGATAAGAGGAAAATGGAAGATAGTATATGGATAGGGAGATGGATATGAAAGATAATATTTGCATGATAGGGGGTGGAGGAAGGGTTTAAGCATCAAGTTTCATGACTAATATCAGGCCTTGAATATGTACTCTAATAGACCATGGGAATAGGAATTAAACTTATAAATGATAGTAGAAGCTAAGGCCTTATTCAAAGCTTTGAATTAAAGGAGGAGAATGGGGATTGGATGTAGGAGGTTGGAAGGATTAGTGATGGATAGATGAAAAGGATGGCAAGATTAACATCATCATACACCTTGAAGGGTGATGGAGTGATGGAGGAAAAGGGGATTTGGAAGGTGATATGTTTTTAGATGGGAGATGGTGAGAAGCTTTTGAATTAGAAAATTTGGATGCCAATTTTGATTTTATTGCTTCTATGAGACTTTTAGGAATCCAAATGACTTTTGATTTTGATATTTTCTTTATGGGCCTTTGTGGCCTTTGAGATTTTTCTCTTTGATTTATGAACCTTTGCGGTCTTTGAATTTTTTATTTTGAATTGATGGGCCTTTGTGACCTTTTGAATTTTTCTTTTGCTTTGATGGGCCTTTGTGGCCTTCTGAATTTTTCTTTTGATTTTTGGATCAAATTTTCTTTTATATTTGCATGACTCTTCGAGGAGACAAGTTGATCCTTTGATACATGTGGCATTTTATATTGAAGCTTTTGACATTTGGCACCCAAATTGCTTCCAAAAGAAATGGAAGGAGTGTATTGAGATGAACGATATGGAGGTATGATGGATGAGTTAATGAAGGAAAAATTTTGAAAGTGGATCAAGGATGTGTGCCTTCATTGTTCTTGAAGAATAGGAGATGGAGAAATATGGGAACCTAATATGGATGGAAGGTTTGATGAGCTAGGGTTGGGATGATAAGGACCAAGGATATATGGAAGGTTTGATGAACTAGGATAAGGACCTAGGATAGATGGAGTTTTTGATGGACTAGGATAAGGACCTAGGATGGATGGAGAGTTTGATGGATTAGGATACCTAGGTTGAGCATGAGGTGCATAACCAAGGCCATGAGAATATGGATGTGCTTGGACAGAAATGGGTTCTAGGATACCTTTCTCTTGAAGGCCTAAACATTTTCCTTTGTAATTCATAATTTCACACATTTGTTTACCCATGGGATATGCATTGTTTGTGAAACAAGATGCGAGTCCATTGTGAGGAGAATATGATATGCATGAAAGAATAGGTGTTGGAAGTAAACTGGGGTGGATAAAGGTGGAGGATCTTAATTTATATGTGTGGGGTTCATGGATGGCTTGAAGAGGTATGAGAGGCTCTTGATATGAGGATGATGGGATACTTTGATCTTGACTAGGAAAAGAATCGTTAGATGAAGGAGATGGACTAGCTTGATCATCAGATGGAAGGGAATCTTTAGATAGGATGGAAGAATTGTTTTGATCTTGGGATGTGATGGAATCATAAGAGAGTATGGATTCATTGAATGAGGTGGACGGAGAACTTGGAAGAACATTTTGTTCTTGAGATGGAAGAGGATTATCATGGGTGAATAATGAAAGGAGGGGATCATCATATGCTTCTTGAGAGATGGGATCTTGATCAAAGATAGGAAGGGTTTGTAGAATTTTTTGATTGAGATGTGTAGATTGAAATGAATAATTGGATGTAAAGGATATGATAAAAGAAGGTGATTGAATGGAATTGTTATCTCAGGTGAATGAATCCTGAGGTTCATTTTAAATTATGGGGGATGAAGATAAATGCATGACATGAGAGGATTGGTCAATTTTATTTGATGGCTTAGATTTGGGCTTCTCATTTAACCTTTGCAAAAATTCAAAAACATTGAATTTGGATGATGTTGCTTTTGGAGGAGAAGAGGTTACATTCATATTTCCATCAAAGGACTTCGTAGTTGTGCCCCCTTGTATTTCCTTGATTTGCCTTTGGAGTGCTCTTATTTGTTGGGGAAGACTACTAAGATCATTTAATGGAGTTTTAGTCTTTTCAGGATCTCCCTTAATTTTCTCCATATTGTAGTTAGAGGGAAATTTGGCACCGTGGTTTGCTAAAAAAAGAAAGTAGCCTTCTTTATCTCGCTCTAAGATCTTGTCCAAAATTATGTGAAACCGTGGATCCTGTTCAACTTCTTGAATAATTTCATTGGTTATTTCATCATTTGAACTATTCCCAGTATGAAACCTATGAAAACAATTTTCTTCCCTATCACCCATGTTGTAAAGTGGAAAACAGGCATATGCTTTTGAAATGTTCTTCTAGACTTAGATCATAGGTTTATAAGTGAAAAAATGATGATGTCTTGATCTGATAAGATGAAAATCTTATGATATGATCAAATGACGTTTCTAACTCTTGATTGTGGCTTCCAAGATGAAAGGATATCAGAATCCTATTGGGGAAGTTGAATCAATAATCGAAAACTTGTTTGAAAAGATGCACTTTTTTGAGATTTGATCCTAGTCTCGAAAAATGATAAATGTATCAAATAGCCTAGTTTTTTTTCAAGATTAGTGAATGATTTGGTTGGGATGAGTGGGATATTCAATTGAGGGTTGTGGTATATAAGAAGAACGAATAGGCTAACTGTGGTTGTGCCTTTGAGAAAGGGCTCTTCTTTGAAAGAAATCTCATTAGTATAATGGTTCTACAACATAATCGTCAGTGAAACCTCTAACACAATCGTGATATCGATGGATAAAGGTTCTATGTTTAAGTAAAACCTTTCGACTTTGGTACAAGAATCATCTTTTCTTTAATAGTTTCTTGTAGCTAAGTGGTTTCTTTGGCTTTTTGACTCGTTTGAGAATGGATTTCTTAACAAAGGTTGTGGATTTCCAATATCTTAATGTGAGAGTAATCAATGTAATTGTGAGTTCTGGATGATCTTTACTGAATTAATGTTTTGAAGACACATCAAGCAAGTTGTAGAATAGTTGTTTTTAAATCCTATACTAAACATTAAGTGTATGATCAAAATGTTTTTCAAAAATTGTTTTCACAGGTTTTACACATGACAGATAGTTCGAGCAGACTCACTCTTAGTACTCAGGTAGGTCACCATAATAATCAACAACCCACATCTTAGAACTACGTTGACTCACACAGTCGTGTCACCCCCAAAGGGGCACCCGTGTTTTTGTCTTTTCTAGGCACGTACTCAGAGTGATGGAAGTGGATACCAGATCCCCTGAGCAAACGGTCCTTGGCAGTTATATGGTGAGTATCTTGGGGGTAGATTCTTCCCTCCCCTGCACTGTGATTATTATGATGTTTGGAAAATGAGTTTGGCTGGATACTACACTAAGTTCATAGTAAGGGTTTCAATTCAGTGCAAAAAATGATAGACTCCCTTGAGAGACCTCCCAACCTTTAGAACAAAGGCTTTGGGGACGGTTATCAATGCACACTACCATCAAATGGGATTTTCATCAACCATCTACATTTGATTAAAGTGGGTTGGAAAACTTGGCTTTAGTTGTTCCCACTTAGGTCATTCCCATAGGGTGAGTACTTTTTCCCACTACGACAGGCCTTCTAAAAGGTTTTAACAAAGTTTGAAATTGCATGAAATAAAATAGATGAGTCTGGCATTTTGATCACTCAATTAAGGGGAGAGCATAGGCCTATCACCGTTTAATCAAAGCAAGCAAGAGTTTAATTTTAAGCCCAAACAAACAGTTTTCTATGCTAGGTGAAGATATTGCTTCACAAAGACATGGAGTTCTTTTTAGGCCAAAATAGAAAATGAGGTGACTATCCTAGGATTGCTTCATTTTTTCTGAATTTAAGTGACTGTCTTAGGATTGGTTCATTCTTTTAAAGCTCTTATTGGCCGCGGTCGCGTCGGATCCAATCAATTTTTACTTAAGTTACAGATTCAGTTACAGACTTACAAATTCTATGCTAAAATAGAAAAATGCGCTAAAATAGACATCAAGAGGGCTAAAATAGAAATGCTCTATGAAAATAGTAAAGAGTGTTGTAGAATTAGTAAAGAGCGTTGCAGCATCATTAAAGGGCGTTGTAGGATCATTAATGGGCGCTACAGGATCAGTAAAGAGCACTGCAGGATCAGTAAAGAGCATTGTAGGATTAGTAAAGAGCATTGTAGAATCCCTAAAGGGCGCTATAACAGAGTTAAAGAGCGCTAAACTAGGTGTGATCTACGCTAAAGCATGTTTGATGTGCTAATACACTCTTTTAGCCATAACCTGTCAGAAAAATCTCTGAAAAGATGTTAAAATTGGGGCAAGAGCCCCACGGTGGGCACCAAAAATGTGTGTGGGAAATGTTAATATCAAAATAAGATAATAAAAACACACCAATGCAACATTAAACTAAAGAAAAGCTAAATAAAATGAAATCAAACAAATCAAACAAAGCTTCTTCAGAATTGTTCCATTGTCCTCTATCTCTAGTGATTTGCTTGAAGTTGTTGTCAAATTATGTAAGCAAAGCTTCTTAAAATGGAAACCTGTAGAACGAGTATGCAAAGGTAGAATAATTCTCTATGCAATATGTTGATGGAGTGAAATGTTGACATACGGATATGCACAGGGGCTGTGGATTATGAATGCTTTTGAAACTATGAAATGAGGATGATAGGCCATGATATGGATTGCTAATATGCTAAGCTATGCTATGCTATGATTCTAAAGGCTATGGATGCTGGAAGAATGATTTGACTATAGTTTTCCTGTATGCAAGCTTCTCTCTTTTTTTAGAGACTCGGTAGTCCCTTTTATAGATTTTTTTAAAGGGAAGAGCCTGGCTGGCAAAGATCAATGGCTGTGAGATTTTCTAGTAATTTTGAATGGTGAGAGATGAAGAGGTTGAGAGGAAGATGGAAGATGTTGGGAGGTTGGAGAGAAGAATGGAGGTTTGTCTTCAACCCACGGGAACAACTTTGCTCAGAAATAGAGAAATTTGTTAATTTTTTGTTTTGAAGTTTGTTTCACAGTTGTTGCAGATAATCCAAATTAAATAAATAAATTTATTTAATTTTATATGTGAATTTGAGGATTTAAAATATTTTTGAAATATTTGATATGAATGAAGATTAGAAGATATAATTAAATATTTGGAATATTTAATTGCGAATAGACTTTAGAAGAATTAATTAAATATTTGGAATATTTAATTGTGAACAGACTTTAGAAGAATTAATTAAATATTTGGAATATTTAATTGTGAATGAAATGTGAATGAAATTTTAAGAATTTTAGAATAGAAGAATACTTAATCTTTATTTGAATAAAATATTCAAGCCAATATTATATGATAATTAATATAAATAAATCATAATGTTTATTTAATTAATTAAGCAATAGATAAGAAAGTGATTAAATAAACTTATTTATTTAATCAAAATGAAAGAATAAACAATATAAATAAATTATTTAAATTTATTTATACACAGATTGAATTCAGAGATTTAATTAAATATTAAAAATACTTAATTAATTACTAGACTATTGTGATGTGACCATTTTTAGGTGTATACATTTTGCCCCTGTTTGAAGTGATGTGTTTTCACGCATTGCTTCAAAGAATTTTGAAATTTTCCCTAGATGTTGATTGTCGAATGTTGATAGGTATATGCCCCCTCGGACGATGAATCGATAAGATTTTAGATTTTTTTGGAATTGTTTGAATTTTTAGATTTTTTTTGAAAATTTTCAATTTTTATAATTTTTAAAATATCAATTCATCGTTCAAAAATGATGATGTGAATAAATTAACGTGGTAAGATGTGAAATGAAAAATTGATGACCTAAATCGCCCCTGCAATAACAGAATGTGATAAAATGCATGACTTTGTATTGATTGTTTGCATATTGTGTTGCCCTGATCTGATGATGTTTGTCCGATAAATTTGTTCCCAAAGTTGTTGGAAAACAAATAGTAGCTAATAAATTTGCTTTCAAGTTAATGAAAAAAAATAGTTGTCTGATAAGTTTTCTTCTAAGGTTGTTAAAAACAAACAGGATTTTGATAAATTTGCTTTCCATGATGATGAAAAAAAAATAGGTTGTTGATAAGTTTGCTTCTAAAGTTGTTAAAAACAAACAGGATTTTGATAAATTTTCTTTCCATGATGATGAAAAACAAATAGCTTGTTGATAAGTTTGCTTCTAAAGTTGTTAAAAACAAACAGGATTTTGATAAATGTGTTTTTCATGATTATGAAAAACAAATAATTTGTTGATAAGTTTGCTTCTAAAGTTGTTAAAAACAAACAGGATTTTGATTTGATTGATATTCAGATTTGATTGATTTGTCGTGATGATTTGATATTGATTTTACTTTGACTTGATGATTCTTCCTATTCAATAGGAGAGATTGAGACTCTTGTAGTTACGGAAGTGATTCCCAAAGATATGAAAATGTTTGATACTTTGCCAGCTTTTGGGAAAAATCTACAAAATGCAATTTATGCAAAATGTAACTTGAATGTAATCGTATACTAATCCATGCAGATTTATCCATGCAACATTGCCATTCTGAGAGCTTATTTGTGCTTTTTGTGTCATCATAGAGCTTTGAAATTTTGAAAGATAATACAAGCATCAAAGGGTATGTTAGCACCAGTGATGACCTGAGCATTACTTTCATGATTTTTGATATAGCAAGATAATACAAGCATCTAGGTATAATTGAACCAATATGACCTGAGTATCGCTTGCATAAACAAATAAGAGTTAACCTGTTTCCCATGCAAATTCTGAAATGTCATCAATGATAATTAGTAGAGCATGTCTCGCGACCAAATTGCATAGTACTAATGATTTACTCACAAACAATAGATAGAAAAATAATACTCCTTCCTTGCTTTTCTAGTTCAGTACATCATCGATTTTCTCCAAAGATATGATAGAAAATCAACCAACCATTCAAATTTTGCCTAAAATATTTCAAACATTATTCAGATTAAGATCATCCAACTTAGTTAGATCAACATTGATGTTTGATTAACGTTGTTTTGATTTCATTGGCATTGAGTGATTGTTTTGATGTTGTGGTTGATTTCATGCGTCAATGTATGTTGTGCTTTGGCAAACCGTCATTTGTCCATTTGTGATGTTCTAAAAGCTCATTGCCCCTCTCTTGTTTAGTTTATGTTTCTGCCTTTAGTGTAAACACAATCTAAATATGATAGATATGAACAAATTTCCTCAAGCCATGATGAAACACAAGGATTCCCGTTGAATGATATGGATATGATATATATGGACAGATGATAGATGTGGACAGATGATGCCATAAAGCAAATGCAAGACATAAGCTAATAGATAGAGAAGCCCATTCTGATCACAAGTAGTGCCTGTTTGCCAGGTTTTCACCATTTTATTTTTATTGCACGTTTTTTAGATCATGTGAATTTTTTGTTGTTTTTTGTTCTTCTGCTTTTCTAATTTTTATGTATTTTTTAAGGACTTTTTTTTATTTTTATGTATTTTTTAGGACTTTTTCAAATTTTTATGTATTTTTTCACAACTTTTTCTCATTTTATGTATTTTTTTAGGACTTTTTTTTATTTGTTTGTATTTTTTCAAAGACATTTAAGATGGAATGTGATGACCAATTGAAGAAACAAGATTCCCCACAATATTAGAGAAGATTCATGACAAAGGATATGGTATGGAAGATTTGGATGAAGTGAATAGGATAAGATGCATGATTTTCAAGAAGATCCTTAACCTTGTCATGATCAAAGGTGAAAATGACCATGAATGATAAGAGGAAAATGGAATATAGTATATGGATAGGGAGATGGATATGAAAGATAATATTTGCATGGTAGGGGGATGGAGGAAGGGTTTAAGCATCAAGTTTCATGACTAATATCCCTTAAATATGTACTCTAATAGACCATGGGAATAGGAATTAAACTTATAAATGATAGTAGAAGCTAAGGCCTTATTCAAAGGTTTGAATTAAAGGAGGAGAATGGGGATTGGATGTAGGAGGTTGGAAGGATTGGTGATGAATAGATGAAAAGGATGGCAAGATTAACATCGGCACACACCTTGAAGGGTGATGGAGTGATGGAGGAAAAGGGGATTTGGAAGGTGATATGTTTTTAGATGGGAGATGGTGAGAAGCTTTTGGATTAGAAAATTTGGATGCCAATTTTGATTTTATAGCTTCTATGAGACTTTTAGAAATCCAAATGACTTTTGATTTTGATATTTGCTTTATGGGCCTTTGTGGCCTTTGAGATTTTTCTCTTTGATTTATGAACCTTTGCGATCTTTGAAATTTTTCTTTTGAATTGATGGGCCTTTGTGGCCTTTTGAATTTTTCTTTTGCTTTGATGGGCCTTTGTGGCCTTCTAAATTTTTCTTTTGATTTTTGGATCAAAATTTCTTTTATTTTTGCATGACTCTTTGAGGAGACATGTTGATCCATTAATAAATGTGGAGTTTTATATTGAAGCTTTTGACATTTGGCAACCAAATTGCTTCCAAAAGAAATGGAAGGAGTGTATTGAGATGAACGATATGGAGGTATGATGGATGAGTTAATGAAGGAATAATTTTGAAAGTGGATCAAGGATGTGTGCCTTTGTTGTTCTTGAAGTATAGGAGATGGAGAAATGTGGGAACCTAATATGGATGGAAGGTTTGATGAGCTAGGGTTGGGATGATAAGGACCAAGGATAGATGGAAGGTTTGATGAACTAGGATAAGGACCTAGGATAGATGGAGTTTTTGATGGACTAGGATAAGGACCTCGGATGGATGGAGAGTTTGATGGACTAGGATACCTAGGTTGAGCATGAGGTGTATAACCAAGGCCATGAGAATATGGATGTGCTTGGACAGAAAGGGGTTCTAGGATACCTTGCTCATGAAGGCCTAAACCTTTTCCTTTGTAATTCATAATTTCACACATTTGTTTACCCATGGGATATGCATTGTTTGTGAAACAAGATGTGAGTCCATTGTGAGGAGGATATGATATGCATGAAAGAATAGGTGTTGGAAGTAAACTGGGGTGGATAAAGGTGGAGGATCTTAATTTATAGGTGTGGGGTTCATGGATGGATTGAAGAGGTATGAGAGGCTCTTGATATGAGGATGATGGGATACTTTGATCTTGACTAGGAAAAGAATCGTTAGATGAAGGAGATGGACTAGCTTGATCATCAGATGGAAGGGAATCTTTAGATAGGATGGAAGAATTGTTCTGCTCTTGGGATGTGATGGAATCATAAGAGAGTATGGATTCATTGAATGAGGTGGACGGAGAACTTGGAAGAACATTTTGTTCTTGAGATGGAAGAGGATTATCATGGGTGAATAATGAAAGTAGGGGATCATCATATGGTTCTTGAGAGATGGGATCTTGATCAAAGATAGGAAGGGTTTGTAGAATGTTTTGATCGAGATGTGTAGATTGAAATGAATCATTAGATGTAAAGGATATGATAGAAGAAGGTGATTGAATGGAATCGTTATCTCGGGTGAAAGAATCGTGAGGTTCATTTTGAATTATGGGGGATGAAGATAAATGCATGATATGAGAGGATTGGTCAATTTTATTTGATGGCTTAGATTTGGGCTTCTCATTTAACCTTTGCAAAAATTCAAAAACATTGAATTTGGATGATGTTGCTTTTGGAGGAGAAGAGGTTACATTCATATTTCCGTCAAAGGACTTCGTAGTTGTGCCCCCTTGTATTTCCTTGATTTTCCTTTGGAGTGCTCTTATTTGTTGGGGAAGACTACTAAGATCATTTAATGGAGTTTTAGTCTTTTCAAGATCTTCCTTAATTTTCTCCATATTATAGTTAGAGGGCAATTTGGCACCTTGGTTTGCTAAAAAAAGTAAGTAGCCTTCTTTATCTCGCTCTAAGATCTTGTCCAAAATTATGTGAAACTGTGGATCTTGTTCAACTTCTTGAATCATTTCATCGATTATTTCATCATTTGAACTATTCCCAGTATGAAACCTATGAAAAGGATTTTCTTCCCTATCACCCATGTTGTAAAGTGGACAACAAGCATATGCTTTTGAAATGTTCTTCTAGACTTAGATCATAGGTTTATAAGTGAAAAAATGATGATGTCTTGATCTGATAAGATGAAAATCTTATGATATGATCAAATGATGTTTATAACTCTTGATTGTGGCTTCCAAGATGAAAGGATATCAAAATATTGTTGGGGAAGTTGAATCAATAATCAAAAACTTGTTTGAAAAGATGCACTTTTTTTAGATTTGATCCTAGTCTCAAAAAATGATAAGTGTATCAAATAGCCTAGTTTGTTTTCAAGATTACTGAATGATTTGGTTGGGATGAGTGGGATATTCAATTGAGGGTTGTGGTAGATAAGAAGAATGAATACGCTGACTGTGGTTGTGCCTTTGAGAAAGGGCTCGTCTTTGAAAGAGATCTCGTGAGAATAATGGTTCTACAGCATAATCGTCAGTGAAACCTCTAACACAATCATGATATCGATGGATAAAGGTTCTATGTTTAAGTAAAACCTTTCGACTTTGGTACAAGAATCATCTTTTCTTCAATAGTTTCTTGTAGCTAAGTGGTTTCTTTGGCTTTTTAACTCATTTGAGAATGGATTTCTTAACAAAGGTTGTGGATTTCCAAAGTCTTAACATGAGAGTAATCAATGTAATTGTGAGTTTTTGATGATCTTTATTGAATTAATGTTTTGAAGATACATCAAGCAAGTTGTAGAATAGTTGTTTTTATATCCTATACTAAACATTAAGTGTATGATCAAAATGTTTTTCAAAAATTATTTTCACAGGTTTTACACATGATAGATAGTTCAAGCAGACTCACTCTTAGTACTCAGGTAGGTCACCATAATAATCAACAACCCACATCTTAGAACTGCATCGACTCACACAGCTGTGTCACCCCCAAAGGGGGGCCCATGTTTTTTGTCTTGTCTAGGCGTATACTCAGAGTGACAGAAGTGGATACCAGATCCCCTGAGCAAACGGTCCTTGGTAGTTATATGGTGAGTATCTTGGGGGTAGATTCTTCCCTCCCCTGCACTGTGATTATTATGATGTTCGGAAACTGACTTCGGTTGGATACTACACTAAGTTCGTAGTAAGGGTTTCTGTTCAGTGGGGCAAATGATAGACTCCCTCGAGAGACCTCCCAACCTTTAGAACAAAGGCTTTAGGGATGGTTATCAATGCACACTACCGTCGAATGGTATTTTCATCAACCATCCGCATTTGATTAAAGTGGGTTGGAAAAGTTGGCTTTAGTTGTTCCCACTTAGGTCGTTCCTATAGGGTGAGTACTTTTTCCCACTACAGCAAGCCTTCTAAAAGGTTTTAACAAAACTTAAAATTGAATGAAATAAAATAGATGAGTCTGTCATTTTGATCACCCAATTAAGGGGAGAGCATAGGCCTATCACCATTTAATCAAAGCAAGCAAGAGTTCAATTTTAATCCCAAATAAATAGTTTTGTATGCTAGGTGAAGATATTGCTTCACAAAGACATGGAGTTCTTTTTAGTCCAAAATAGAAAATGAGGTGACTATCCTAGGATTGCTTCATTTTTTCTAAATTTAAGTGACTATCCTAGGATTGATTCATTCCAATTAAGTGACTATCCTAGGATTGGTTCATTCTTTTAAAGCTCTTACTGGGCGCAGTTACATTGGATCCAGTCAAATTTTACTTAAGTTATAGATTTTAGTTGCAAACTTACAAATTCTATGCTAAAATAGAAAAATACGCTAAAATAGGAATCAAGAGCGCTAAAACATAAATGCTCTATGAAAACAGTAAAGAGCACTACAAAATTAGTAAAGAGCATTGCAGCATCATTAGAGGGTGTTGTAGGATCATTAATGAGCACTGCAGGATCAGTAAAGAGCACTGCAAGATCAATAAAGAGCGTTGTAGAATCCCTAAAGGGTGCTATAATAGAGTTAAAGAGTGCTAAACTAGGTGTGATATGTGTTGAAGCATGTTTGATGCGCTAATACGCTCTTTTAGCCGTAACTTGTTAGAAAAATCTGTGAAAAAATGTTAAAATTGGGGCAAGAGCCCCACGGTGGGCACCAAAAATGTGTGTGGGAAATGTTAGTATCAAAATAAGATAATAAAAACACACCAATGCAACATTAAACTAAAGAAAAGCTAAATAAAATGAAATCAAAGAAATCAAACAAAGCTTCTTCAGAATTGTTCCATTGTCCTCTATCTCCAATGATTTGCTTGAAGCTGCTACTCTCAGATTGTGTAAGCAAAGCTTCTCAGAATGGCAACCTACAAAATGATTATGCAAAGGGAGAATACTTCTCTATCCTATATGCTGATGGAGTGAAATGTTGACATACGGATATACACAAGGGCTGTAGATTATGCACAGGGGCTGTGGATTATGAATGCTTTTGAAACTATGATATGAGGATGATAGGCCATGATATGGATTGCTAATATGCTAAGCTATGCTATGCTATGATTCTAAAGGATATGGATGCTGGAAGACTAATTTTACTATAGTTTTCCTATATGCAAGCTTCTCTCTTTTTTTAGTGACCCAGCAGTCCCTTTTATAGATGTTTTTATAGGCAAGAGCCTGGCTAGCAAAGATCAATGGCTATGAGATTTTCTGGTAATTTTGAATGGTGAGAGATGAAGAGGTTGAGAGGAAGATGGAAGATGTTGGGAGGTTGGAGAGAAGAATGGAGGTTTGTCTTCAACCCACGGGAACAACTTTTCTCAAAAATAGAGAAATTTGTTAATTTTTTGTTTTGAAGTTTGTTTCATGGTTGTTGCAGATAATCCAAATTAAATAAATAAATTTATTTAATTTTATATGTGAATTTGAGGATTTAAAATATTTTTGAAATATTTGATATGAATGAAGATTAGAATTTTTAATTAAATATTTGGAATATTTAATTGCGCATAAACTTTAGAAGAATCAATTAAATATTTAGAATATTTAATTGTGAATAGACTTTAGAAGAATTAATTAAATATTCAGAATATTTAATTGTGAATGAAATGTGAATGAAATTTTAAGAATTTTAGAATAGAAGAATACTTAATCTTTATTTGAATAAAATATTCAAGCCAAGATTATATGATAATTAATATAAATAAATCATAATGTTTATTTAATTAATTAAGCAATAGATAAGAAAGTGATTAAATAAACTTATTTATTTAATCGAAATGAAAGAATGAATAATATAAATAAATTATTTAAATCTATTTATACGAAGATTGAATTCAAAGATTTAATTAAAAATTAAAAATATTTAATTAATTACCAGACTATTGTGATATGACCATTTTTAGGTGTATACAGTTATCAACCGTGAGCACCTTATTTTGGAGAAGAATTTAGAAAAAGATATTGATTTAAAGGAGCAGATGTTTGAACCAAGCCTTCAACTAGAAGGGAGGAGAAGCCTAGAAAGAAGTAAGCCTGGCAAAAGCAAACGAAACAAAATAATTGCCTAAGGGTTCATCACTCCAAACAAGACGATCTTCCGTCTGATTAGGGCAGAGTCTGACAGCCATCAAAGAAGATTGAATAGGAGCAAGAGCCTGACTGACAAGGCACAAATCCACCCATTTTCCATCCACACAATAGTCTTTCACATATGAGCCAAAAAGAGCTTTGCAATTCTCAACCCACCCACTAAAGGAATCAATTTTTATAAGGGGCTCATTAAACAACCATCTATCTTCCCAAAATCTTGTTTGGTTTCCACTTCTAACTTGCCAACCCACTCTGAAATCAACAACTTTTCTTCCATTGATCAAATTATTCCAGTAGGTTAAGCCTCTGGGAAGAAGATGGGATTCCTTCATAATTATAAGAGATATATTACTCTCCAAATATTTGCTTGCTAGGATATCAGTCCATTCCCTCGAGGATGAAAATATTCTCCAAATTTGTTTAGCTAGAAGAATCTTGTTAACCATTCTGATTCTTCTAAGACCTAAACCTCCGACCTTTCCAGATCCCATCCTATTAAAGGAAGTCTTTTTTTTCTTCAACACCCGACCAAAGAAATATTTTTTGAATCTTTTCAATAGCATCCACGAACTTAGCAGGGATTTTGAAGAGGCTCAGAGCATAAATCAAAAAATTCTGAAGAGTAGCTTTGAGGAGTTATAGTTTACCCAGTTGGCTTAACAGACCTCCTTTCCAACCAGCAAGATTCTTACTAAACCTCTCAACCAACAAAATCCAAAAGGATTCCAGGGGTTTAAGGCTTAAGGGTAAGCCAAGATAGGTGGCAGGCAAGGACTCCACCCTACAACCAAGGATTTTAGCAATTTTATTATGTCTATGAACAAGAGTGTTGAAGAAGAAAAGAGATCTTTTCTGTTTATTAATCAACTATCCTGACGCCCTCCCATACTCATCCATCAAAGATTTCAATTTTTTTCCCTCTAAGACAGAAGATTTTCCCAAGAGAATGGTATCATCAAAAAAAAATTGATGAGAACAAATCAGATTGCTTGAGGACATTTTAAGACCAAGAAGGGATCTATTATCGATCAACCTTTTCAAATTTCTTCCAAGACTTTCAGCCATAATAGTGAATAAAATAGGAGAAATAGGATCTCCTTGTCTTAGACCTCTGGAACTTTGGAAGAAAGTCATGGAAGATCTATTAACCATTACAGATATAGAAGTAGTAGACACAAGATGTTACACCATTTGAAGGAACCTGTTGCAAAACCCAAACGCCTTTAAAATTTTAAATAAGAATATCCAGTTAACTCTATCATAGGCTCTTAAGATATCAAGCTTTAACAGAAAGTCTATAGTCTTAGATTCAACCAAGGAATGGATATTCTCATGCACTATTATAATAGAATCAAGGATCTGTTGACCAAGGACAAATCCATTATGTTGAGGTGAAATTAGAGTTGGCAAGAGAATTAAGAGTTTAGAAGTCAAAACCTTCAAGATAATTTTATAGATAGAGTTGAAGAGGCTTATGGGTCTGAAAGCCTCAAAGTTCACCACTCTAGGCTTCTTACGGATTAGAACTAGAAAAGTAGCATTCAACTCTTTTAGGAGACTTCTAGATCCAAAAAATTCTTTAACAGCGTTCACCACATCTTCTCCAACAATCTCCCAAAACCATTGGAAGAAAAACATAGGGAACCCATCTAGACCTAGAGCTTTACTCCTTTCAAAGGAGAAAACAACCTTCTTAACTTCCTCATTGGTAGGAATAGTAGACAACATAGAGTTATTTTCCTGATTGATCACATTAGGTATAGCCTCTACTAAATGATCTTGATCATTTTGGTTATTTTCATCATTCTTAGAAAGAAGATTTTTAAAGAATAAAACAACATGCTTTCTAATGTCCTCCTCCTCATGCCTAATACCATCCACTTCAATTTGAGAAATTATGTTGACCACGCCCTATGTTTTGAGGCCAACAAATGAAAATACCTAGTATTTTTGTCACCTGTAGATAACCATAAAGCTCTAGATCTTTGTCTCCAGAACTCCTCCTCTTTTCCAATAATATCATGCATCTTAATAAGGAGCTCATTCTCTTTTTCCTTAATATCATTCAAATATCCTTCCTTCTGGATTTTTTTTTGAATCTCCCCCAAATCCATCTGAAGATCATATTTAATCCTGAAAATGTTCCCAAAGGACTCTTTTTTCCATTTTTTCAATTTCAATTTAAATTCCCTTAATTTTTTAGCCACTCTAAACATAGTTGTGCCAGAGATACTTATATTCCACCATTTCCTAATTTCTTCTTTAAAATAAGGATGAGAAAGCCACATTTTTTTAACTCTGAACGAGATATTTTTCTTCTTCTTTAAAGGCTCCACAACAAAACTAATAGGGAAGTTGTTAGATCCAATCCTAGAGAGGGCTTTAAGAGAACAATAATAATTAAAGAACCAATGATTAGAGACTAAATATCTATCTAATCTAACCTGGATAAGATCCATACCCTTTCTGCGATTCGACTAGGTGTAGGAAGCTCCTTTTAAATCTAGATCAATCAGCGCTTGGTTGTTGATGAAGCTCTGAAGATCCTCTTTACTATCCGCATTGATCTGGGAACCTCCAAATTTTTCTTCATTCAGTAAGGGTGTAATGCCCTGCCGTGTGAACCCCAAAGGACAACAAATGCCACACAATTTTTTTTAAAGTGAAACATTGCATAAGATAAATATGTATTTTCTTAACATGAAAAGCAATTATATGTTTTCAAAGTCAACTACACCCTCTGGGGTACACAAGATAGTCGTTACAAATCCTAAAATTTAATAAAAAAATGAAAGTGAATAAAAACCACAATTACATAATGATAGTATACATTCATCCATAACAATAGAGAGGAACAATACATCATTCTATTACAATTCAATTCATAGATCAATACTACATTTGTGGAGTATATTTCAACAAATACACACATCATGATTACATTAATACATCACAATGGGAAGAGTACATCACATACAAGAATAATTACATCCATGAAGAATAAGGTACAAGGCGAAGATCAGTCTTCCATCAATTGAAGCTCTGGAGGCTCTGCATCTATTTCTACATCGCGAGCACAACCTAGGAACCCAATGGGGTGCATAGCACGTTCCACCCAACCATCTGAACCTTAAGGCCCACCCCCCATCCTAGGAGATGACAAGAAAGACCCACGACTAAGACAGAAAAATAGAACAAGCACAAGACCAAACCACAAGGTCAACCAAAAACATGACATACAACAATCTCATCGACTACTTGCAAGGTGTCAGCTTCCTGAGGCATACAAAGAAAAAGGCAAGGGGGTACTATAACACCAATATTCATATATTCTCAACTAAAGGGTAAGCAAATACTTGGGTTCCCAAAGAAACTCTCATCATGGCTTGGCTTATACACTCGTCAACACAGAAAATAAATCAATGTAGAATTTCAATCAATTAGGGGAATGCAAGAAATCAAACTTTAACCTCTCAACACCATTCCATGTAATGAAACTAAAAAGCATATTCCATACCCCCACTTGTTTAAACATTCCTATTCAATTTGATAATAGCTGACATGATCAATTCAATACAAAATCAAACTTCTCAATAACCATTTGGCACCAACGGCCCCACTCCTTTAGGATTAACCAAAAGTGAACTCAATACCAATTCAATCGCCATCAAAAAGAAAGTCAACCAACTCACAACTCAACACGAAAACCCAATAATTCAACATAAACAACCGAAAAAAACGATCACGAAATACTCATGAAGGACATTGTCTCCACCATTCGGATTACTCAACAACTTACAATTTGTCACGCCTATATTTTAGTCCAAGGGCATGAACACAATAATATATAAATATATATATATATATGTAACAATAACACATAAATACTACTGTTTGTCAACTCATCGTAGCTTAAAATATTCTAAGTTTGTAAATATCAAGAAAATAGGAATACAAAGAATCGAGACAATTTTATCATATAACAATTATACAATATTTATTATTAATCTCAGATTAATTAATCTCGATAGTAAAATAATACAAATTAAATTATTGATATTTCCGATGTTATAATTGTATACAAATATTTAGTGTATAATAAGAAAATTAGATTTTATTTTTTTATTTTTAAAAATTTACTTATTATATAAAAATTTTGAATCTAAAATATAAACTAAATTTCTTTATTTGTATACATGTATTTTTTTATAAATATTTAATAAATAAAATAATTCATTACTTTCCAATTTATCATAAATGAAATCATTCTTTACTTTATTTGAAAGATAAACTGCTTATCTTTTTTCTAAAAATCATAAAGAAAAGCCTTTATTACAGGCAGCATGATTTTATTGATTTCCTTCCTCTAATATAAAAGACTAAGGAAAAATATTTAAATTGAGATTAAAGAAAAGAATTTTAAATGCTTATTTCACTTTAGTGAAGAAAAGGTTATAATTTGCTAGAAGTCTAACTATCACGATGTAGTTAGAGATAGTAAAATATAAGTAAAAATTAACTCATTACTTTTTACTTTTAGCTTCAATGATACCTAAGTGAATCATGGCGTGGCATAAGGTTATCATAAAAATTGCAAATAACAATTTTAGGGCAACACACATCTTATAATAGTTTATTTATTTATTTACGTATTTAATTATTTTCTTTGGTTTTAATGCTAAGTTCAACTCTATTTTCAAGTATTGGTAATTCCCATAATCTCTAGGTATCTAATGGTAAGAACATTAAATTTTATTGCTATCTTTTTTCTTTTTTAGTTTAAGTTAGAAAGGTGCACCTAGAATGACAAAGGTATTAGGACTCGACATGAGAATGGTACAATCTAGAGGGTATTAGGACTCGACATGAGAATGGTACTAGTATAAGACTTTGCATGCATGATGAAAGAGGTCCTAACATTTGAATTCAAAAATATACATACAAAAGTAGTCTTGGACTCTACATTACTCAATAGCTAGGAAAGCTTTGCTGATATAGATTTTGGGATGAGAAAACACATTGATTTGAAAAGAGCAACTTAGCTTGGATGAGTGTAGAGGCAATGTAAATACCTCTTACATAAGATGTGACCAAGAATTCCCAACTAAGGTATACTAAGATACATAACAATCACGAATGGATTGGGTAATTAGGTAGAATTATCAAACCATAAAATCAATTTCTTATGTTTAATGTTTAGGTTTTTTCTCTCATATCTTCTCTAATTCTAGGGTTTCATAATTATGTTTTAGTTACTTATTTTGTTTTTTTAATAATAGAAATTGAAATTTTCAAGCCCTTCATACCTAATTACAACAAGGATCCCTTTGGATTCCCTATGTTTAACTCACTAGATTCTATGAATTTGTCTTCCTAATTTTCTCTCTTCATAATTCAATAGGTTTCAATATTTCTCAATTATAAATATAATTTGTGCTAAGTTACACATTAAATCCAAAATAAATGCATGTTTAGACTTGTAATTCAATTATTTTGGATCCTACATTCAATGATTAATCTAATATTGTACTCAACTTGTATGTCAAAACCTTCAAGCTGTAGCTTGCTTTCCCTTAAAAAATATCTTTTCAAATCCTTTGAATGATAATGTTAAAAGAGTAAATCACTATGTTTAATTTTATATTTTCCTTAATGATTTTAACCTTGTTCAATCCTAAAATCTCAAGAACCTTTCCAAGTTTTCTTCTCATCCATAATTAATTTTTAGTGTATCAAGGATATAAATTTATCTTTGATTTTTCCAAAAATACATTTGTTTGATTCTTCAAAAAAATATCTAATTCAATTTTATTGTTATAAAGTGGTGTAATCTTGAATTTAATATTTATCCACTAATTAGTTTATTCCTCCAAATCCTATAATTATATAACTTTGTAATGTAATATTTTCTCAATGTTTATTTATTTTTAACATTATCATTTAATCAATATTTAATTTTTGAAATATTCAAACATACACAAAATAATTTAATTTTAAAATAATTAGTTTATTAAGTTAGGGATGCTAGATGTTTCTCACTTCTTAATTCAAACATAGTTCCACCTTCCTCCTTTAAAATGTTCCTCAAGCATCATAAGTTTGAAACACCTTAGTAACAATGCAGAATAAAATAAAATTTTGCACGAGTAATTTGATTCATTATTCTATCACATGTTGAAACACATTTACACTCTAAATGTAAGCATACAAATGATCACAATGTCAAACACATTAGTCTAACCATGAAATAATTAAGGTTTACATGTCCAAATTCACAATACAAGGAAACACAATAAATCAAATAGTTTCACATTTACTGATATTACCCATTTCTATCATCCCCTCTATGAGAAAAATCTCTAATTCAATCTTGCTCCATATATTCTATTCTAGTATGCACATTTGGTAGCTCTAGCTCCACATGTGAGTATATGTAGTCTTCTTTTGGAATCATATAACGCACTACTCAAATAATAATTATTGGAAATTCATGTTACAATTCTTTGTGGGTTAAACACCTTCCTAGAAACTAACTTTTAATAATTTATACTTGCTGGAACAAAAACTATACCTTGCAATACTAAAATTTACTGGTGAAGCAGAAAAGGGATTCATTTTCATTTAGTGAGGCTCTACATTTCGTTTTGGTCGCGAAGATGGAGGATAATCCTCCTCTTTCATCAACGCCGCAGGAATGGGTGTGTGGAAAGTGTGACAAGAAGTTCGCTATCAGGACCTCTGACAACGTGCGCCAGAAGACCCAAATACATAAATCAAAATTAAATATATGTTTTGAAATGGAAATTTAAGCAATAATAAAAATCTCCCATGCAAAGACTGATGTAGTAGATGCAATAATTGTTTGTAGAACACTCTTTGCATTTGTATCGTACAAGCGCATTCTTTCAAGGCACATTCAGTGCCTTGGTCTTCGCTTTTATCGTGAATGTAGAAAGCTCTGGTTATGATGAGTTCCCCACAGTGGACAGATGCATAACCTCATGAAAACTTCATTGGCAAATCTGACCCTTAGCCATGGTATGCTCGTGGCATGGGAAGTAGGCTGCAAAGGCAGCGATGGAGCTGCATTGAGGAGAGCACGCAGACTGATTGACAGAAGGCCCTCAAGAGATCTCATCTCATGGAGCGAAATGATTGCAAGATACGTACAAAATGGCCTTGCTGAAGAGGCTTAAGAAACTATTAAGCAATTGGTATTGGCATAAGTATGGCCCAATTTTTTGTATAATTAGCAGTGCTTTTCACAGTGTTGAAGACCTTGTCATTTTCTAAACATTAATAATATTGAAACTAAATATTCCATGGAGTCCCACTACCTGGGATTCTTGTATAGTAAATCATAAGACCTCTGATAACGTGCACCAGAAGACCCAAATGCCTGAATCAAAATAAGAAATCATAGTAAAGAAAGATTAAATATGTGTTTTGAAATGGAAATTTATGCAATAATAAAAATCTCACTCATGCAAAGACTGGTGTAGTAGAGGCAATGATTGTTTCTAGAACACTCTTTGCGCTTGGATCGTACAAGTGCATTCTTTCAAGGAAAATTCGGTGGCTAGCTCTTGTTTTAATCGTGAATGCAGAAAGCACTGGTTATGATGACTTCCCCACAGTGGACAGATGCATAATCACGGGAAGAGGAGGATAGACGATGGTGATAGACTTTCTTCATTAAAATTTAAATATAATGACAAGTTAGCATTATTAAGTTTGAACAATCTTGAAGAGCTACTAGTCTAATTATGATATACTATGTTATTTAAATGAGTTAAAATTCTAACCGAATGATTTTCACTCTCTATCATGAATTTAGGCTAGGATGCTTTTATTAAATTGAAAAATAAAACTGCAAGATTAAAATCATATTTTTTTTATAAAATATGAGTAACAAGTTTAAATCTTGTTAAAATATGAGTTCTATATATGAAGATGATAGAGCCTCACACATGTATATATGAGAACCCACATACAAAAATGTAATAGGCCCACATATATAGATGCAACAAGTTAATAGAAAACTATCTCTATTGTTATGGTTTCCTATTATTGTTAACTAGAAAACTGAATTAGGTACGCTTTCAATTAGACAAGTCAAGTCAAAACATAAGTTTTACTAAGGTAATTTTTACTATTTTTAACTGTTTTTGATAAAGGAATAAACAGGTTTTACAGGGGCCTAAAATCACAAAGTTTACAGAACAGAGGAATAAGCGTTAAAGAAACCAAAACAAACAGGCTGCAAAAAGAAAAGAGCCTGGGAATAAAAACAACCACCAACCCAAGGCCAGCAAGGGCCATCAAAAGAACCCAACCAAAAAGCCAGCAAAAAACCCGCAAGTAACCTAAGGATTTAAGAGCTTCAGCAGCCTCGGCTTCGAGATTGTGCATATCTTGTGTGCCCTTCTTCAAGGTCTAAACCATCTGGGGTGTAGGAGGAGTCTTCCTCTTCATACTAGCTCTCGTTCGCTTAGAGATACCTGCTTCCTCAAACCTGTTTTTATCCTTATCAGCTTCCAAATCCACAATCAGAAACCCCTTATGTGAATTTTCCAATTTCTCAGCCATTGCATTAATAATAATGGCATTGTGCTTCACCATTCTATAATTATGTTTGTAAATTATGTTAGATTTTGATAAAATAATATTATTTTATTTTTGGTTGATGATATCAATTCAAAATCCTTCTAATATTCATGGCACAATGGAGGTGGCCATTGTGATAAGTTTATTCTCAATTCATTTGATATAAGTAATAGCTCTATTAGTAAATTTCGTATTCTAATTCTTGTTTTATCCCATGTCTATTAGTGTAAATTTTAATGATATTTATCTTTAGTGTATTTTGTTTCTTGATGCTTCTCACAAGGGGTGACAAAATTAGTTCATGAACTTACCCTTCAAATAGATGAAGAAATGAAATGAATGATTGGTGACAATTATCAACTTATGGTAAGTGATTATTCACTTATAAGTCATTGTTTATTTTGTTTTTTCTATATTAATATGCATATATTTTTATTAGGTGTGTTGGAAATATGGAGCCTTGCAACATGAGCATGAAGTGTATATGGTTTGATCTTGTTTTTCCTATGTTGTCATTGATGTCAACATGGTGACAACTATACAGGAAGCTTACTTGGTCTATTGGAAGCTATTATCTACTCGAAGTGTTCTTTACTGATGAACCAGTGCGTTGGTTTTTGAGTTTGGAACTCACCACAAGAAAATATATGACTCTAATATCTTAACCATGTTATTATGACTCATTCAAATAGCTATATCTAGAATCTTTAGAATTTTTGTGTCAAGAGTAGAAAGCTATCATTGACAGAGTTTAACTCTGTACACTATAGTTGTTTCTCTTCTTTGCATATTAGTGTGAGAGACTTTGCATTTTCTTAAGAAGAACATTCTAATGTTGTGGTTCTAATGGTAGTCTCTCTAATGGTAATGTGATGAGAAACTGATGTAATATCGGATCTGGAAGGTGTTTGCTTTGAGAAGAGTATGTTGATTTAGAGTTTTTGTGTTTAGGTCCTAGTCTTGGCCGACCTAACATATGACATGCATTAAAAATATTGAATATACTTTGAGGATGTTTTCTATAAATCTATGCCAACTTGATATGATGCAATACATGGATAAAAATGTTTTAAATCATATATGGTGCCAACAAGAGTGTTTTTAATTGGGTTGTTTTCATCTAATTAGGCCCACCTAATTGATGAATGAGATATACTTTCATATATATGTAAGACTGTTTGAAGGAGAAAGTGTGTAATGATATGAGATGTTGAGTGAACATGTGAAGGTGTAAGTATGGGAAGGAGAAAGAAGATAGGTATGGTCAAGTGCAAAGAGAATTAAGGATTATTTGAATATGTGAGTCTAAATGATTTATCAATTGAGGATCAGAACAAAATTGTTGAGTGACTGATGTTCAAAGCAATACTTCTTATTCAAAGCTTCATTGAATGCACAAAGAAGGTGTATTCCATCAGTTCATACCTTTGGTAGTGAGCCACACTAATTGTATCTTGATGGTTATCCATCTTTTGTATTTGATTTGTGAGCCTTTCAGGGATAGTGAGTCCTGGTAGTGATCCATGTAATATCTTGTATCCAAATATAATATATTGTGAGCTAATCCTCACCGTGGTTTTTCCCATTTTAGGATTTCCACATAATAATCTTAGTGTTCATGTGTGTTGATGCATTGTCTTGTTTCCATGTTCTCTCTTGTTGATTCAATCATGGAATACTGATTCACCCCCCCTCAATATTCCTAATATTCAACAATTGGTATCAGAACCTGGTTCCTCTAAAGAAGCCTAATAGCTTGAGGAAGGTCCCAAATTTTGAATATAATTTTTTTTCCTCCAGAAGTGATCTTTGTTGGAAATTTAGAAGAAAATAAAGATCTAGATGATAAGTTGAAGGAAGCAAATGATTATATTGAGAGTCTGAGGAGAAGATATGAAGAAGCCTGTGATCAATAAAAAAGGGAACGTGATTTTATCACCAAACTGCTACAAAAATTGGAAGAAAAGAAAAGAATTGAAGATTGTCAGAAAGTTGAAATTCAAGAGAAGATGGATGAATGTGTAAAGATCAACCAAGAAATGAAAATTTGGAGATTAGATTTGGAAAAGGCTAAAAGATTCAAGGATAAATTCAAGGAAATCTCTGCAATGCTTGATGAGTTGATTATTTCTCAGAGCCTTGTAATGGATAAAAGAGGTTTAGGGTTTCAAGAGGGATATAGTTCAAAAATGAAGCAATCTCTTGACAAGAAGACTCGGTGCAAAGATGAAAAAATAAGGACCTAAGAAGCTATACCAGAAGGACTCCCATCAGATAACCTAATGCTCAAAGGTACTTATCTTCTGATGATGTCTATTATTCTTGAAATAAATTTGGACATAGGGAAAATAACTACAAAAGTAGAATGAATGATACTTTTATCATTCTCTGGAAAATGCTTTAAGTGTAAGAAGTTTGGACACAAGGCTAATCAATGCAACTATAGTTTGAATAAAAGAAAGTATGGAAGGAAGAATGTTGCTTACTATGATTACAATAATTTGAAACATTCTACTAGAGACTGCAAAAATAGAAGGCTAAAAAATATCCATCTAGAAAAGAAGCATGAATCAATCATTGATCCAAAATAAGTAAGAAAAAATATGAAAAGAATCGAGAGAAAGGAAGGAGAATTTAATCAAGCTAAATCAAGATCATCAGTTTCATCTATTTCGTCCTTTGGTGCAGATACACCCGTCAAATTTTGAGTCGGGTAGTAACTAAGGGGGAGCAATTATCAGAAAATTTAATAAACCTCTCATTGATACATAATGTCACATCATGACATAAGTATATTTAATGTGGTAACGAATTCAAGGAATTTTTTTTAAGACAACATGTGTGAAGAATGAAGTTCATAAATTTTGAAAGGATGAAAATGTACACGGATTTTGAAGTGATCTATCTGTAATTTGAAGCATTTATTGCAAAAGAATTCGAAATGAAAGAAATAAATTTAGAAGTATTGCACTCAACAAAAGGAATTTGTGAATGCTGAGAAGTGTGCAGAGGAAGTTTAAAGAAAGCAGATTGATAAATCAAATTTTCAAGTTTTGGTGAAGAAAGAGGAAATCAAAGTGGATTCAAAGCATACTCTAGAAGTTGGACATCTAATCCTATTCTTTGTTGGAAATTACAGAGAATATATTGGTGCATTCTCTTGTATTCCTCCCAAAGTGTTACCCACTGAAGATATGTATACATACATCTATAGTAAAATTGAGGAAATATCACCGGTTCGGTTAAGCATCCTATGGAATAATAAATTGGAAAAAAATCATGATGTATACAAAATATTAGTTGAGAAGAAGTTGGATGTATGGCAGAAAGCCCCTCTGTTTGAATTCGACAAGAAATATATTCAAATAATTTTGAGAAGGATTCATGATGAATCAATGTGGATTGACGAAGCAAACTTGATAACTAGAGAAGTAATGAGAGATATAACTGGTTTGTGTTCCTATGGACCAGTTCCCAAATGGAAGTCTATGAATGAACAATAGATAATTTTGAGATGATTGGTGAAACCCTCAAAGGAAAAGAACTTGTTTTGAGAATAATTGAAGATCTGTTCATTAGGTATGATGTGATGGTTATTGGTCACAAAGTTTGCTTACCAACTAGTGACTTCACAGTCTCTACTGCTATTGTTCAAACTGCTATTGATATGGTTAGGAGCGGTATGGATTATGACAAAGAAGAAAAAAAGTGGTTAAGAAAGAAAGAGAAAGAAGGGGAGAGAAAAAAAGAGAATGGAAACACAATTTAGGGAGAATAAGAAACAAATCTTGATATAGAGAAAAGTGGGAATAAAAAATGAAATAAGAGAGAAATTAGGAATATAATAAAAAAATAGAAAGAGTGAAAAAAGATAAACAAGATAAAATAAATAGATAAAGAAAGGTAAATAAATAGAAGGAAATACTAAGATACAATTAGAGAAAGAGAGATCTAAAGAAATAACATGAAAAATAAGAGTTAAAGAGAGGGGGAGAAGGAAATACAAAGAGAATGAAAGAGAAATAACAAGATAGAACATTAAGAAGGGAAGAAAATAAATGCAAGAGATTAGAGATATGTATAGAGATGTATAGAGAAAGAAATCAAGAGAAAATATGAAAAATATAAGGATAAAAATAGAGAAACATATAAAGAAATAGATAAAAACAAGATGAAAAATATAGCAAAAATGAAAAAGAAAAAGAAAAAGAGAGACAAAGAAAGAAAAGAAGAGGCACAAATAAAGAACAAAAGAGAGACAAAGAAAGAATGAAAAATATAAAAAGGAAGAATGAAAGACAAAGACAAAAACAAAAGGAGTGAAATAAGGAGATAAAAAGAGAAAGAGTTAAAAATATAGAGAAAATGAAAAAAAGTGGGGTAAGTAGAGTGGATGAAAGAAAGAGAGATACAAAGGTAAAAGAAAGAAAACAAGGCTAGAAAGGGTGAAAAAAGATAAAAAGATAAATTTATCTAGAGTGATTATAAATGGAGAAATAAGAAATAGAAGATAAAATAAGGAGAGAAAAAGAACAAGAGAAAAATAGAGATATAGATAAAGAGAAAGTAGAAAGATAAGAAAACAAAGTGAGAAGATTCAAAGAAAGAGAGGGAACGAGAAATACAATGATTAAAAAAGTGTGATAAAGAGAGATAAAGGAAAAAAGAAAGAGAAAAGGCATAATAAAAAAAGAAAAAAAAGCAAATAGCAAGAAAAAGATAAATATATATCAAAAGAGAAACGAAGAGAAATAAAGAAAATTAGGGAAAGAAAGGATAATACACAAAGATAAAAGATAGAGCTACATTGAAATATATTGAGAGAAATAAATAGATAAACAAATTATAAAACAAATGAAAAAGAGAAAAATAGAACTATAATAAATGAAGATAGAAGACATTATTTGAGAACTAAAAGAAAGAAAAAGAATAAAATATAAAGGTATACAACATAAAGGGGGAAAAGGAAGTGAGAAATAGAAATTTAAATAAATAGAAAAATTTAAAAAGGGGAAGGAAAGAAAGAAAAAATGATAGATATAAAGTAGTATTTGAATAGAGAGAAAAGTAAATACAAATAGAAGGAAATAGAGAGAGTAGGTGTTGGTAGGTGGGGTTGGCATAGAATGAGAAAAGAATGAAATATTGAGAGAGAAAAGAAACTTAAGATAGGTATATAAAGAAAAAAAAAGGAAATAAAGGAAGGGAGAAAGATAAAATAAAAGAGACAATGATATGAACTAAGAAATATATATAGAGAAAGAAAAGGTAGATGAAAGTGATGGAAAAAAAATGTAAATAAAGTAAAAGGGAGAGAAAAGATTAAGAAAGATATAGTGAGATGAAAAGGAATGCATGAGAGATAAACAAAGATAGAGTCAAATATATTTAGAGAATTAAAGAAATACAAACAAATGGACAAAAGAAAAAACATAAATAAAGAGATTAGAAATAGAAAGAAAGAAAGATAAAAGTAAAGAAAAATGTAACTAAGAGGTAGGGAAGAAGAGAAGAAAGAGGATAAAGAAATAATAGATAAAAGGAAGCCTACACAGGTAGCATAGTTGGCATGAGTCTTGGGTTTTCTCCCCAAGGTATTGGGTTCAACTCTGAGGCCCGATTTTACCAAATGCATATGACTTGCATCCTCAGGGGACTAGTCTCGCCTCTCACCTCAGTTCCCCCCTCTCGATCCCCAACTTGGCAATAACTAAGACCAAGGCAAGGTTGGTTGCATCCCCAAAGGACTAGTCTTGCCTCAACTTGCCCCTCTCGGACCCCAACTTGGCAATAAGTAAGATGAAGAAAAGGTTGGTTGGTTGTTGGGATGAGTCACGGGGATAACTCGCCTCTCGCCTCAGCTCACCCCTCTCAATCCCCAACTTGGAAATAACTAAGACCAAGAAAAGGTTGGTTGCATTCTTAGAAGACTAGTCTCACCTCAGTGTGCCCCTCTTAGTCCCCAACTTGGCAATAAGTAAGACCAAGACAAGGTTGGTTGGTCATTGGGCCAAGTTGCGAGGATACCTCTGGGACAACAAAAAAAATAAAAAATAAGGAAAATAACACATAAAGTCAAAATGAATTATAGAAAGAAATAAGAGCTCAAAGACAATAAATAGAAAACTAATCTAATCAGATTTTTAGGTTTTCTTACCTAGACCGCGTAGTAGGGATTGAACCCACAACCTTGATATGCTGAAGCTACTGATAACAGCGAATGGAATGAGTGGACTTGGCTCATTTATTTCCTCTTGGGAAGGAAAATGCAGCTCTGAGGGTGCAATTACATGGTAAGGTAGTTGAACGTTTAAAAAAAATTGATAGTTCTGCACATTTTTGAATGCCCAAAGGACTTCAAATCCCATTTTAAAAACGTCAGGAATAAAAGAAAAATGTTAATTCAAAATATAGTTTAACTAGATGGAGTAGTCGTTTGGTTGGATTGCAATGTGAATTCAAAATATAGTTTGTGTAATTTTTCTTTTACATTTCTTTTCCTTTAACGTTTGGTTCAAGTGATTTCTTTGTTGCCACTGACTGCTTTTTAAGGAATAAATTTATCGATATTTAAAATTGTAGTTATTAAAATTTAATTTTAGATGATTGTGGTTCAAACTAGTAGTTTAATTGGTAAAGATGATGGTGTATTATTTTATTTACGGGCAAGTGCACGAAGTTGGTCGCACTTTTGTGGCCAAATGGGAAAAAAAGGGGAAACACATAATGCGCTCGCATTATAACACGAGCGCGTTATGTGCTTTTAAAAGAAAAAAAAGTGAAATGTGTATCATTTTCTTTTCACTATTTCTCAACTCTGCCCGTGGCCAAAAACCCTCAATTTCACGCTCGCGGTCTAGGAGGAAGGACTTCTGCAAATTTTATCAAGAACAGTTGGATTTTGTCTACAAATATGGTGCCACAACGACGAAGAGATGCAGGAGGTAAGTATTGTTTACTATTTGTTTTGAATTTGTTAGTTTGAAATTGATTTTATTTGTTTTAGGTTAGATTTGATTGTTTTTTTTTAAAATCTGTGGGAAATCCTACAAATCCTCAACAAGAAGAGGAGGTAAATCCTCAACAGCAAAATCCTCAACAAAATCAACCTCCCCCACCATTCTCTCAATTCCCTCTTGGCACTCAAGAAAATTTGAGTGAAATTGAGAACAATAGAAAACAACTTGAGGATCTTATCAATAGGTTTAGTGATCCAAATGCTTCCACCATAGAAAGAATGCTTCTAGCAAATTCATTGAAAGACATGTTAAAAAATTAGCTGCAATCACCCAGCAAATATCTAGATGGCAAGATAGGAGGCAAACAGCTAGGGCATATTATGCAGACAAATTATCATATAAACAAGTAAAAGATTTAAAAATTACTAAAGGTGATCTGTGCTCTCTATTCACTGACTCTAAAACAAATCAAAATCTTACCCTCAATACAAAGAGGTTTCCTATTCATTGGTGCTACCACCAAGAAATTAAGAACTATTTTTATGAAAGATGGTATATGGTCTTTGATTACCCACCGTGCAATAATTGTGAAGTACCCCAATATTTTCTTAAGAAACTATACAATGAGTTTGTATTGAACCAAATCCCAAATTATTTTGATATGAGGGAGTTCCAGGGGAGAGGTGGGGGGTCAGCTCAGGATAGGCCTGGTGCACATCTGGATCCTATGTGGCAAGGGAGACGACCTCTCGCTAGGCCGCCTTGTGAGCAGATTGTGATGCCTATCGTTGCAAAGGAGAGTGCCGACATAGAGACATTGCAGGCGATCACAACTTTGACCCAGAGTGTCATCCATCACACTAGCCCTATTGTACAGCGCCATCTAGGGGAGTCTTCAGGTGGTGGCCTTCGAACCCATGTGTGTCAATCTTGCGGGGCGACTTGTTCGTATGACCCTATCGGCACTCAAGAGGGTGCTACGCAGGATCCATATGCTACTACACAGCCTGATCCGTATGCATCTATGGGGATGGAGAGGATGGCTGACATTTTGCATGATGCATATGTCATTGACACTCAAGTAAAATTCAGCATGTTCATTGAATTTAATTTATTAAAAAGTGAAATGCAAGATTAACTAATTTAGTTTTATTATTTTAATAAAATTGCAGGGTCACAGTGTAGAGACTAGATACACTAGTCATCCACCTACTTATTTTTGCAGTACACCTATCAGTGGGGTATGTAAATTTAGTAAACAATTATAAATTTATTACATGTGTTAATAGCATTGTTTTACGAACAGTATTTTAATATGTGATTTTGGATGTTGAACAAGGTATTGTTGGAGGTTTCAAGGAAACACCTCCGAGTGCCAGTAGACTTGATCAAACGTTCACGGAGGTAATATAGAATTTAAAGAGAACTTAAGTAATGAATTCTAAGTTTAATTGATTTGTGTAGTTTATATTCATATTGTTGACCTTAAGTTGCACTACATAGATCATTCAAAATCAAAGCATTGTAACTTCAAATTCGATAACTAATAATCAGAAATATATCTGTTTAATACTTGTACTCAAAATTTTGTTCATTAGATCTCATACATTATAAGTCATCACATGGATCGCTATTGTAACTTTTTTGTGATTGAATAATTTGTTGTTTTATTTTTTAGATTTTGGTGACAGAAACACCACCAAACGTTACAAGGGCAATGGATATTGGTGTTTCCTCTACTATACAATCTTCAATGGCTCTAATAGGGGAGGTATGAGGCAAATTATTAAATTTCAATTTACATTCATTGTTATAGATGAACGAGTTCTAGTGAAAAATCAAACCATTATTGATTCGTAGTTTAATTCCTATTTTGATGGTTTATACAAGGCTTGAGCACGCCTGAGCATCGGCGTGCAAATATTTCCATCGAGGAGAGTAATCGTGAGATGGACGTAAGTGATTATTTTGTTAAATATATTAATTTTTATAATGTAATTTCTATATATTAATGTATTTACTTCTTATTGTTACAGTTGAAACTTCACCAGAAGCTAAACACTAGGAGGAGCAACAAGAGCACTCCTCAAGCATAGCAGAAATGGGTGACAGACTTATCGCCATCGGATCGCCCAGCAAAGGGAAAGAAAATTGTATTTGAACCAGAGCATGGAGAGAAATTAATTTTGAATGCACATAGCCCTTTGTTGTATGCCTACATGGAAATTTTGTACATATTTTATATTGGATATATTTGACATTGAATGCCTATATGACATTCTCGTAAGCCTATATGGCTATTTTGTAACTATATTTTATACTTATATTGACATATATTGATGTATGCGTACATGGCTATTTGCTTAATACAAATCTTTTTATCGATGGTGTCCATATTTGCAAATTATAAATTCATGGTTCAATAGATATGAGTTACGTGTATTCAAGTGTATACTTTACAACTTACACACACATATATTTTTTGACTTACGTGTGAACATCGAAAAGTGTGAAAATTTTTGTGTTTGGAAGTCAAATGTAAGCCAATTTTGCAATTCTCAGTTCTTGCATACTCGATCTTATGGACTTATTCCTTCCTAGCACATATTGTGAATATTTCTTTGGTGCGAAATAGATTCCTCATTTTTGAACCACTCATAGCAAAGAGATTCACAATAAGACTTTAGCATTGGAACACTACTCCATACTTCTCTTGTCCATAAAGGATTGAAAATTCTTAATTTGATGCAATGATAGTGTGAGATGAGAATTTATATAACCATGCCTATTTTGAAACTTCGCATCTAATACTGCATCAACAAGAACTTAAGAAGTGTTGCATAAGAGTGTTAGGTTTGATAGGCCTTCTCTTCCCTAAGGGAGGAGAGCCTGCATCTTGAATTTTGAACAAAATTTTAAGAAGCAAACATTTTACCTAAAAGCTTGAAACCTAGATGACATATTTGGATAAGTCTATCTTGAAAATTATCAATGCGTTCAAACTCTAAAGGAGATTCTCCCTAAAAAGCAAACTTTACCCTTTTTCCCAAGGAAAGAAATTGCAACAAGTTGCATGTGATTTATCGTATTTCTTTCTCACAGTTCCTAGTCAATCATTCATGGCTCAGGATAGTTCCGTTCCAAGGCAAGGACACCCAAAAAATCACTGAGATTCTTCTACGATCTGCAAGAAAAAGGTTTTGGCTCTTTCACAATATAAATAATTATGTAACACATTTGTTTTCTTGTTTTCCTTCAACACAAAAAAATGTTCACACTTTTCAAATTGATCAATGATCAATAATGGCTGATTGTAAACACTTGACATTTTTATGTTTGAACTTTAATTTATAATTTTGGATCATGACATTCGAGTAGATCACTAATATTTTAATATTTCACTGTGAAAGTGGTGGTGTATTTTTGCTATGTTATTTGACTATTAATATGGTGGTGTATTCTGAACTTGATTACTGCTACAAATATGTATATATTTTTTATTTTTATATGTTTTTGTATGACTGAACCCAAAACTAATCCAACCCCAAAAAAAAATTCCCGAACCGGCGAACCGGGTTCTCGAACCCGATCCCGAACCCAAAATTGAATCAGTAACTTAGTAAAAAATAGATTTTTGTAGTTTATATTCATAACGTTGATTACATTGCATTGCACATCTTTCAAACTAAAAGCATTGCTTCACGTTTCATAACTAATAACTAGATGCTGATATATGACAAAATTTCAATTACAATATAGTTTTTACAAAGTCAACCTAAGCAGTTATGCAATTACTTTACATTGCATAACAAATAACTAGGAGCAGCTGCCAATTGCATTTGGTTGTCATGGTATTCTATGAGACCACATTTCTTTGAGGCATTTTTTCAAACAGTTCACTACCTTGTCTATACTACCACATTTTTCATACATGTCTACCAAAGCATTTTGTCAAATAGTTCAAGTGTTGCCCTATTGCTATGGCTGAAAGCCTAAAACAAGTGCTTTCGAACAAGCTATGGATGCTTGGAAAAAATCTATTAAAAGCATAATAGTAATCAATATCATAGACAAGGCAGTGAACTCTTTAAAAAAATGCCTCAAAGAAATGAGGTCTCATGACCTAATGGAATGCCATGACAATCAAATGCTTTTGATTGTCATGGCATTCCATCACCATGAGACCTCATTTCTTTGAGGCATTTTTTCAAAGAGTTCATGCCTTGTCTATGCTAACACATTTTCATACATGTCTATCAAAGCATTTAGCCAAACAATCACTTCCTAAGGCTAAGTGGATAAAACTGGTGTAAGCTAACAGCTATGGATGCTTAGAAAAAATCTATCATAGCATAATAGTAAGCAATAGCATAGACAAGGGAATGATCAGCTTGGAAAAAAAATGCCTCAAAGAAATGTGGTCTCATGGTGGTGGAATGCCATGACAAGCAAATTGTTGATTGTCATGGCATTCCATCATGAGACCACATTTCTTTGAGGCATTTTTTCAAACAGCCCACCGCCTTGTCTATGCTACTACATTTATCATACATGTTTACCAAAGAATTTATCAAACAAATTTTTGTTGCTATGGCTAAAAGCCTAAAATAGGTGCTTCAAAAATCTATGGATGCTTGTGGAAAAAAAATCTATCAAAGCATACTAATAAGCAATAGCATAGAAAAGGCAGCAAACCTGCTTGAAAAAATCCTCAAAGAAATGTGGTCCTTTGGTGATGGAATGCCATGACAATCCATAGCAATTTTCTTGTCATGGCATTCGTCATGCCATCCCATCACCATGAGACCTCATTTCTTTGAGGCATTTTTTCAAAGAGTTCACTGCCTTGTCTATGCTAACACATCTTTCATACATGTCTATCAAATCATTTAGCCAAACAGTTCATTGCCTTGCTACTATGGCTAAAAGCCTAAAACAGGTGCTTTCGAACAAGCTATGGATGCTTAGAAAAAATCTATCATAGCATAATAGTAAGCAATATCATAGACAAGGGAATGAACTGTTTGAAAAAAATGCCTCAAAGAAATGTGGTCTCATGGTGGTGGAATGCCATGATGGTGCAGGAGCACCCAAGCTCCTTGAGGATCATTTGGTGAGTCAGGAGATGGCAGGGGTCTTGAAGGCCTATAAACCTTTCCAGAGCATCAATTATAGCATTTTGAATCCTATAATGGCATTTGGCATGGATGAGTGTAACAGGAAGATCAAAATTCCTAAGGGTCCTGATAAGGACCATAGGACCAAATTGACTTGTAAATGGAACAATGATGTTCTAGGAGTTTAAATAGGTATATGATGTTTTAATTAGGTTAAATAAGGTTGAATGATTATATGTAATATTTTTGGAAGCTTTATAGTTAATAGGAGTTAATAAATTGCAATGTTGGAAATTTAAATTTTTGAAATCCAACTTTGGGTGGAAAAGTGAGTTTTAGGAGTTTTAATCACAATAATGTAATAAAATCAATTCTAATCAATTGGGATAGTTGTAGGATGAGTCTATAAGCCTGGAGAAATCATTTGTACGGAGGGTTGGCTAATATTGCAAGTGTTGTATGGACTGCTATAGAAAATCAATAAAAACTTCAATCTTTTTGCATTTTCTTGAGTTTTTTTTATGAATCTCTGATTCCTTTTGGTGTCATGCTCATTTGGATGGTTTAAGAGCTTGTATTTACATGAATTTAACCTTTTGAATGACCTGAATAATGTTAGGAATCAGTTTCTTGTGTTATATTGCTGACTGTCCTCAAAAAGTATAGATTTTTCACTAGTTTTAAGAGTCTTCATGAATAAATGATCCATTTCAAGGGAGAGTGTGACTGAAAACTTGTGAAATGGATCATATCTAACTTTTATTATATATATATAACAAGTTATTGTGCAGGAAAGAGTGATTCTTGGGTGTACACTGAGTTTTAGCAAGGAAAAGGGCATGAAAATGGTGCCTAAAGTGTAGCAGCAGGAGATCTACCTTAATAAGGGGTATATTTCTAAGTTGAAGGTGTTTAGATATGTTGATTTATTGGTGAAAATTCCAAGAGAAGGTTCTGGAAGTGTTGGGAAAGCTAATTTTCAAGAGGCCCTAGTTTTGGACCAATTTATTGAGGTTTTTGTGATTTAGGGTGTTGAGGGTGTCAAAGAAGACTAATACCTTGAAAATATTTGGTTTGGGAATATTTTAAAACACTTTTGAAATTTTCATAGTCAGGGGATAAGTTTAGAGAGGAGTTGCTTTGAAAAAGTGGGCTAATTAGGCCTTAAATTTGAGCAAACAGCAGATTTTGGTAGGTTTGATCCAAAACAAGTGCCATAAATAATTTGATATGTTGTGTATCATCATAATCACATCCGAATCAGTCATTATATTGAGGATTCCTTTGGGTAAGTTGAGTGAAAATTCAAAAAACCATCACTAGAAGCCTAGTTGGGCTAGAAGCCTAGTCAAGGTGCAAAAAGTGAGTTTAATCTAAGACAGAGGTTTGGGGCTTTGAAACCATTCAATACAAGTTATTTTTAGTTCCTTGAGATCACTCCAAGGTTTTTGGTCCATTAGGAAAGCATATAAGTTATAAGTGCACTATTGAGGCTTGTCTCCATCAGGGTGCCTGGAAGAGTGTTTGAGATTGCATCATTGTAATCCTTGAAACTTTGAGTTTTGACTAAAGTCCCATCCCCTCTGCATCACATGACAAGAAAATTGTTGTGGATTTTCATGGCATTCCATCCATGAGACCACATTTCTTTGAGGCATTTTTCAAACAGTTTGTTGCCTTCTCTATGCTAGTACATTTATCATACATGTTTACCAAAGCATTCTATCAAACAGTTCACTTCCTTTTGCTATGGCTAAAAGCCTAAAAATAGGTGCTTCCAAAAAGCTATGGATGCTTGGAAAAAATCTATCAAAGCATACTAATAAGCAATAGCATAGAAAAGGTAGCAAACTGTTTGAAAAAAAGCCTCAAAGAAATGTGGTCTCATTGGTGATGGAATTCCATGACAATCCACAACAATTTTCTTGTCATGGCATTCGTCATTCCCATTCCATCACCATAAGACCACATTTCTTTGAGGCATTTTTTCAAAGAGTTCACTACCTTTCTATGCTCTTATGAATAGAATTTATTGAAATTCAAGATGCTCTTATAATGTGTGCGCCATAGGTGGTCATGATAAGGTTAAATTCAAATGAATAACTTGAAATTTCCCTCATCAAGCTTCGCACACTTTTTAATGGCTTAAAATCATAATTGAGATTTGTCAAGATCATCAAAATAAGGATGTTGCATTGCTTTTCTGCTTGAGATTCTCTTGGATGGCTCATAAATCTGCATTTTATGCAAGGGGACACCAATCAATGTTTGCCTGGTTACATACAGATACACAAAGTAAAATAAGATGATAGCATTGGCATCAACCAAACTAACGTGGATACAAGTATAAATTAATAAGAACCGTTGTGCATATACTTACAAATTAATCCAATGAACCATCTAGGTCTGCTCTACTCTTTATTGTGTCAAGTATTGCCTCATGGTTAGACTCACAAACCTTCCACAAGGTCTTGTTCAAAGGTCTACCCCCATATTTGCTCAAACGAACATTGGATGCCACGACAAGGTTTGAGTAATGAAGAATCTTACGATGCGTGTCAAATTCCTTAAACAACCAATGTTTAACACTCTTATGTGGGTACCTTCTCAGCCACGTTCCATTAACAACTGAGCCTGTAGGGTATTCAATGTTTTCTCCATCTATAATTGGGGCTTCCAATTTCTTTTTTGCCTCAACACAACGATACAAGTAATAGTCTATACCCTCTTTGTTGTCTTCATCTGCAATAACTGCATAAACATGCCTTGCATTTATATGTGTAGCATATCTCTTGAAATTAGTCAACATTATGAATACAATACAAAGTAAGATAACAATATAGAATTTCAAATACTAAGAAAGTAGATATATTACCTGGTTGAACTAGATTTGATACATGGTCACAGTCAACCGATGATTTCATATGTGTTAGTTCCAATGCCATCGGAGGGTGATACGTGTGAAGTGGGCTAAGATAACTTGTCAACCATTTGTCAACCCACTCCCCTAACTCACAATCATTCCAGGCTTGCATTGTACATGAAGAACAAAAGTATGCCATCTACGTGGTATCAATACTCCATGAACTCCTCGCGATTTGAGCTTGGCGTGAAAGAGTAACTCACCGATCCTATTAGTGTACAACAACTTCATATGGTGCAATGTTAGTATCATCCATCAACCAAAAATATCTACGAACTAAAGACGTACCTTCATTACCTGGATCCATCGAACCATTACACCACTCGACGATTGACCTTGCATCTATCAACTGTGCACTATCTTTATACTTTAACTCTTCTCGTGCTAATGCTCTTTTCACGCATGCTTCTGCATCGTCATGCTCTCCCTTTCCATGTCTGGCCTCAAAAAAGTTCCACATATGTTGAATATGTGTAGTGAGATGCATCCTGCACAACCAGTAGAACATGCGTGCGTTCTTGAACTGTGTTGCACAGTTATCCGACCATATTATATGCCGATCATATGATATGCCCCTCTAAGCCAAATGATTGTAGATCATCTAGAAGCAACCTTGCACGAACTCTGGAGAATGTGTGCGATCATCACTAATATAAAAGTGATACTCCCTCAATACCTTCCTTTCGTCCTCTGTACTTTCAACTACATGTATGAATGCTATGTGCACAAATATCGAAACCTATGTGGATTTGTAATACTGTGACTGCACCTCACGCGGTCGTTGTAGAGTGTAGTTCTCTACAAATTCAACCACTGATACTATGCTACCAAGTGGAAAGGTGTCCTTGCATAGCTTGAATTATGTATCCAACCATCGGGCTCTATGGGTATGCCTTGTATACTCATACACTAGATTCTCACGAAACATGGACATGAACTGATACACTGGAATCTTCTTATTAACCAACTCACACCTTTTTTCTTCAGACCTATCTTTTGTAGCATATGCCACTGTTTTATACTTCCCGAACTCTACTAGTTTTTGTCCCGCCTCATATGTGTTTTCCATATGTTGACATACTAGCATTCGTTGCAAGCCACCGCAACGCTCGCATGAACCATCCAAGCATGTTGTCCAATAGAATATTTGGCCATCCTCTATTTCACATAAAAATTTTGATAAGAACTTTCTTGAAGATTTTGGTGGGGCTTCTATGCCACAATCCTGCAAAACATTGTTAGTATGCAAATGTAAACATATAGTGTTGGTATGTGGCGACTGATCATGCTATACTGTATAGCCCATGGTATACTATACACCCTAGCCCCCCATCCTCACCGGGGTCCAGGGCTAGGCCGGGCCCTGGGCGGGGGTTCAGGGGCGGCAGCCCTTGAGAAAAAAAATTTTGCCATTTTTTTTTGCGTCGTCAGCGAAAAAGGAAAAATCTCCTAAAAAGAAAGAAAACCGACATTGTAAAACCCTAATTCTGGAAGCTTCTAAAAGCTTGTTAAAAGGGATTGGGATGGGGGTTACAGTATGAAAAAAAAAACGTGATTATTCGCAAGATTGTAATAGGTTTTGCACTGGATAATAAAAGGATTGGATGGCTGGGTTTGGTGGATGTAGCCCAGATTGGGTGAACCACGTTAAATTCTCTGTGTTATGATTTATTCTGTGTATGTTTTAGTTTCTCTGTTTATTATTTAAATCTGCATTTAATTGTTAGATATCTGCCATCTCTAACCCTAACAAGTGGTATCGGAGCGAGTTGTGTTTTGATTATCATCTGTAGCAAGATCTCATGGTTGAGTGGGAGTCTCACGGTTGAGTGGGAGCAATGGAAGACGAGGGTAAGAAGGTTGAGAAGTTTAATGGGCAGAACTATCAGTTATGGAAGATGCAGATGGAGGACTATCTCTATCAGAAGGATTTATGGCGGCCATTGGAAGGGAAAGCCAAGAAACCCGCAACAATGTCAGATGAGGATCAGATCTTGGATAGAAAGGTTCTGGTAGTATTCGGCTCATGCCTAGCACAATCTGGGTGGGTGCTTAATATTTACAACAAAGAAAGACAACTCAAGAGTTGATGCAAACCCTAGAAAAATTATATGAAAATCCTTCCACTTTGAATAAGGTATTTCTTATGAAGCGTTTATTTAATATGAAAATAGTAGAAGGTGGGTCAGTTGATGATCATTAAAATGAGTTTAATACTGTTACCAGTCAATTAACTTCTCCGAAAAGTAAACTTTGATGAAGAAGTTAGGGCTCTTTTGATTCTCATGGTTCTTTGCCTGAAAGCTGGAATAGCTTGGTAATGGCTATTAGCAATTATGTTTCTAGTTCAAATACATTGAAGTTTGATGATGTTGTTGGTGTTATTTTGAGCGAGGAAATTCGTAGGAAAAGCTCAGGTGGAACATCCACATCAGGCAGTGTTTTGAATGCAAAAATTAAGGGTAGAACAAAGGAGAGAGGAAACAATTCTGGAAATCGTGGAAAATCAAAGGACAGAAGGTCCCAATCTAGAGAACAAGAGGGATTGCTGGTACTGTGGTAAGCCAGGTCATTTGAAGAAAGATTGCTGGTCTCGGAAAAATAAAGATGGAGACAACAAGGAAGGAAGCAAAGAGGCAAATGTGGTAAGTAATAAATCTGATGAGGATGCTTTGATTCTTTCCCTTGATAATGCTGATGATTCTTGGGTATTAGATTCGGGGGCTTCATTTCATGCTACCCCCCATAGAATTTATTTTTCTTGATTATGTCCAAGGGGATTTTGGGCTTGGCAATTCTTTATGTTGTGGAGCGGGCCCTTGCTTTGGGATGGCATAAGGTTATTTGTGAGGCTGATTCACAAATCTTGATTAATCTGTTGAATGAGAGAAAGATGTCTGATATTAATTGGCAGTTGGCTTCAGTTGTTCAAAGTATTCTTCAGGTTTGCTCCAGGATGGAGGTGGTTTCTTTTGTTCATATCTCGAGGGAGTGGAATCGGGTTGCTGACTGCTTGGCTAAATGGGCTTCTGAGCATGATACTGGCTAGAAGATTGAGGATTGGATGCAGGTCTCCCCTGAGTTACGTCAGGACTTAGATAGAGTCCTTGAAGAGGATAAAAAGATATTGGAAGATAGTTGATTTTGTTTTTGTTCCTGCTTTGGTGTTCCTTTGGTTTTTTGGGGCTAGCCCCTTAGTTTTGTTGTAATTCTCTCTTTTGATTTTCAATAAAGTTTTTACCCGCTTCTAAAAAAAAAAAAATTCCAAAAGAGCAAGATAAATAGAAGAAATAGCTCACTGTAAATATTTAAATTGTTAATAATGCATGTACAATATGTAAGAGATATAGTTCCATTGGAGCTCAATGTAGTCAATCAACACACTACATACTACACAAATTCTACACTTTGCTTTAAATTCACATTACATTCACACTATACTTGCACACTTTGAATTTAATTACTCTTTATTCACTAAAAAATAAAAAAATATCTTACATTTATATGTACATTACATCCGCAATCATTAATTGGGTCAACCAAATTAGATGTACCATGCATAATATAACTTGTTGGCTCAAGATTCAAACACACACACTTTGTTTATTAATTAAAAACTTGTAACACATCTAAATAGGATAGAGGGGGCCTATAATAAATTTATCATACTGATCAACACTTCCTTTAACTCCACACAACACCAAACATATTAGGTCAGCACCGTAGGTGAAGTGACATAAAAATACACCAACTATTCATCCACAGACTAACACTCAAACCTCCAAGACACTCACCACTTGGATCATGGATACTACTAACACCTATAAACATTCCCTCAAATCTGCATACCAGATATTCTTTCGCATCAGAATGCAAACCATTTCTAACATGTACTCTGTATTGGAAACATTGTCATTGGCAGACCCAATACACTGTCACCAATATCTTTGATACCAGAGGACATAAAAACATGAAAATTTGGATTTAGATTCCTCTAACATACATAACAAATTACCATAGAATGATAGACCAAAATTCTTCAAGGAAGAGTAATTCAGATCTAAAAACTAATACATTGTACACTAAAAACTTATATTTTGGACTTAGCCAAATATTCAACATATTTATTTTGTACCAAATCAAAACTCTTGCATCTCTATACTAGATTTCCATTACCTCAACCACTTATGCTTCACCAGCTAGCTATACATAAATCTTCACATCAAACCATAATGTTTACATCAATGAAAACATTGTATATGCTCATGCTCATGCTCATGTTGCCAAAAAACATGTCAATTACAATCTTCTCAAACTTCCAATAGTTGTTATCATGACAACAATACCTTTTTTAAATTTGAACTCTTTTTATTAAATGACACACTTATAATAGATATTTATGATATTTTATATGAAGTAAAAAATTATTTATTTCACTTGTTAATAAATATATTTATGCTTTTGTATATAACATTCATAGGTTCTCATGTGTTGAAATATGGCCCATCCATCTTGAACAATATTTTTTTATTTTTTATTTACATGTGGACTAGCTATTGATAGTATATAGTATAAATATGTTACAAGAATAAATATTATAACCACAAGTATTATACCTAGAATTAGACCCTGCCTATCTACTAGCCCCTCTTCCCTATCCAATGGGGGTATACAATCACTTTCTCTATATATTTTTTGATTCTTAGCTACTTTTATGATTTTTCAAACAATGTTAAACTTTGAACATTTTCTCAAAGAGAAGTAAAATGTAGATACAAAAACAATAATTATATTTTTTTATTAGAGAAGGTTAGAAGAGGTTCCACATCCAATGTTTAAAAAATCATAATGTATAAGTTCAACAACACTAGAAGCTGCACAAACATAGCCCCATAATGATAAAAAATTAGAACACCACAAAAAAAGATAATTTAAAAGGCATAGCAGACTAAGTAGACTTCATATTATGGAGACTCATAAGAGCATTCCACTCATCCAAAACCAAGTTTAGCATTTTGTTCAACTTTTCCAAAGAAGTTCCTTCATTAATTTTCTTCTCCTCACAAATTTTCTTTAGTTTTTCACTTTGTGCCTCTTCTCCTCCAACTTATTCTTCTTCTTTTGATGATCCTCCTATAGATAATCCATTGAATTCATCAAATATTCCATGACGTCTTTGGTGATATAAAGCAACCTAAGCAAAGAGTCCTCAAAAAGAGAAACCTTATTATCCAATAAATTTATTTTCTCCTCATCACTACCTTGCTTATTCTCATTCCAATTGAACCATATATTTTTGGGCATGAGCCTTATAGGCTACTCTTGCACTCCTAGGATGTTTCACCTAAAAGGAGAGAGATAAACCTCATGAAAAATTAATGTAGTTAACAAATTAGGATGTGTATGATGTTATTTAGGCTAAATGAGATGATTTAAATGCAATTAGGCTAAGTAATTGACTGATTATGAATGAAAAACCTAAGAAATATGCAATGTTTGAAAACACAATGTGATATGCAATCATGAACTAGAAGATAAATGAATGCAAGACAAAAAAGAAGAATCATGAATCAAAGTGCACTTGGGCAGAGAATGAAGAATCTAGAATGTCATGAATGTTGACATAGATCACTAAAAATCACTAGTGGGACTCATTTGCCATTGATTGTGAATCAGTCCTGCTTCTGATGAAAACTTCTAGAAACAGGTTTCTAAGCATTAGGATCTAGAATCTGAAAAAAAAAATATATTTCTAGCCCTAAGGTGGGACTCATTCACCACTGATGGATAATTAGTCCTCTCCAAAAATTTTGTCAAATTAGGGGCCAATTCTGTGTAGAAGTTGAGAAATCCAACTTTACAGACCTCAAAGATCACCTGCATGCAAATAACCTGTCATAGGAAGGAAGAGATGGAGACAAAAAAGAAAGGGTGCTTTGCAAGCTGCAAGAGGGATTGCATTAACTGAATGAAATAATTACAAAGATCAATCCTTAAAAGGAGATCATGCAAAACCTAAAAGTAACCTTAATAGGTAGATATTTAATAATTAATATAATTATTAAATGTCACAATATGCAAACGAAAGTGAAATCTTAAGAGAGGAATAAAGGTAACTTAATTAACATAATTAAGTTAAAAACTTTACTCTAACACCCCCCCTTAAGATGAGAAAGAGTGCAACTACAAACATGTGCAAGAAAACAAGGGTCCTGACAACTAGGCCTAATGAGGTACCTAAATACAACCAAATCTTTGTAAAGTGGAGAAATATAGAGAAAACCTCATGGGAAAAACTCAACTCCAAAAAGAGATGAAAGACATGAAGAACATCACTGATGTAGGAGAAGTTGCAAACAATTGTCAAAAGATGACTGCTATGGTGTTGAAGAACCTCCTCTGAAGATAGGATGATCAGGATCTAGAAGACAACAATCTGCATGAGTGCCCCAAATGACACTACTCGAATTAGATTCCAAACAAAGACAAACACCTGGAATGAAGATACAGATGGCACAAGTACCAATAGTCTAAAAAATAGTGATCAACTGAGAATGGAAGATTCCTTCGAAGGCGAAACCAAGGAAGCATTAGCATGAACAGTATAATACCCCCCCATAATGTTGACTGGGAGAGCCTAATAGATCCACTGAAATATTGTGTAACACCCTGCAGTACATGAAGGAGAAGAAACATCTGAAAGTGCACAAGAAAACCCCTGCAACTAAAAAAGTGATGTGCAAAACAAAGCACACATCCATAAGGCTGGAATCATATGGATCCACTATTGTCATGGAGGGACACTCACTAGACAAAGGTGTGATGGAAAAAACAAAGGCACTACACAACCCCCCCATGGCTTTTATAATACAATGCAAGTATAAAATATGGCACAACCTTATGTGTAAAATCCCCAAAATACATGTACAATAGTGTGTCACTTTATCTCAGTGCGTTTACATATAAGATTGCTTAAAAATGATACTTAAAATTCCCATAAAGGAAAAAAGATTGGAAACACATGAAGAACAACCAAAAATGAAGCATCCCATGAAAAAGAGAAGTTCCCAAGAGCTAATATGTCCAGGTAATTCACCAGAGTGTGCAAACACAGAAAAATGAATAAAATATACCTGGAGTGAAATCTAGAAAAATTGCATGGATGGAATTGAAGAGCTATAAAATATGGTTCCAACATCGCTAAGAGTGTGAAAAACAGAGAAACTGGTCAAAATTTACGAGCTTGGGACTGAAAACAGCTCCTTTGACTTCAATTAGTTATAGAATGGACCAACAGAAAAATTAAGTGATGAGACCCATACCACTAGAAAGTTGACAAAATCAGCTTTCCGACAATATCTCATTTGTGAAAAAATGATATTGTATGCCAAATTTATGGCCTCTAGAAGAAAACAAATCCAAAGGGAGAAAAACATAGTGCTAGATTAAATTTAATGGCCGTATGGCTATCGCAGCAAAAATCCGGGCCTAAATTTGACGACTAAATGATTGTTGCCACACATGCATAATTGGGCTTATTTTGGGAAAAAAATTTATTTTTTTAGGTAAAAAAGAAATTAAAAAAAATTTACAAGGATAAATTTTTTTTATATAATTTTTTATTTTTTTAAAATGTGGTTGGGGGTGGGGTAGAGTCCACACCCCTCCCATTGCCGCTAGCCAGTAGTGCTTAAAGACCACAGCAGTGGAGTTGAAACACAAAGAAAAGTCTTTGAAACCCTTTGCGGTGTAAAATTACTATCGGCAAGGATCTCTTGAGGGCCGAGGGCTATACACCCACCAATTAGGCGAGGGACCCTCAGTGCTATCAAAATTTTCAATACAAAATTTGATTAAAAAATAAAAACCTGCTTTGCCCAATACAAAGGGATTTTTCCAAATATTTTTTAAATTGATTTTTTTTTCAACAAAATTTGTCGCAGGAAAAAAAATTGACGATTTTTTTTAATACCTCGATCTGCTTGTAGATGGTCGTATAGGGCCGTATGGGAAAAAAAATTTTGGCTCAGAAATCAACTAAACCAAATATAGGCAAGTTTACAGTCAATTTTTAGGTTTTTGGCCACTTCAGACGCAACGATGAGGTCCGTTCAAGCTGAAAAAGCTTCAAAAATGAAGGTACCCTCTGGATCTTAGAAAAAAGGCACCAACAAAAACCCTTGTAGATCTCCAAAAAAACTCTGATAAAAGAGGGTATGCCCTAGATCAAGAAAGGAAAACCCCAAACCCTTGAAGCTCCAAAAAATCATTCAAAACACGAATAGGAAGTAGTAGGTTTGGTGCTCTGATACCATATAGAAGTTGAAAAAACCAACTTCAGAGTCCAAGAACACCTACATGCAAAGAGATACCTGACACAGGGAAGAGAATGGAGAAAAAAATAAAGAGAGGGTTTTTAAGCTCTATAATATGAGAGATATATTATCAGAATAATAGAATAAAATAATTACAAAGATCAATCCTTAAAACGAGATTATGCAAAACCTAAAAGTAACCCTAATAAGTAGACATTTAATAATTAATATAATTATTAAATGTCACAATATGCAAACTAAAGTGAAATCCTTGCAGATCTGAGCCCGTGAGTCCAAAAAAACACCGATAGAAAAGGGTATGCCCTAGATCAAGAAAGGAAAACCCCAAACCCTTGAAGCTCCAAAAAATCCTACAAAACACGAATAGGAAGCAGCAGGTTTGGTGCTCTGATACCATGTAGAAGTTGAGAAAGCCAACTTCACAGACCCCGAAGATCACCTGCATGCAAATAACCTGTCATAGGAAGGGAGAGATTGAGACAAAAAAGAAAGGGTGCTCTGCAAGCTGCAAGAGAGATTGCATTAACTGAATGAAATACTTACAAAGATCAATCCTTAAAAGGAGATCATGCAAAACCTAAAAGTAACCCTAATAGGTAGACATTTAATAATTGATATAATTATTAAATGTTACAATATGCAAACTAAAGTGAAATATTAAGAGAGTAATAAAGCTAACTTAATTAACATAATTAAGTTAAAACTTTTACTCTAACATTCTATAGCACTGGATCTAAGCTTATCTTCTTATCGGGTTGACAAAGTCAAATATGCAGAAAATGGACTATAGGTTGTCTCCAAGCTTGAAATATATTTGATTTGAATTGAAACACTTTGTTGACTTCTTGACCACCTTTCAACACCTAAATGCTTGATAAATATGTATACAAAAGTCTGCAAACACACATACAAAATGGGAAAAATGGTTAAGGGATTGGTTATAGGTATTTTCCTTGTTCAAATCCCACTTTGGCAATCAAACCCTTAATGAAGAAATGGAATTAAATGAACAAGGAAAGATGAATGAACAACATGAAAATGTCCTAAAATCACCAACCTTGTTGAAGAAATTTGAAGATATATCAATGGCTACTCCAAGATACTTGATTGCTGCTTGATTGAATGATGCAAAGTGCTTGAATGGATGATTGAATGCTTGAATGAGTTATGAGATTAGGAGATGTAAAATGAGGAGAAAAACACTTATTTATACACACTTGTTCCTTAGTAACCCAATAATACCTCATCACAGGCTGACATGAGGTGATTTTGAATAAAAACCCAAAGGAAAATTTGAAATATTTTAAATTTGGAGCCAAAAGGGAATCATTCGCCACCCATGGTGATTGGGTCCCACCTTGGACTTGTAAGTGGGTGTTGGGAATTATCTTATATTTAGTGTTTTTTATTAGGTTTACATTAAAAAAAACACTTAATTAAGCCTTATAAGGGCATAAAGGGGTCAAATAATCACAAGAAAGGTTCAAATAGTTAAATTAATCCTAGAAAAGCATGAAATCTTGTTGCAAGACTTTACAACACTTCAAAATAGGACTTGATAAGTGATGAAAAGGTGATTTTTAGGTGAATTGTAATGAATAGAGTCTAGAAAAGTGCAGAAATGTTTTACAAAACTTCACAACACCTTCACAAGCCGTCATATTTTGAATTTTAAAGGACCTAATGTGAATGTTTAAGCCACATTACAACATTAAATCAAATAAGAATGGACCAAGCATCATGAATAAAGACCTAAAAGGCCATGAAAATGTCAAGGGAACATTTTTCTACGACACACCAATAATCACCATCGTGCACCTCATCATTTTTATTACCACTTTTGTTGCTCTTTGATGTTTCAAAAGACATGATAGAGTCTAGGACTATATAATGTGAGCTAGTTTTGAAAGAATCCTTCTTAGTAGGATTATAATAGGAAACACAAATGTCATCAGGGGATATGTCCATGAGGATTTCATAGGTAGGGTCAAATTCTTGTAGTTCACTTTCACCAGTAGAGTCAAAGATCACTTCCAAAACGATGGTTTCCATATCTTTATTTTCATTGTAGATTTATTTGTCCTGAATATTGGCTACTACTATTCTCATTGATCTCCTCTCTTACTTTCCTTCTAATTATCCATATTTCCCTCTTCACCTTCCTCCATTCCCTTTCCCTTTTTAGGTCTACCATTTTTTTTTTCCAACATTTTCATGTCTTTTGAAACTTCACCTTCTCTTTTTCCTTCCCTTTTAGATAGATCTCCTAAGGGTGAATGCACTTACAAAAGCATTCTTATGTTGACATTATCTTCTCTTGACACTATTCTCAACCCCTAAGCTATGCCCTTCCCTTTTTTCTCCTTCTCAGTTTAGGATTTCCCTTTCTAGGAATTGTTCGGGGGGTTTTAACTCACTTTATGACCATGGGTTTTAGGTGGGAAAGCAATGCGAACAGTATTTAAAACTCTAAGAGGTTTTTGTCGATAGCTTGAGGGATCCAAAAAGACCATATTTACATTTGGGATCACAAATTCTACTATTGGGTTGGGTTAGAGAATAGGGGGGTTTATGTAGGTTGAATTGGTAGAGACAATAAATTGATCCTTGATTTAGTGGAGGAATATCCTTGTTGAAAATAGAAGCTTCCAAAGAGGTTATAATGTAGAATAGGAAACTACTTAACTTCCTATTCCTTAAATGCACTAACAAATGGAGATAGTAAGTATGCAAAACACTAAAACAACCTTCTAATGTGAAATATTTAATTATGAGCCAGCTTAGCTCATCACAAGGCTTCAAAATCCCCTCATATTTGTATCCATTTTTGAAACGGACCAACTTCTCTCCCTTCCTAATAAAATTATCAATAGAATCCTTCTCACGAGATTTGTGAGTTGTCATAACCTTTTCATACCTAGTAGCTAATTTTGATGGGATTTACTATCATTTCCTCAATCACTAGGAGACCCACACTTCAAATTTTAGCTTCCTATAAGTTCGAAGAGTCTACAAACTTAGTTTGAGAGAATGAAACTATGTCCCCGCATGACCATGAAGTAGTTGGCAACCCGTCCTTTCTCAAAAATTATCCATATGAAAATTTTCTACCTCAAGAGCTCATAGGTGGGAGGTTCAATTCTAAGCTTATCTCCTCCTATCACACTTATTTATTTATTACACCCATGAATCTTTTAGAAACTGCAATCCTTCACAAAAAAATAAGTAGCAAAGTTTTGGTAATTTTAACTGTCTTTTGTGTTCCATGATCTTTGATTGGATTATAATAATTAAACATAAATGAGTATAGAGAATTAGGAGATCATGGAGATAAGAAACAAGAACAAGTGAACAATATGAGCTATTGTATTTAGTTGACCCAGATTATAATGAGTACAAAGCCTGGTATATATAGGCAAGGAAGAGGCAATCCACCTATGATGTGGATTGAAAAGTGCCCCATGAAGTGGAACAAATGAGTTGACAAGTATCCTATAGGTGTCAACCTTGAAAAAACTTGGAGTGTGCAAACCAACAACCTATTTGACAAAGTCATCAACCTTGATGCCAAGTGTTGACTGACCTTTGAGGTGAGATGGAAAGTTATCTAGCCTCAAAAAGGTAGAACACAAGGTTTACCAAATAACTTGGCAACCTCTAAAGGCTTAAAGGTTGCACATTCAATTAGACAAGATGTTGTCTAACCTCAACTACCTATGTACACTTACATATAGTGAATAGATAAATTATTCATTCTAAAAATGAGGCCCTCAAAGGAAATAAATGATTGAAAGATTTTAACTTTAGAAATTTTGTCTTATTTCTCCTTTCTTTTGTGTTAATTAATAATGTAACAAAATCCATAGTAAAAAAATACTTCTAGTTATCACATCATTGTCATTATTGATTATCATTCTATAATCATTATTTATCACTATTTATTATAATCATTTGAGTAAATATTATTTAAATAATATGATCTAATTATCCATTTAAATAAGGAATTATCATTATGTATCATCATGATCCATTATAAATGTTAATTTTAATAATATTTTATTATTTAACTAATATAAACTAATTATCTATTTAAATAAACAATTATTATTAAGTATCATCATTATCCAATAAAATCATTTAAGTAAATGATTATATCTAGACAAATTATATTTATTTTTTATAAATAGTATTATATCAACACATTATATTTAATCAGGCGCGACATGCCCTCTGGAATACCATGAAGATGGAGTGGAGACTATACCTTGTGATCTCTTGTCTACAACAAAATGCTTTAACCAATCAAACTAGACTTTATTAGCAATATTAAAAATAAATAATTAAAATATTTTAATTTTATCTCTTATCTGTTTATTCCCTCCTCCCTTCCCGAAAAAATCAAATAACGGACAGTGTTGAAAATTGATTGAAAAGATACTCTGCTTTGTCTTTTTCTTTATTCAAAATTTCTACATTTGGTAAAACATCTCACTCTGGTACAATTGAAAATTAGGTTTCGATTAGTATGTATTTCTTATCGACACTATAAATAACATTCGTAAGCCTAACCCTGAGTGTCCACATTCGGAAACTCGAGCTCAACTATAATCTTGTAAACTTCTGTTGCCCTAATTATTTTTGGTCTGCTTTTACAATGACGAGTTTCAAGGGAGATGAAATGTCTTCTTCCATAACAGAAAAATCAGTCAATCAGTGGGATGATGATTTTGTACAATCTATGGAAACGCCATACGGGGTAATAACTTCTTAGCTCTTATTTATTATCCCGATCAAAATTTTGATTTTCGTATTAATTTTCTTTATCGTTGATTGTCTTATTTCTCAGGGAGCTGAATACCGCGAACGTGCTGAAACACTGGTTAAGGAAGTCAAAATCTTGTTAAAAGAAATGCAAACTGGAGATGGCGATGTAATGGAGAGTGTTGAGATGGTTGACGCATTACAATGCCTCGGAATAGATCGATATTTTGGAGCTGAAATAAAAGCAATTCTTGATTGTGTTTACCGGTCTGCTTAAATTTCTCTTTTAACATCTTTTAATGTTCAAATTTTTATACAGCCAAATAGTATTCGTAACATCGATTAGGTATCTTGGTTGTGATATATATAATAATTGCACGTAATAATTAGAATGTTTTTTATATATATAATTGGACGTAAATTTTTTGGTAACACTAAAAAAGAGTTTGTATGGTACAGATCGTGGTATGGAAGTGTGGGCATAGGATTAGGATGCGAAAGTATTACCAGGAATTTGAATGTTACAGCTTTAGGACTCAGAGTACTTAGACTCCATCGCTATGATGTCTCTGCAGGTACCTAATAACTCGATATTCTTTTAAGACGTTTGTCTATCATTATGTTATATGTGCTGTTAGCAAACAAGAAAATATGGTTTTAGGAAATTTGATTCTCAACAATTCACCTGTGGAAAATTCACCGTCAACAATTAACCGTTATGACAAAGTCACCTCATGAAAAATTCACCACCAGCAATTCATTGCAGTGAATTTGTCATGACGGTGAATTTTCCCGCGGTGAATTATTGATGGTAAATTTTCCAATAGTAAATTATAACAGTGAATTTGACTGAAACTGAAATTATATATCACATGCTTTTCCATCTTTTATCATATCTTGACCTTTACTAAATAACTCACTATACTTCTAAGTTCTAACATATTTTTTATTTGAATATCTACCAACAATTAGTTACTTATTTATGCGCTGTATTGTGAAAAGATGTTTTGGAGAATTTCAAGGACAAAAATGGGCAGTTCTTTTTCTGTGGACAAGATAATGAGAACAACCAGAATAAAATTGAGGAGGAAGATGTGATGAGAAGCATGCTTAGCCTTTTAAGATCATCGAGTGTGGCATTTCCTGGTGAAACAGTTATGGAAGAGGCTAAACTAGTTAGTTCTGCATATCTTAAGCAAATATTGGAGAATCCTAGAGATACATATAAGAAAAGTTTTCTGAAAGAGGTAATAATTTTTTCTTTTTAAAAGAAAATTATATAAACTCAAGGAAGTCACTCAGGCAGAGATTAGAAAAGAATAAATCTAAATCTAAGTATTAATTTTCATTTTGATTATATTTTTCATATTTTCATTGTATAGGTGGAGTATGCGCTTTTATATGAATACTCTCGAACATTTTCTATATGGGAGGCACGCAATTTTATAGAAATATATGAACTAGATAATTTGAGGTGGGTATTCTAAATTATTCTTACAAAATATTTTTTTTCAATATTTGAATTCTTATGGATTTTAAGTCTCTTTATGTTAGCTACATGATTTGTCTTTTTTTTATCAGGTTGAAGGACAAGAAAATTTTAGAGTTGGCCAAGCTGAATTTCAATATATCCCAGTTTGTATACAAGATGGAGATGAAGAAACTCTCTAGGTAATTATTATAGTCAAATAAATTTACTAATATTTAAATTCCTTTATCTTTACATTTCATAAATGAATGGATAAAAGATTACAATAATAGAAACAATAAAATGTGATTAAATTGTGTGAAAAATAATATAATGTGATTTGGATTTGAATGTTGTCGGAAAACCAATCCTTTAAAAAAAAAAAGAGAGAATGGATTCAAAACTGACTTGTAGACTAAACAATATTGTGGGACATGCAATATTAGTCAAGATTATTTAAAAATCATCATTTGCACCATCCATAGGTCACCACTATCTCTAATGAATTTAGACAAGGTAGGCTTGAATTCATACTAAAATAAACTTGTTTAGGATATTTTATTCTACTACTACCTAAAATAAATTTATAAGAGTTTTATTTTTATTATTATGCCTATATTGTTAATATATTACATATGTTGAAATCACATAAAATGAATCTTGGTTTATATCTATTTAGTATCATCATTTATGTCATTTTATTTATGCAAATTATTATTATATTTATCCCAAATTAATAATTACTTTGTCTTCCCCATATCTTCTTATTTGATTGTTTCTAGATAGAAACATGAAATCCATTGAATATAAATAATATTTATCTAATTATTTTTCTTCATGAACACATATACCACTCACATAGCACATAAGTCAGTAAATCTTGGAGTTTTTCATTTACTTAAAGATATATCTGTATCTAAGAAATATAAGTTTTCTTTTATCTAGGTCCTCAATTTTATATTTTTTAGAAGTATTTTATAGCACCACAATAGGTCCTCAATTTTATATTTTTTAGAAGTATTTTATAGCACCACAATATGTATGAATTATCTTAAAGCTAACTCATTATAAAGGGAATATAACTTTTAAAAAGATAAGAGTTTTAAAAAGTTTGCAAACTTTTGTATAAATCCACTATATCATCCTATTTTTTAAAAAGCATATTGCTTAAGAAGGTTAGTTTTTAATCGATAACTTCATGTTGTTCATTGGATTGTGAAGTTCCCTTAGATAAGCCTTCTAAGGGGCCTTGTCAACCATCTTCTCGTTAGTCTAAAGATCTAGATCACAATTCTTCATGGATAGTCATACAAAGGAGGAAGAATGGTGTTCCTAAGTTGAGCTTTCTTTCACATGCCAATCCTTTGGGTGCAAATATGCATAGTTTTAGATGAAGTACTTTTAGGCTTGACCTTTTTGTTTTCTTTTTCAATAATTTTTTCTATACTTTGTGTTAAAATTGTTCTACTTTTATAATAGGGTTTGGTGCTTATAAAAAATCATCTTAAAATAATAAAAAACACAAACCTTTCATCTTTTAATTCAATAAAAATATAATTTTCATAGGTATAATCATATTTAATGTAAATAACTAAAGTAATGCATTCTTTAATTAGTTAAAATTTTAATAACAAATTTTATGGATGATTATGATTGTAGATCTAATAGTAAAGCTATGTGGTGTAATATTGATGTAGAATCATATAAGAAAAATGTACAAACCTTGTGTATAATTATTTCAATATATCTAAATAAAATAAATCTCAATAAGTAGGAGGAACTAGTAGATCCAATAACTATAAACAAGTACCTAGAGCTATCAAATATGTTATATTTTATTATTTAAAGTAATTTAGTTCTATAATATTTTATCTTTTAAATTTAAATTTGTAATGTTTGAAATCTATTTTTCTTGTTTAATTTTTAGAAATAATTAACATTGATTTTTCTTATGATAGTTGGTGGACAGATTCTGGGCTCTCACAATTAATTGAAGTTAGACAACGTACAATTGAATATCTTTTGTTGGGGGTTAGCATTGTGGATGAGGTGGAACTTAGTAACAGTAGAATGGCTGTGGCTAAAGCATCAACCATTGTTACTATGCTGGATGACCTTTTTGATGACTACTTAACCCTTGAGCAAGCTCAACTTATTACTCAAGCCATTGTTCAAGGTTGGGATATTTCTATTATACAAAATATTCCAAACAATTTCAAGACAATTGTAGAATTTTCTTTTAAAACGGTGCATGAATTGGCAAGTGATGCTGCTAAGAAGCAAGGATGTGATATGATGCAATTTATCACAAAAATAGTAAGTTTACTTCTTCTAAACACTTCATATTGAGAACATGATTTTTATCATAAAATTGATAATATAAAAATAAGTCATATATTCACATTGCATTAAATTTTAGATTTATTAAAATGTCATAATCATTGTATTGTGAGTAAATTAAATAGATAATTTTAAAAATGTAATTTTTTTTTTATTTAATTATTTTTCTTTTTATACTAGAAATTAATTAATAACTATAAAATATCTCATTGTTTTTTAAAACTTTCCTTTTCAAATATAACTAAAGAAAATTTTCATGTTGAAAAAACCTATTTTTAACCATTTTTTTAAATTCAAAAATATATATTAATCAAATATTTAAGAAATATTATATAAGAATTTTAAAATATCAATAATTATAGTTACAACTAATCTTTATATTTTAAAATATAAATCATATTAAATATTATTTTATACAATTTAATAAGATTTATAATAAATAAAATTAATTTAATTTAACCATATCAATAATTTTGTTTGTTTGAAATATATATTCAAACCCTTTTACCATTGAAATGTGACTCAATGTATTAGTTTGACATATTTACGTACAATCTTTTCTACCATTTAAAAATGACTTATTTTTATTAGTTCGACATATATGTGCAATCCCTTTCACTATTCATAGGCGACCCATTTTATTTCACATTTCTATTTCTAAGGGAATATATAGTGATATTTTGAATGAATTAAAACTATTTAATTGTAGATAGAATAAATGATTAAAAAGTATAGCAAGTAAATCAAAGGAGAATTAGATGTATATTAATGTATTTTTTTAATAGATTTTATAATTTATGTGTATTGTATATTAGTGGGCAGATTATATTGAAGGTTGTTTACAACAAGTACAATGGAATAAGAGTGGATATGTTCCAGCTTATAATGAGTACATAAAGATTGCTGCAACAACTGCAGCAATTGGACCAATATCATTGCACACAGTCCTCTTAGCAGCCCCTATTTTAGAAGACAATGCTATTGAAAAGATATTTCACAATCAATCCAGATTCTATGAACTCATATGGTTGTGTACACGCTTAGTTGATGATGCTCACGATTTCCAAGTTTTGATCCTTTTCTTTAAATTTGTTGATTAGAAAGTGATGAAAATTTTATTATGTTTTACAGTATTAACATATTGTTTATGTCTGAAGGATGATAAACTCAATGGACAAACATCATCAGCTGTTTCATCTTATATGAAGGATCATCTTGAATTTTCAGAAGATGAGGCATTAAGTCACATCAACCGACTCCTTAACCAATCTCTTAAGGAATTAACATGGGAATTTCTGAATCCAAATAATAATTTTTTTGATTGGGAGGAGTTGTGTTTTAATACTAGTAGAGCAATGCAATGTTTCTATGTATTTGGAGATGGCTTTGCCCATCATGATAAAGGAGTCAAAGAACGAGTATTAAAAGTGCTTATTGATCCGATAAAAATATAAAATGATGGAAAAGAGAGGGTGTGCCTCTTTTCTATTGTAATTTTATTTTCATAAAAAGACACTTATTCTATCGTCTAAAAATCAAGTGAACTATAATCTTACGGATTTATATTATTACTGAAATATATTATATTTCCAATGTACTTGTAGAAGTGTTTTAATCTGATATAACTTGTTTTATATTATATTTTCAATGTACTTGTAGAAGTGTTTATCTGAAATAACTTGTTCTATTGAACTAGATGCACTTTTTAGTTACTAATATTTTGGTCCAAATTTCTTGGTGAAATTACCTCAAAATGGGTTAGCAAGTCAGATGTCAAATTACATGCAAGTTTTAAGAAAAAAATATGAAAGCTGAGAAAAAAAATCACAACTCCTCCGATCTTTTCTATGAATTTAGTAATCTGATAATACCTCTTCCTCTATGATGAATGTGCAACACAACTATGAACATAAATTTGCATCAGAAAAGTATAATAGATTAGATGTTTACCTCCCAAAGTCATTGTAACCATTCAAGTCATCTATTACTACTATGCCATCTTATTTGGTAGAATATATCTTTAAAGAATATTTTTGAGGTTTCGAAAGGAAGGTTTAGTTTTAAAAAGAATAGATAATAGGAGAACGCTTCAATTATCGTCCATGTTTCAATAACCGTTCATTGATACATGCTAATTAAAATTCCACTAAAAAAAGAAATGTATCAATAGTTCTATCAATTGTACAAATTTTGTGGTGGTCAAAGAGAATAGTTATTAGAGCAATAGAAAATATGTATCGGACGTCACCTTGAAATGACCACTTTTTAATCTTTGTGTACATAACAAATCCTCTCATGTTTGTCATAACTATCCAGAAACTAAAACAATAGCTATAAGCTCTTAATTTACATACAAAAAACTCAAACAATAACCAAAATCCCACATACTATTTAAAAACTTAAAGTGTTAAAGTTAGCTATAACCCTATTTACATAAACATTTAAAAATATCAAATTTAATTACAATACCAAACACTGAAGAGAGACAGACTGGGGAGGGAACTGGAGAGAGGGAGTGTTAACATAGAAGGAAATAACTATCAGAGAAAGATAATTAAGGTAGAATAAAACCCCAATAAAACTATCTTTGATGTTCTCTCATAATATCAACGAAACTTAATAAGAGAGTATCTCAAAAGAAAAATAAACGCCTAAACTAACCATAACCAATAGTAGAAAATATTATACGAAAATGTAATGTTTCTTAGAGTAAAGTTCTGAGTGAGCAAACAAGAATAAGAAAATTGACTCTTTCATACGAATTACCATAGCGCGTTGCAAATACTTAAAATTGTCATACAACCTCAATTCTGTAACATAAACTGTTTTTCATATTTAAAATTGTCATTTCTATATAAGATAAACCATTTTTCATATTTAAGATTGCATGTCGTTGGACATATTGTTGTGGACATGCATTGTGGTATGTGACAATGTCTTAGATCTTTGTGAAACTCTCGATTGGTTGTTTATTAAATATTTAAGATTGCATGTTGTTGGACATATTTTCTCATCTAGAAAATTATGGCCATCCAATAAGAAATGCGATTCACTGAAAAATTATAGAGACTTGTTAAATGCGACTCACTGAATAAGCATGGCGAAGATTTGTTAAATGCTAGTGCCCTTCTGGTTATTTATAGATTTTAGTGTGAAATAGAGATATCAGTGAAGTTAAATATGTATAATTTAAATTCAAAATAAGGATGTGTGAAAGGTAAGTAATAGAAAATTTGGTTTTAAATTTACTTAATATTGTAGTAAATAAGATCATATTTAATGGGTTTAAGATTAGAGTTTCTTTGTGTATTAAGTAAATGAAGTTAAATAATGTTTTTGATAATATAAGCAATATTTACACGGTGTTGTATCCTACACAGTGAAAATGAAACTGTAGGTATATTTTATATTTCATGTATATTAACAAAATGTAGTGAAAATAATTAGAAAAAAATAATTTAAAATAATTATTTTTAATATTTTTTAATTTTAGGAGAACAACTTTGATGTGATTCAGGATGGAAGTTTGTACTAAGACACACCCAAACTTATAGTCTTAAATAGTGTAAACATAGAGGCCTTGAAGTAATAAATGAGATGATGAAACCTAAAGCAAAGTTATGGATTTCCTTTTGTAGTACCCCTCTGTTAGCATGTTTTCACATTGATAGACCTTGGTACTTTGTTTTGGTGTATTGATTGCTGACTTCAGAGTGATAGTGGATTTATTTTGTGATATGATACATTGTATGGTGATAATTATTTCTAACATGCTTTATGTTAGCATAGATGTTTACTTCTGATGTTATTGCTATCTATATGTTTATGGTAGATTAATTGTTATTTGTTTTGTTAATTTGATGAGATGTGTATTGGTGTGGAGAACAGAGTTGCATCACTCGCTCACGAGTGCCCTATGATTTTCGTGATTTTCTTCGCACGGTGTGTTTGAAACATGGATTATATATATGTATGTTGTTTGTCTTATTATTGGATTGCAAGTACATGACACCGACTCCACCTGGTTTCTCAGATTTGAGCGTGCCAAGACTCAACGGAAATGTTGATTTGGAGGTAGTAACAAGGTTTTTCCTAGTCTAGTCTCAAAACCAGTCACAGTATGTCGTCAGTTTAGATTTGGTGTTTTTGGTTGTCTTGTTTGGTCTGATTTGATTATTTTCCATATAAAGTTTATTTTGTGAATTTAGTGTTATATTAACGTTCTTTAATTTAATGCTTATTTAAATTGATTTTAAATAAAGTAATTAAAAGCTTCACATTTTATTTAGTTAATTAAATTAGTTTATTGGTAAAATAATTTAGTCATTGAGATTAAAATTATTTTATTAAATAAATTAATTAATTAAATTAAAGTTACTTTATTTGTGATATTTAAATTAATTGCTTTGTTGGGAATAAAATTTTTAATTTAAAAAATAATAAACAAAGAAAAGGAAATTGAAATTTGAATTTTAAATTCTTTAATTCTTTAAAATGCATTGAATTCTTGATAAGTGAGGAAAGAAAGATTTGCCCAGAGAGTTTGTTAGAAGATATTATCTTCTTGCCATGTACGTTAGTTAAATTTATTGTATTTTCTTGTTGAGGATTCTCTCGGAGAAGATATTATGTGATTTGGGGAAAACAAGAAATCTCTTCACGGGAAATGAAAAGAACAGAGTTTTGTTTTAAAAAAAAAATTGTTAATTTGAGAATTTCTTTGGGTTTTGCTCAATATTTCTGGAAGAGATCCTCAGATAGATTTTTTCTGTGATTGCATTCTTCTGGAAAGTGGTGGTTTGTAAAGAGCTTTGGAAGTTGCATGCAATAGGCAGAGCATCTCATCAACAGACAAAATCTTCAAGCTATAGGTTTTTTTCTCTGTTTATTTATTTTGTTTATTTTCTTTTGAAAAGATTATCTGTGTAAAGAAATAGATTTGTGCAAATTTTCTTAAAATTGTGAATTTAAAAGATTGCCTGAGGAAATAAAATTTTCATAGAAGCCTCTGTTCTTCTCGAGGAAATTTTTGTAGAAAATATTTGTGTAGAAATTTGTTACCTCTCTGTGCATTTTACGAGACAAGTTTTTATAGTGAAATCAGAGGGCAACACAAAATATTTGTTAAACAATAGTATAGTCTCAAAGGAAATAGAAGAAATCTTTGTAGAATTTTAAATGAAGTTCCCTGTCAAAATTTTGTTATGGGTTTCCTGTAGAAAAGATTTTGTTATTTTGAGTTGTAAATTCTCTGTGAATGAAATTAAAAATTGTTTGAGGAAAAAAATTGTTTAAATGGCCAAATTTCTTAATTTTTTATAGAAAACCCTGTTGAAAGAAATTACTTGTTTTCAGTAATTTATTTATTGAATAAATTGTGTATATTTTTATATATATATTTACATATACATATTCAAAGATATATTTTTATATATTAAGTTGTGTGAAATTTATAAAATACATGAATTTCTAAAATTCACCATACGGGAAAAGATTTTTAATAGGAAATATAAAAAAATTAAGGAATATCGTCACTCAGGCGAATCAGGGTATAGTATTTTAAATATATAAAAAAGAATTGTGTTGTAATGGGGCCGCAGGGGTTTTCCCCCACAGCTGCCCCATAAGGGGTGATGGCTGTGGAAGCAGCCTGCGCTGTCCTCACAGGCAGCGCATGGCTGCTAACACAATGGCTGCCTATTTGGGGCAGACTGTGTGAACAGCCTACGGCTGTGTATAAAACATAGTCCGCCTAACTTGTATTCACCTGGGTTTTCACATTTTACTGGTTTGCTTTAGAATTCAGAATTTTTAATTTTAATTTATATTTAATATATATATTATATATATTATATATATTTATATATATATATAGAATATATATATATATGTGTGTATATATTATGTATATAGCAGTTATATATATATATATATTTATTGTTTTATTGAGAAAATAGTTTGAGTATTAAAATAAAATTTTCTTTTATTTAAAGGGTGCATGTAATGCATGAGAATAATTATCTTTAAAATAATAAGATTGATTGAGAAAATTTAGTATTTATTTTCATGTGAAATTGAGAAAGTTAAAATTAGATTATTTGATAATAAGTTTTAACCAAGTTGATTTACTTTCATGCTAATTTTTATTTTTCTTGATTGGATTTAGTAAATCCTAATAATAGATGTTATTATCCCTGATTTGTTCTAAATTATATTTTCTCTTTTATTGGGCAATTTGGGAATGTATTAGAAGTACAAGTCTTCCAGATAAGTTTGTTAAATGTGGGAGTTGTTATTGTTTAAATACAATCCTTGAGTTAACTAGGGTGGTGCATATGGTTATGTAAGATGTTTAGACACCTGATTTTATGTACAATATTGGATGTCCGGTTATGATATGTTTGGAATTATATGATGATTTTTGTGCACCTTACCTACCTTAGTTAGTGAACATAGAATTCTTGTGTTATGCTTACGGGAGTGGCTTTATGTGAGGGCCGACACACAAAGTGGTGCCTGGGTAACTCATGTAGAGTTAGTAAGTTAGTAAAAACTAAAACAAAATATTAGTTAGTTTAAAACTTTTAACTAGATAATTAGCCTCACTTATAAACTCAAGGGTTAGTTCAGTCTTGAGTATAAGTCGAGAAGACCTAGAATGGCAAATCGATATCTTGTTATTTTATAAGATATTGAATCCATAATAGTTTTGCATGTGGGGCTAGGTTTAGTAAGGAGTTGCGGGGTAACCCAAGTTGGGGGCCAGAAACTAGGAAGAAACACCGGGGTAACCTATGCAACATTGTGATGACACTCCACCTAAACTAACAGTAACCTTATGAACTTAGCATGTTTGATTATCCTAATTCTGGAAGCAATGTAACCAATAAGTTAAATGTGCACTTGTATATATTTTCTATGGTTTTTACTGGTGTCTAGGGTTTGTAGGTTATGTGTAGGGAACTTTATT
>VDFB02270651.1:220144097-220259357 GCA_007258455.2 Sequoia sempervirens
ACCCTCTCCCATCTCCCACTCTCTTCCTCCCTCCATCCCACTCTCTCCCACCACTCTACCACACTCTCTCTCCCACTCTCTCCCACTCTCTTCCTCCCTCCCACACTCTCCCACCCCCTCCCTCTCTCTCGTGCAGGAGCACCTTAAGGGCTTTTGGAAGATCTTAGTGATTTTTTGGCTTGTAGGTGGTTCTAGCCAACCACCAAGGGAATAAGGAATATGTTATAAAGTCTCAAGTGTGTTTTTGATGTGAGTGTTATGGAAAAATTAGGTTGATTTAGAGCTTTGAGGTTTGGAAAAGACTTAGTGTAGAGATTAAGAAAAACTAGACAATGTTGTCTTAGGAATTTGGCCTAAAAGTTAAAAAAAAAAGGCATTAATGGTGTTCTAAGCCCGACCTAAGGGTCCTAGAATGTGGGAGAAAGGTATATAATGTCATCCAAACCCTAATACCTGGGTTTGAAGTTCATTTTCACGAATTGAGACTTGGAGAGCATATTGTGTGATTGGAATTCAGCAACTTTTGAGTGAATATTTTTGTTTGAGCCTTCATCCAATCAATGATGGATTGAAAAGTATTTTCTGATGGTTTGAAGCTTTCCATTTTGTCACTTATTTACTATTTGAGGCATTATATCATCCATTTAGTTCAATTTTTTTCTATTTTGCAAGTTTTTGGAGTTTTGGCCTTATAGCCGGTTTAGGCCAGTTTTTGGAAATCTTGATCCCCACTTGAATTCCCATGGAAAGGCTACCATGGCCGCTTGGAATAAAGTAGGGGACTATTTTTATAGTGTAAATAGTGTGTGTGGATTCTTGGTTTGCAGGGGAAGAGTTGAATTCATCAAACACTAGGCGAGTGCAAGTGCATTCTGGCTAGTGGCTTGGAGAGGACAGCAATAAAGAAAGCTGATAAATGGATTGGTTTGTGCCAATAAAGAGCATGATAGTGTGGGAACATGTATTCCAAACATTTTTGTGCAAGGAGGAGAGTTGAGGAGGTCATTGAAGCCCTCAAAGTTGGAAAAAGGAGCCAAAACCCTGGAAACCCTTGAAATTAGGGGGTATGAGGAAAATCCTATGTACAGAAACTTGCAGAACCTTACACCTAGTAAATCTTGAAGCCTAGGGTACTACTAGGAGGAATATCCAAAAATATTTGGGGGTTGTTAAGGCCATTTTTTAGAAAAGCCAAGAAATCAGGTTCTAGGAGGCCTAAAAGGGGCAAAAAGGCTACAAGGCCTAGAAACTAGAAATTCTTGAAAGAGAAGGGAAAAAGGTGAAATTATCCAATGAAATGGACCAGTGAGGAGTCAAAACACCTAAAGAACAATAATACCACCTTACCCTATCCCTGGAGTGGTTAGGACACACTTGGGTCAGTGTGGAGCTCAAGGAAGCCCAGTGGTGGAATGGGAGTGTTGGTGAAGATTTTGAAATTGGTGGAGAGACCTATAACGTGTTAGGGGTTTAGTTGAAATCCCTAAGTAGGGTAGAGTAGAATAACCTAAGAATACCAAAGAATAGGTCTTGGGAAGAGCAAGAGTGCTCTTGAGGTATAGGGTTCCCCATCAAATTGGTATCAGAGCCAATAAAGGCCTGTGAATTGAAACTAGCAAATGTCAGAGAGAAGTGAATCCATAGGAGAGAATACCATGGTGACCAATGCAGAGCTAGCTAGAGACTTGATGGAGTAGTAAGAGAATAATAGACATCTTGAAGAGGCTATGGAAGAGATGAAGCAAAAATTGGAAGAAGTTGTTGAAACGACAAGTAAGATGAAAGTGCAATTGTCAGAGGACAAAGACAAGGGTAAACACCAAGTGGAGGAGGACATAGAACCAGAACCTGACCCTCCATTAGCAGAGGAACCCTTCCTTAAAGCATTGAAGGCATTGAGTGGCAAGGCACTGGAAGGTGTCCCAGTGTTTACAGGGAAAACGGATGCAGAGTTGGTTATGGAATGGATAGAGGGAATGGAGAATCACTTTGAATGTGATGGAATTACTGAAGCACAAAAGGTGAAGATAGCCAAATCAAGATTAAGAGAACAAGCATTAACTTGGTGGAAGTTTCTACAAGAAGAAAGAGAGAAGGCAAGAAACCCATAGGAAGTTGGAAGACAATGGTGGCTAAAGTGAAGGAGAACTATCTACCTAAGGACTATGACATTCAATTGCACAAGAAGAGGAAAAATCTCAGACAAAGAGACCTAGATGTAGCTACATATACAGAGGAGTTCCAAAAACTAAGCCTTAGACCTAGAGTGCAAGAAGCTGAAAGCATCAAGGTGGCTAGGTATCTAAATGGTCTTAGATGGAGCATCCAAGAGGAGTTGAGTCTTTTCACACTTACTACCCTCCATAGCTGCTATCAAATAGCTATTAAGGTGGAAGAGAAACTGAAAAAGAAACAAGATTCCAATACTAGGGGTAAAGGAAGAGGTAGAGACCCTAGAGGTGGTCATAGAGGAGGTTTTGGTGGAAGAAGCCAAGAGAACAAAGGGCAAGGTGATTCCAAGGTGGAGAGCAGTCCCCTGAGACAAATAGTAGAGAGGGTTACAGAGGTAGAAGCTCAAATAATGGAGGAAGAGGTAGATCAGGAGGTTTTGGGAGAAGCTCTCATTTTGCTTCCATGAAATGCTACAATTGTGGACAGTTGGGTCATTCGGCTTATAGGTGTCCTAACAAGCCAACATCTTCACAAAGTGAGAGGAAGATCAACTATGTTCAAGAAGAGGACTGCTCCAAACAATCAGAGGTAAGTCTAGATTCAAAGAAAGGTGAGAATCTCATGTTAAGGAGAATTTTGATCAAAGCACCTACCAAGGAAGAACACAAACAAAGGAGAGCTCTTTTTAGAGTCAAGTGCAAGATACTAGGAAATGGTTTCAAGGTCATCATTGATTCAGGGTCTACTGATAATGTCATCTCAGAGGAGGCAGTACAAAAGTTGAAACTCACCAAGATACCCCATGTGTGCCCTTACAAGGTTACTTGGTTAAGCAAGGGGCAGAGTATACTAGTCAATGAACAAGTGTGGGTTGAGTTTACTATAGGAAAGTATCATGATAGGATACTATGTGATGTGTTACCAATGGATGCATGCCATCTGCTGCTTGGCAGACCATGGCAATATGACAGGGAGGCAGTGCATCATGGCAAGGAGAATAAGTATTCATTCAAGAAGGATGGAGTGACTTACAAAATACAGTCTTTGTTAGAAGAAAATATAGTGGAAAAGGTAGAAACTAGTGTCCTTTTGTTGAGTGGAAAGGAATTTCTAAAGGACATCAAGGAGGAAGAAGGAGTTGTCTATGCAATCATGTTGAAGCCAAAGGAAGAGGAGTTACCTAATCAGCTACTTATGACAGCAGAAGTGAAGCGACTATTGGATCAGTTCAAGGACATTATTTGTGAAGGTACACCAGCTACACTACCACCTAAGAGAGCAATCAGTCATCAAATAGACTTTATACCAGGAGCAACACTACCTAACAAGGTTGCATACAAGATAACACCGGAGCAGAACAAAGAAATAGCAAGGCAAGTTCAAGAACTTTTGGACCAAGGGCTGATCAGAAAGAGCATAAGTCCATGTGTTGTTGCAGTTGTGTTGGCACCTAAGAAGGGAGATAAGTGGAGGATGTGTACTAATTATAGGGCCATAAATAGGATAACCATCAGATATAGGTTTCTTATTCCTAGGATAGAAGATCTAATGGACTGTTTAGGGGGAGCTAAGTACTACTCCAAAATTGATTTGAAAAGTGGCTATTATCATATTAGGATGCAGGAGGGAGATGAATGGAAGTCAACGTTCAAAACCACATAAGGGTTATATGAATGGTTAGTGATGCCATTTGGGCTTACAAATGCACCTAGCACTTTTATGAGGGTGATGAATGAGGTCTTGAAGGACTTTATAGGAGTCTTTGTGGTTGTCTACCTAGATGATATCCTCATCTTTAGCAAAACAAAAGAAGAACATATGAAGCACCTAGAACTTGTGTTGAAGAAACTTCAAGAGGAGAAGCTCACCATCAATCTTGAGAAGAGTGAGTTCATGAAGCAAGAGTTAGTCTACCTAGGATTTGTGGTATCTCAAGGTAACTTGAAGATGGATAAAAGCAAGGTTGAACCCTTTCTTAGTTGGCCTACTCCCAAGATAGGGACAGAAGTTAGGAGTTTCCATGGATTGGCACAATTCTATAGGAAGTTTGTGAGAAGGTTTAGTGAAATTTGTGCACCAGTTCTTGACACCATTAAAGGAGGACTAAAAACAAAGTTTGTGTGGACCAAAGAAGCCAATGAAGGGTTTGAAAGATTGAAGAGGGAGATAGCTACCCAACCTATCCTAGTTTTACCAAGTTTTGACAAGCCATTCATAGTGGAATGTGATGCAAGTAACATAGCAGTTGGGGTTGTTCTAAGCCAAGCAGGCAAGCCAGTGGCATTCTTTAGTGAAAGGTTGAATGAAGCAAAGTCTAGGTACTCATCCTATGACTTAGAGCTATATGCTTTGGTGCAGGCTCTTAAGAAGTGGAGGCACTATCCATTGCCAAAGGAATTTGTGGTATACATTGACAATCAGGCCTTAAGCTACATAAATACTCAAGAGAAGCTCAATTTGAGGCACATCAAGTGGATGGAGTTTTTGAAGTCATACACCTTTACCATCAAGCATAAGAAGGGGGTTAACAAAAATGTGGTTAATGCTCTTAGTAGGAGGTTGCTTACTGTCCAAGAGATACAGTTACAAAGCACAGGGGTTGAAGGATTCAAAGATCTATATGAAGGAGATTCTGATTTCTTAGAAATATACAAGGTATGTACTGATTTTGAGAACCATTTTCACAGTGAATACACTGATTACACCTTGAAAAATGGCTTATTGTTTAGGGGAAAGCAATTGTGTGTTCCTAGGGGTTCTATGAGGGAGAATCTGATCCAAAAAAAGCATAATGGTAGTATGAGTGGTCACTTTGGTTTGAACAAGACACTAGACTTAGTGGATAGGTTCTATTGGTGGCCTAAAATGCAAAGAGATGTAAGAAGATATGTTGAACAATGTGGAGTATGTCAAAATGCAAAGGGAACATCAAGCAATGCAGGTCTTTACCAGCCATTACCCATTCCAAATAGACCATGGGAATGGATAAGCATGGACTTCATAGTAGGTTTACCTAGGACACCAACTGGTTTGGACAGTGTGTTTATTATAGTGGATAGATTCAACAAGATGAGACATTTCATACCATGCAAGACAACACATGATGCAAGTCAGATTGCACACCTATTCTTCAAGGAAGTAGTGAGGATACATGGGTTGCCAAGGAGCATAGTTGCAGATAGAGATGTGAATTTTATGGGGCACTTTTGGAAAACTCTTTGGAAGAGGCTAGGAACCAACTTGTCTCATAGCTCAGCATATCACCCACAAATGGATGGAAAGATAGAGGTGATCAATAGAGTACTTGGGAACTTTTTGAGGTGCTTAACTAAGGAGTATGGACAAGGATGGGAGCAAGTGATTCCACAAGCAGAATTTGCTTACAATGATAGCACAAATAGGACTACGGGTAAGAGTCCATTTGAGATAGTCTATGGTTTACATCCAAGGGGTGTACTTGAGCTTAGAGATCTACAAGGATATGAAGGGATCAGTGGACATGCTGATGATTTTTCTCAGTCAATGAAAGAGGTTCATGAGCAAGTCAAGAAGACATTGATAGAGGCTAACCAAAAGTTGAAGGCTAAGAGAGATAAAGGGATAAGAGAATTACAATTTGAGATAGGTGATTTGGTGATGGTATACTTGAACAAGGAAAGGTTACAGAAAGGCATACCAAGAAAGCTACAAATGAAGAGGATAGGGCCATGTAAAGTGTTGGCTAAGTATGGATCAAATTCTTACAAGGTGGAGTTACCCAAGGAGATGGCTATTTCTCCTATCTTCAATGTGAAAGACTTGGTGAAGTATAAAGAAACAGAAATGGATGAAGAATAGTACAATGCTGAGATAAACAAGGATGTGGAAGCACTTAAGATACCTAATCATATCAGACCACAAGTGGACAGGATTTTAGACTCAAGGGAGAAGAAGACTAGGCACAAGACATACAAGGAGCACCTAGTGAAGTGGAAACATCAACCAAAGTCAAAGGCTACTTGGTTAACAGAAGGTGACTTTAAGAAGCATGGAATTAGTGAGGAGCTCTTGACACCACATGTTCCTTAACTTATTTGCTATAGGGGGAGAATGGTGCAGGAGCACCTTAAGGTCTTTTGGAAGATCTTAGTGATTTTTTGGCTTGTAGGTGGTTCTAGCCAACCGCCGAGGGAATAAGGACTACGTTATAAAGTCCCAAGTGTGTTTTTTATGTGAGTGTTATGGAAAACTTAGGTTGGTTTAGAGCTTTGAGGTTTGGAAAAGACTTAGTGTAGAGATTAGGAAAAACTAGACAATGTTGTCTTAGGAATTTGGCCTAAAAGTTAAAAAAAAGGCATTAACGGTGTTCTAAGCCCGACCTAAGGGTCCTAGCATGTGGGGGAAAGGTATATAAGGTCATCCAAACCCTAATACCTAGGTTGGAAGTTCATTTTCATGAATTGAGACTTGGAGAGCATATTGTGTGATTGGAATTCAACAACTTTTGAGTGAATATTTGTGTTTGAGACTTCATCCAATCAATGATGGATTGAAATGTCTTTTCTAATGGTTTTAAGCTTTCCATTGTGTCACTTATTTACTGTGTGAGGCATTAGATTAGCCATTTAGTTCAATTTTTTTTTGTTTTGCAAGTTTTTGGAGTTTTGGCCTTATAGCCGGTTTAGGCCAATTTTTGGAAATCATGATCCCCACTTGAATTCCTGTGGCAAGGCTACCATGGAAACTTGGAATCAAGTAGGGGAATTTTTTTACAATTTAAATAGTGTGTGTGAAGTCTTGGTTTGCAGGGGAAGAGTTGAATTCATCAAACACTAGGCGAGTGCAAGTGCATTCTGGCTAGTGGCTTGGAGAGGATAGCAGTAAAGAAAGCTGATAAATGGATTTTTTTGTGCCAGTAAAGAGAATGAGAGTGTGTGCACATGTATTCCAAACATTTTTGTGCAAGGAGGAGAGTTGAGGAGGTCATTGAAGCCCTCAAAGTTGGAAAAAGGAGCCAAAACCCTTGAAATTAGGGGGTATGAGGACAGTCCTATGTATGGACACTTGCAGAACCTTGCACCTGGTAAATCTTGAAGCCTAGGGTACTACTAGGAGGAATATCCAAAAATATTTGGGGTTTGTTAAGGCCGTTTTTGAGAAAATCCAAGAAACTGGGTTCTAGGAGGCCTAAAAGGGGCAAAAAGACTACAAGGCCTAGAAACTAGAAATTATTGAAAGCAAATGGAAAAAGGTGAAAGTATCCAATGAAATGGACTAGTGAGGATTCAAAACACCTAAAGAAAAATAATACCACCTTACCCTATCCCTGGAGTGGTTAGGACACACTTGGGTCAGTGTGGAGCTCAAGGAAGCCCATGGTGGAATGGGAGTGTTGGTGAAGATTTTGAAATTGGTGGAGAGACCTATAAGGTGTTAGGGGTTTAGGAGAAATCCCTAAGTAGGGTAGAGTGGAATACCCTAAGAATACCAAAGAATAGGTCTTGGGAAGAGCAAGAGTGCTCTTGATGTATAGGGCTCCCCATCACTCTCACCCACTCTCCCACACTCTCTCCCACTCTCTTCCTCCCTCCCTCCCACTCTCTCCCACTCTCTTCCTCCCTCCCAATCTCTCCCACTCTCTCCACTCTCTCCCTCTCCACCCCTCTCCACCCTCTCCCACTCTCTCCCTCGACACCTGACGCGCCTCCCTCCCTACTCTCACTCTCTTCATCCCTCCCTCCTCTCTCCCACTCTCTTACTCCATCTTGTTGGAACTATAAAAATCTGATGATTTTTACATAGCTTTCATCCCCCTGAGTCTCCATTTGAGTCCTACCTTAGGCACATTTTCCTCATTTTATGATATTTTTACCCATATTTTGGTCGTGTGACCCCATAGAATCCATCGAGTCATGCATTTTTCATGTTGTGGTCCATATCGGCATAGGTCTATCTAGGTCTCCTCGACCCATGTTGCATGTGTGTTAACATATGTTTGCAACAGGTGATCGGCAAGACTTGTTCATTGTTACAGCAATCGACATTCACCTGTAGGTTTCTATTGGCATGAATTTCACATGGTTTCGGCGATCGAGGAGGAACCTATTGGTAGGAGTTTGGTTGTCGGGATAGTGTCTTGTCGATTTTGAATTGTCTCCCCGACTAATGCATATGGAGGTTCATCAGCGAGAGCTTGGCGATATCATAATGTGATCTTGGCAAGGTTGTTATGTCTTATCGACATAGGGTTTTCGTCAGCATGTTCTCAAGGAGAGTCTTACCGAACAACACATGGATGGTTTCTTTGGCCAAACATATTGCTTCCAGTGTGAGGTCATAGCGAATATACATTGTCACACCGACCGGTGGCAGGAGGATGCATATTGGTAAGAGTTGAGGCTTTCGAAGTAATGTCTCAGCAAGTGACCTTCAGTCTCACCGATAATACAATGAGGACTTTGTCGGGATGAAAATTGGATTGTCTCGGTGACACACAAGATGGATAAAGTCTTTCGGTAAAACAAAGTGCACTCTGTATGAGGTCTCCCCGATGTTAGTATGTTATGACGACCCACATAATATAAAAGAATACATTGGCGAGAGAACCAATTTGTCACAGTGACTCATGATGAATGAATATTTTTGGTAAAGCAAAGTCTAATCTGTGAGATGTCTCTCCAATATCTCAAGGTTATAGCGAAACGGATGAAGCAAGGAAGCACATTTTGGTAAGAAAATTTCTTATGTCTCAGCGACTGGGAGATGGAATTCAGGGTGACTCTCGGTATAATGAAGCATTATCTACATGATTTTTCCCTGACTCCATGAGGTCACAGCGAAACACATTGAGACAGGAGGATTTTCTTTGGTTTCAGCATAACAAACAGAATGCTACAGTGACATGCAAGAGGAAAAAGGATGCATATCGATGAAACATAACGAGATCAAAACTAGGAAATAACGTGAGCGCGTTATATTTTTCTTTGGGAATCCCCGAGCCTTAGCATTGGTAGTTGCCTTGGAATACCAACCCAGAGGCTTGGAGGGCATTCCCAATGACCAGAGACGAGTTTTTGCAAATTCTACAATTTTTTCACATAATCGGGTTCGTGCTAAACATCAAGATTGCATCTGGTTCAATATCAACAAAAGAAAACACATGGGTAGTGTTAGGTTCTCTCTTAGCTATCCAACAATGTATTTTTTTTCACTTTTTAACAATGTTAAGCATTTCATCCATAATTTCTTTTGTTTGTATGTCTCTTTTTTTCCAAAAAGCAGTGTTTGGTTTTCTTTTCGTTATAAATTAACCGTTGATCAAAATTTCAAATAAATTACATTTTTAGAAACTAGACTCTATTTTACATTTTTTTTTTAAAAAAAATTTAAAAATCAATTACCTTCAAAAAATTTTAGGGGGAGCATGGCCAAAATTCTGCTTTTCAGGAAGTGCCCACTTAGAAAATTTATTAAAAAATCAAATATTCATTAAAAAATTATTAGAAAAATCGTGCATCAACTAGATACTGTTAGCTAACTTTTGACCATTGCGATTTTAAAAATACTACAAAAAATTTCACCGTGCTCAGGTTGTACAAGAGTTGCTATGTTATGTTTTCTGATAAAAATAGCACCAATTTGTGTACGTCCCTCTTTTGAACCCCTTAATCTCATCCATTTTCAAAATAAATTAGTAGTTTAGAAAGTAGACTCGGAGCACTTCGATCCTTGTTTTTTTTCCATCTCAAAATTTTGAGTGTAACTATCCTTAATTTCATGTCCAAGGTCAGTATTTCCTGATTTCAGAAAAAAAAAGTGGCCACTTAAACCCCCTTTTTGGGAACCATCTTGGTGCACTTACCCTTACTCAATTTTCTATATATTTAAAATGGTAAGAATTAAATTTTATCTTTGGATGATTTTTAAAAAATGAAGCCTCTTGATTATAGATAGGAGACTTTCTATAAACCTGAGAACTTTTTATCTAACCGAGTTATATAAAAAATTAGTTGTTTGATGTTTTATTTGTGTGCTATAATTTATGTATATTTAATGTGTAGTGTTGCAACATGAGTATTCAAGTAGAATTTAATTGTACATATTTGTTTTAATGTGACTTCTTGATGTGCTAAATGATTCATTCTATATAATAAATAAGTAAATAAGAGAGATAAATTTAAAGTCGTTCCTTACAACTTGTCAAAAAGTTTAAATTAAAAAAAAAATCATCCAAATCTGTTGTCTTTATATATGTTAGTTAAGAAGTGTCACATCCCCCACGACAACCACTTCCACAATAGATGGATAAGAAAAAAATTTAAAAAACTAATTAAAAGAGATTTTATAACCAAACAAATTGGTAAAAAGGTAAGGACACAAAATTAATTACAAAAGCATGGGCATGATAAAAAGGAAGGCATGTGTTGGGGGAGGAGAAAAAATGTGCAATGCCATTGAAGAAGGTATGGTTTCCATTGTTGTCTTGGAGGAATCTGGTGAATTCAAGGTATGTCATTGGGAAGGTGCACTATAATGCCATTGGAATGACATCCCCCTCTCAAGAATGGCATTGGGATGAAAAAGGGAGGAGAAGAATGCAGTCTCAGTGGATTGCATTAGTTCTAAGATATCCACATGATGGATTTGTTGGAAAAGGCTTTAAATTTTTTCAAGAAAACATAGTTGGCAGGAATAAAATGGCAGGCTCTAGAACCTTGGTTGTATCCTCCCTTCTTGCACCCAAGTGCCGAGCTTTTGAATAGGTATGGATATACATGAAAGCTTAAAGGATGGATGAATTTCGTCAAACATGGAGAAGCCAAAAGTAGAATTTAAGGAAGATCACAAAGGGAGAAATTAGATTGCATAAAGAGAAGAGATGTAAAAAGAAGACAAAGGAATGTTGCCAATGCAGACATTCACCCTACACGAGGGATATGAAGGAAGGAAGGCCTATTGGTGCAAATAGGTAATTGCTTTGGGCACCATTTGTAAAGCACAAGGAAAATGAGGGGGATGAATTTGTAGAGGAAAAGGAATCCAAGGAAATGAAATACAAATTTTAGTTCCTAAACCATAAACATCTTCAACATCATTTTTGTAGCTAGGTATACTCCTTTACAATTACATAGTTTACCTATAGCCATTGCTAGTAAGGGGGGACATTAAGTAACATTTCAAATAATAATAAAATAACAATCCCTCTTTTCTTATACAAATGGTAAAATTGTATGTAACATGTGGAAAGCTTAAACAAGGTATGTAAGTTGTTTGATAAAATGCTTTTAAGAAATGCACATGATCATGAGTAATGTCATAAGGGCAGGGTATGTTCCAAATGAGTTGCAAAATAAAGGCCTTAGAAATTTATAATCAAATGAAAGCCAATCTCCTATTTGATTGCACTCACATTAGAGCTTGAGAAGGTATAATACGTAGAAAAGAATGACTCAAACTGATTTCTATGAGATTTTGTAAATGGAAAGAACTTCCTCCTTTCACCACCACATTCGCACAAAGCTTGAGTAGAAACCAATAAAGGATAATTTATATTCAAATATATTTAAAAAGTTATAAGTTTTCTTGCAACTTCTATAGCATGAAATCTTGAATTATCTAATGTGGTAGTTAAAAATTTTTAATTCAAAATGATTTATGCTTATGTGTGAAAGGTTGGATAATCATAAATTTAATAGTTCTTTATCTTGTTCTTAACTATGATGCAATTTTGTTGTCAAGTGCAACGACAAAATGAGTTTTGGTAATGTTTGTATTTTTTGAGCCACAATATAGAATGATATTAAATGAAATGAAAACCATAATTTATAAGTATTTGGAAATCAAAATATAGAGTTAACTAATATCTAGTATGGTGCTCAATAACTTGAACGTTAGAATATTTGGTATGTGAGAGTAGGGATTATCAGAAATTCATAAACCAAGAATTTACTATAATTAAGGATAATTATCTGAATACCAAAGTGTTTGAAATTTCAAGTAGAAAAATATGGAAGATAAAATAGGATCTTTCCTTGAGCTCATTACATCTCTGTGTGGAGACTTTAAGTGAAACAAGGCGGCAATGAAGTCTAGGTTAAATATCTAGTAGTAAGATAACTTATGAAATGACTTTATTATTGGAGTTGAAACTAATCGTATATATATTTTATTGTTGCAAGTTGATACCTTTAGATAACTTTCTTTGAATTTAGGGGAATACACTTTATATGACTAGATGATGTCTATAGACCTCTTAGAACCCAAATATTGGAACTATCAAGTGAAGTAAGGGACTTGTACTAGATTGTTGATTGATTAAATAAAAGGAAACTATCATATAATTTGATGGTTTTGTTGAGACTAAGTTAAGAGAGAAACCATTTAGAATTATATAGTATGACATCTCTTGATATCTTATTGTTGACCATGAAGATCATAATCGATTATAAATGGTGAGTGTGAATATTACATAGTCAATGACCTAGACTAATATAAGAATATTGGATTTCACTATAAGGTAAATTAAACCATAGGGTTAAAAATGACATTATTAATATTATTTCTTGTATACATCTTCATATGATGATCAAAAGGATATACATTTTCCCATTTATTTGGAGTATGATGTTAACATTAATCATGCTTAAGCAAGTTTGTAATTATTATCATATGTATTTCAAGGTTCAAAAGGATACTATCTGGCAATGTTGATGCATGTCAAGTTCCATCCAAGATGAAATTATATTCAACTATGATACTTGATTTTATAGAACCACATTATAGCAAGACCTTGCTTGGACCCAAGTTGAGGCTTTTCTATAATTGATGCATGGTAAAGATATTTTGACTACTACTAACTAGGGCTGTACACTCTTTATTGATATTCTATTCCTAGATTGAGTCATGGTTTCCTACCAACCTTATACCTAGGTATGTTTGGATCTCCATGCCTAGAGAGATATATCTTGGGTGACAATATTCTCGAAAAATCCTAGTTAACCCTTATTCTCTCATGTAAGAGAATATTAATGTGTATAGAACATTGGTGTGTTTGGAAGGCATAATTAATAAGTTTTCTAAGGTTTAATTAACTCCTTTTGGGTGGAAAATTGTATTACCCCTATTTATTAATTAGACGAGGGGTTTTCTATATAGGAGTTCCAATTGTATGTTCCTTGAGAAAGAGACCTTGTAAGGAGAACTACATGTGACTTTGGTCACATTTGGAAATTTGGGTATTGTAGGAAATCCTCAAGTGAAGGATGCCCTTGTGGGGCCTCAAGTTCATAGAGGAGGATTTGAAGAATTATTCCAAACTATGTAATTCTTTTTAAGATTTTAATGATTGTGTCAAATAAGATTTATTCGAAACCTAGAAACCCCATTAACTTAATCTCTCAAATATTGTCACTCTGATTTTCTATTTTTTTGTTGATACCTTGAATGATGCCTTCTAAATGATGTCTTGTAAATCTGCAATTCAACATGAAATGGCCACGAATGATGTAGATCTTGATCTTGACAATAGATGTAGACCAATGCTCTACCTTGGATCTTCAATGCTACATCACAACACTAACTCAATAACATGCTTGATGCTTGATAATATTGGCATGATAATGGATCTTGAATTGTTGCAACAATTGATGAAGAAGTATGCCTTGAATGCCTTAGAAATGATCTTTAAAACTCTCCTAGCAGTATTGTGAAGTCTTGGAAGTCTTGATCTATGAGAAAAATCTCTAATTCAATCTTGCTCTATATATTCTATTCTAGTATTCACATTTGGTAGCTCTAGCTCCACATGTGAGTATATGTAGTCTTCTTTTGGAATCATATAACGCACTACTCAAATAATAATTATTGGAAATTCATGTTACAATTCTTTGTGGGTTAAACACCTTCCTAGAAACTAACTTTTAATAATTTATACTTGCTAGAACAAAAACTATACCTTGCAATACTAAAATTTACTGGTGAAGTAGAAAAGGGATTCATTTTCATTTAGTGGGACTCATACGCCCAAGGTGGCATATGGGTCTCATAGGGCCTACTTGGAGATAGAGAATGTTGGGGAGTGAAGAAATTAAGTTTATATGAGGCTTATGTCAGAATTTTAGTTAAAATATGCCTTGGGATGCACAATAGAGGGTCTTAGGGGCCTATTAATGATGATATTAAGGTTGTAAATGCAAGAGGGTCCAAAATTCAATGTGAAAGTGTAAATAAATACACTTTACAACATCAAATTAAAGGAAAAATAGGTAAATTTAGCTAAAAAGGGTCCTAAATCCCATGTGAATGTGTAAAACACGCTACAACACTAGATTAGGTCCACTTAATATACAAGTCTCCTAAATTTAATGTGAAGGTGTAGATAAATACATTTTACAACACTAAATTAAGGAAAAGTTAGGTTTACTTTAGCTTTAAAAGGGCCCAAAACCTAATGTGGATGTGTAAAACACATCATAGCACTATATCAAGATGATATCAAGTCCAATTTATCATTAATTATTCCCAAATTAGGCGAGGAATTGTGCCATTTCCAAGAGTATACAATTTCTGTCACTATAGTATCTAATTAATATTATCAATTCTTCGAATCAAGATTCCATAAAATTCAATCACAAGGATAAAGTAATTTTTAAACTATTACAAAGTGTGTAATTACTTACCACCATTATTAGTTTTGTTTGGATTGAAAAAAATATATATGTTTATAAATTTTAAATGAAATCTAAAAAAAAGAACACAATTAAGAAAAAGTCTCTTTTATTTAACAAATGACCATTTTTAAAGACTCTTGCAAAGCAATTATTTAAAATTAACCATGAAAGTTAGTGGTTGCCATAAAAAGCAATTAAAAAACATTTCACAATTTATTTTCTCCATTAAAAAATATTATTCATAGTTTTTATCATGTTATTATATAAATATTTTTAATCAAAAACTATGTGTGTCCAAATAAGATTATAGAAAGCATAAACAACTTAATATGATAAGCACAAAAGTATTGTTCATAAATAAGAGTTACATTTTCTTTCAAAAGATCATTGCACCCCTATATTATACAATTGTGAACTCTATACATTAAATTTAGATTTTTTTAGTCATTAACTATTAGCAAATTGGATGCAAATGATCAAATTAAATACTACTAATTAAATATAACAGACAAGGAACGAGATTTATATAGCCTCTTCCCAATGTAATTCCCAAGTGGATCGTAATTGTAGTTCATGAAAATGGCACTATCATTACAGTTAACATGAGCACACCCAAGCTCATCCACACTTTCTCCACACCACTTGAGTATATTTCAGCATGCTTTCCCTTGAGCACATGAATTAGAATTATAATTGTAATATGGATTTTCACTCACGAGATCTGCAGGCGGAAATTCCATAGCTTCTCCCCAGAAAAGGTTTTCTCCATACCTACAAAGCATAGTCCTCCATGCGTTGATTAGAATAGTTCTGCCAATCATCTATCAATACTTCTTCACCAAGAAATGAGGATAACACCAATTAATCCCATCATAACCAAATGTTCATTTCCACCACTTTCCACACTTTTTAACTGCTCTTTACACTGTCATAATCACAACATTCATTACACCATCAATTTCATCCCTTTTTCATTTTCCATGGTCAACAATACCAATCCATTATCAGGTTGTACTATAGTAATATATTTACGAATGCACCAATCTTTTCATCCCTTTTTTATTTTTGACGGTCAACCATACCAACCCATTATGAGGTTATAATATACTTATATATTTACGAATGAGTTCCAAAGCCTCTTTCAAGGGGAAAAAAAATTCCTCTGACTGCAGGAAAATTTTAATTTTTTACAATGTGTGTCATGGTTGTACTATGTGTTTCTACTTCGTAGGGATATATTTCTTTCAACCCCCTTATGTAGACTACATCTAGTGATATTAAAGTAAGGTTGTGATCACTATTTTGTGCCTTAACATGCTATAGTGGATTTGTTGTAGGCATGTGGAAGTTCTATAATTATATAGATCTATGAGAGGAATGTGTCAAATCATATTAAAAAGACTCTATTATGAAGGAGAGTGTGATTGATTATCGAATAAAGAAGTGTTGGGTAGTATATATAGGAATGTCCTCCATTAAGTAGAAATTGGGTAGGGAAGGTTTTTGAGAGTTTATACCTTCCACTATCATAGTTGGATAGAGAACATGTAAAAATTATTTAAGGGGAAATTATTTTTCGATTGGAGTGTGAGATAGTGTGAGTTTGTGATTATGGGTGTGAGAGAGTGTATGTATGATGATGTAATCTAAAAGGAGGACTGGAGTGGACTTGATAAGGATTATAAGGTTTTCATTCATGTAAAGGAGAGAAGTGGCTTCTAAGAATATAAGCTAGGTTAGAGTTGAGAGTATTTCTATAAGAATAAATGAGAGATCTGCTATATGTTATTGAAAAGAAAAGAGTTAGTAGGACTACAAGAACAAAATAGAATAGGTTAGTAGTGGAAAATATGAAGATACAATTTGATAATTTATAAAATAAATAAGAGTTTTAAGTAAAGTACCTTTGCAGGATAAAGTGAATTTAGGATTTGAAATGGTAATCTATGATATCCCAATATGTAATATGGAGGAAGAGGAAGGTGAAGAGGTTCTCCTATTGGAAGAGGAAGCAAGAGGAATAGTAAGGCTACTGGAAGGAGATTTTTTAGTTGGACTTGAGGAAAAAGGAGGATGTGTTTAGCCTATGGACCTATTACCTATTTTCAAACAACTCAAGATAGGTAGAGCTAAACTGCATTCATCATTAAAAGGTACACAAGTAATTTTAAAGTTTTCTGCCAAGTATTCATTGATGTACAAATCTGATTACTTTTGAATTTCCAGTATTATTATGCAAATGTTTGTAACAGAAAAACTTATAAATTTTCATAAGAAATGTTGTTTTATTCATATTGTAAAAACCAAAGTCCCACACAAGTCATGGGAGTAGCTTGATTTGATTACTTAATCAAATACTAAGTAAAAGAAATAAATGTATATCACACAACTGAAAATAATATAAGAACAAGGAGAGAAGGTGATTCCTCATTTCCTAGAATGACGAATTGTTTTTACAGTTGTGTTGATCTTGGTTCAGCTCTAGCTCTATGTCCAACTCTAGCTCCAAGGTTTACCTGCAAGATTGTTGAAAGGTGTTGTTAGAGAAATGAAAAACCACATTATACCTTATCCCTACATTACCAACATAAATTTAATCTGCATCCTATCAAGCATTCATTAGATGATTAAGTCAAAAAAAGATGTTCAAGGAGCACAAAGTTCAATGGAAGCTTTCAACTTCAATTATTTTGCTAACTTGTTTGTTTCATGTGCAATACAGGTATAATCAGATCTTTTCAACCAACAGATATTGTTATGAGTGGTGGAAAATGTGGCTTCCATAAGGGTTGATCCCAACTCATAACCATGATGTAAACAACATGATATGTAGATAATCAACATTTACTGTTGATATGGTCACAAAAAAAAATTCAAATTATAATGATTGGTATCAATACTGAAAGTTTGGATGTTTGAAGATACATTGATTTTATAGAAACTTTAGAAATTAGTCTAGCGCAGTAATTCATGAATACAACTTTGTTCATAGTTTTCTCCAAGATTCATAGTACAATCACTGAGCATTTACTAAAGAGGAGTATTACACTCACAATAAAACAACCACCACATGTGCCATAACAAGCAATCATTATATCATAATCATGAAGGGGAAGGGTGTGAGATCATGTTACAAGGAACAACAAAAATGAAGCATGGACAATGAGTAGATTCACCAAACAATGTGAGCAAAAAAGTACATAAGGACAAGTCATGTTCATACTTCTTTAAAGTTCTTTACATCTTCGAGGATATAATGCATCGAGCAAAATTTTGTAAAGTGCTAATTTTGTTGTTGAGCACATGGTTTGATCAAGTCATGCAATGAAAGCTACAGAAATATAAAAGGAAGTTGTGTAACAAAAGAAAAGTCAAGACAAATCAAGGTACTATGATAATTCATGGAGATTTTTTAATGAGGACAATTGTAAGAACTTGTACAGTACAACCATGATGGATGACAACTACGATGACATTTCAATGGACAATAACAAATGCAAAATTTATAAAAGAAATTCTTGATTCTTTGTAAGTGCTAGCAAAGAAAACACATCATATCATTGAATGCCACATGCCACTGTAGGTTTGAGACCTTTCTATTTTCTGCAAGATATATAAAACAAATGAAGATCTCGGCCTGTGGAGTGAAGAACAAAACCCATAAATACCATTATCAAGATGTTGCTACAGAATGAAAGGAGAAAGATAGAAATTCATTTTTTGTGCAAACTCGAAATGAGTTTTGTTTGCAAGTTTTGATGCAATGAAATACAATGGAGAGAGCTCAGCCTGTAATATAATGAAATACCCAAAACTGTTAAGGAAGCCCACGACTTACATTTTGAACCTTGCAAAGAACGAATGGAGGGTTTATATGGAAAATGTGTCACATTCAAAAAAGTTGAAAATACAGAGACTTTCATAAAACCCAAAATACTATTTTTTGTAGCCGTGGCTTTGAAAATACATAGACTTTCATAAAACCCAAAATGTATCAACAACCATAATCACCATTTCAAAGCTCGACTTAGCATTTTGTTGGTTGGGAGAAAATATTATGCAAGGATCAAGGTTTTGAATAAAGCTTACCTCATTTTTTTTTTACAGGAAATCCACTCTTCCACAATGTAAGAGCTCGAACCAGACTCAATAATGGCAGCCTTATAATGGAGAAGGCATTAACAGTAAAAACACCAAAAAAATTCATCAGAAAATATGGTAGGCCACGACCAATAAAGCCTAAAAGTGCTTTCAAAATAGAGGAAAAAATGCAAGAAATGAATTAGATAAGCCACAGAGGCCACGACATATGTTCCTGAAAACATTTGTAAGATGGAGGAAAACTAAAGAATAATCTCCAGATTTGTGCCTAAAGAAGCTTACCTGGAATTTTCCCTATAGAAATCTTCAGAAAATGCAACATGAAGGCAAGAAATGGTGAAGAAAACTCCAAACCCTACCCAAGCATGGCGGCGTAGCAATTTGCTCTATTTTCTCTAAAACTCAAATGCAAAATGAATTGATTTTAGGGTTCAATGCCTTTTACCAAAATCCCTAAGCTGATGAGTTTAATTTTTGACTTTTTTTTTTAAATAATCATTTCATTTTAATAATTGCCTTGGTCTTGACTTATGAATCGACCTAATAATGTATGAGGGGCCTGTGAGGTTTGAAGTCTGACTTCAAATGTTATCTTTTGATTTTGAAACATAGAGTTCACCTTCACTTATAGTTATTGCATGGAGTTCGAAGAGTATCAAATGTCAATTAAATATAAAGGTAATGATTTTATTACCTTAATATTTAACATGTAATAAAAGGTGAAGTTAACAGATATTAAATATTAAAATAATCATTAAATGATTACCTTTAATATTTAATTAAAAGATTTCCTTTTTAAATCCATGCAAGAAATATAAGTGAAACCCAACTGAAGGTCCAATCATCCAAAATAGAGAAATGGTAGAGTTTTCTTTTAGTCTCACATCAGTTTTTGAGCACTTTTGATCATGCACGATATGAGGTGGAGTTTGGCCACTTATTTTTGTACTTATCATCAGCTATGTGACCTCTTTTCCTGCATTTTCTCTTTTGCTCATGAGAGGCATTTGAGGACAATATTTTTCCTTTTAGATTACTTTCAATGCCACCTCCATGCATTCACGATCTATTTTAGATGCAGTTCAGTTATATACATGGTGAAAGAGTTTTGAGTTGTTTAAGCTCAGTTTACAGCATTGGAGGGTCTAATTTTCATGTAGTTTGCTTTTGCTCATGGATGGCTTCACAATTCAAATATTTTGACTTTAGTTATCTCCTCTTGGCTTTTTGAAGCCCTTTATTATATATAAGGAAACTTAGACTTAGTCTTTTTTCCTTGGTTCTTGATTTTTTCCTTTACACTTTGCAGAGAGGTCTTGTAACTTAGTTATTTTTACACAATTAATATATATATAGCAGAGCTTTTTATAGGTTAATTTAGTTTTCATTTGCATATTTTCCTTCAAGTTCTCGTTACAATTATGTGTTTTCCTTCTCAATTTCTGGTGTTTTGCTTATGTATAATGTTTTGATGAGATTTGATGTGTTTTACCAAGAAACCTTCAAATTTTTGTCACATTTATGGTTACATGTACACAAAAGTACTCTTATCACAGGTTATTAATTGTGCCCTTTTCAGTTTTATCCTCTCTATTAGGTTGTGAAAATTTTGTTTCCTTCATAAAGAAAGATTAAACTAGCCTTTTTACGAAATATTTATGTGATTAAGGTGCCCAAGTTGAGTTGTGTTAATAGATTTCTCTGAGTATTAGTTGTGAAATAGTTTGCATAATAGTTATTATTAGGTGCATCACCCTCCATTTTAAAGTTCAATTCATGCATTCATTTAAAGCCTTTTCCCTTTTCCATCAAAATTTATAGTCCATAATTAGAATATCATAAAGGAAGTTGGCCTATAATCCGGAGGTTGATTTCCATTTTAGGCAATCCACAAGTCTGGAAATCATCCCATGTTACACAAGATTGCAAAGCATCTTTGCTTTCGCATTTGGGTGCACTCCTGTTGATAACAAGACCAAGAGATCTTCATCATTAAGGGTTTGGAGAAATAAACTAGTGAAGAGATTGTACTAGTGCTTTGTCCAAGCTAGACGATATAGAAGTGTTGGCAGATGTAGTATAGCATAGTAAAAAAGAAAAAGAGATTGAGTATCCTAGGATGACATAAAGTGTGGGAGTTATAAATTTGGGGCCTAAGGTTTTTTTGGATGTGGAAGTACGCGAAGAGGAAGATAAGATGAGTGTGAAGATTTATGTCCACATGAATGGAAATATGGAGGATGTTGTATGAGGAGTGTTGAGAAATAGTTTTACAAGTCCAATATCAAGATAGACTAAGGATGAATAGGAGAAATTTTAGTGAGGGAAGATGGATAGTGGTGGGTCAAATCCCACAAGAGAATTAGAATTGAAACAATATTGTAATACCATGCACATATAGTATGGAGTTGTCATAAAAATATATACAAGGGAGTTTGTTGATATACTTGCAAGAAAGAAACCCATAAGTGTCATGTGAGTATGTGAAACAAAGTACAAGGTAGATGGAATTGCCAAAAATTATAAAAAAATGATTGGTAGCAAAATAATATGGACAAAAATAAGGAGTTTCTTATGAAAAAATATTTGAGAGTAAAATTTAAAATAATTAGACCTATTTTTCAATTACCACAAAATTTAGTTGATTTTTCATCAAATTGATGTGAAAAGTGTATTTCTAGAAGGAGATATTTAAAAGGATGTCTACACACATCAATTAGAGGTATTCTTTAGTGAAAGATAATTAAATCAACTATATATTATCCAAATTCTTATATGGTTTAAATAAAGCATCTTGTGCATGGTACATCAAGTTTGATTAGTTCATCTATGCACACATGGGTTTTCTAATAATATTTTAGATTAAATAAATTATAAATGTAGAAACTATAATATTGATTATATGTGTTGATTATCTTGTCATTATTGAAAGTATTAAGATGTTAGTTTATCTAAGTGAAGAAAGTTCTAAAAATTTCATTTGAGATGATGGATCTTAGATTGTTGTGAACCATTTGCCAAGGTCCATGAAATGCATAGAATTTCATAAATTAGAAATCCTCTAAGAGGGTGTTTGTATATATTGTAGTACTTTGAATTATGGTGCCAAGTATGTTTGAAAATTTATTTTTGACAAGATACATAAGTTAGATTGTGTAGGATCTATTGATAATTTTAAGTCAACACCTAGATAAATATTCCACATGAGCTTAAGATTCATATATTAGGTTAAAAAAATTATTTGTCATTATTTTATCTATAAAAGTAGAGTGCAAAGTAGCACAAGGATGTGTAACTAAATACTCATTAGAGAGATGACCCAATATAGAATCTTTTTTCTTAAGAAATATCAACATAACTCATTGCCTTAATATTTACCTTCAAATCTTCTCTTTAACTTTAACTTTTTTAAATACAAAATTAACATATTTTTCTTAAAGTTAATTAGACATGTTATTAGGTTGCATTTATGAAAAATTAGATATTCAATATTTTTTCTAGCTTCTATATTCATCTTTCAAAGCTTTACTCTTAATAGTTTTTTCCATATTTAATCTATATCTTCTTAATTGCATGTAATCTTAAAAAAGAATAAAAATACTATCTATCATTTAAAACAAATCTAAATCTAAAATTTTAAAATATCACTCTCCTTTCCCTAATGGTAAATCACTAAGTGTGATATGAAATGTCAATTAAAAACATAGACACTTGATACCAAAAACTCTTTCAAATACTACATGAATTACAAAAAATAATTGAATTACGTTAGTCAAAAAAAAAAAAAACCTACACTATTGTCATTAAAAACAAAAACATATCATAAAATTGTTTGACCTATATAGAATAAATTGTCAATTCAAAACATGTTTGTTGTTAAAATAAAAAATTCCTAAGAACCAAAAGTATACTTTTGAATATAGAAAATTGCAATAAATTCATTTATTCTATACATGATAGAGAAAACAAATTAAATTTGTGTGTAAAATTTCTGCCATCTATTAAAATTCAATAAAAACATGAGATTTCTTTTGGATTGAAAAACTAACAACTACACCAATAAATACAACTGTTCTAAATAGATCTTTATTTGAAACATTGTTCAAAACTCATTAGAATCTCTAGTTGGTGAATACAATATGTGAAACAAAAAACTAGACACAAGTTCCATGAATTAAAAAGCAGAAAATGTTTGGTTGGGTACATAGAGTTTCACATTGTTTCCATTTGACCTTTACTCATTTGATGGCAATGTTCAACTAGTATGAAACCCACCACTTTTAAATGCAAATCTAAAAATGTTTGTATATAATTTTAGTATGTTTGTATATAATTTTAGGAAGAAAATGTTCAATTATTCATGCAAATAAAATCAACGATGGGTTGTGATAATTGACTATGATGGGTATGGGTATGATAAAGGCAGTTTTTTTACATCTTTCATGAATATGCATATTTTTAACATTAAAATCAATGATAAGGATCTAAAAACCTTTGGCTTAATTAGTCAACTAATTGAAGAAACTAGTATTAAAAATTGAGATTCATTCAACATCAACACTTAGGATTTTGAGATTTAGTAAGTTAGGGTGCACAACTACTAAGTCTTATGTCCTATCATCAAAACATAGTTGAAAATGAAGGAAGTTGTGTTGCCTTTGGCGAAAAAGATTGAGAAGGGGAAGAAAAGATGCACCAAGAAAGGAAAGCATGTTGTCAAGCAGGTTGTGGATGATTCAAGAGTTGTGGAGGATTCCCCTGTTCTTGATGTTAAAGATGTCTCAGGTGATGGTCTTGAGGGAAACGAGCATCCTATGGAGGATATTGGGTAGGAGAATGAGGGTATTATGTGTTCCAAGGTGGTTGATCCTAGCTAGACTGAATTTGATTCTCTTGTTGGTGTTGAGTAGGCTAAAGGTCCTATGGAGGATATTGGGTAGGAGAATGAGGGTATTATGTGTTCCAAGGTGGTTGATCCTAGCTAGGATGAATTTCATTCTCTTGTTGGTGTTGAGTAGGTTAAGGGGAGTGATGTTAAGGTAGAGCGTCTTGAAATTCTAGCTAACTTGGCAGACATGCCTAATAAGCACCATGTGAAAGTGGAGGTTATTGAAGTTGAGGATTCCCCTGCTAAGGAGGATTTGGAGGGCAGAGAGGGAGTTTAGGAAGAACCTATCGAGAATGTTGATTCTCCTGCTACGCAGCCGGTTAATTGGGAAGAAATTAATATGGACCTGTTCTGAAGAATGGCAGAGGACGGAACTCACAATTTGCTCTTGCTTTGAAGTGGCTTTTCTCAGAAGTGAATGAGCTCAACTTCAAGCTTAAAAATTGGAAAGATATCTATGTAGTGTTACTGCTTGGAAGCCATTCTTAGAAATCTAGTGCTAAGGGTCTCTCAATTTTAAATGAGAAAGCTATAAAGTGGACTGGAAAGCCTCTAGATTTGGGAGATCATGAGAAGCCCATTAATGAAGTTAACCGCATGAATTTGGAGAAGATTGAGGATAATGGCTTCGATGTGGAGAAGAATTTGGAGACAAGCCCTTGCTTGAGAGTGAGGAGCAAAACTAAGAAAAGCGCAACCATTTTATTCTAGGATTTGAAGGATGTGGTCGAGATGCACGAGGGGGTCATTGCTAAAAATATGGCCTCGGTTAATGTTCTTGAAAAAATGCTATAGTTTTGTTGTTGTTTTTGGTTACATTTAGCCTTGTTGTTAATGTTTTGTTGTAGGGTTGTTGATGTGTTCTCTAGCTTTTTCTTTTGTCAGCATTTTTTTTTATGGGGTGCGGGTCTTAATGTTTTTGTCTTTTTAAGCAGCTTCTCTTTGTTGTAAAGGGTTTCGGGGCCCCTTCAAAACCTATTTTTCCTAATCAAAAACATAGTTGAAAAAATTATTAAAAATTATAATTTTTTTAATATAATATTATAAAATTAAATTATATATTATTAATCGATATGCTATATATATTGTGAATGAACTTTCAATTGAAACATGTCTCACGCTGGATATAGGTTATCGTGAAGCCATTTTTGGATGCCAATTTTCCATCAATCTCCCCCCTATTTTAAAATAAATAACCATGACTATATACCTGCACTAAATTTGTAACGGTAATGCTTTGATTGGCCCTTTGATCGTGCTTTTAATTCTCAAAATTTTAGGTCGTGACCGCGTCACCTGGTTTACCCATAACAGACCTCCATTCGATAAAGTATGTTGTACTATGGGAACTTCACCAACGCTAATAAATATAAACTACCATAACAATTAGCACAGCAAAAATCAACACACCAAGTTTATCTCTCTCTTTCTTTCTGTTGTTGCTACTCTGCCTTCCATCAATTGCACACAAGCCATCACTCACTTTATGTAGGTACTTGTGATCTTCCTATAGGTTCTTGTCTCTATTTAGGATTTCCTACTTGGTTCCCCATGACTTTAAGAAATGACCTACAAATATTGGTCCTTAATTGCCCTATCTCCCTAAATGCTACAAGTTGGGGCATTAAAACTTTTCAGAGAATGTCTTCCTATGATGCCACACTCTAATTTTAAATTTATGGGGTCCTAAATTTTTTTTGACTAGGAAAGATAGAACTCTTCCTAGATATCAATTATGGGACCCTAGACTGATGGTTTGGTTTAACCATGAATCTGAGAATATTTGTGTAGGAGTCTGCACCCCTTTAATCATCCTTTACATATTATCTCAGTTGAGAAGTTATCCTCCCCTTAAAGTTCCTATATAAAATTCTCAACCACTTTTCATAGCAATATGACAAGAGGTAGGAAATGAATAACATTGTGGCTAACTCACAAATACATGTAAATGACCACACGCTTTGGGTGGCTCTATGTTCTTGACTTCAAATAGGTGAGATAAATGATGGATTTGCACGCAATATGAACTATAAATAGAGATCTCAGTTGTCAAACAGATTGCACCCGAATGCTTGAATGGTTAAATTCAAAAATCTGTTGAAACATCCAATCAAACTTAGGTTGTGGATGACCTATAATGAGATTGAACCTCTGGATTCTAGGCCGGCTTCGTATATGATTCTCAAATTATTAATTGGTAAATTGTTGGAAAAAGGATAGAAGTATTGAAAGCAAAGCTTAAACTGTAATGAAACCTATTGATGCACCTGATTGGAAAACTAATTGCAACCTAACTCACAAATAACCTCTCAACACTTTAATTCACACAACCTGATTTGATAGCTCAATCACCTGAATGTTTTAAACAAAGGCTTTGATTTAATGCAATATCGAGGGAAACCGAAGTTTTCACGACTAAATTGATTAATCAAGTACATGCACAGTGTATAACCAATGAACTTAAACTAAATTGCATACAGATATGTGAAAAAGACAAAAAAATTAGAGGTTTCAGAACCAAAAACACAGTAATTTCTGGATCAAATTTCTCACAATAACAATGCCTGAAACTTGGAAGGAAAATTCAAAATTAAAAAAATTTAGAAGGAATCCTTTGCATAATGTTCTATATTTGCATTTTAGATGATGAATTAATTAAATGATTTATAATTTCATTTAATTAATTCATTTACATTGAATAATGCAAATAAGTTTGAAAAATACCATCTCAAGGTTTTTATATATCATACTTAGCATATATTAAAATATGCATTCACCATTATGGATAGATTGGTCGACCACCATCTCCATGCATATTTTAATATTTGATAGTTGATAATAATTGACCACATGCAATAATCGACTTGATTTGAGAGTCAAAAACACAGGCAAGGAAGACATAATGATTTTGTTAAAATAATGGGAAAAAATCAAAGTCATTCCACTTTGGTCAAGAAAATAACATCAATCCCTAAAAGATCATTTCATTTGCACTTGACTTGGAGAAGCTTCATGAAGAAGCTGGTCACCACTGCTGGGTAGGGTTTTTGAGAATTTCCTTGATGTTGGAGCTCAAAATTTCACCATATTTTGTTGTTTCTGGGCCGAATCCTACTGATCTTCATAGGGTAAGTTCTTTAGTTTACAATCTGGAGGTACCTTGACTCCATTACATCTCATTTTCTGAGGCTTTCAGGCCGCTACCATGAGACATCTCTGACGCATCTTCTTTTCATTTTTCTATTGCTATTGAGTTTCCAACAAGCTCACCATGAATGATAGGGCTTTAAGCTTTTTGAGACTCAGTGTACAAGAGGAACTCACGACTTCACTTGTATCTTCTGACATAGAATATCGTGGTAAGCTTTAAAATAATATACCTCTTTTTTGCCATTGATTATTTGAGTGCTCTTCATAACTGTATGAGATTGAAGCTCTTGTAGCTGAGACTGATATAAATTCATGCGCATTTATGACTTTGGCTGCCACTGTAAATAGTGATTTGCCTTCTGGGTATGTGAAATTCATTGCATTTTATATTTTCTCCATGCTTGATAGCTATTATCATATAAAAATCATTCTAAGTTTTGTGATGTATTTATGATTCATTGCACTGCACTTTGTATTTTTTTCATGTTGGATCTAAGTTTCTATGATTCATTGCATCTCTTAAAACACAAAGTAAACCCTCACATGGGTGACAATAAATCTTGTATTTTCCACTAAGAAACCCTATCTTTAAACTGAGACCATTGTATGAATGTGCTTGTTGAACACAGTGATAAAGTTGAAGCTTCTCCAAAACTGGGCTTGACCCATGATAATCCCTTACTTCTTTGTTCTTCACACTTCTCCTTCTAACCATTCAATAAGAAAAGTTGCTTTTGAGTTCTATATTCCACACTGTAGGTCATCTCCAACTATAATAAATAATGGCCAAATTTGCATTTCTATTGTAAGACAGACTCCACTTTAGCCAGAGGTTGCCATTGTTCTTTATGAGAACTCTCTAAATCATCTGGGATGGTATGCATAAAAATATCTCTGGAACTCATCTCATCCTGAGTTGGAATATTTCCACCATGGTTGTATTTGTTGTCTTTAATAAAATATAAAGATTACTGCCCTTTTTACCAATGCTCATGACTATTATCTTTAATCCATGTCACAATGTCTCTATGTATTTGGTGACTGTCCTTTTCTTGGGTTTGTAATAATGATTATGATAAATTTGTCCTTCAATAATAAGGTTGTAGCATGGCATTGTGATAGTTGTCTTTAAATATGAGATGATTCTTTTATATCAACTACATTCCATGCCTTTGTTTGATGTTGTCCTACCACATCGTGATTGTGTATTTTGAGAAATGTTGTCCCAAAACTTTGTTGTTCTACAGATTTAAGCTTTTACTACCCCTTTTTTACTGAGAATTTGTTCATCGGAAAATTCATAAACTACTGCATGATGTGACTATATCTTATTATTTAATAATGAGATATTAGCAGCCTCCTCCATGACTATTCCTTGGTATGAATTATTCTCATGTATGAACAATCATTTCAGTCTCCTATAGACTGAAGCTTTCGTGATCTATTTTGCTGATTGAAATAAATGGGAATGGCATAATCATTAAACTGCAAACTCTTTCATGACTATAATAATGCATTTAGTAAGCACTGTCCTTTCTCTTTTTTGAATCTTTCTTGCATATGTTAATGTTGGCAAAAGTGGTTGTCCTCCCGAGTTTCTTGATGAATTATGTATGCACTTTGGAGTTGTAAGACATCAACGAAAGTGATTCATCATTACATGCAATGATGAATTGCTCCTCTTCTTTGTGCTTATGTTATTTTCAGTAGTGTAGTTTATCTTTGAATTTTGTATTCATCATTTGATTGTCATAATCAAATTCAGTTACTCTCGCGGCTTGTGTGAGATTCAATGTTTTTACAAAATGAATAAAAAACATTATTATGCAAATTCTCAATTTTCTGTTTCAAATAATTGCACAATAAAACTATGATTCAGATGTAAATTGACCCCTATGATGATCAATGAATACTTTAATCAACAAAACTTGAAATTTTTTGTACCTATAATTCATGAGTTTGATTCAGCTCTACTTGTTTGAGCTCAAAGTGAAAAATAAGTAACAAATTGGCGACCTCTACAGAGCGTTTGCCTACTAAACACACTAGACCAGTATATTACTTATCCATTGGGCATGGAGTCCATGTTCTGTTTTGTTTTAACTTAGAAAACCGTAACTCAGCTTCAAAACACACAAACTGAAAGAAACTATTGCAATTCTGTTGAAGATAGAATCTGAAAAACTAGGTGCAGCAACTGCACTTATTGAAAACATGACAAAACTGAAATGAAACATGCCAACAGGCACTTATTGAAAGCATTACCAAAACTAAAAACTATCCTACTATGTACAGCTGAAAGCCTGATGCTTAATAACATTGTTTCAATAAATACCATTGACAGGGATCGGCAGTACTTCACCATTCAGCTTTGAAAGTTGAAATGCATTATGTTCCTTCTTTTTTGTAATAATGTACGGGCCATCCCACATGGTATCAAAGTTTGTATGTTTACCAGGCCTACTTTTGAGCTCATCCCACTTGAAAAACTAAATCACCTTCATTGAAGATCCTTGTTGTTGCTTTCTTATCGAATGTCTTCTTCATTTGAGAATAATGAATCTGAAGCTTTCTGTAGGCTTCCTTTCTATTTTCTTCCAACTCTATTAATTGAGCAAGCCTGACTTGCATTGGCTGCTCCTCAAGTAACTCAAGCTCTTTTATGTAACTCAAAGTTGGCAATTCAATTAAGATAGGCAGTTTGGCTTCTTTTCCATAAACCAAAACATAGGGTGAAAATCATGTTGATTGTTTTGGTGTAACTCTATCAGCGCACAGGGCTAACTTGAGCTTGTCATGCCATGACCTCTAATTATCTTCAATAGTCTTTTGTATGATCTTAATCAGATTCTTATTTGTTGATTCAGCTTGTCCATTACCCTGGGGGTAATAATTGGATGAAGTGTTCAGATAAATATTATTCTTTACTAACCAATCTGAAACTCTTAAACCAACAAAGGTCAAAGCATTATCAGAAATAATTGAATCAGGTGTACCAAACCTAGAAACTATATCCTGATAGAAGTTTAAAACTGATGTTTCATTCGCATCTCTTAATGCAATTGCTTCAGTCCACTTCGCAAAGTAGTCTTTGGCAGTTAAAATCCATTTGTGCCCAACACTTGAGGGTGGATTTATTGGACCGATAAAATCGAGTCCCCACTTTCCAAATGGCTGCTCAACCTAAATTGGATTCAAGGGCAGGGCTACTAACTTTTGTTTTCCTGCAAAAAGTCACTTGGCACATTTTTTGACATAAGTATGAGCATCCTTGAAAAGATCTAGCCAATAATAGCCTGCCTTCATAATTTTTAGAGCTGTAGTACATGGTGCAAAATGACCTCCAGCAGGTCCATCATGGAATTCTTCATGAATTCTTTCAGTCTGATCTAGATAAATACATCTGAGAAAAACACCATTTAAATCCTTCTTATTAAGAACACCATCAATTTTTACATAAGGAATTGCTTGTAACCTGTAATATCTTCGTTTAGACTTGTCTAAACCTTCTGGACAATCTCCAGTATGCAAGTAATGGATCATCTGATGGATCCAGTCAGTTGGAACAGCTGAAACAGTAGGTTTGTCTTCATTATTCAGAACTGTAGCAACCTTTTCACTGTTGTTTTCTTCATTTTCTACAAGTTGTTCACACAGTCCTTTACCTCGAACAAGCTTGGTAACCTTTATGCTAATGTCATACTCCATGACTTTGGTTATCCAACCTACTCTCTTATCATTAATGTCCTTATTCAGTAGAAACTCCTTGACTGTTGGGTGAGATACCAGCAGATTTATCTTATTATAAGATAGCATATGCCTAAATTTTTTCAAACTTTTCACTACAGCAAGCACATGCTTCTCAACGAACAAATATCTTGTTTCGTAATCATGCAAGACTTGACTAAAGAATGCAATGGGTTGCTCCATACCTTCATTATTTTGCTGACAGAGTATTGCAGAGATGGTATCCACTCCTCTGAATGCGTACAGTATAAAATCCTTATCAAAATATGGATTGATAAGAGTCAGGGCTACTGCAAGTGCCTCTTTAATTTGTTCAAAACTGTTCTTACCTTCTTTTGACCAGCTGAATTGAATGTTTTTCTTCAGCATGGTTGTCAATGGTTGTAATAACGCTGCAACATTGGGAATAAACCTCCTCATGAAGTTTATCCTGCCTAGAAAACTCTGCAAACCCTTTTTCTGAGTAGGCAATGGTAAAGCCAGAATGGTTGCAATATGTTTTGGGTCAATAGAAATGCCTTCTTTTGACACAATATAGCCCAGAAGCTTACCTTCACGAACAAAAAAAATACTCTTCTTTGGATTCAAAGAGATTCCATATTATCTGCATCTCTCGAATATCTATCTAAGATGACTGAAATGATCATCAACATTATGTGAGAAAACAGTGATATCATCTAGGTAAACAAGAACAAATTTATTTATTAAACCTTGGAGAGCCATATCCATGGCTCTCTAAAAGGTGGCTCATGCGTTTGATAGTCCACACGACATCTTTTTGTAAGCCATCGTACCCCACTTGGTGGTAAAGGTTGTCTTATACTGATCTTCCTCCTTAACCAATATTTGGTTGTAACCTGAATACCCATCTAGCAATGAAAACCTTTCTGATCCTGAAACCACCTGCAATATTTGTTCCATTGAAGGCAGTGGGTAGTGATCCTTGAGTGAAGCTTTGTTTAGATCACGAAAATCAACGTATAGCCTTATCTCTCCGCTCGTTTTTTTGATAGGCACCAAATTTGACACCCAAGAAGTGTGCTTTATTGGAAATATTATACTACCTTCGATCATCTTGTTTAACTCTGTTTTCATCAGATGTTCTAACTTTGGATTCATGGGCCTATGCTTCTGTCTCACCAGTTTTGCATTGGGTTCGAGCTCAATTGTATGCTGAGCTAACTCGGGGTTAAAACCCTTTAAATCCACATACTGCCAAGCGAATATGTCACTGAATTCTTGAAAAAGCAAGATAAAGGCTTGTTGTTCTACCTTTGTACAAACTTTTCCAAGCTTAAGCAGCTTGTCCTTGAATATTTCTATTGATTCGTAATGTTCCTGCTTCACTGTAATGCTTGATTTATCTCTTCTAACCTGGTTATCAGTGTTGAAGATGGATTCAAGGGTCACCAAACCCTTTGGCAGCTTGTTAGACTTGAGTTGCATGATATGATCACCATATTGCTGATCAAATTTTTGCTGATTTCCAGCATAAAACTCGGCCTCTTCTATTAGAAAACGAACTATCTTTTCATCACTATCAAAAATCTGCCAACTTATATTATTATCAGGTACTGAAGGTCTAACAACTAACTTCACATACTGTTGTACCTCCACATTGTGAATTTCAGTCAGAATGTCAAACTGTGACCCTAGAGCAACAAGTTTATCAGCTTGCTTATTCTGAAGTCTAGACACTAATTGCAGATTAAATGCATCAAACTCCTCAATTAAGTCCCAAACATGATGTTTATACAATTTCAACAAATCATTCTTTGTTAAGTTCATATTTCTAACTTGATTTGCTATCAATTCTAAATCACCATACACCTATAAGCACTTAATCTTTCTTTTTCTAGCCCATTCTAAGTGATGTATTAATGCTTCATACTTAGCAACATTATTAGAACAACTAAAAGCAAATCTAAAAGCTGAATAATACATGTCTCCTTCAGGCGAAATCAAAATAGCTCCTCCACTAGCACCAATTTTACTCCTGGAATTGATAAAATAGAGCTTCCAAAGTTCATCAACCTGTTGTACTTGTTGTTTTTCTTCCTTAACCAAATTTGGAATAATTGCATGAGGTTCCTAAATCATATAAATTCCCAAACCTACTTCATCTATGAGATTGAACGGATCAACCTCATGATTCTCAGCTGCCCACTCATCTAGATTTATGTCAGGTATGCCTTCTATAGGTATAGTGGGGTCGAGGGTCATGGATTGATCCTCCTGATCATGGAAATCTAGGTTTTCATTTATGGGATTCAGAACATAAGGTTCAATATGGTCTTTAGCTAGTGATTTTGACTTAATCGTGACTCTAGTACCATATCTAGTTCTGAAAAACATGTGTGACTAGCCTGATGACAAATAACTACCTAATTTTGTAGTGAAATCTCTAGATAGGCAAATGGAAAAATGAGGTGGGAGATCAATAATATATATGTCTTGTGAAATTTGAAAGTTGGGACATACATGCAATGTAAGAGGCAAATTTTTAATAACTCCTATAGACTTTACAGTTGTACCATCCAACTGAACTACCCCTTTGACAATGGTTCATACTCAAGTCCTAACTTGTCTACCAATTGTTTAGGCATAATTGAGCTACTTGCTCCACTATTGATCATGCAGTTATGCACTATGTTATCACCAATTATCAAACTAACATAAAAAGGTGGTGGTTTTACCTCTTTAGTTGGATGCTCCTTTTGATTTGAACTATTCGCAAGAACTCTTGGCTGCTCTTTATTTGTTTCATCAGAAATTGATATCTTAGCCAAAGCCTCCTGTAAACTTTCTTTTTGCCCAAGTAAGCGTAATGCATATAACATAGTAATGCCAACAGTTGTCTTTTTCATATGTTCAACAATATTGAAAGAAGAAACATTAACCTTTGGCTGTACCTTTTGAATAGCAGCGTCTATTTGTGTTGCATGAGGCTGAAACTGAAATTTAGGCTGCTCCTTTGATGGTCTAGCCTGCTGTCTTGGTAAAATCTAAACATTCTAAGCTGTTGAAGGCTAAACCTGCCCCTGTTGGGCTATAAAATATTGATTTTTCTGTTGAACAATAGGCTATTTGTCTTTTAATGCTTGTTGTTTATCAAGAACAGCTTGTTGTCTTAGATTAAATACTCTTTTCTTGGCCCTCGTATTGGTTGCAATAGAAGTGGCTGACTGATTTTAATTTTGCACGTGATTAACTCCTCAAAATTCACTTCCTTGCCAGTTCATCATGGCAACATCAAGGTCACTCTATTGCGTTTGATCATCTTGTTGATTATTGTCCTTCTTAGTTGTTTGTTTAGAGGTAGCATAACTATTTTGCACCATAAGGGCTTGATTAATCACCTTGTTCATGCAAGTAGCCTGATTATGAGGCTGATTGCAGGGATAGCACCATACATAATTCTATGCTAAATTGTTTTGTATTGGCATTAGCTTTTTTGAAGAGCTAGCAGCAGCTAGATTAAATGGCTGATTAGGCCTAAAGTTAAAATTCCTCCTCTATCCCTGGTAATCAGCTTGATAAGCAGGCCCGTTTACTTGAAATGATGATTGATTAGGACTGAAATTTTGACTTTGTTGGTTTTTAAGACATACCAAGTTGGTATTCATAGTTTGTAGTAAATTGGCTATTTGATGTTAGTCATTTATTAGCTGTTGTTGGGTATCTTTAAGACCTTGCAAATCAGAATTTGTTGGAACAACATTATTTTGTGCTACTGTTTGGAATTCTAAGGCTGGAACATCAGGTATAGTGGCTATTGGAGGTATTTTAATGGGCATAAATGGTTGTACCTCTAGGAAAATTGGAATAGGGGATCTTGGGGTGATTTTACCAGCTTGTATAAGGTTGTTTTAAGCTCTAATAGCAATTTCATATGCTACTGGTAATGTTAACCCACCCATTGACTATATCATTAAAGCAATATCACTATGCAATGACTAAGGTAATACAAAAAAACATGGTCAAGAGTTGGCCTTACCTTTACTGGAATTCGATCCCATGTCCTTTGAAATCTAAAATTAAAGTCCATCATTTGTTCTTGTGGCGCTCTCTTAATAATCATCATTTGTTCAACTAAAGATAAATGGTCGGACTTATCTAAAAATTGCTTGGTTAGTTTGTCTCCTAAATCATCCCATGTCGGGACGCTATTAACTGGTAAACGATGAAACCATTGAAGCACTTTCCCCTTGAATGATGTTGCTAACAACCTCAAAGCTACATTCTCCAGAATCACATGATGAACTCCACATAGCGAGGCTACATCTCTAATATGCTCAATGGGCGTAGTCTGATCTTCACCAGTAAAGAAGGGCAGAATTTTGAGTGCTACTACTGGTATGTCATCGTGCTGAGCCAGATCTAATGGGATGCCCCCATTAAATGGAACAAAAGCATGCGCTCTAGCCATTGGAGTTGTTGTTCTGAGATTTACAACTTGTACAGGTGAAACTAGTACTCTGTAACTTGGCGAAGCTGAAAATGAACTTGGTTGCCTTTTAATGATCTGCCTCTTCTTCTTGATGTGTAAACTAATGGTTCTGCTCTTTGAATCAGAGAAACTGATTGCTTTCTTGAAGGCTTACCAGGTGTTCGCTTGCCTATCCTTCCTATTCTCTTTGGTGAAGATAGTTGCAAATACTCAAACAAAGAACTTCTTGTCTAAATATTTCTCATAAGCTATTTGCACTTGATCTGCTGAAAATTGAGAACGAAGTCGCTAGGTATTTGAAAATAATCCTTTGAAAGGCTGAAATATTGTTGTATATACCAAAAGCAATAGCTTGAACTGTAAAATTCTTGCTCTGAAAAGTGATTTAGAGTCCCACCAGGCATGCAAAAAACTATTGTCAAATAGATTGCACCTGAACGCTTGAATGATTAAATTCAGCAATTTGTTGAAACATTGGATCAAACTCAAGTTGTGGGTGACCTATAATGAGATTGAACCTCCAAATTCTAGGTCGACTTCCTATATGATTCCCAAATTATTAACTGGTAAATTTTTGGAAAAAGGATAGAATTATTGAAAGCAAAGCTTAAACTATAATGAAACCTATTGATGCACCTGATTGGAAAACTAATTGCAACCTAACTCATAAATAACCTCTCAGCACTTTAATTCACACAACCTGATTTGATAGCTCAATCACCTAAATGCTTTAAACAAAGGCTTTGATTTAATGCAATGTCAAGGGAAAACAAATTTTTCACGACTAAAGTGATTAATCAAGTACATGCATAGTGTATAACCAACGAACTTAAACTAAATTGCATACAAATATGTGAAAAAGACAGAAAAATTAGAGGTTTCAGAACTGAAAACACAATAATTTCTCGATCAAATTTCTCACAATAACAATGCTTAAAACTTGGAAGGAAAATTCAAAAATACTAAAATTTAGCACGAATCCTTTGCAAATTATAAACTAATGAACCTGTAAAAACATAGTATTAATCTGAAATTTGAGTTACATGACAATTCACTTTGCAGAATGCAAAGGCTGAATAACAAGAACTAAAATGAAAAAGATAAACTTTTTCAATATATATAATGAGAATGCACTTCAAAGTGCATGAACATGTAACTGAAAGTCAATTTTAGTGAGAAAATGACAATTCCAAAGTGAAATCCGAGCATAACGGAAAATCCCTTAAAATAAGGTTCAAACTCATGCAAAAATGAGTGAACTCAGTCTCGAACTCACAGTCATAAAGCATGCAACTAATCTGCAACTCAAACTGAACTGGAAATCTCTGAACGTGAGCCAAAACATGCAAAAATCCTCCTTGCTTTAATCAATTTTCCCATGATAAGTTAAAGTCCATTTCGCATGACAAAGCTTTAGTTGAGTCTATAGTTGAACTTGAGACTCACATAATGTTCTATATTTGCATTTTAGATGATGAATTAATTAAATGATTTATAATGCATCATTTAATTAATTCATTTACATTGAATAATGCAAATAAGTTTGAAAAATACCATCTCATGGTTTTTATATATCATACTTAGCATATATTAAAATATGCATTCACCATTATGGACAAATTGGTCGACTACCATCTCCATGCATATTTTAATATTTGATAGTTGATAATAATCGACCACATGCAATAATCGACTTGATTTGAGAGTCAAAAACATAGGAAAGGAAGACATAATGATTTTGTTAAAATCATGGGAAAAAATCAAAGTCATTCCACTTTGGTCAAGCAAATAACATCAAACTCTAAAAGATCATTTCATTCTCACTTGACTTGAAGAAGCTCCATGAAGAAGCTGGCCGCCACTGCTGGGTAGGGTTTCTGAGAATTTCCTTGATGTTGGAGCTCGAAATTTCACCATATTTTGTTGTTTCTGGGTCGAATCCTACTGATCTTCATAGGGTAATTTCTTTAGTTTACAATCTGGAGGTACCTTGACTCCATTACATCTCATTTTCTTAGGATTTCAGGCCACTACCATGAGACATCTCTGACGCATCTTCTTTTCATTTTTCTGTTGCTATTGAGTTTCCAGCAAGCTCGCCATGAATGATAGGGCTTTAAGCTTTTTGAGACTAAGTGTACAGGAAGAACTCAAGACTTCACTTGCATCTTCTGACATAGAATATGGTGGTAAGCTTTAAAATAATATACCTCTTTTCTGCAATTGATTCTTTGAGTGCTTTTCATTCCTATATGAGATTGAAGCTCTTGTAGCTGAGACTGATACAAATTCATGTGTATTTATGACTTTGGTTGCCACTGTAAATAGTGATTCGCCTTCTGGGTATGTGAAATTCATTGCATTTTATATTTTCTCCATGCTTGACAACTGTGATCATATAAAAATCATTCGAAGTTTTGTGATGTATTTGTGATTCATTGCACTGCACTTTGTATTTTTTTCATGTTGGATCTGAGTTTTTATGATTCATTGCATCTCTTAAAACATAGAGGAAACCCTCACGTGGGTGAAAATAAATCTTGTATTTTCCACTAAGAAACCCTATCTTTAAACTGAGACCATTGTATGAATGTGCATGTTGAACACAGTGACAAAGCTGAAGTTTCTCCAAAACTAGGCTTAACCCATGATAATCTCTTACTTCTTTGTTCTTCACACTTCTCCTTCTGACCATTCAATAGGAAAAGTTGCTTTTGATTTCTATGTTCCAGACTGTAGGTCATTTCCAGCTACAACAAATAATGGCCAAATTTGCATTTATGTTGTAAGACATACTCCACTTTAGCCAAAGGTTGCCATTGTTCTTTATGAGAACTCTCTAAATCATCTGGGATGGTATGCATAAAAATATTTCTGGAACTCATCTCATCCTGAGTTGGAATATTTCCACCATGGTTGTACTTGTTGTCCTTTAACAAAATCTAAAGATTACTGCCCTCTTTACCAGTGCTCATGACTATTATCTTTAATCCATGTCACGATGTATGTATGTATTTGGTGAGTGTCCTTTTCTTGGGTCTATAATAATGATTATCATAAATCTGTCCTTCAATAATAAGGCTATAACAAGGCATTGTGACTGTTGTCTTTAAATATTCAAGACGATTCTTTTATATCAACTACATTCTATGCCTTTGTTTGATGTTGTCCCACCACATCGTGATTGTGTATTTTGAGAAATGTTGTCCCAAAACTTTGTTGTTGTCCTACAGATTGAAGCTTTTACTGCCCCTTTTTTATTGAGAATTTGTTCATTGGAAGATTCATAAACTACTGCATGATGTGACTATATCTTATCATTTAATAATGAGTTATTAGCAGCCTCCTCCATCACTGTTCCTTGGTATGAATTATTCTCATGTATGAACATGTATGAACAACCATTTCAGTCTCCTGTAGACTGAATCTTTTGTGATCTATTTTTCTGATTGAAATAAATGGGAATGGCATAATCATTAAACTGCAAACTCTTTCATGACTATAATAATGCATTTGGTAAGCACTGTCCTTTCTCTTTTTTGAATCTTTCTTGCATATGTTAATGCTGGCAAAAGTGGTTGTCCTCCTGAGTCTCTTGATGAATTATGTATGCACTTTGGAGTTGTAAGAAACAATTGAATGTTGAGTTTAATCTGCTTTCCCTTCAGTATAAAGGGGCGCAATGCCTCATCAAAATGCGAATATAAATGAAAGGCAGAGTTGAAACAAGAGATGATAAATGAAATCAATTCTTCTTAATATATTTCTTTGATTGTTCCTTTGAATGATGAGCAAAGAGATAATTGCTCAATCTATTTTCACCATGCTGAATTGGACAGCTTTATGAATTTTAATATTGTAGCAGTCCTATTTGATGACTATAATTAAAAATCTGATGAACTCTCAAATAATGATGTGAATGAGAGGTTTCCTTATGATATGTCGGGCTCTACCCTTGTGGGAGCCCATTTTATTCCACATATCTGATAAGATAATCATGAACATGATGAACCTCTTCCTACACATTCAAACAAACAAGTTAGTAAAAATAATTGAAGCTAAAAGCTTCCATTGAGTTATGTTTTTCTTGATTGTCAGCCTTTCATCTAGTGAATGCTTGATTTAATGCAAATTACATTCTTGTTGGTAGCATAGGAACAAGGTAGAATGTAATTTATCATTGCTTAGAGTACATCTCTAATGCCATTCTTCTACAATTTTGCAGGTTCATGGAGCGAGGAAACGAGGCTGCAGTAGCTTGGAGACATGACGACTGAAGACATCAGTTAAAGTGATTCATCATTATAGGCAATGATGAATTGCTCCTCTTCCTTGTGCTTACATTATTTTCAGTAGTGTAGTTTATGTTTCAATTTTGTATTCATCATTTGATTGTTATAATGAAATTCAATTACTCTCGCAGCTTGTGCGAGATTTAGTGTTTTTACAAAATGAATAAAAAGCATTATTATGCAAATTCTCAATTTTCTGTTCCAAATACTTGCACAATAAAACTATGATTCAGATGTAAATTGATCTCTATGATGATCAATGAATACTTTAATCAGAAAAACTTGAAAATTTATGTACCTATAATTCATGAGTTTGATTTAGCTCTACCTGTTTAAGGTCGTAGTGAAAAATAGGTAATAATCTCCTCACTACAATTTTGTGAATATCATAACGGACAAGAGTAAAACCTACAAGACTCACAATAAACGATATACTGTAAATACAAATGAACCTATAGTTTGGATTAACACACAAATGTCCCCATACTTTCGATGGCTCTCTATTCTCAAAACCAAATAGGTGAGATAAATGATGTATTTACATGCATTTTCCAAACAAACATATGAGCTATAAAGAGATATATCCTCACCGTATACTATAAATACAAATGAACCTAAAGGTTGGCTTAACACGCAAATACAATAACGCACAAGAGTAACGGTAAATGTTTAAATATGAATTCATGAATCTACCTGAAATGCTGGGAACAGAGTTGTGACTCCAGAGTCCACTATGGAAAAACTATACTTAAAGATGTATGCCTAATAAATGTTCTGGAACAAAATAGACACCTACTAGATACTTTAGTAGGCCTTTGTATTTAGACATAGTGGGTATTTTACATGGGTTTTATGTATTTTACTCTTGATTTTTTTGTGTCAATGTTCCTATTGTTAGGAATTGGATGGTCTAAAGCGGCTATAATAAACATGCATAGAAAAATCCAAACATAAAATACAGAACAAATTAGACACGTCTCTAAATTAAATGTATCACACAAAATACATAACAAATATAGAACAAAATACAAAACAAATTAGACACATCTCATAATTGCACTCAAATATTATGGTATACCTCAAGGGAAGGACTTTCCATACAATTTCCGCTATGGACAAATATGGATCAGGCATATAAGATGTCCCTGACCTCAGTCATTATTATTGGCTTGGACTTTTCCAAGGTCTTCATGCAAGTTGAGAAAAACAAATATACAGTGATGATTGTATAACAGATGGATGTTCATTTTAGATGCTATCACCTGCATTCGCTTCACATTCCAAAACAAGTCAAACTTGGAAACATGGCATGAAAAATTTCACAATTTTCAAAACCCGCAATCTTATAAAGGAAATCTTATAGTTAATCTACAGATTTTGAAGGAAAATGTGTAAGTTATATTCATGTACATGGATAACTTTTAGAAGAAAGAAAAAAATGGACATTGAAAACAACTAGGAAATACTTTCTCCAGTGTCAAGAACAAAAACAAGTGCTTATGCATTTTTTGGAAACCTGTAAGAATTTCACATATACTTTAAAGCATCTCAGCATAGAATCATCTGAAAAAAGGGGCTCGCGCCCTTTGATTAACAATCAACTGAACAAACATTTTCTGTATTCTAGGCCAGTATCATTAAATCTAAGAGATTTAAAATCTCTAAGATTCACAAGCTCAAAACGTATATATAATGCAAGCATAGTGTGAGTCAAAGAGATTTTCAGTATGAAAACAAATCGAGAAATTACCCAAAACAAATAATACAACTCATTATATTTTATTAATGGTTTGTGCCACTGTCTGAAAAGTAAATTTCTATCCCTTCACAAAGATGCTATCAATTGGCACTTCCTAAAATTAATTACAACCACAAAACGGGGCTCTCCCCCAACTTTATCTGCCTTTTACAATATATGCATTTCATAGTAGAGTGTGATGACTTTTAGCGACAGTCAAGAATAGACAAAAGGTTAAGAAAAAATGGCTTATCTAATTGCTACGATGTCAGCCTTTGTGTCTTCAAAATATTTAGAATCAAACCTTAGCTGTCATTGAATTGGAGAAAACTGGTCACCAGTTGAAACTCCTTCATGGGCACATACTACAGACGCCCAAGGAATTCATAACCAGTTCTGGCCAAAAATCGGTGATACCAATAAGCAGCATCCACTGGTCTAGAATAAAAGGCTGAAACCCTGTATCTAGAATTTAATGTTGACCCAACTCCCATGGGCGCAGGATACTGACCCCCAAACGTGCGGCTTGTAAATCCTCCTCGAGCCCTACAAGAAGAGACGGCTTGAAGATATCTCTGGAATTTTTTGCCCAGAATTATCTTAAATTCCTTCGTGGTCAAGTGGTCGCTCTCCTTGAGCACATTCCTTAAACGTTTATCAGTGATTGGACCAAGAAACGCAATCTGACTGATTGTGTGGGCGAGACAAAAAAAAGGTGTTTCCATTTCCTGAAAATATTTCTCTGCTAAAATGTATGTGTGCTATAAATGAAACAAAATATTTACCGCATACTAAAAAATTTGTGTCATCATAGAACATATGGAGATTTACACCTCTCATGATCGTCGGGCTCTCACACATGCATGGTGTAATGTCCTATTAATGGTCACACAAAGAGTTACAAAATATAATGGCTTGGTTAAAATCACCAGTTGCAGAACAATTAATGCCCTTCCCTACATCTGGCACGTCTACCTACATTGTCATATCACAATGTAAGGTGGCGGCGTTCTTACGAGTTCTTCCTCAGTCTTGAAACACGTTAGAGATTACTTCCCCCTTCCTCTATGTTGGCTTGTATCTTCGTTCCTCTCTTACCTTTCTTCATAGAAACAACAAGGAAAGATAATTATGATAAAGCATGGGTCGACCACGTGAAATCGAAAGCCAGCTGGCAAAGCTACTATATGGTGTCAAGGGAATTTGATACAGGGAAAATGGGGATTTTTACCCATATTTTCAAGGACCATTAAATTTTAACGGGACCTACCCTCAATAATTCAAGTAGCACCTTATAAAAATAATAATAATAATAATAATTTATTTTTTTATTTTTTTATTTTTTTTAAATAAATTATTTGGAAGACATAATTATTAAATATATCTTATATTTCTTTTGTTTTTTAAAATATTAAACATTACACACATTTAAATATATATAATCTTCTTTTCTTTAGTTATATTTTTTAAAAGATCAAAGATATTATGTTGTTTGAAATGGCGTATTATTTTCATAATTTTTGTTTTTTATAAGAACACAAAATAATTATATAATGGTTAGGCAGAAAATACTATGTTAATTATAAGATAATATGATTTTATGATTTTTTTTTATTTTTTATTTTTATATTATTTAGTTTTCCTCTAACAATCATAAAATAAATAGATTGCATATTGCTTCTCCTCTAGATTTTTTTTTTTATTTGCATTTAATATTGAGATCTTCCAATCAAAACAAAAGAATAAAATGTAAAATACATGGAATATTTAGGGGATTATGTCATCTTAGTTTACACATACACAAACAGGAGTTCTTTTCATAGAATGAGGGTATAAATGATATAAATTAGATTGAACAAGCCTTTAGGTTTCCTTCTTCTCAATGCCAAAGGTGTTCTCTATATATGTTATTATATTTTGAGCTTCAATTCTTAAAGAAAAATAAAGAATATGTTTCCTAAACATGTTAATTTACATATACTTTTCTATCAGCGTAACCCTTGCACCCCTTCCCGTGCAAGTGCTAGTATAAAATATATTATATTTATATGCTTTTTAGTATAATATTATATTTATAATATTTATTTTATATATAAAATTTATAAAACAATTAATGAGTAAAATGCAATCTTGAAGACTACTTTCTTTGTATTAATAGTATAATTTTAAAAAAATACATTTTTGCTTCTTTGGATCTTAGTCCATATTAAATACCAAGGCATTCAAAATCCTTGTTGCCTAGCCCTAATATTTTGAACCTATACATATATTATCAGAGCCAGTCTTGTAGGATATGGGATACAAAATATGGCTAAAGCATACAATAAAAGGATTGGGAAAAATACTTAAATGTCTGTTTGAGAAGTGAAGGTGAGGGCTAAGACTGGTAATGGACGTCCCATGGAACACCTGAGTCCCAAGGATGAAGACTATGTTACCATTTTTCCTCTCACTATACTCACATTATCAGATTGAGGATGAATAGGTTGTACAATGAGGTGGTGATTGTAGTGGGAGTGCTTCTAAATGGCTTTTGGTACTCTCATCATCTTTTGTGGTTGTTTACATCTTGGTCATTGTCCATGGAATTTTCCCCTAAATGACCAAACATCTGAGGAGAATCGATCAGCCTCTCGGTCCACAAATGGGTTTAATGAGTGGATTAAGCACCTCAATGATAGCAAAGCTGAAAAGGACATTAATATTGATCTCTCTAATCAAGAAACTCCTACAAAAGAAAATGGTCTTGAAAATTCCTCAACTTAAAAACTTGGAATGCAAATCTGCTTTCAATACCCATCCTAGAATTGATTTTTCTCTTGCTACTTCTAGAAGTATTTCCACACTTTTTTCTATCCCATAATATAAGCCTTCCTGTAAGAAAAGAATTGTAAAAGGTTAGCTCTTATTCTAGACAAAAGAACATATTACAAACACATAAGCCTTCCTAAAAGAAAATAATTGTAAAAGATCAACTTAGTCTAGATGAAGGATCCTTGCAATTGTCTTGTTGTTGGTTTGGAGGAGGACTGTACTAAGCTTCAAAATATTTTGGCTGGTAGACAATGAAACTCTCTTAGGGATAAGGACATTCTTGCTCAGAGTCCAGATCCTAAGGGTGCTTTCACTGTGGCTAGTGGATATCAGGAGTTGTTGGCTCATAAGTTTGGTGGGATGGAGGTTCCTTGGTGGAAACAGGTGTGGAACAAGTTCTCATGGAAAAAAGTGTAATTGATTTGTGTGGAACCTGGTGTGGAATAAATGTTTGATGTGGGATAATCTTTCAAAGTGGGGATTCCAGGTCACTTCTGTTTGTGTTTGGTGCAATTGCAGTGAGGAGGATTCTTCCCATTTGTTTTTCTATTCTTTTTCAATGCTACTTTGGAATTTTTGGTGGGATGTTTGGAAACATCCTTGTGTGCATGCTTCTTCCCTTGTTGAGTTCTGGAGCAGTATGGGAAGACCTCCTACTCAAGCCTCTTTCCTCTAGATTGTGTGGTGCATTGGTCCTACCTTCATCCTTTGGAAAATTTTGTTGTAAAGGAATTGTAGGATATTTTGTGGGGATAGGCTAATGGTTCAACAGGTTTGGCACAAAATTTTTGGTATGATCTAGGAGACAGTGGAAGCTAAATGTCAAATGGCTTATCCTTTGGAAATGAGTGATGATGAGATTGTGAATAGACTGGGCTTACAGGGATTGATTTTTTACTCTACTTGTGTCAGAAGAGGTAGGGGGGCTAAAAAGAACGTTCAAAGGGTTGGAGGATGGTTTCCTTCTCCAATGGATATTTTGAAGATCAATACTAATGGTTCCTCTAAGGGTAATTTGGGGCCTGTTGGTATTGGTGGAGTTGGAAAAGACTATTCTATCTCGATTATTTTCTTTTTCTCCATTCATAAATGGAAACATTCTAATAATTTAATGGAGGGGTTGGCAATTCTCTAGGCTATTGAGTGTGCTTGTGCTTTGGGTTGGCGTAAGATTATCTGTGAATCTGACTCAAAGATTATTGTTAATTTTTTGAAAGATCAAAAGTTGATTGATGTTAATTGGAAACTCGCTTTGGTTGTTCATCAAATTCTATTGATGTGCTCTATGTTGGAGGTGGTGTCTTTTACCCACATTTCATGCAAATAGAATAGAGTTGTTGATTGTTTGGCCAAGTGAGCTTTGGAGCATGATGTTGATTGGAAGATTGAGGGTTGGGGGTAGTTATCCCCTGATTATTGTCGTGAATTAGAAAGGATCATTTTTTATGATTTGGTTGGCTAAGGTGATTGTGGTCGTGTGGGTGGTGGTTTTTGTCATGACTAGGTGTCCTTGTGCTTTATTTTCTTGGGAGCCTACTGGTTCCTTGATCTCTATGTACTACTAATTCCTTGATATCAATAAATTTTTTACCCTTTTTATTTTTTTACAAAAAAAAATCTAAAAAAGAACATGCAATTATGAAAATGTCTCTTCCAATTAACAAGAGACCATCTTTTAAGGCCTCATACAAAACAATTATTTATAATTTTGTTAATATTTTTATGATAAGCCATGAGAGTTAGTAGCTGCCATAAAAATTAATTCAAAAATATTTGACAATGTATTCTTTCTATTAGAAAATATTGTCCATATTTATTATCATTTTAATTTATAAATGTTTTTAGTGGAAAGTATATATATCCAAAGTAAGATTATAGGAAGCATAAACAACTTAAAATGGTAAATTTCTTGCATCTTCTTGCTAAAGAAAATTACACCTTTAAGTGATACAAGTGTGAACTCTATACATTAAATTTAGATTTGATTAGTCATTAACTATTAGGAAATTGGATGGAAATGATCAAATCAAATATTAATAATTAAATATAACAAACAAGGAATGAGGTTTATACAGCCTCTGCCCAATGTAATTCCCAGGTGGATTGTAATTGTAGTTCAGGAAAATGGCACTGTGATTACAGTTAACATGAGCACACCCAAGCTCATCCACACTTTCTCCACACCACTTGAGTATATTTCAGCATGCTTTCCCTTGAGCACATGAATTATAATTATAATTGTAATATGGATTTTCACTCACGACATCTACAGGTGGGTATTCCACAGCTTCTCCCCAAAAAAGGTTTTCTCCATACCTACAAAGCACAATCCTCCTTGCGTTGATTAGAATAGTTCTACCAGTTATCTATCAATACTTCTTCACCAAGAAATGAGGATAACACCAATTAATCCCATCATAACCAAATGCTCATTTCCACCACTTTCCACACTTGTTAACTTCTCCTTACATTGTCATAATCACAACATTCATTACACCATAATTTTCATCCCCTTTTCATTTTCCATGGTCAACAATACCAATCCATTATCAGGTTGTACTACAGTAATATCTTTACGAATGAACCATTCTTTTCATCCCTTTTTTATTTTCAACGGTCAACCATACCAACCCATTATGTGGGTATAATATACTAATATCTTTACGAATGAGTTCCAAAGCCTCTTTGGGGGAAAAAAATTCCTCCGACTATAGGAAAATTTTAATTTTTTACAATGTGTTTCATGGTTGTACTATGATTTTCTACTTGGTAGGGATATATTTCTTTCAACTCCCTTTTCTAGACTACATCTAGTGATATTAAAGTAAGGTTGTGATCATTGTTTTGTGCCTTAACATGCTATAGTGGATTTGTTGTAGGTATGTGGAAGTTCTATAATTATAGAGATCTATGAGAGGAATGTGTTAAATCAAATTAAAAAGACTCTATTATGAAGGAGAGTGTGATTGATTATTGAATAAAGAAGTGTTGGGTAGTCAATATAAGAATGTCCTCCATTAATTAGAAATTGGGTAGGGAAGGTTTTGAGAGTTTATACCTTCCACTATCATAGTTTGATAGAGAACATGTAAAAATTATTTAAGGGGAAATTATTTTTGGATTGGAGTTTGAGATAGTGTGAGTTTGTGATTATGGGTGTGAGAGTGTATGTATGATGATGTATTCTAAAAGGAGGACTAGAGTGGACTTGATAAGGATTATAAGGTTTTCATTCATGTAAAGGAGAGAAGTGGCTTCTAAGAATATAAGCTAGGTTAGAGATGAGAGTATGTCTATAAGAATAAATGAGAGATCTGCTATATGCTATTGAAAAGAAAAGAGTTAGTAGGACTACAAGAACAAAATAGAATAGGGTAGTAGTGGAAAATATGAAGATGCAATTTGATAATTTATAAAATAAATAAGAGTTTTAAGTAAAGTACCTTTGGAGGATAAAGTGACTTTAGGATTTGAAATGGTAATCTATGATATCCCAATATGTGATATGGAGGAAGAGGAAGGTGAAGGGGTTCTCCTATTGGAAGAGGAAGTAAGAGGAATAGTAAGGCTACTAGACAGAGATTTATTATTTGGACTTGAGGACAAAGGAGGATGTGTTTAGCCTATGGACCTGTTACCTATTTTCAAACAACAACTCAAGACAGGTAGAGTTGAACTGCATTCATCATTAAAAGGTACAAAAGTAATTTTAAAGTTTTCTGCCAAGTATTCATTGTTGTACAAATCTGATTACTTTTGAATTTTGAGTATTATTATGCAAATGTCTGTAACATAAAAACTCATAAATTTGCATAAGAAATGTTGTTTTATTCATATTGTAAAAACCAAAGTCCCACACAAGTCGTGGGAGTAGCTTGATTTGATTACTTAATCAAATATTGAATAAAAGAAAGAAATGTATATCACGCAACTGAAAATAATATAAGAACATGGAGAGAAGGTGATTCATCATTTCTTGGAATAACGAATCATTATTACAATTGCGTTGATCTTGGTTCAACTCTAGCTCTAGGTCCACTGTAAACTCGTAGTGACCGTAATGTGTACGAAACATCATCTTATGAATGTCAGATTCAAAAATACGTATCTGATGACACCTTGACTTAAGATCAATTTTTTACAATATTGTAGCACCCTTTATCTGATCAAACAAATCATCAATCCTAGGTAAAGGATATCGGTTCTTGATTGTCAGTTTATTCAACTGTCGGTAGTCTATGCACAAATAGAGAGAACCATCCATCTTCACAAAAATTATTGGTGCTCCCCAAGGTGAAACACTAGGGTGGATGAAACCCTTTGCTAGCAACTCCTCTAGCTACAAGTGGAGCTCATTAAGCTCCTGTGTAGTCATACGGTATGAAGCTCGTGAAATAGGCTCAAAAGCAGGTATAAAATTAATCTTGAAATCAATGTCACACTGAGGTGGCATCCCTGGAATCTCATTGGGAAACACATTTGTATACTCCTGAAGTATGGGGTGGCTATCAAGAGAAACCTTCTCCTCACTATCACCCAACTCCAAGTCATCTACTGTCACTGCAAATAACTAACATCCCTAACATACACTTCTCCTCAGCTGCTTAGCTGAGATCATCCTCAACGACATGGGTCTCTGAACTCCCACTATCTCAACCTCTCTACCAAATACATCAATGCATCTAATCATCTTGTGTTGATTGTCAATAATGGCCTTGTGAGCCTAAAGCCAATCCATCCCTAAGATGATGTCATATGACCCCAATGGTATAATGCAGAGGTCTACTATAATGTGAAAGGATCCAATCTACAATCTACAATCAAGTACTAGGGAATGCGCTGCAACTTTAACACCGAGGCCAATTCAACCTGCCACTTAACTTCTTGCTTTGTTGCCCTCAGTCTACAATGCGCCACGAAAAATGATGAAATAAATGAATCTGATGCTCCTAAATCAAATAAAATGGTAACCCTATTACATTGTAACATACCAAAAGTCTCTACCACTATACCTGGTGATTAGCCTGGTGGTTGTCAACGGAAACAAACATTTGATGACCTCTACCTGTATCTCCAATAGTTGGTTCTGACACTGCTGGACTCTGAGTATAACCTGATGTGCCCTTATTGGGCACTGTCGTGCTATGTGACCTTGTTGGCCACAAGAAAAACATCATGTACCCCTGTCAAATCCTCTACGTCCAAGAGGCGCACTCGATTGCTAAACACTACCCCTATTATAGGTAGACTGTGTACTCTATGTCGGTTGCTCAAAGTTGGGGCATTTGTTTCGCTTCTAGTTCCTGTCACCCCCTGACTGATACTTGTCTCCCTATCTCGGGTGGAAATTCTTTTGTTTCCCCTATGAATTTTGATGCTAACCACTCTGTGTAGGAACCTGCTATGTCCCAGGTGGTCCAGTTTCCTGAGCCTGGCCACTACATGAACTAGGTCCTGTAGTTAAAGCACTGTCTATTTGTAGTCTAGTATGGCCACCCAATGCCATCGCCAAGTTCTCCTCCACCAATCTGGCCTTCTCTACTGTTGTCTCCACAGTCTTGGGTTTGAAAACCTGAACACCACCACTGATATGGGCATTTAAGCCCCTAATGAAGTGTTGAACAAGCATACCCTCATCATCACCAATTCCAGTGAACTACTTGAGCTTGTAAAATTGATGCTCATACTATTCCACCGACATGGCTATCTGTCGCAGAGCATGAAACTTTTCTCCACGATGTTGTCGCCAATGGTCAAAAAGGAATCTGGCTCTAAAACTCTCTAAGAACATATCCCAAGACACAAAATTAATGTCAATATGGAGCTTTTGCTCCTCCAATCTCCACCAGGTAGATGTAAAGTCTTGCAAGTGCATGATTGCACATTTGGCCTTGGTGTTGCTACCATAAGGGTGCATAGAAAAACACTGGTTCAGTTCTATTAACCATGTCTTAGCCTCTAATCTACTGCCAGAACCATCAAAAGTGGGCAGATGAGCTCTAAGTAGGTCTCTCATGTGAGCGGATATGTCTGCCTCTAGTTGTGTTGGTACCTCTAACTCACCAATATTAATCTAATCTTTGTCCTTCCTAGGCCCAGGGTGAGCAAGAGTCTCCTCTAACAAATGATGCAACTAAGCGCCCTCGATCCCTGGTGGATCCTGATTCTAATCATCACCTCCTAGAACATTTTGGGAAGCCTGATGTTCCCTACGATCTAAGTCATGGGAAACATGGGGAGGTGAATCCTGCTAACTACCTCCGCGACCACCTCCATGGTCATGACCATTACCTCACCTAGGTGGCATGATCCTACACAGACACACCAAGGTATAAGACAAGGTATGCAAACTTAAATCCTATGCAACTAACAACTTAATAGGTTCAACATTATCCCAAAGCACCCAGTGTTTAAACTTGGGCTCTGATACCATGTGTAACGCCCCACCACGTAACCCTAAAGGATGACGCAAACACAATGAAAGCGTAACATTTTTTTTTAAAGTGTAATTATAACAAGTAAAATGAACTACACTTGACGCTTACATTCGAATTCCATAATATACAAAAGTAAACTAACCATAGCATATATATAATACTTATGAAATAAATAACATACATCCAAAGCATTAAACTCATCTCATTAGGTACAAAGTACATTAAAGAATCATTCATAGATTGCATTTATTCAATATAGCAGTTACAAAGCTCATTTCCCAAATGAGAAAGATCATACAATAATGTTACAATAACAATGATACAAGAATCCTCCTCGAATACAAATGAGTAGTACATATACAAAGTATCCAACTGATACAAAAGAACATAAGGAATAGTACAAATCAACTAGTACACGCGAGCTCTCTAATCTGGAAGATCCTGCCATCACAAACATGAAATGGGAACCTAAGGGTGTATGGTGCACGTTCCACCCAACCAAGTGGTACCCAAAGGCCCACCCCCCATGCTAGGAGATAGTAAAAGGGCTCCCTAGGAAAAAACCAACAACCTCTAGACATAGTCAACACATAGTACTATACAATACAAGAACAATACATACCTAAAGGTTACATTGCTTCCAGAGTAATCAAGTATATCAACTAAACAATACATACTATTGTCATAGGAGGAGTGTCATCACAAAGTTGCATGGGTTACCTTGGCAGATCTTCCTAGGCCTTGACCCCCATCTTGGGTTACCCTGGTAGCCTCTCATGACTCCCGGCCCCAGATGCAAACCAATGCAGAATCAATTATCTTTCAAAGGGACAAGATAATGATCTTGCCCATTCCAGGCCTTCTCATCTCGTCCCAAGTCTAAACAAGCCCTTGAGCCTATGAGTGAGGCACAATTAACAAGTTATATGTTTTAAGCTACCCTTTCCCCTAAGACAATTATTTAATTTTCACCGAATTAACTGACTCTCACATGAGTTACCCTGGCACCAATTTGTGTGTTGGCCCCGATTGAGAGCCACTCCCCTACTGAAAACACAAGGATCTAATCCACAAACCAAGGGTAGACAAAGTGCACAAAAACTGATAATAAATATCAACCATAATGCAAGAGACAACACACCTGCTCGTAGTAACCGAGTGATTAAACTGAATAACAATCAAGTGCACTACCCAAGGAATATAAAGGGATGAACCACAAATCATGACAACCCCCTCATAAAATAACATCATCTTGAAGAATTAAAAAATCACAACTAACATATTTTCCAACGTATGTAAACAAAAGAAATCATAATTCAATAAGCAATTCAGGCAGGAAATAAAGCTACCATTAGGATTTCCTAAATTCAACTTCCATTTCATTAAAATACAATAATACATTGCTTGAAATAAGCCAACTTAATATAATTTTCATTCATAGACAATAAGGAAATTAAATCTAATTGTTTAATTCCAATTTTCCCTATTTACATCAATATAAAATATTATTTTCTTTTTTAAATAATTTCATTATGAAAACATCTAGTTTGTGCATTTGCATCCACCCATTAAAGAATATATATATAATTATACATATATAAATTGGAGAAACCCTATGTACTTTGATTGGTTTTGAAGAAGATTTCTATCTTGGGAAGTTGGGCTCGATGAAGATCCTTGTTGATTTAAAAATGAACTTTAGGTACTTGGAGAACCTTGAAATCCTAACTAAAAAAGGTTCATGGTTTCAAAAGGTAGTAGTGCAATCGTTAGGGGTGAATGCATTATGAGTAAAGGTTTCATCGCCAACTGCTCAAAGGGAATGGGTAAAGCAGTTGATTTTACCTTAAGATTCAAAAGTAGGATGGAGAACAAATAGGGTACAAGCTTAGCTCAGGATACCAATGATGGGAACAAGTCCGAGGAGAATCTGATCACTCCTACCAAACCCCCACCCCATAGTTCTTTTGATACATCCCAAATATGAGAAATATTGGATAAAAGGGATGAGCTCATTGATCGTTTAAATGAATTGATCATTGAAATATAATTACTACTATTATCACCTGAAGTTGCACCCTTGTCAAACTTGATGTTCAACACCTCAGTGTAGCATGGAAAGACCTCTAAAGTTGTGGGTCACTTATGAACAGAGGTCAACCTCCGGAGAAGGCCGACTTCCTTTGCTAGCAATATCACCTAACTATTGATCTTGTAAGGAAAAGGGAGAAGGAGAATGCATAAAAATGAAAATTAAATCCTATGGTGATACACCAAACTGATAAGAGCAATTGAATACTCGATTTACACTTGAAAATTGACAATGAACATAAGATTACACATCAAATTCTGTGAATCTTTTCATTAATGTTCCACAAGTAGGTTTGATACACACACTTTTTCAAAAAAGGAAAAAAGGTTTTCACATATGAGAATCCATGTGTGACTATATGAACACATTTTGTGATTTGAATAATGATACTTTTGCAAAGGAAGGCATGAAAACACAAGATAAAGTTATCAAGGAATGAAAGAAATTCACAAAATAACTTGATCATTAACCTGAAATGCACAACACTTTGCAAGAACAAGATGGTAATTTGGATCATCCACAGTGATCAAGGTAAACTCTGTATATTATGCTCTGAATGAGTTAAAAATTGTGCTAATCTGAGAAAGGACCGTAAAAGTCACAAAATTCAGCAAAGCATAAGGAGAACTCCTTTACAAAGAGGAAAAAAATGCCTTATATACAAAAAGATGTCAGCCCCCAAGGCTTACAAAAAAAAAAAACAGTCTTCAGAAAGATTCGCCCTTAGATCTTTTAATGAAGTTAATGTTGTATCCCCTGTGTCCCTATCGGTGTGACAGATCACCCCTGGAGGAGCCCTCAAATCTTTTTGTAATACTTTGCATTTACTTCTCGCCTCCGTGTCCATACTCGAACCTCCCAAAAGGGTCGCCTTGAATGCTATAAAGCATTATCATCAATGTTGATCCCCCTCTACCAGTAGAAATCCCAGTTGTCACCGTGACTCACGGTTCCTCTGTTTACCGACGACACCTCTTGGATATCGATCTAATCCATCGCTTTATTCTTAGAGCGGATCCACGTTGCTTGTGCTCTATTGATCTCGTTCACGGGGGTCAAATTGTCGCGGCTTTCCTATAGCTTCCTCTGATTGGTTGAACTTGTGCCACATGAGATCGCCAGACAGTCAAAGGTCGTTCAAACTAGATTGCATGTCAGTGAGACACTAATCGTGTCTCCCTAATGTGATTAGACCTTGCAACAACATTCGACAAGACATACAATGGTCGGCAAGACCTCTTGTTGAATGGAAACCCTTAGCGATGTGTCTTACCACAGTCACAAAACCATCAGCGAGACATTATCGGATTGAGGAGACCTTTCGTCGAACCTAAACACTATACCGAAGGCACCCCATTATCGACAGGACACTTCTCATTCAGCCAGAATTTATGCCAAAAGCATACTCTCTCAGTGAGACTACCCTCTTTCACCGAGACATCATGTCGAGCTCTTTGCATTACACTGAAGACACAAAACATGTTGGCGTGACTAACAACCACGAGCGAGACATCTTGTCGATAACACCTCATTTCGTCGAGCTCCCTTCATTTCAGGGAGACATTGCTTGGTTGGTGAGACTTCATATCAAGCTCTCCATTTCTTAGTGAAGGCACTATGTTTCGGTGAGACATGATTCAGTTGCTAAGACGTCATAGCGAAGTCCTTTCCTCTCCTCGCGATGACATTTGTTTTCATCGAGACCTCTTGGCAAATGTGAGCCCCTCATATCGATGCCAACCTGAACGACCCTTGATGTGACCTTCCTTTGTTGGCAGGACCTCATGGCAAAGGATTCAACTCTTGGCGAGCTCGGACCATCCTTCAGGGAGACCACCACTTGTCGGTGAAACATTTTAGCGGACCCAAAACCTTTCGGCCAGATTGCAGTTGATCAGCAAGACTTCATGCCGAAGGCAATTTCTTTTGCCGAGACCATCATATGTCGGCAAGACATCTCCCCGAGCGTAGATTATTTCCCCAATGTTGGCCTCTTTCAATTTCCGGTGAGACCACTTCCCAAGAAGAGAGAGATATAAAAACTCATGGCGATTGAAAAGTCTGGTCGACCGATATATTTCAAATGAATAGAACCACCGCCAGTCGGCAAGACAACAGGAGGGTCTCAACGATTTTCTCTTTAAGGAGTTTAATGCTTGATCCAAACTGAGGCATACTCCCAACAGACTTCCTCATGACTTAGCATCAGATGTATGGTTTAGCCCTTGTTGCGAATGTCCCCTCATTTGGCCTCTGTGAACACTTGAAAATATAGACCCTGCCTGACTGAGCCTGTAGGTGAAAAATGGCTAACATTTATGACGACCTTTGTTGGATGTTTGCCTACTAAACATGAAAACCAGTAGCCTAGATTTGTCCATTGGGCACAATCATCGGGAAAACTAAGGAACGGACTTGGAGTAGCCATGTACATGACTATAACACATTTGTGACTCAAGAAACAGATCACTTGGAAATTTATTGAAAACAGGAAAAAACTGTTGAATGGAAACTACTTATTTGTGTTGGGAGAACACTTAGGGAATTGAAACAATAACTAAACCTACCCTATACTAACCGGTGAGAAATTGGTCAAACAAAACCATTCACAGGATGGTTGAAGTAGCTGCCCTTTCTTTTCAAAGTATAATGACTAGCATACTCAAGGACAGCTAAGTAAAAATGATACACAGAAAAATGTTTAAGAAGATGATTCACTGCCTCTTGAAAGAGGTGAATAAGTTCACTTACCTCACTAAATAGACCATATGTTTTATCAATCAAAGGAGGATAGGTCAACTGAACATACTCTTGTTTGATTGTCAGTGCATCCTTGATAACATCCTATGTTGTATCTTCATGTGTGAGTGCATGATTGAGAATTGGTGTTGTATTAGACTCCATCTGGGCTAGGTATCTGATTGGACAACCTCTGGTAAAGGCAAAGCTTGAACTTTTCTTGCTAATCTCTTGCTCATGGGATGCCATTTTATCACCTTGCTAACTGGAAAGGTATAACCCCTATGGCTGACTTGATGGAAAAGTAGTAACCTCCTCAGTATGCTCATGCTTCCCAAAATGAACACTCACTTCTTCAATGGAGAATGATGAGATGGATTCCTCCAACACACCTTCAATCAATTCATCAACCTCAGGCTCTTTTATAGACTAGAATGGAAGCTACTTATAATTCTCATCATTACTGGAAAAATTACATTTTGATTCAGGCTTATCTTTTTCAATGAAAGAAGACAACAATTCAAGTGGTGATGAAGTCTCAAGTTCTTTTGTACAATGGAAGGGAAGCTCCTCCAACTAGTTATACCCTTGCAAATCAGGCTCATTAGGCTCTTCCTGCTATTTCAGCATTTGTTCAAGTTTATGAACCTATTGTTCTAGTTCATCATGACTATCAACTACTTCTGAGTCTTCATAAGGATCAAAATTAGCTTCCTCCTCAAAAAACTTAGCAGTAGCTTTTTCAACCACATGTTTGAAAACATCAAAGCTCTCACCTTGGAGGATAGAAACAAGTTTGATTTCAGGCTTTTCTTCCTGAATTAAGGCCCTATTGTCTTGCTGATTATCATCAATTAGCAACCCACCCCATGCCTTCTTGTTGTTCAATCATTTGCTGCTGTTGCTGTCTATATTCCTCCATAACTAGATGTAGCAAACCAATATTTTTAATCTCCTCCAAGTTGAGTGAGTTGTACTGGTCAAAGCCCTGCCCTTCTTTTACTTCCTGGATGCTAGAGCACGATTTTATTTGCATGATAGGTGAAGGAAACTAGCAAGGTGACTGAGATGGGACTTTCCAACTTGGAATCCTGAGGGTAGAAGACTTATTGATAGGTTCACTAAAGAGCTTGGAAGGTTTCTCTTGTTTAAAGCTAGGAAACCTATATCTGGAAGTCTCCTCTTTCACTAGATGATTCAACATTACAGGAGGAGGTGAGCGGAAACTAGGAATGGAAAGGGTTTCCTGTGTCTCACACCTTTGTGCTTGATAATCTTAATAAGCCCGACTACCTTGTATATCTGAGCAGATAAGAATTTCATTTTCTCCTCTTTGGTTGCTATGGGTGAGCCCACAATAGTGGTTTATAATTTTTGGCCAAATTGGACACTGAAATTATTTTTTAAAACTAAATCTTCACATCCAGGCACCTATAGCGGCTAAACCGTGAAGAATTTGAAGATGATGCAAACTAGAGTCTTGCCACATTTTGTCTATAGATTCTAAAAATATTTTTTTGAAATTTTTTGGAATCAGATTCCACTTCTTTTTCCATCTCTCACGAAAACTGGCTTTTTTCAAAAAACAACATTTTTAAAAAGTGATTCACACTGTATAACACATAAAAAATTTTCCATGAAGGATAAAATTCTAATTCTTTAAATTTATATTTGTAACTCTGATATCTAGTGCTGCCACTTGGTTAGATAGTATTTTATTAAATATTTTTTCTTTAATCAAGTTTCAAAGTCAAACTAATTACAATTCAGACATAGCGTGACCGTGTAACGCATAACTTTTTTTTGTATATATCGAAATTCAATTTTTTTTTGTCTATTGGATCAATGACTTCAATATCTAGAGCACTCATATTTTTGAATTTTTTTTTGATAATCTGCTATTTTTCCACATGTGCAAAACAAAGACCTTCATTTTCGATGAAAAACCTATGTTTAATAAAACTAAACTATCAAATACATAATAAAACCAAAACATATTAAAATTATATTTGTTGGATAGCTCGTTTTGAGGACTACTTGATTCCAGTTGGGTTTGTGAATATTCCTCCATTTTCATCCTCAAACAGAGCTCCAAAGTGCCAAAATTCAATATTTTTTTTTGTCTCAGGGGGGATGAAGAATAAAGGGGGTTCGAGCGAACCCCTAGGGGTTCGCTCGAGCCAGGGTTCATTTGAACCCCCCTTCTATAAGGGGTTTTGATGGATTTTTTGGCAGGAAAGTATTAAGAGGGTTCGACCGAACCTAGGTTCTACCAAACCCCTAATTGGTTCGGTCGAACCAATAGGTTCGTACGAACCCCTAAAATCAAGTTTTTTGCCATGCATTCATTTTTTGTGAGTTTTCCTTCCTCACTTCAATTGTAAACCACTATTGTGGCTTCACCCCTATCTCTCTCTCAAGATCTTCTTCAAACTGACATCCCAACTCCTGCTGCTGTGAAATAAGCTTTTCTATTTCTTGACATTGACCAACATGCCATACATGTAGGAGAACACCTTACTAACGCCATTAATCTGCATATGTTCAAACCTCTGGCTTGAAGCCCACAACACATAGTCAAATTGTTGGATCAAGTCCATTATAGTTTGGTAAGGATGCTTTAAAGGCTAATTATAGAAATAATCATATTGGTTAGCTACATCAGAAACCTCCTCTTGGGGTTGATTTTGATCAAATATTGGTCGACATAAAGGTTGACCAGGAGTGGGAGGGTGGGAAACATGATGGAAATACTGGTAATCTACTGATACCGGGTCATTTGACATAAAAACAACAGGTTCTTCTATATAGTATGGCTGATGAGAGGACATATACACATGACTCTCATGGAATGGAGGAGGCAAGCCACTATATTGCTGATAACTAAACATTGCAGAGATAAGACATGAGGTATAACAAGCCTAAATATCAAACCTTATTAATTACAGACACCTGGGCTGCTGAAACTAGTTGTTATGAAGTTGGAGTCACCATGATATGTTGATATTTTACCTATGAAAGGCCTAAAATTTACTGGCTGCATATCAAAAACCAGTAATAGACATGTAATTTTCAAACAGTTTGTTCGACAGTCCCACCGGGTGTGCCAAAAAATGTTATCACTTGAAGTCGCACCCTTGTCGAACCTAATGTTCAACACCTCAGTGTAACATGGAAAGACCTCTAAAGCTGTGGATCACTTATGAACAGAGGTCAACCTCCGAAGAAGGCTGACTTCCTTTGCTTGCAGTATCACCTAACTACCGATCTCGTAAGGAAAAGGGAGAAGGAGAATGCATAAAAATGAAAATTAAATCAGGACTATGGTGATACACCAAACTAATAAGAGCAATTGAATACTCAATTTACACTTGAAAATTGACAATGAACATAAGATTACACATCAAATTCTGTGAAGCTTTTCATTAATGTTCCACAAGCAGGTTTGATACACACACTTTTTCAAAAAAGGAAAAGGTTTTCACAGATTAGAATCCATGTGTGACTATATGAACATAATTTTTGATTTGAATAATGATACTTTTGCAAAGGAAGGCATGAAAACACAAGATAAAGTTATCAAGGAATGAAAGAAATTCACAAAATAACTTGATCATTAACCTAAAATGCACAACACTTTGCAAGAACAAGATGGTAATTTGGATCATCCACAGTGATCAAGGTAAACTTTGTATATTATGCTCTGAATGAGTTACAAAATTGTGCTAATATGAGAAAGGATCGTAAAAGTCACAAACTTCAGCAAAGCATAAGGAGAACTCCTTTACAAAGAGGCAAAAAATGCCTTATATACAAAAAGATGTCGGCCCCTAGGGATTACAAAAAAAAAATAGTCTTCAGAAAGATCTGCCCTTAGATCTTTTAATGAAGTTAATGTTGTATCCCCCGTGTCCCTGTCGGTGTGAAATATCGCCCCTAGGAGGAGCCCTCTGATCTTTCTGTAATACTTTGCATTTTCTTCTGGCCTCCGTGTCCATACTCGAACCTTCCTAAAGGGTCGCCTTGAATGCTATAAAGCATTATCATCAATGTCGATCCCCCCCTGCCAGTAGCGATCCTAGTTGTCACCGTGACTCACGGTTCCTCTGTTTACTAACGACACCTCCTGGATATCGATCTAATTCATCACTTTATTCTTAAAGCGAATCCACATTGCTTGTACTCTATTGATCTCGATCGGGGGGGGGGGGTCAAACTATCGCGGCTCTCATGTAGCTTCTTTTGATTGGTTGAACTCGTGCCACATGAGATTGCCAGATGGTCAAAGGTTGTTCAAACTACATCGCATGTTAGTGAGACACTAATCGTGTCTCCTCGATGCGATTAGACCTTGAAGCAACATTTGGCAAGACATACGATGGTCGGCAGGACCTCTTGTCAAATGGAAACCCTTAGCGATGAGTCTTATCGCAGCCACAAAACCATCGGCGAGACATTATCGAATTGAGGAGACCTTTCACCAAACCTAAACACTATACCGAAGGCACCCTGTTATCGATAGGACCCTTCTAATTCGGCCAAACTTTATGTCGAAAGCATACTCTCTTGACGAGACTACCCTTGTTTGCCGAGACATCATGTTGAGCTCTTTGCATTACAACGAAGACATCAAACATGTCGGCGTGACTAACAACCACCGGCGAGACGTCTTGTTGATAGCACCTCCTTTCACCGAGCTCTCTTCATTTCAGGGAGACATCGCTTGGTCAGTGAGACTTCATATCGAGCTCTCCATTTCTTAGCAAAGGCATTCTATTTCAATGAGACATCATTTGGTCACCAAGATGTCATAGCGAGGTCCTTTCCTCTCCTCGCGATGAAATTTGTTTTCGTTGATACCTCTTGGCGAACGTGAGCCCCTCATCTTGACGCCAACCTGAATGACCCTCAGCATGACCTTCATCTTTCGGTAGGACCTCATGGCAAAGGCTTCAACTCTTGGTGAGCTCGAACCATCCTTTGGGGAGACCACCACTTGTTGGTGAAACATCTCGGCGAGCCCAAAACCTTTCGGCCAGATTGCGGTTGATCAGCAGGACTTCATGCCAAAGGCAATTTCTTTCGCCGAGACCATCATCTGTCAGCAGGACATCTCCCTGAGCGTAGATTCTTTCCCCGATGTCAGCCTCTTTCAACTGCTGGCGAGACCACTTCCCAAGTGGAGAGAGATATAGAAATTCATGGTGATTGAAAAGTCTAGTCGATCGATATATTTCAAATGAATTAAACCACTGCCAGTCGAGAAGACAACAAGAGGGTCTCAACGACTTTCTCTTTCAGGAGTTTTATGCTTGATCCAAATTGAGGCATACTCCCAACAGGCTTCCTCGTGACTTAGCATCAGATGTATGGTTTAGCCCTTGTTGCGAATGTCCCCTCATTTGGCCTCCATGAACACTTGAAAATATAGACCCTGCTTGATTGAGCCTGTAGGTGAAAAATGGCTAACAACTACAAGAGGAAGTCAATAGGAGTATGAAAATTCCATCCTAATCAATCCAAATTGCTGATACAAATTTGCATCCAGTAGAAAGCATTAATGCATTGAAAAATCAGTTGTGTTTGGAAGAGAAAAATTCCCACTATGCTATAACAAGTAAGGCTATGGAGAAATCCACTTGGTAGGAATATGTTAGCAAGAAGAAGTAAATGTGGACAATGCCTTAGTGTGCAATTTTGAAGTTGAGGAGGTAGAGAAACATGACCTAATTAGGAAGATTTTGGACTTGGATAGGGAAGAGGAGGAAGAACTAGGAGGTGACATTTTCTAGTAACATTCCTAGGGAGGAAGAAGAGAGCTTGTGTAATGATCTTGGAATCCATCAAGATATGGCAAACAAGAAGACTCTAGACTATGGGAAGAACTCTGCAAATTAAGAGAGGAAGGAAGTCTTTTCTAGAATTATAAACCAAGGATGGGGAGGCAGAGGGTCAAGCGAAGATAACATCCTTGCTAATGCAAGGGAAGGGAAGCTCCCTTCCCCAAGAGAAATGGAAATTATCTCATGGAATTTTAGGGGCCTATCTACGCCTAACAAATAGCGCTTGGTTAACCTCAAGTGCATATCAAGTTAAACTAATATCATGCCACTACAGGAAACCAAAATGGCAATAGAATAAGTCAATAATTTTACTATGAAATTGGGCTATTGGAAAGTGGAATTTGTTCAAGCTAAAGGAGCATCTGGTGGTTTAGCCATCCTATGGAAAAAAAAATGCTCTAGATTTTGAGCCTCTGGTAGTTGAAAGGAATTGGCAAGGGGGTCTGGTGAAATCAGTCATCAACAATCTATAATTTATCCTCATAAATGTTTATGGCCCTACCCTAAACCCAAAGAAAAGAGAAGTATGGATAGGGATTGATCAATTGTTTGCAAGATTCCCAAAATCAAATATTATTTTGGGTGGTGATTTCAATGCCATCTTGCACCCATCCAAAAAGAGAGGAGGCTCTTAGTTAGCAGGACATTCACAAGTAGACTTCAATGACTGGGTATGCAGGAATAACCTCATGGAGATTGAAATTGGGAAAGGTTTATTCACTTGGAACAATAAAAGGTTGGGATTCAGTCACATTGCTAAAAAATTGGATAGATTCTTCTTCAGAGGAGACCTGTCTTCTTTCCCTTTTGATCTTAGAGCAGTTATCTAACCTTGGTCAGGATTAGATCATTACCCCATTCTTCTTGAGGTAATAGGTGACAAAAAACCCCAGGGATTCCCATTTAAATTTGAATTCATGTGGATGAAACACAAATATTTTTTTCCCATTTTTCAATAGTGGTGGAAGGAAGAGAACTTTTCAGGCTCTAAATTTTTTTGCTTGGTGTCATATCTAAAATCCATGAAGAAAAAAACTATTAGAATGGAACAGGGAGTCATTCAAAGATATCTTTACAGAAAGACTTCACATAGAAGAGGATATAGCAACATTGAATGAGCAGGTCATCAATGTTGGGATGGATCATGAGAGTTTTATCGTGGAGAAACTTTTGCTTTAGGAATATGAGGACATCCTAGCAAAGGGAGAAATATTTTGGAAATAGAAGTCCAAGGAAACTTGGCTAGATGAGGGAGACAAAAGTTCCAAGTTCTTTCAAAATTCTGTCAAATAGCAAAGGCCAATGAATAAAATCACTAAATTATACAAGGAGGATGGATCTACTCTAGAGGATCCCCTACTAATAGCAGGAAATGTGGTGGAGCACTTCAAAGGGATTCTAAACAATTGAGAGGGATCTGACATAGCCAATCAAACATGTGTTCTCCAAAATATTCCCTATTTAGTAGGCGATGAGCAAAATTAGATGCTCAATGCAAGGATAACTAGGACATAAGTGGAAGGTGCCCTGGCATAATTCAAAGTTGAAAAAGCCCTTGGAATGGATAGATTCCCAACTGGTTTCTTCCAAAACTACTAGCATATTGTAGGAAATGATGTGATGAAAGCCTTAATTGTAGCCCAACATGCTGGAAGGTTTCTTAGAGAAATCAACAACACATATATAGCCTTGATTCTAAAAAAGGAAAATGTTGCTAAATGGAGGGACTTTCGACCAATATCCCTCTGCAATATGATATACAAATTATTGGCTAAAGTGATAGCAAACATATTCAAGTTGGTGTTGCCTCTCATTATCTTTGATGAGCAAACTAGTTTTGTGCCTAATAGATGAATCTTGGATGGTGTTATTCTTGCTCAGGAAGCAATCCACTCAATCCAAAATCAGAAAACCCCTAGCATGATCATAAATTTGGATATAAAAAAAGCTTATGACAAAGTTGACCGGCGTTTCTTGTGCAAATGCTTAGAGGCATTTGGATTTGGTAGGAAATGGATCTACTCGATCTACTTTTGCATATCAAGCCCTCAGTTTTCAATTCTAGTAAGTGGCTCCCTAGCAGGTTTTTTGAAGTATCTAGAGGGTTGAGACAAGGAGACCCCATGTCCCCATTCCTCTTTATAATCATGATAGAAGCTCTTGGCATGAGTATCAATGCAACCATGAGGCTAGGAAGTATTAAAGGCATTTAGATCACCAGTGGGGTGGAGGCAAGCACACATCAAAAATTTGTAGATGACACTTTGTTGTTAGGGTCTGGGTGCAAAACGGAGGCCTAGGAATTTAAGAAGATTCTCAAGCAGTATGCAAAGGCCTCAGGTTAGTTGGCAAGCAGTGAAAAATTTGGAGTCTTATTCTTCAACTTAGAATCGAGGAAGGAAATGGAGATTGCTAATAGCTGGAATTTCAAAATTGGCAAGCTCCCCTACTCCTATTTGGGTATCCTTTAGACAAAGGTATTTTCACTTCCAAATTATGGGACCCACTGAGAGAAAAAATGGAAAGGAGATTATCTACTTGGAAGGGCAGATGATTGTCATGGGCAGGGAGAGTGGTAATGATCAAAATGGTCTTGTCAGCCACACCAATCTACCTTCATTTTTGCCTTGCTCTCTCTATTGGGGCCAACAAGAAAATCATCCAAAATTTAAGGAAGTCTTATTAGCATGGAGTAATAAAGGAAATAAATTACAATGATCTCTTGAGAGAAAATCTGCAGAACTAAACAAGATGGAGGCACAGGCATCAAGAATATGTTATGGAAAAATAAAGCATTAGGAAAAAAGCTAGCTTGAAAGTTCTACACCCATCCACAGTTAAAATGGGTAAAGGTTCTACAATCAAAATACTTAAGATTCTAATAGCAGAGAAGGCATTTTTAGTACCCCTAACCCACCAAAATGATCTAGAATTTGGAACTTCACTCTGAATAGTAGGGGAACTCTTTTAAAGCACATCTCATGGAATGTCTCTTATGGCAGGTTTTCCCTCTTTTGGGAAGACTCATAGGGAGGATACCTTCCTATAGATAGACTAATGAAAACTAATCCATTTAAGGCTTTCTTCATACAAAACAAGGGCAGGTATCTTAGGAATTATGTAGAGATGAGTGAGTTCCAATCAACTCTTGGTTGGAGATGGAAGGATTTCTCCCCTCTCATGAGTAAGAATGAGTGGGAAAGGTTGAAGGATATATTAACAGGGATAACATTGATATTCAAAGAGGGTGCTGACTCATTGATTTGGACCAAATAAAAAATAGGCCAATACAAGTTAAAGGATGGTTTCCAATTGATATATAATTAGACAATTCAAGCTAGAGATAGCCTTTCCTATAGGCTATGTTGGGATAAATAGTTATTGCCTAAAGTGGGAGCATTTGCATGGGCAACTATCCAAAAGAAAATCCTGATTGCATAATATTTTAAGAAGATTGGTTTGAAGGACCCTCAAGATGTGTCTTGTACAAATTGGAGGAAGAAGGCTCAAATCATTTTCTTCTCACATGCTCCTATGCTCAATCTTGTTGGATGTGGTTAATCAACAAGTTGGATGGGCTATTGCTCTACCCCCAAACATTAATCAATGGTTCAATCAATGGTCGTGCTTAAAGAAATCCAGCCTTTTTGAAACCTTTGGGTATGCAATCCTTCCATATTAAGTTGGGAATTGTGGAAAGAAAGAAACTGAAGAATAATCAAAGACATGGAGCTGCCAATACAGAGGCTTTTGAACAAAACAAAGGCATCTATTGTCGAAGTAGTCAATAGTAGAAATATGAAATGTGTAAAGAAGGATTGTAATTTCTCTTCAAATGGGACAATCAAATGTGCAAGAATTGGTCAGGCTTGAGGATCTCCCCCTTCATAGGAAACAGGAGTAGAGATAACCAAGAAAAAAGGAGAAATTGTGTGTGGTCTTTGCCCAAACCATGTTGGTATAAGCTCAACTTTGATGGTGCCTCTCGTGGGAATCTAGGTAAGGCTGGTGCAGGGTGCATTATTTATTCTTGGGAAGATGTAGTTGTGGCAAAGAAAGCTATTTACTTGGGGTAGGCTATGAATAATTTTGCAGAGTTCTTAGGTTTGATTGAAGGTTTATCTCTATGCAAGTAACTAAACATTTCAAAACTATAAATTGAAGGGGACTAAACAATTGTAATTAATGATGTGAGAACTAAATCCACTCCTAATTGGAAACTAAAAAATCTACTAGATCGTGCTCTAGGAATTTTGAACTACATTCAAGACTATATGATAAATCATATTTATTGAGAAGACAACCAACTAGCAGACAAGTTGGCCAATTGGGGAGTTGAATGAGGAATCGACAAGTCCATTTGACGTGGACACCACATCTTTATGGAATTCCACATAGACATAAAGGCCAAATATGTTTCCTTGGGGATACAAAAGAGCCTTATGACAGCGAGGCTTATTCATCTCATCATGATATTGTTGGGTCATGAGGAGATGATATCATAAGTTTTTATGCACAGTAAACTCAAGTCCCAAAGGCACATAGTCATTTGATTATTGATAGATTTGGCAGCTAGTTTAAAACACTATACGCAATAATGACAGATGCTCGTGTTATCTTCCCTGCTCTTGGTATTTGCATCTTTGCTCTCTTGTCATGGAATCGACATTGCGTCTTACCTCTGGAAGTTGCCAAATGTCCTCTTTGGGCAAGATCAAGGAGAAAGGTGGAGCACAACTTTTTACCCCATAAAAGGAAGGAGGACTCTGGGCCATTCCCTGCGGGCTCATCTGGAGGTGCTATTTAGGGTTTTCTCTCTATTTCTAGCTATCCATAAATCTACTCTTCGGCTCTGTGACTAAATACAATGTTATATTTTCATATGTATAGAGGGCATGTTTTTTCGTTTATGCCATGCCAGTAGGTCATAACACTCCATAGACTATGGTTTTCGTGGTGATAACCATGGTACTGGTGAGCTATCTAAACAACATTTTGTAATTTCTTATCTAATCAATATATTTTCGATTTAGCTGTTACTGATAAAAAAAATACATAGATACAAATAGCCTAACATATATATTATTTTAGTAATATATATATATATATATATATATAAAATATGTCCAATCCTTGTGTAGACGTCTATTTTGAATATTTTTTATGTGTAATAGTAAATTTAGGATATTTACTTTTTATTGAATTTTCTAATTTGAAGTGTATTAATTGGAAATTTTTAAAAAGAACAATTGTTTTTCATTCTTTTTATAATTTTATTTCTTTATTAAAAAATCTTTTACAATGACATCAAAGAATATTTTTGTTTTTTATTTTTTTTAAATTTTCATTATATTAATTTACTAAGTTACTTTTGTATTCATTAGTAAATTTAGGAAAGTTCTTTAGTTAATTTTCTAAATTTTAGAAACTTTCTTTTATGAGTAGTAATTTTTACATATTTTAACATCTTATCTTTATAAATAAATATTATTTTTAGTAGATAAGATTATATATATATATATATAATGTCAATAATTTTTTAAAAAAGATCTTGAATATTTTTTAGTTTTAAATATGTTAATTTAAAAACTTACTTTTATATATAATAGTAAATTTAAATTATTTTTTTACCTTACTTTTTTATTGTGATAAAAAACTACCAACGTGAATTTTTATTTGAGGAGTTTTTCTTTACACATACTCTTCATCCTGTAAGAATGCCTCTCGGTATAACAAGCTTCATAACCTAAGCAAGAATTCATAAAAATCCTTACCCACCACTCAGATGTGCTATGCAAGCCATGGTCTTTTAGATTCCTTGCTCTTAGCACTAGCAACACAAAAAGAAAAGAAAAAAATGAAAGTGTGACACTTTCTATGTTGAATTATGCAACTAAACCCAAAATACACATTGATAGATAAATAGATATGTAATATACACATAGATATATATATATAAATGAAATATATATAAATATAGATAAATAAAATGTATATAGATAGATGTAGATATACATAGATAGATATTAATATAAATAGATAGATAAAATATACATAGATAGATATAAATAAATATACACAAAGATAAAATACACATAAATAGATATAAAATATATACATAGATAAAATACACATAGATAGATATAAATAAAATATACATAGACAAAATACACATAAATAGATATAAATATAATATATACAAATAAAATATACATAGATAAAATACACATAAATATATATAAATAAAATACACATAGATAAAATACATATAAATATATATAAATAAAATATATACATAGATAAATACACGGATAAATATAAATAAAATTTACATAGATAAAATACACATAACTCTAGTCATGGTCTAGTACATATATGAAATTATGTCTCACGTACACATGATATAATGCTAATAAATATTGTTATACAAATATTTCAATGACTTGAAAAAAATACAATGACATTAAATCCTTTCAAAAACCCTGCTCTTTTAATAAAAAAACACAATTTTTAAAGAATTTTAAAACATATAATTAAATATAAATTTAAGATTTTTAAAAGAATATATTAATGATAATCATAATTATACATATATTTCAAATAAGTGTATTGATGTTAATCACATTTATATAAATATTTGAAATTTTCAAGAAAAAAATCTAGAAAAATATATAGTGTCTTTGTAGGATTTTTTCTCATTAAAAATATATTTTAATGAGATCAAATATTCATGACATTGGAAGATATAATGCACTTTATTATCATTTGTGTGCGATATATTAGACATATAACACGATATTAGACATAATTATATGTATATTCGCAACCACAACTTTGTCATACTATGTGAATTGCATGCATAATCTTTGCATAACTAAATTGTATTCCTAACATAGTACATTATAAAAAATGCAACAAAGGTGGTACAAAGTTGGCGGTAGTGAAATATAACAAAGATTGTAAAGTTGAAAGTCTAGAATTTGTCATAAAAAATCTTTTCTAAATTTAAAACTAAAATTAACAAAAGCAATTATTGGTATTTATATCATATTTTAATTATAACCATTATGTTGGCAATATGCATTTATACTTATTATAAAATAATACATTGTGGGAGCATAACTTTAAAGCAAAATGATCTTTACATATACAAAGATACAATGATAGATCAAACAAGGATAGAAATAAATGTCTTCCTTCTAATATGTAGCTAGAAAGAAAAAATGTGATGGAAAAATGTAGCAAGACAACTTGCATATTGGAAATTGAAAGCATCTAAATCATACTACTATTAATATGAACAATGTATAGCCTCTAGCCTATTTATTACTATTAGACAAAGTGGAATCATCAAAATGCAAAAATAAAAAAAATAATTATATAAGATATGATTGAAAATATTTTCTAAAGATAAACAAAGTTTCCCAACAAAAAAAATTAATAATTTGAAATAAATTTTCCAGCATAGACTAAATACCCACATACAAAACCTATCAACCTTAAAAATACATCCATAAGTTTTTTTTCAAAATTTTGAATTTATTAGTTACCTAGGGGAGAGGACCCAGTAGTTGTGCACCTAACTTCGCGTTCCTCAAAATCCTACTTGGAAATTTCAAATCACTCCAATTTTTTTACAGCAGCTTACTTGGCAAGTCCCCTGCTTATAACAAAAGTTTCGGGGCCACATCATCAAATATGATGCCACATCAGCATGCTTTTTGTCAAGGTGTCCAAAAAGGCACCGTCTAAACCCCTTACCAATACTTGTGCATTCACATCACCAGTAGTTGAGCGCTGATGTGGCATCACATGATTGGTTGCTTTTTAGATCAAAAGAATACATTTTGTTTAATTATGGGTAGTAAAGTCACAACTATTGGCATTATATAAACAACTATTGACATTATATATACAACTATTGGGCATTATATTAACAAAAACATTCTCAACTATTGAAACATGCTCAACTACTGGGTCCTCTCCCCTATATACATCCAGTAAAGTTCCTACCTCTATTGAATTAAATTCGACCAAAATTATCAGGCCACTCCTGTCAATTTCCTCCGAATATCATATTTTAGGACACCATATGAAACTCATGTTGTATTCTGAACAAAAATATTTAAAAAATATGAAAAGGACATGTCATTTAAGGCCTTGGAAGACGAAAAACTGAATATCTCCACGCCACGTCTGTTTATAAATATGCTCTGCCGCGCTTTCATTTATTCTATGCAACATCCTCTTTCATTCGAGCCATTTGAAGGCAAAGATTATTCCCTACGATAGACTGTAAGAGTGAAGCCTCAAGCATTGCTCGTTTGTTTCCATTTTATTTTGATCACTACAGAACTTGCAAAGGTCAGTTTTGAGTCTGTCTCCGGTTTTATGTCTTTTCTGTTACTTAAATTAAGGTAATAAAGATTAATTTACTTGTTTTTAGTTCAGGATGGCAATGGCTGTTAACCCTCCACTCCTCCTTACCAGTGGCGTTTACAAAAGTTTGCGTTTTAACTATATGTCACTTTCCAAGGTATTTTCAATTATACCCTCTCTTTACGATTTTATTTCTGAAGTATAATAGTACCGGAGACATTTTTATTTTCTCTCACCAGTGTAAATTTTTTATTTTAATTTTGTGAAAATATTTCTAAAAAAATAGAATTAGAAGTGTGTATAATTTGTATAATTTCAATTTTAATTTTGGGTTCACTCGCAGAACTCAACATAGAAAGTGCCACACTTTCATTTTTTTCTTTTCTTTTCTTTTCTTGTTACTAGCGTCATGATTGTGCTGCTAAGACCAGGGAATCTGAAAGACCATGGCTTGCATAGCGCATCTGAGTGGTAGGTAAGGATTTTTATGAATATTTGCTTAGGTTATGAAGCTTGTCAGTGTCTAAGCAAATTCTAACCACTTTGCCACTCATTATTCATGCGATGGGTTTATCGTAATTCATATTTTCAGTATGTCCAATGACCCTAACGAGGATTGCATTCTTTTTGTGCACTTAATTTCAGAATAAGTTGAAGCACATTAATGGCTGAATAATTATAGTTATTCTAATTAGTGGACATTAATATATAAAATTTAGTCAAGTTAAAATTAAAATACCTTAGTAAATTAGGCATCGTAGCCTTCCCATGTCTTGTCTGCTTCCCCATTCATAAGTCACCTCCCCTTTCATTGGACAATTCCATTTCTGAAGTATGTAGGCCATATTGTTATATATATAGTATATCTGAACGGGCTATTTTTCACTTTTAATTGAATAGCTTCATATAAAATGTTCAAAACTTATATTTGTTAGTTAATAAGTTTTTCAAATGCTAGTATAAGAAGTCCTTAGATTTGGCAGAAAATTCTTGCAGTAACAGTAATCTTGTTTTTTTCATTTTTAATTCCCGACTTAGGCTCTAAAATTAAAAAACATATTTGCTATTCTTGAATGAAAAATATTTAATATTTGTTTGTTTATCTTTTAATTAACTGCAGTAGTTGTCAGGCCAAAGCTGGCTGTTGGATGAACAAACGAATGAACGAATGATGTGTAGGTGAAAGTTTAACCAAAAATTGCATAAAAATGCAACTGAGTCTTGGAAGTAGGAAATATTTTAGGTGACCTACGAAGTTATGATTTTTATGCCATGCAAAGCCATTACTTCAATGAGGAAATTGAATTTCAATTAGTACCTTGTCCCTTGTTGTTAGTGTCAATTTATTGTTCTTTGATTGTTATCACTTGGGGCCTAGTTCGGGGCTAGATTCACTTGGGGTGCCCGGAGTGGATCCGGGCTAACCCAGGCAGATCCAAGGGCCACCCAAAAGAAAAAACTGAAAACAAAAATCCATTTTTATAAACAAAAAGGTGCCAAATACCTAATTTTACCCTTAAGTGATAAAATTGTGAAAATGGTATGCGCCATGAAGGTTTGTATGGTTTCAGAAGCCTTAATTTGGGTTTGGTGGTGAGAGCTTTGCCCCTTGACCCTAGACTCATGAGGGGTGCTGCCTCTTGACCCCATTGGCATCTCCACTCCCAAGATCCCCACTAGTTGCCATCCCCAATTTAGGCGCTTGGTCCCCCTGTCCACAACGTGCTGAGACTTCATGGATATAGCTTATTTTGCCCAAAGTTAAACATTTCTACAGCTTGTGAGTTCTTCAACTAAGAGGAATTGGTTATTGGAGCAAACACTCCTTCATTCACTTAGTTAAGTGCAGCCGATTGGCGCACTCCAACTTGCATCTATGGTTACATAAGAAACTTGATAACAACAAAGGGGTGATGAGGAATTGGGATCTAAATCTTGAGTGTGTTGTTTTATTGTTGCACAATATGCCAAAATCTCTTTAGAGTAGGCAGCTTCTACATATGACATGACTAGTGGAAGTGGCATTGTAACTCATTTTGGTTCAATTGAAATTGAACCAAATGTTTTACTTTGATGCTCTCGATGAAGAGCAATGTGAAGATTCTTTGCATATTGATTGTAATTTTCATTGTGTATTAACATTTGACAAATCATCAAATTATGAATTTATGAGTATTTTATTTTTGACAAATTATGAGGTATTTAAATATATTGTTTATTGGCAATTATATCATTGTTTTTATAATTTTAATACACACACGAACCTGTACCTAGGTAAAAAATAATGCTGTTGTAGCATACTTGAACCTCTAACCCATACACATTCCCACAGTACAAAATTTAACTGTCAATCCAAAGGACAGAATAGTAGTCTTTTCTCTACACGCCACACACATAACACACATATATATCCAAATTTCTCCCTTTAAAGATATAGCAGCTTGGGTCAATTTGATGATGGCAGTTATGTTTCTAGGCTTGCTAAAATACTAAGCAAAATTTGCTTAAACTATTCAATCATCAGTCTTGCAAATGGGGAAACTATTAGGTGACGGTTCAAATCATAACAATGAATTCCCAAAAGTGTTCTTAAGTGTCACTAGCCCTTACATAAATTTAAATATTTAACTCCAACAGTCAACAATGTGTCAAGTCAATCTCACAAGGTTCAATGCAAATATGCATGTCACATCTAGTACCACACACCTTAAGTGGAGATCAAGTTTCCCTTCACAAATATTAACCAAGAAAAAAATAATAGTTAGTATGTAGAATGCAAGTGGGGAAAACATTATGTGAAGGTTCAAATTATAAAATAGTAGTTTCTCCCACCCAAACATTAACCAAGTCTTGTAAATGGGAGAAATGTTGACTTTTATTCACACAGAAACATAAACATAAACATACACACACCTCAGTCTTGCTAATCAATTAAATGCATACAACTCAGCATAAATTAACTAGGATTAATTAGTTGGTATTTCTATGGGTGTGTGTAATTCTAAATTGAATGCTCCAATATGGAACTATATGTGAGGGATAAGGGTACCAAGATTTGGGACCGAAGAATGAATTGTTCCAATGAAGATTTTATATTTTGACTGTCACTGTTATGGGAATAATGCCTATCTGTTTTTTTGTGGGTGTGCATGATGGAATTTGCACGACCGCTTGCATGTTTTCATTTCCCCACTCTTGGTCGTGTACCTGATGATGTTGTAAGTGCAATTTCATCTAGTGCGCGTGTTATCTTGCCATGTGTACAAGGCAGATGTTGTTTTGGGTAGTTAAATAAAAAAAATTGTTGTTTGTGTTTCTGTCCATGGGATTAAATTTTGGGCATTATAAGATGCAATTCTTGAACGTTAAAAAATACCCACAAAATTTGTTAAATGTTATCATCTATCCATTGTTATGAATAGCTTGTGAAATAAATAACTCTTGTATTATTAAAGAGAGGGCTATATATGGAAGCGGGGTGGAGGGCCTAGCTCGATTGGCTAAAGCATCTTGTTGAAGGCAAGAGATCATGAGGTCTAGTACCCCCCCCCTTGCGTCCCCGTGGTATTGGAGGGCGTGTCATGTCAATGTCATTGGTCATGTGAATAAAGTTAACTAGACGCACTGCAGTTTATAGGGGGGGCTACTTGATTCTTGCAGTCTAAAAAAAGGGGGCTATATATGGAAGCATCTATCATTATAAATCATTATGGATTATGGTAATTTCTCTTGAATAGTAAATTTAATGAAAGATAGCATCTTTGGATCTCTTGGTTGGCGATTTCTTGGAATCATGCCTTATTTAGGGAATGTTGTATATGGTGGAACACTATTTTAGAGGTGATTTTGTTTTAATTATGTTGGCGTTTAAATTCGCACCTCTGGAATGTAGATTTGAAAACGGACAGCTATGCACAGATAAACTGCTTTTCAAATTAGGAGGGGAAGCTCCCTCTTGCTGATGGTGTTTGAAAGAAAGTAAACTAAAACTAAGTTGCCTATCTTTTTGGATCAGCTTAGAGCACAAGGTTTTTTAAACACAAACGCCGCAGCTGAGATTTTCTGATAAGAAGTTCAACTACGACTAACCTAGACTAAAGACGTTCCTAACCTCTCAAGTAATAGCAGAGCAAGAGAAGTTAGAAATTAACAAGGCAGATTTTCTGACAAAAATACTTCAACAATCTTTCTCCCAACAAACACCTACACACTTCACTGTAAGCTGAAATAAAGATCATAAAAGCATAACATAAATGACGGAAATCTGAGATTTTAGACCAAGGCAAAAGAGGCTCATGATTTTATTACTCAAATCTCTAAAAAAAACTCCCTTCTAACATGCCTTGAATAAGAAATTGCAGCTAAGGAGGCTTGCAAACTTATTCTTAACACAATAGAAAACAGCAATCTTACTAACTCCTTGTTGGCTAAAGAGGCTCAACAATTTGCTTATCACAATACAAATGAACAATACTTGAGCAACAAATAGAAGGCACAATAGGCTCAGCGTTTTGTTCTCACTAGCACGGTTAAAGAAAATAAATGAGCAAAGGCTCTTATTTATAGAGAAAGGAGAGGAACCCTAAAATCTCCTTGCTTTCACAATCTAGGGCTTGCTCAACAAGCAAGCTTTATTACTAAATCTAGAAAGAAGAAACCCAAAAAGGAAAAAGCGGAACGCAACTATTACATCTTATCTTCTTTCTATCCTCAAAAGAATGGATAAGGATTATTCCAAGAATAGAAAGCGGAAAGAAAATGAAGAAAGTCGCTTTAAAGCTCGATCACATCCGCTAGGAAGTCGAGATTGTGTCGATTCGATTGCATCTATGCCATCAACAGCAAAACACCGCTTTTCAAGAATGTCTTCAGCATCTGCAATGGATCTCTGGAAATCTTCAATCTGGCCGCTTTATTGAACTTTGCTGACATCATTGAAATATGACCTATTCTTCCGCCAACTGGGCTGCAACTATGAACAACATTCTGGAACTGATTTTGCACCTCCTCAAGCCCGACGTAAGAACCATCCTCAAGACTGTACTGAGAGGGGATCTCTATGACAAATTCGCTGATGAAAATGAGAGCTTCAACCACTTTGTCTGTAGGTGATGAATTCTTCAGATATTCTCTCAAGTTTTAACTTTGAAAACATGACGCTCTCTCCAAGCAAGGATTTGTCTTTTTTGCTCCTTTGAAACCGCTGAATAGGCTGTGTCTAAATCAGCAATGATAATCTCATGCCTAGGTTTTACTTCAGCCAGTGTTTGTTCAAATCCCTGGATGCCTTGATGAAGTTCATGAGCGTTTTCTCTCAACTGGAACATCTGAGCCAAGATCTCCTTTCCTCTGACAATGAAGCTCTCGATCCACTCCTGAGTCTCTTTCCCACATATGACCAGCTGTCTTAACTGATGATGATCAGCTGGTGTCTCTAAGACCTGGGGCAGTAACTGAGTTGCTTGTGAAGAACCACGAGCAAGGTTAGAAATAAAAAGCTTAAGCTGCTGATTTTCAGCCTTGAGGGCTGCCTTGTCTTCTCCGTCTTTTAACACTCTTTCATGAAGGTTTTCAGATACAACTTTGAAGAGACTCAAATCTGCATGTCTGGTATTTCTACCGAGATTAGCCTTGACCATGACAAAATCATCCATGTTTACCTCATCCCTATTCTTATCTTCTGGGGGCACTGCAGTCTCTATGACAATCTCGTTATCAGGATTCCTATCAAAATGAACTTGCTTCTTTGCCTTCTTCTTAGGAGGTTCCTGATAGATGTTATCGAGATCATCAACACTCACTTGATATGAAGGCCTTCTCCTAACCCTTCCTAAGGAGTTCTCAAGCCAAGACACCGTAGTATCTTTACTAACTGCCTCAGGAGGTACTGCTGCAATCTCCTCATCATCTTCGATATCAAGATCAATGTGAATTGGTGACGAACCCGTCAAAGGCATAGGAACATGTGTTGAAGGTGGCTCCTCTGCTTTATTTTGAGGTATGGGCTCGTCAAGAGGAACTTCTGAATCAACTGTAGGCTGTTCCTGTATGACTATGCCTGAGAAATTCAACCTTCTTCTTACATTTTTATTCGATCTACTGCCTTTGATGCCATCTTGAGACTGACTTTTACCCTTTCCTTTTGACTGTGCTGTAGAAGAAGAGGGAATTATCCTTGGCGGCTCTGCTACTGGAATAGAGTTCTTCCTTTTAAGCACTAGGAAAACCTTACTATACTCCACAACTTGTTTTGTTCTGTCTTCAACTGAAAGAGATTCCTTGTTTGCCCAATTAACTTGTGGAAGAGGCTGATCCTCGATTCTTTTCTGAGTGTACATTGGTAGAAGCACATCTTCATCATCATCGGAGAGTCCTTCAATGTCTTCATTCAAACAATCTTTCATCTGATGGAGAGTCAACCTGCTGTAACTACGCCTTCGCACTTCAAACTCATCTGCACAGTTAGCCCAAAAATCTTCAAGTGCGGGTATGTGATTGTAGTTCTTCTCCAACCGGCCAGCGTAGACACCATGAGGATCAAATGATCGCCTCTCACTGTAGGATTTTAGACCAAATTTATCTAACTCTTCTCCAATTGTCTTGGCATCTGTAGCAGTCCTGCATGTATAAATACCCAACCCTAATGGAAAGTGAAGAGAGGGTTTCTTTCTATTTCTCAAGACTGTATGAACACCGAGCTTGCCTCAAGAATTCCATGAAGATGACCTGCCTGACGGATACCTTGGCAACATGGCGGGGCACCGAATAACCAAAACCCGAGATAGGTAAAGGTAGGAAACGTATAAACCAATCTGCCCATTCTCGCCATTGCTGCCCTGCAACTAGAGATGCGGACCATTGTCTAAGTCACGCACTGTGTACATCAAGAATGCCTCGTTCACCCTTTTGTAGTGGTGCAACGACTTTGTGAATTCCAACTGGGGATAATAGTTATATATGTGTTGAACGCTCAATGATCCCTCGGTGTTCAATCCTCTGAATTGACCTTGATAGGCCACCAAGTAGACTAGATATGACACCATGTGGAATACATGAAACTGAAAATATTCTGTTATTTGTTGATGTAGGCAGTCACTAATCAAAGTAGGCCAGTCATAAAACTCGGTTTTCTTCATAATGTGAGGTATGGCATAAAACATCCAAGGTTGGAACTTGGTGGCATCCTCGGAACCAGTGACCCTGTTGAGCAAAGTGATGATGATGGCAACCTCGTCCTTGAACTCCCCTCGCCCGACATTCTTGGGCAATGTCTTATGTTTTTCTTTCATCCATCTCTGGGCAATCTTCTTGCTGTATTTGTCCTTATGCATATTCCACATCTTTTCACATTCATCCCTCGAAAGAGTTACACTTTCAGGCCATGGGGGAATGGAAAAACACCTTTCGACCATGTCAGGCTTTAGACTGCAAATCAACCTACCATCTGCTGACTGGATCTCCCTAGTAGCCGGGTTGTAATGCTTAATGCAAGCGATTACAAACTCAAGGCTCTGAACTGATATAGGAATAGACGCTGCTGCGAGAAGTCCAGAATGACCCAGGTTCTTGATTGAAGTATTGCCTGCTCTCTCCAAGGGATGTAGGTCGAATACCGGCTTAACATGATGTAAGTCTGTCTCAGCTGTTTTGATGTAATTATGAAAGAGAGCTGATTCGGACTTGAAAACATTAGGAGTGTATTCCATTTCAGAAAACTTGAAGAACGACTGTAAACTCGCCTTAGTTCAGAACATTGCTGATGATTATATAATTCTTGTACAAAACATTGCTGATGATTATATAATTCTGCGCTTTCAGCTTAAGCGTTCTCCTTTGTTGCTTGTTCAGGTGATTTGGACAATCACCGTATGTTAGGTAATACCATATCTCAGTAAACCATTCTCCCGAAGATTCAATCAGCAAGACCATTGGAAGGTCTTCCTTAACTTCAGGTTCAATCTCAGGGATCCCTTTAGCTTGAAGTTTCTTATCACCATCTTCCGCCATTAACTGACAAAGACCTCTCCCGCGAACGAGTTTGGTCGGCTTGATCTCCAAGTCATACTCTTGAACCTTTGCGATCCAGTTTCCTCTTTTGGAGCCCATCTCCTGCTGAGTTAACACGCTCTTCACTGCTGGATCTGTGACATACACAACGGTGTGAGAATTTAGGATATAAAATCTGAAATTCTTTATAGCTCGAACCACCGTATAGGCATTCTTTTCAATCTGAGAGTATCTTGATTCGCTGTCCTTGAAACTACAGCTCATGAAAGCTATTGGAGATTCAGTTTCTTCATTCAACTTTTGTGTCAGAATGGCAGACAGAGTATGCTCTAATGCATAACAATAAAGGATAAATTCCTTTTCAAAATCAGGACGAACTAGTACTGGAGCTCGACTGATGGCTTCTTTTATTGCTGCGAACGCCTTCTTTCCTTCTTCCGTCCACTTGAAAACTGTCTTCTTCTTCATCATAGCAGATATATCTTTAGACAACTCAGAAAAATCTGGTACAAATCTTCGTATGAAATTTACCTTACCAAAGAAAGAGTGTACCCCTGTTCTGCTTGTTGGAAGAGACAAACTTCGGATAGCTTCAACCCGACTTGGTCGATTCGAAGTTCTTCTTGGAGACGGCGGCCAAGCAACTGCCTTCCGTCACAAGATAGACTTTGGGATTCAACATATTTTTATGATATCTCAAGATTTCAAGACCTTCCTCAGATGTGTGAAAGTGACTTTGTCGTCTTCGAGAAAATAAAGGAGGTCAGCCAAGATAAACAACTATTACTTTATTCTTCAAATCACCAAATGCCAAATCCATGGCTCTTTGAAATGTAGCACCGGCGTTGATGAGGCCGAAAGGCATTCTTTCATATGCAAACGTACCCCACGGGGTTGTGAATGCCGTCTTGAATTGATCTTCCTCAGCCACCGCTATTTGATTATAACCAGAAAAACCGTCCAATAAAGACAGCATCTCTGAACCGGTAACCGTCTGTAAAGTGTGCTCCATGATTGGCAAAGGATAATTATCCTTGAGCGATGATTGGTTCAAGTTCCTGAAATCAACGCAAATTCTGATTTCTCCGTTCTTCTTGCGCACAGGAACTATATTCGACACCCAAGTGGAATGATGAATTGGAAAGATGATCTTTGCATTCACCATTTTCTGGATTTCCGCGTAAATGGTGTCTTGAATGCGCGGATTGTAGTGTCTTTGCTTTTGCCTGAAGGGCTTCGCTTCAGGTTGAAGAGGAATTGTGTGAGACAATTCTCTTGGTGTAAAAACTTTCAAATCTTCATATGACCAGGCGAAGACATCTCGGTATTGCTGGAACAAAGAAATGAACTTCTCACTCTCCTCCACCGTGCAACATGTACCTAAATTAACAAGCTTGGGCTTGTCAATTGTACCAATATTGACTTGTTGATATTCGGCAGAGGTTCTGTCACTTGAGTTTCTCTGATCTTGAATGTATCTATCATGCCTGTCAAAAATATTCTCCAAGGAAACTAAACCCTTGGGAATTTTATTTCCTTTCAACTGGATTATGCTGGACTCTGGTTCTTCTGAAATTTCTTTATCTTCAGCAATCTTTGGCGTATCAGAAACTTCTGTTATTGCTTCTCTGTGAGTAGATGAACTGCCTTCAAAGAACAATTCCTTGAAATTATCTCCCATAACAAGAAACTCCTTAATGTGTTCATCATCATTAAAGACTTGCCAATTGTCACAGTTGTCAGGTACAGCTGGCCTGTATATTAATTCAATGGCAAACGCATTCTGACGAAAGTCAGAATGTGGCATGAAAAGTGAAGCTGATACCGCGAGGGCATCTGCTTTGCTATTTTCCAGACGTGGAATGTACTTGATATCAAATGCTTCGAACCAATCTATTGCATTCCACACCCTATTTCTATAATGTCGAAGACGATCTGCTTTCACTCTGAATTGGTCTCTGACTTGCTTTACAACAAGCTCCGCATCACCTTCGACCTTAAGGTATTTGATACCCATATCTTTTGCATTCCTGACACCTAGTAAAAGCGCCTCATATTCCGCCGTATTATTTGTACATTCAAATTGCAAGCGGTATGCAAAAGGATATAATTGTCCTTCAGGAGAAATTATCACAACTCCTGCTCCTGAACCAGCCGTGGAACAACTCCCATCGAACTGTAAAGTCCACAACTTAGGATCATCTGCTGATTTCTCTACAATGCATGCGACCTCTTGACTTTCTTCAGGAACCTCCGACAGCATGGCGTAAGTACCAAGACCCGTTTCTTGATATAGAACTTGAGCTTGAGGATCTTGAGACTTCACGACCGCAAATCGAGATTTAGATTCTGGTTCCAGCTTGAAAGTTCCTTTCTTTAATGGAATATTTGCAGAAGACCAATCCATCCGAATCTCTCCACCGAGGTCCTTGCAAAAGCTTCTGCTTAATAGCATCCCATAGCTTGCTGGAATGTCAGCTACTAGGATGGTCATCATGATTTTCTTTTCAGGACAAGCCGCCAACCTCACTTGAGCATCTTTTAATTGACCGACCAACGGCACCGACTTGGACTCCAGTGAGTAGCATTTGTCCTTTGTCTTGGTGCACGAAAGTCCTAGAGCATTCATCACTTGTAGAGGCATGACGTTGTCGGTAGCTCCGGAATCGATGATACAATTGCTCAATTTGTAACCTCCTATATATAGAGAAATATAGAAGGGCTTAGGCTTGTCTTCCGCCGGAACGGATGATTCGAGCAATGTGGGCTGCTTGGTAGGTCCTTTCTTCACGAACTTGAGAAGTCGGTCCACTTGCTCTGGATGATCTTGCAGATACTCTAACTGAGAAATCTGCACTTTGTTCTTCATCAATGAATCTACAATGTCAAAATTTGCTGAGGACGAACCTTCAGCAACTGCTTTCATGTTCTCTTGAGAAGACTTAATATTTGAAGTAGAAGCTACTTCTCTTTCTTTGTCTTTTGATATCTTCAACCTCTCTTCTTCCTCTTCTTTGTGTGCCCTCAGATGTTGAGCTCTGGTAAACACAGGAGTCGTATGATTCTCAGGATTAACTGCAAGAGAGTACTGACAAATATCTTCTTCTTGTTCTTCAAAAACGGGTTCACTTTCAAAGTAGCCCGTTGCGGAGTCGCCATCGAAGTTGTCCGATTGAGGTAAGACAACATTCGAACTTGGAGTTGGAACGAAACTTGGTGCAGGTGCAGCTTCGGCATATCCCATTATCTCGTTCATTCTGACATTTTCAGGGCAAGATGCGCCGGCATGTTCAGTGGAATCATGAAAAGAGCAAAATACAGCATTTTGTGTATTGTCGGCCGCTTGCCTTGGTGGAGGTGGCCCTCGTGGCTTGTAATTGTTGTAAGGCTGAAAGTTATTCCTCCTTGGCTGATATGGCTGCTGAGGTTGATAAGGCTGCTGTGGTGCGGGCAAGGCAGGTGGTGGTGCAACTTGAGCAAGAGGCATTGGCTGAAGTGGCAATTGCCTCTTGAGAATAGTTACTTCATTTGCAACCCTTTGAAGTAAAGGATCAGCAGAACTTTGAACCAAAGGTCTAATAGCATCTCCTCTGATCTTTCCCGAAGTGATCATGTTATCTTCAATTTCTATTGCACCTTGTTGTGCTTCTCCCAGTTCTGTCTCGTGAGCTGATCTTATGATAAAAGCTATCTCTGATGGAAGTGCGTTGACAAAACTGCTTAACAGGATCTCAGGCGATGGATTGAGTGTATATGAAAGACGAGTAACCAGGCGGTTAAACCTTGCTACGAACTCTCTCATTGGTTCATTGTCCTCCTTCTTTGAATTGGAAAGTCGAGCGAACAACTGGTGGCTATCTTCAGCTGGTTTGAACCTCGCAAGAAACTTTTCAGTCATAGTATTCCAGTTGGTTATGCAACCAGGCTCCAAGTGATTGAACCATTCGGCAGCAGCTCCCGCGAGTGTCTCAACAAAGAGACGAACGGCAATATCTTCATGACCTACATGCAAAACAGCGCAAGCCGTTGAAAAGGCTGAAAGATGATCATCAGGATGTTGACTTCCATCACCTTGGAAACGTGGAAAGTGCTTTCTTGACCCCTTAGGTAATTCATGATTTGCTCCTAGGGCCAAAGGTCCAATATTGTCACCCCAAGGCAGTGGAGGGCCTCTTCTTCGATTGCGATTGTTGTTGTCATCGTTGTTGCGATTATCACCCATTGCTTCGAATTCTTCTTCTTCGAACACTGGAATGGCGTTGAACTCAGGAACTGTGTTGGATTCAGGTACTGTGTCTGATGACTCTCCAACTTCTGTATGATGCGTATGTGGAAGGAAAGTATCTTCTTGGAAGAGCGGATTTGTTCTTGTTCTCCTCCTTGTATAGACTATGTAAGCCAGGATTGTCTAGTCCCACGCGGGTGGTGGCAAGACAGGTCTCTCGGCTGCAATATCGGCTTTCTCTTCCTCTTTGTCTAGAATAGCAGCAGCGTTTCTCCACTGAGCAGGGGTCTCCTTCTTCTCAAAGATGAAACTCCTCAGGCTGCTGATAATGTCCACTTGCTCTCCTTCAATTATCTGGAAACTTGGCTAGATAACTGGAGGTGTAAGATCAGGTTGTTGAACTGGAGCAGTAGGACGCCAGATGGTCATACCCGTGACATAAAGCTTAAGCTTTCTTTGTTGTTTAAAGCCTCGTGCCCCACGGTGGGCGCCAGAAACTGTTGGCGCGAAATTCGCACTCGAATGGATTTGAACGGATGTACTATGCATGATAAACTCGCTTTTCAAATTAGGAGGGGAAGCTCCTCTGCCGATGGTGTTTGTTAGTGCAAATAAAACTAAGTTGCTTCATTCTTTTAAACCCTAGAGCACAGGTTTTAAACACAAACGCCAGAGTCGAGATTTTCTGATAAGAAGTTCAACTACGACTAACCTAGACTAAAGATGTTCCTAACCTCTCAAGTAATAGCAGAGCAAGAGAAGTTAGAAATTAACAAGGCAGATTTTCTGACAAAAATACTTCAACAATCTTTCTCCCAACAAACACCTACACACTTCACTGTAAGCTGAAATAAAGATCATAAAAGCATAACATAAATGACGGAAATCTGAGATTTTAGACCAAGGCAAAAGAGGCTCATGATTTTATTACTCAAATCTCTAAAACAAAACTCCCTTCTAACATGCCTTGAATAAGAAATTGCAGCTAAGGAGGCTTGCAAACTTATTCTTAACACAATAGAAAACAGCAATCTTACTAACTCCTTGTTGGCTAAAGAGGCTCAACAATTTGCTTATCACAATACAAATGAACAATACTTGAGCAACAAATAAAAGGCACAATAGGCTCAGCGTTTTGTTCTCACTAGCACGGTTAAAGAAAAATAAATGAGCAAAGGCTCTTATTTATAGAGAAGCAGAGGAGTAGGGAACCCTAAAATCTCCTTGCTTTCACAATCTAGGGCTTGCTCAGCAAGCAAGTTTTATTACTAAATCTAGAAAGAAGAAACCCTAAAAAGCAGAAAAAGCGGGAAACGCCAACTATTACATCTTATCTTCTTTCTATCCTCAAAGAATGGATAAGGATTATTCCAAGAATAGAAAGAAAGCGGGAAAGAAAGCTTCTAGAAGAAAGCTGCTTTAAAGCTCGATCACATCCGCTAGGAAGTCTGAGATTGTGTCCTGGTTCGGTGCATCTATGCCATCCACAGCAAAACACCGCTTTTCAAGAATGTCTTCAGCATCTGCAATGGATCTCTGGAAATCTTCAATCTCATTGGCCGCTTTATTGAACTTTGCTGACATCATTGAAATATGACCTATTCTTCCGCCAACTGGGCTGCAACTATGAACAACATTCTGCAACTGATTTTGCACCTCCTCAAGCCTAACATAAGAACCATCCTCAAGACTGTACTGAGAGGGGATCTCTATGACAAATTTGCTGATGAAAATGAGAGCTTCAACCACCCTTTGTCTGTAGGTGATGAATTCTTCAGATATTCTCTCATAAGTTTTAACTTTGAAAACATGACGCTCTCTCCAAGCAAGGATTTGTCTTTTTTGCTCCTTTGAAACCGCTGAACCGTAGGCTGTGTCTAAATCAGCAATGATAATCTCATGCCTAGGTTTTACTTCAGCCAGTGTTTGTTCAAATCCCTGGATGCCTTGATGAAGTTCATGAGCGTTTTCTCTCAACTGGAACATCTGAGCCAAGATCTCCTTTCCTCTGACAATGAAGCTCTCGATCCACTCCTGAGTCTCTTTCCCACATATGACCAGCTGTCTTAACTGATGATGATCAGCTGGTGTCTCTAAGACCTGGGGCAGTAACTGAGTTGCTTGTGAAGAACCACGAGCAAGGTTAGAAATGAAAAGCTTAAGCTACTGATTTTCAGCCTTGAGGGCTGCCTTGTCTTCTCCGTCTTTTAACACTCTTTCATGAAGGTTTTCAGATACAACTTTGAAGAGACTCAAATCTGCATGTCTGGTATTTCTACCGAGATTAGCCTTGACCATGACGAAATCATCCATATTCACCTCATCCCTATTCTTATCTTCTGGGGGCACTGCAGTCTCTATGACTATCTCGTTATCGTGATTCCTATCAAAAATGAACTTGCTTCTTTGCCTTCTTCTTAGAGGTTCCTCTGATAGATGTTACTTCCAGATCATCAACACTCACTTGATATGAAGTTTTCCCAACCCTTCCTAAGGAGTTCTCAAGCCACAATCGTAGGTATCTTTACTAACCGCCAGAGGTAATCGCTGTAATCTCCTCATCATCTTCGGGATATCAAGATCAATGGGAATTGGTGACGCAACCCGCTGAAAGGCATAGGAACATGTGGTTGAAGGTATTCTCCGCTTTATTTTGAGGCTCGCCAAGAGGAACTTCCTCGAATCAACTGTGAGGCTGTTCCCCATGACTATGCCTCAGAAATTCAACTTTCTACATTTTTATTCGACCATCGCTTTTGGATGCCATTCTTTTGAGACTGACTTTTACCCTTTGCTTTTGACTGTGCTGTGGAAGAAGAGGGAATTATCCTTGGCGGCTCTGCTACCGGAATAGAGTTCTTCCTTTTAAGCACTAGGAAAACCTTACTATACTCCACAACTTGTTTTGTTCTGTCTTCAACTGAAAGAGATTCCTTGTTTGCCCAATTAACTTGTGGAAGAGGCTGATCCTCGATTCTTTTCTGAGTGTACATTGGTAGAAGCACGTCTTCATCATCATCGGAGAGTCCTTCAATGTCTTCATTCAAACAGTCTTTCATCTGATGGAGAGTTAGCCTGCTGTAACTACGCCTTCGCACTTCAAATTCATCTGCACAGTTAGCCCAAAAATCTTCAAGTGCGGGTATGTGATTGTAGTTCTTCTCCAACCGGGCAGCGTAGACACCATGAGGATCAAATGATCGCCTCTCACTGTAGGATTTCAGACCGAATTTATCTAACTCTTCTCCAATTGTCTTGGCATCTGTAGCAGTCCTGCATGTATAAATACCCAACCCTAATGGAAAGTGAAGAGAGGGTTTCTTTCTATTTCTCAAGACTGTATGAACACCGTGAGCTTGCCTCAAGAATTCCATGAAGATGACCTCGTCTGACGGATACCTTGGCAACATGAACGGGGCACCTGAATAACCATAAACCCTGAGATAGGTAAAGGTAGGAAACTGTACAAACCAATCTGCCCATTCTGCCATTGCTGCCCTGGCAACTGAAGAGATGCGGACGTGCAATTCATTGTCCAAGTCACGCACCGTGTACATCAAGAATGCCTCGTTCACCCTTTTGTAGTGGTGCAACGACTTTGTGAACTCCAGCTGAGGATAATAATTATATATGTGTTGAACGCTCAAAGATCCCTCGGTGTTCAATCCTCTGAATTGACCTTGATAGGCCACCAGGTAGACTAGATATGACACCATGTGAAATACATGAACTGAAATATTCCGTTATTTGCTGATGTAGGCAAATACCAATGTAAAGTAGGCCAAATCATAAACTCAGTCTTTTTCTATACGTGAGGTATGCACAAAACATCCAAGGTTGAACTTATGGGCATCTGCTGAACTGGGGCTAGACCTGATAAAGTGGATGATGACATGGCAACTGCCCTGAACTCTCCTCGCCTCGACATTCTTGGGCAATGTCTTATGTTTTTCTTTCATCCATCTCCGTATGATCTTTCTTGCTGTATTTGGTTCCATGCATATTCCACATCTTTTCACATTCATCCCCTGGAAGAGTTACACTGTGCCATGGGGAATGGAAAACACCTTCGACCATGTCGCTTTAGACCGAATCACCTACCATCACGATCGATCTCCTAGTAGCCAAGCAATGTTTAATGCAAGCGACATAAACCCAAGGCTCAACTGATAGAATAGACGCCATCATGAGAAGTCCGTAATGACCCAGTTCTGATTGGCGTATTGCCTCGCTTCCAAGGGATGTAGGCTCTAATACCGGCTTAATATGACAAGTCTGTTCTCACTGCTTTGATGTAATTAAGGAAAGCAGAGCTGGATTCGGACTTGAAACATTAGGAGTGTATTCCATTTCAGAAAACTAGAATGATCAGAAACTCTCGCCTTTAGTTCGCATAAGTCTCAGGCACTTATTTTTAGAATGCTGATTTTTATGCTTCAACGGACGAATTTTTTTGAGAATTTTTTCTGAGATATGGGTTTTGTTCAGAATATCAGTGCAAGACAACCCAGATCGTCCGTTTTCAAAAATCTTGAATTTTGCCTGAAAAAGCAGCAAACCCTAATTTCTTCAATTTTTCCCGAAAAAAGCTGACATCTGGGTTTTGTCCAGAGTATCAATAGAAATTGACCCAGTTGATTGAAATTGCAAAACTCTGACGTTTGATCGAAAAAGCAGCCAACCCTAGGTTTTCGAAAAAAAAAGCTGCGATATGGGTTTTCTTCAGAAGACTGATTGGAAAGGACCCAGATGGTTGAAATATGAAAGCTCTGAGGTTTTCACTGACATGCAAGATAAAAGCACTTGCTGCAACTTGATGAAGTTTCTTGAAAAATTCTTCAGAGGATGAAGGCAAAAAGACCCAGATGACTGAAAAATTGAAAGTCTTGGCCTTTTACTTGAAAAATTTGATCTTCTGGAACAAAAAGCTTGAGAAAGCAAGGGTTTATGCTTGCTGGTCTGAAAAATCTGATGTAAAACCAGCAACTATGAATTCTTTAATCACAAAAATTTCTCAAACTTGCTGCTCCAACTTTCTCCTCTGGATGCTACCTGCAAAAATAATGAAAAATACATTTGAAAAGAGGTGTTAAATAGACTTAGGGTCTGATTTAGGTTTTGCTTTCTTTTCTGCTTTTATTTCAAAACCCTAAATCTTTGTTCTTTGAACTTGGACGCCACCCTTCTCCTCTCACAAATTTGAAAATTTTGAAAATCTCAAAAAAAACTTCTAAGGCATGAGGATTTGGGCGCCTTTCTCCAAGAGGGGCACTCAACTTCACCAGACTTAGTCAAAATTTCAACTTTTTCAACTTTCCTCCATTTTAACATGCCACTTCGCCTCTGATTCCCCGTTGACAGATCAACCCGACAGACCAGCTGGGTGATTCACGGCGAAGCCTGACTGATTCTGAAAAAGATGTTCTGGAGGCACCTCCGACTAAAAATTTGATCTCGACCTCCGAATTCACGGGAGGCTTTTCCTTCTAGGGGCGCCCAACTTCTTCAGTGTTAGCCATTTTTTCTGATTTCCAAGCTCTTCATTAACTTCTCTTTGACAGATGATCTTGTCGAATTTTGAGCTTCGGGCGTCGGATTGCTGAATGTTTGTGCTCATCGCGAAGCTGACGGAGAATGAAGAGGGGTCTTCTGGAGACACTTCTGCCAAAAAGTGGATTTTCACCCTTCAAAAGGTTGGGCGCCTATCTTGACTGGGGGCGCCCAGTTTACCAACACTTAGTTTATTTTTCACCTTTTTCACTTTTGCTTTTAGATTTCTCTATTCAACTGTCATCGGACCTTTCCGTCACTCTTCTCAACTACGATGACCGTGGAGCTCTTGCTTGTCGTTGAATAGCTAATGGAAAGCCCTGTTGAATTTCAAGACTTCCGCTATAGCTTCAACTACAAATTCAACTGCTTGTACCCTGGTGCTGGGCGCCTTTCTTCAGAGGGGGAGCCCGCCTCCGTACTTCAGAAAAATTTTCAATTTATCCATCTTCAAGTTTCCAGATCTTCATTTAACAATTTCCACTGACTTGAATTCTGTCAAGACCGGATCAAGCCGGATGCCCGTCGACATCCATCGCGGGTTGACCTAACAAAGAACAATCTCATTGGAGACCCGTAACCCACTCTTCATCTCGATGTTTCTAAAAAGGTGGGCGTCAATGGGGCGCCCACTTCAAATAGCATAGAAAATTTTCAAGACTTTCATCTTCTTCCTGCTCTTCGCACTATCGCTTCAACCGGAAATTTGAATGCTGGAATTGACGCGCTTGGATGACCTCCATTGACCTCGAACCCGTGACATGCTCAAAAACAGACCTTAGGGCAAAACTGATTATTTTAAGACTCGATCAAGACTAGTTCCCGATACGTACATATTTTGAGCCAATCAAAACTGGCCGACCGCCTTGACCAACTTTCTATTTTTAGAAAATTTTGCCAAGATCCGCTTTAAAGAAAACCCAGAAAACTTTACTATTTCGAGAAAATTTCTAAAAATAGCAGTTTTCCTAAAATTTAGGGATGAAAAACTGAGATCTGGGTTTTGTAGGTTAAGCTGTTCTTAGCAGACCCAGATCGTCAGAAATTGAAAAATTTGTGTTTTAACCCTTCATGCAAGACATGCACACCCAAATTTTGACTTTTTTGACTGTTTTAACAAGACTTTTACTCATTTCTTCAAAATGTCTAAGTGTAACAAAAATTTTAATTTTGGGGTACAACAAATTATAAGTAGATTGAAGATAATGGCACATTTTCTGCACTATACATCTTGTGTGCATGTGATTGTGTTTATATTGGATATTTGATTCTTAAGGGACAACTGTCCAACTATCAAGCTATTGATAGTTCTTTATTCATGAAGGAACTGTTCAGTATTATTATTCGAGTAACCAAAAAACTATCTACACTATTATTATTCAAGTAACCAAAAAACTATCTAGCATTAGAAATTTGTTTTTTGGCTAGCTAACATGCTTCTATTCACAAACATATTATAAACACAATTTACAAGGATATTGAAAAAAATAAGTGGATAGAGGACAGCTGTTTCATATGTATAGAATCTGAAAATCAGTGAGAATTATCTCAAAATCTACTTCTTATAAGTTTGTTTCTCTAGTTTTAGCATATGACCATATTTGAGGTCATTTCAGGGCCAAAAGAAATGGTGATTTGCAAACAAGAACATTTTTCTGCGAAAGAAAATGGGCAAACAAAACTTTTATCAGCAGCCTTGAAGTCTATGCAATTTTTCTTGATCAGATGAACCTCATGGGGACAATCCTTTCTTGCACCAATATTTGGGGGCTTATATCTTATGACACATACATACAAGGAACTAGAAAGATGATACATTTGCAGGATGCTGGCATAAATTATAGATTGCAAATGATGTAGAGTTTTACTTTAGATTAACTGATTTGTGTCAAAATATCCTAGCCTCGTTCAACATGCCTGATTTCATCATATCTATAAGTAATTACATCCTTTTGATGACACTTAGTGAGGCATAATGTTCTACACAAGGAAAATATTTATTTAAACATTGCTACATGGATAAGTTGTAACGTTATTCAATTATTTTCTTTTGAAGGGATTTTTAACAGGATTGTTGGTGGAGAAGCCTTGGCTTTCAAACAAGTAGACATAATATTTTAGGTGTATTTTGATTTGTTATATGCTTATTGCTTTTGAATAGAAGTAAAAGTTAGTTGCTAGCTTTTGGTCTTTAGATTGCTAATGGTGGACAGTTTCACCACTAGATGCTTCTATCTAAAAGCAAAAGGAAAGCACAACTGCTAATTGTTAAGCGATGTAAACATTATGTTTTGATGTGATGGTACTTTAATCAGACGATATTATTATTTTATGTTATGGATTAAATTATCATGTATGTGAATTGTTGATGCTTTATGCTTTGATTATACCATTGATGATTAGAGGTGTCAGTTAGCGATATTGTATTGGTGAAGGGGACGGGATCATATCACTCACATGTGAGTGCCCTGTGATTTCGCGATTTCCTCTTTATGGTGTGTTTTAATATATATATATATATGCATGTTTCGACACTTGTATTGTGTGCAGGATGCAGGTACAGGACATCGACTCCACCTAGTTTCACAGGTTTGAGCATGTCCCTTGTCCAACAGAAAATGATTGGGAGATAGTAGCTAGGTTTTCTGTGTTGTGACATCACCCTAGCCATAGTGTGTCGTCAGGTTGTTAGTGGGGATAAGTTAATTTCTTTGTTGCCTCTTCCCTCCTTGCTTGCGTATTTAAATTTGCAAAAGAAATGGTGTTTGTTTTATTTAATTGCTTTGTCAAAATAAATAAACGTGTGACTATCAATTAATTAGTTAATTTAATTCAATCAATAAAATAATCTAATCATGGATTAGATTTATTTATTGATAAATTAAATTAAAACAATTGTGCTAGCATTAGTAAATATTGAGATAAAAAAAAAAATTAGAATTATGCCTTGCATTCTTTTTTTGAAAAAAAAATAAAAAAATGATTTTAAAAGAAATTGTTAAATTCAATCTCTTTGAGGAAGAAAGGAAGTGCAATTATCTTTTTGTAGCATAATAGAATTTTGTTTAAAATGAATTTCATGCAAATTGCAAAGGGAAATAGAATTGTTTTATTAAATTTCAAAAATGGAAATATCTAAATTGGCAATAAATTTTGGTGGGTGAACTCAAATTAGGGGTTTGACAATTTGGAGGAAATTTTTTTTTTTCATTTTGTTTTGAATTTTGAATTTTGGAATTTTGGAGAAAAAAGCTTGGATTGGATTCTTTTGGAAAAAAATTGGAGAAGGGAAGATTAAAAATTGGAGAAGCTGAATTCAAAAGCAAGGGCAAGATCTCCATTAACAAATCTTCAAGCATTTGGAGAAAACAACAGGTTTTTTTTTCTTGTTTTGGTTTTATTTAGTAATGATTTAGAAGCTGTTCATGTTTCCTTTTTAAAGATTCATTCCTTTTGTTGCAATGAAAATACCCATCAAAAGAAAAACTAGTTGCAAGATTGAACAGATAAATTGTGAAAAATTCTTGTCAAAACAATAAAAATTCTTTAGGAATTGAAAAAAAAAAATCCATTAGAAAGCAAACTCAGTCAATGGAAAATTCAATTTGAACAAGAAAATTCTGTATTAGCAGTCTTGAGCTCCATTTATTTTATGCATCATCCTATCTCCTATTTCATGCATGCTATTTTAATGCAAAGTTTACTTTAAAAGACAACAACAGGCCTTCCTACAAAAAGACTTAATAAGTCATTCTTTTTTAGCAGAGCTTTTTAACGGGCTTCAAATTGGAATCTTGAGCATTGCTTATTTTGTTTTTGTTGCCTATATTTCACCTACAGTTAAATCAGGCAAGATAATCATTTGTTAGATCTTTGAGAGGCCAATGGAACATTCACTCGAGGGCAAAGACTCTACATCTGTTGCTAGGTCAAGGGGAACTCAGTGGGAGAAACTGCCCTAGGGAGATTTGGCATGAAAATCATCTAAGGAGAAAGTCGGCAGGACATTTTAGAGGTCTCGCCGACTAGCAGGGTTCCATTAAGTCCGAGTGCTTCAAGCCAGGGATCCTATTGGCATGAGATCTCTTTCGGCATATAGTCTCAACGACTGCTAATGTCTCGCCGACAACAGTGAACCTTCGGTGTAGCTTTCAAGTCACTAGGATGTCTCCCCGACTCCTAATGTTTCGCCGACGTATGAGGAGCCTTGGATGGAGAGATGCTTTCGGCATAAGAAGGCGGGCTTCGCTAGGAGGTCTTAGCGAAGGCGAAGTCTTGCCGAGAGGAAGATGACGGGCCTCTATATGGTTGTCTTCGGCAGGAGTCCCGCCGACACAAAGGAACCCCTCGGTATGACTAAGGGACTTCGCTGAGAAGTCTCCTCGACTCGTAATGTCTCGTCGAGATTAGAGCTCGGCAAAAGGCGAAGGGCTCGACAAAAGGTCTCGGCGAACACAAAAGGTCTTGCCGACAGGTCAAAGGGAGGACTCACCAAAAAACGAAAGGGGATCGCCAACAGTTGAAGATATCGCCCTGAGGTCCTGCTGACACCGGGAAGTCTTGGCGACATAGAAGGTGTCATCGGCAAAGGTCTTACCGACCAGTGGAGCCTCCAAAATGAAAAGGAGTTTGCCAAAGGCAGAGGGTTTCTACGTGATGTCTTGGCGAACCGAGTGGATCTTGCCGACATGGATTGCCTTCGGTACAATGTTGCGTTTCACCTTGAGGTTTCCCCGAAGTGAAGATGCCTCCCCGACCGAAGGAGAAATAAACGCATCGCCAGGCAGAATGGAGGTTATCGCCAAGAGGTTTGGCCGAAGGAGTGGAGTCATACCAAGAGGAATGCTCTTGACATAGGTTGGAGCCTTCACCAGGATGTCACGCCAATCCGAGGGGGGTCTCGTCGAAAGGATAGCCTTTGGCGTATGTCAACAGACTTCATTAAGAGGTCTTACCGAGTATAGAAAGTCCCGCCGACAATCACTCTTGAAGCGGCATCGGCAAAGGAAGTGGGCTGTGGAGTAAGGTCATACCGAAGTGTGAATGTCTCAGCGACAAAAAAGGGAGCTCGCTGAGGGACAAAGCATTCGGGTATGGTCTCAGTGACCCGTTAAAGTCTCACCGATAAGAAGGCCTTCGGTATAGCATTCCAAGTCGGAGAGATGTCTTCCCGACTCATGATGTCTTGCCGATAAGTGGACGACTTGGCGGAGGATGGTTTCTTCGGCTTAGGTGGGTGCCTTCGGCACGATGTCTTATCGACATCATGTGGTCTCAGCGATAGAAGCGGGTATCGGTACAACATTTGATCCTCGCTATGGTGTCTACCCGACTCGGTGATCTCTTGGTGAAAGGAAAGCAGAGCTCGGTAAGGTAAAATGCATTCGGGGAGACACTAATGGCCTCTTGCCGAAAGAAATAGAGAGGGCTCGGCATAGGATATTGCCTTTGGCAAAGCGTCTTGCCGAAGGATGAAGGTTACATCGACTGGGCACTTCAGGGTAAGTAAAGGAGCTCGCTAAGAAGTCTTAGCGAGAATGGAATGTCTTGGCGATCACGAGAAGGGTTCGGTAGGAGTCTTCTCGATAATAGGTGTCTCGCCTAAAGAGGGTTTCTGCCATCGGGATAAGATGTGCCTTCGGTATATGGTCTCGGCAAAGGACGCAGGTATCAATGAGAGGTCTTGCCGAGTTGGTAATGTCTCCCCGACCAAAGAAAAATGAACTCTCGCCAAATGCAAAGAGTCACCCCGACGGGAAGCAGTTTGCCAAAAGGTAGAAGTCACCAAAAGTTTTAAAGCTCGACATAAGGTCCTGTTGAGGCGGTGCAGTCTTGTCGAAGGAAGAGAAGGTCTCAGCGACCAAGGAGTCTTGGCGAAACGAAGTGAGCTCGGGCAGACAAAAGGAATTTGGCAAAAGGTCTTAGCGACTCGTGGATGTCCTACCGACTTGATATAGGATCTCAGCAAAGAATGCAGGGCTCGGTGGAGCAAAATGCGTCGGGGTGACATCGGCAGACTCTAGCCGATATGGTTTGTAACATCAAGATCGAGGAGACTTCGGGAGGAGGAGGCTGTACACTCGGTATGCTGTCTTATCGACGAGCGATTGTCTTGGCGACCACAGAGGCAATTTCGGTATGAGTTCTGAAGCTCGATAAAGACTCTCATCGATATATCCATTCTGTGCCGATAGTTTCAGATGACATAATCACATCGGTGAGACAGTGTCTCATCGAGATGCAATTCTTTTCAAAAGAGTTTCGACCGCCTGCAGAGCCTGCGTGGAATACGCTCGACCAACCATGAGGAGCTGAGACCAGCCGTGGTAGTTTGATCAGAATGAAGGATGTCAACGGAGTGAATGCAGCATGTATCTATTGTGAGCTCATGGCATTCAAAGCGTTCAACCAAGGTGGTTTCGAACAGGATACGATGCCAGGATCAAAATGAATGCGGTGGTTGCGGAAAGATCAGAAGGCTTCTCCAGGTAGTAGCTCTCCACCAACACATACAGCAAGGACACGCAGGGTCCTGCATTTATTTCATCCAAGAGATGTAGGAAAAAATCTACTCCAAGGACTGATATTTTGTAAGCCCCAAGGGGCTGACACATTTTGATATATAAGGTTTTTTTGCCTTTTGTAGATAGTTCGGATTATACACTCGGAAGAGTTAGTGATTTTTGGTCAATCCTTTCTCGACTAAATGTATGTTTTTTGTAACTCAACTGAAATCTGGAATGTAAAACAGAGTTCACCTTGAAAACAAGTATTAATGCTCTTACCATTCTCATTTTTGTATGTTAGCTTATGTATGTATTTCTTTAACAGTGTTTTCTTAATCTATATTCATACCACAAAGTTGTGAAGTCTGTTTCTTCCTTCTTGAGATATGTATGTAGATCAAACCTGTCAAGAGTGATGCATAAGTCTAATGGGGTCATGTTGAGTAAGTAAAGCAGCTGCAGTCTAGTTTTCTCAGTGTGGTTGCTTTTATGTTTTCAGTCTTCTGATTTCTTATCAACTCGGTGTATCACCATAGGAATAGTTCATTATAGTTTCATTTTTGTATGCATTTCTTCTCCCTTTACCTCACAAAGATCAATAGTTTAGGTGATACCCAAAGGAAGCCGGCCTTCTCCAGAGGTTCACTCCAAATCTTAGGTGACCCACAGCCCTGGAGTGATCCAATGTTTCACTAGAAAGCTCAGTTTTACAACTTTGCATAGGGTGCATTTCTAGGTGACAACAGTTTTTTGCACGCCTAGTGGGACAGTGAACTAGATTGAAGTGCTGGTTTAGTATGCAACCAGTGAATTCCAGGCTTTATAGAAGTCCTTTGACATACTTGGCAACTCCACAAAGAAGAATAACTCTATAAATTAACGCCTTCTTTAGTTTATGAGAAAAGTTTAGATGAGAGGTAGCTCAGGTTCCTTTGAATATTTACAGTTGTCACCACCAAGAAGGAAAGGCAGAGCAACATAAAAAAGAGGAACAACAGTTATCTATTCTAGAAGAACTCAGTCTACTCCTCCATTAGTGGGATCTCATTTTGCTATACAAGTAAATCCAATTCAGATACCTCCAATGGCCACTCCAAGGAATCAACCCTTTGTCGCTTTCAACAAAGGGAGTCCTTTGAACTTGGCACAACACAATGATATTCCAATGGCAGCCTTGAAGAGTCTGCCAATTTTTACAGGGGAAGACCAGACTACTCCAATTGAACACATGAGAGATGTGGCTTCATTATGCGGAGTCCACCACATAACCCAAGAGGACGTTGCAGTAAGATTACTCGCCGCTTCACTGAAAGGAAGAGTTGTACAGTGGTATAGGAGCCTACCAGTCAGTTCAATTGCAACATGGGACAAATTTGGAGATAATTTGCATAAGCAATTCCAAGACAGGTCTGACAACTTGTCTCTACTGGAGCAATTAACTACAATTAAGAGGGCTCCACAAGAGCAGATGAATGATTTCAACTTCAGATTTCAGAGAACTTGGGATAGGATCCCTGCAATGGTGAGGCCACCTCCAAAATACACATTTTTATATTTTTTGAGGGCTCTGAACAGCGACATAGCTGTCATGATATAGTCAATGGGAGGAGTGTCCTTACCAGATGCCTTTGAAATAGCTATCAGAGCTGAAAACAACTTAATTCAAGCTGGTAAGCTTGCTCCCAGGCCACCAATGCCTATATTTCCAGAGATTCATGCAAACATCCCTTTGTAAATACCTCCTTTCACACCTCTACCGGTTGTACCAACGCTGCCAGCTGTTGTTCCAATCATTGATAAACAAGAAAGTGTTGCTTCAAGCTCATCACAGGAGTTACAAGAGATCAAAAGTCTCTTACAAACTTTTGGTAACAAGTTGGTGAACTTGGAAAAGAAACATACCTATTCCAGGCCTTATCAATAGCAGAATCAGGCCTCAAGTCAGCCTTTTCAAGGTCAACAGCAGCAATTCCAAGGGAATAGACAGCAGTATTAGGGCAATTATCAGGGCCCAAGACAGAGTGTGAACACAAGGCCTTTTTAGGCCTATGCTCCAGCCCCTATTAGTGTGACTAAGGAGCTAGTTCCTACCCAAAACAACTTAGCAACAGACTATGAGTGGTGTTACCCTTGTAACCAACCTCATAATCAGGCCACTTGCTCAAATGGACTAATCAATCAGGCCCTTATGGTACAGAATGGTTCAAGTTCACAGCAGAGTGCATGCAATGATACATCTTCACAACATCAGGACCAATTCAACAATGATACAACCCTGCTTAACTGGAAAGGTCAAGAATTATGTGGGTTGAATGAAGATAGCTCTCCAGTTGCAGCTAACACCAGGGAAAAGAAGAGAGCTTTTGAGCTTAGTCAAGTGGCTGACAAAGGAAAGGCAGCCACTGCAGAACCATCTACATCTCAAGCGGCTCCTGTTTGGCAAAGAAATCAACAACTCCCAGACAAGGAGCAATTACACCCGCAAGCTGATCATACTGGTATAAAGGTACATCCTAAAGTAAATCCAGTTGTACCTTATAATATCCTTGATAGTATGAAAAAAATGAATGTTACAATGTCCATGTGGGACTCATTATCCATCCCAGGTCAAAAGGATATGTTACAGATAGCCCTATCAAGTTTGAAAATGTCTGATGAATCTGAGCCCCCAATAGGTCAGGTTAGAGTTGTGTTAACAAATAATTCTTAGGGAAATGATCAACAGCCTTGCATAGAGACTGAAAAAGGAGTTAAGCCACCTCCTTTCTACGTGTCAGTAATTATTGGTGATAAATTAGTCCATAACTGTATGGTAGATAGTGGAGCTAGCAGCTCCGTCATGCCAAAACAGATTGCTGACAAACTTGGACTAAAATACCAGCCTTTAGAGAAGGGAGTGATCCAATTGGATGGTACTTCGGTTAATTCTTTGGGTATTATCAAGGATTTAAATCTCACCCTCCATGCTTGTCCAAATTTTTTAGTTCTTCAAGACATATGTGTCATAGACCTTCCACCTTTCTTTTCCTTGTGTTTATCTAGAGACTTTACAACCAAGATAGGTGGTTATGTATTAGCTGATTGGTCACATATGTTATTTAGAACAAGATATGGAACCAAGGTTACCATTAAATTTGAGAGATTGGCTAAAGATCACATTGAGCCATATAACCCAAGTCCCTTTAATGTTGTTCCTACTGCTGCCGACACAAATTGTGTCATTCTTTCTGACAATGAACTAGCTGCTGCTCAAGAACTCCAATCAGAAGTTGTTCCTGACATGCTGCTGCATGAATGGGCAGTTGAGAATGTATTGGATAGTCCTGAGGACCTCATTCAAGATGTTGGTATGGGAAACTATGTCATTCTTGAGACTGACACAGAGATTCCAAACTTGGAGAAAGATGCGGATCAGTTGTTGCAACCACTAAATGGACTTTGGGAGATGTTCTTCGATGGTTCCAGGAGTAAGAATGGGGAAGGAGGAGGTGCAATGTTGATTTCTCCACAAGGTGATAGGTACTACTTTGCATTCTGTTTTTCTTTTGCATGCTCCAATAACACTGTTGAGTATGAAGGCCTTGTTCAAGGTCTAGAGTGGGCAAGGAAGAGAAGAATAACCAGCTTGAAAGTCTATGGGGATAGCGAATTAATTGTTAATCAAGTAAGGGGCCTGAATGTTGCTAAAAATGACACATTAAAGTCTTATAGAAACAGAGTGTGGGACATGCTCGAAGATTTTGATGCCTTTAACTTAGTGTCTATTCCAAGAAATCAGAACAAGCATGCTGACAGGCTTGCAACCATTGGAGCATAGTTTGATATTCCAGGAGATATTAGAAAAGAGAAAGTGCAGCAATATGTGAAGGTTGTAGTCAGGCCATCAATTCCTGATAACAACATTCACTGGTAAGTCTTTGACAGTGATGAACAGATCCTTTCTTTCCTGCTCGAAGAAAATCAATTCTCCATGGCGAATCAAGCAAAACTCAAGCAGTAGTATGGTGGTCAAGTCATACATCTCAAGACAAATAAATTACCCAAAGGCCTTGTTACCTTAGAGTTGATTTTCAGTACTGATGATCAGCTTAAAAAGGGTAGAGCTGGCTTGCAAATCAAAGAAGAACACTATGAAGAACTGGAGATTTTTAAAGGTAAACTTCTTAAGATAGGAAAAATTTGTTCACATGAAGATAAACAAGCTTTTGTTGCTTTATGTCAAGAATTCTATGATGTCTTTGCTTGGGAATATTTGGATTTGAAAGGTTTTGATCCCCATATTTCTTAGCACATAATTGAGTTAGAGCCTGACGCTAAGCCAGTAAGACAGAAACAAAGGCCCTTGAATCCTAAACTTGAGCCCCTAATGATTAAAGAGATGACTAAACTAGTCGAGGGGGGTATTGTCTTTCCTATCAAACACACTTCATGGGTTTCTAACCTTGTGCCGGTTAGGAAGAAAAGTGGTGAAATCAGACTTTGCGTAGATTTTAGGGACCTTAACCGATCATCTTTGAAAGACCACTACCCGCTGCCCTCCATGGAACGAATCTTGCAAGAGGTTGTTGGTTCTAAAAGATTTTCCTTATTAGATGGTTTTTTAGGGTATAATCAGGTGCTAGTTAAAGAAGAGGATCAGTTTAAAACTGCTTTTACAACTAAATGGGGCACCGTGGCATACAAAAGGATGCCTTTTGGTTTGTCTAATACTAGTGCCACGTTTCAGAGGGCCATGGACATTGCATTTCAAAGTTTGATCAACAAGATTATATTGATTTACCTAGATGATATTACAGTATATTCCAAGAATGTTGATGAACATGTGTCACATCTTAGGCAAGTTTTTGAAAAATGCAGAGAGTTTGGGATCTCTCTCAATCCAAAAAAGAGTATCTTTGTTGTTCATGAAGGGAAATTATTAGGACACATAGTGTCAAAGCAAGGAATTACTATTGATCCGGAGAGAGTCTAAAGCCATACTTGAGTTGCTGCTACCTAATCACAAGAAGGGTCTACAAAGCTTTCTCGGCCAGATCAACTTTCTAAGAAGGTTCATCCCAGACATTGCAAACCTGTTATAGCCTTTGACAGCTATGTTAAAGAAAAACACAGTTTTCAATTGGACAAAGGATGCCAAGAATAGTTTTGAAAAGCTCAAGGAGGCCTTAGTAGCATCTCCTACGCTGGTAAATCCCAATTTTTCTAAACATTTTTATCTATATGCTTATGGTAGCAGAAGTAACATTTCTACAATTTTGGTTCAAAAAAATGAAGAGAATTGAGAACAACCAATAGCCTTTTTCAGTCAAGGATTGGTTGATTATGAACATAAATACTCCTTTGTAGAGAGGCATGTTCTTGTTGTAATCAGAAGCCTTAAGAAATTCAAGCCTTTGATCTCCCATAATAAAATTCAGTCATGGTGGCACACTCAAGTGTGAAGGATTTTCTATTGAATAAAGATCTCAATGAAAAAAGAGCAGGGTGGGTCACTAAGGTCATGGAGGATGATGTAGATATTAAGATCACCAAATTGGTTAGAGGCAGAGGTCTCTGTGAACAACTTGCTACTGGGTCAAGCAGTGAAAGTGAACTAGAAAAGGATATGGTCCTTGCTAATACAAATGAGTTTCAGGATGTTCGAGATAGTGTACCTGTAGGGATAACTAATTGGGTTCAAGATATGACCCAATTTTTACAAACTGGCGAGTGTCCACCAGGTCTGAACAGAGCCAAAAGGAGATACTTCAGATTGCAATCCATACGGTATGTATTGGTAAACAATGTTCTTTTCAAAAGGGATCTGAATGGTGTCCTATTAAGATGCATTCACAGTGATCAAATTGAAAAAGTACTTCATGAGTTTCATGACGGAGTTGCAAGAGGTCACTTTTCACCTAGAGCTACTGCCTAGAAAATCATGAGAGCTGGTTACTACTGGCCCAACTTGTTCAAAGATGCATATTCCTAGTCAAGAAAGTGTATCAAATGCGCTCTGTTTTCAAGGAAAGAAAAACTGCCCGCTATGCCTCTACATCCAATTCAAGTGGAGCAGCCCTTCATGAGATGGGGCATTGATTTCATTGGGCCAATAAATCCACCTTCCAGTGCTGGTCATAAGTGGGTACTTACAACCACTGACTATTTTACAAGGTGGACAAAAGCGGTTGCATTGAAAGAAGCAAAAGAGTCTTTAGTTTTGAGCTTCTATGAAGATATAATCACCAGATTTGGAGTCCCCGACTCTATCATATCTGATAATGCTCTTGCATTCATGGGATTAAGACTGACTGATTGGGCTGTCAAACATGGCATTCATTTCAACACCTCCTCAAATTATTATCCTCAGGGTAATGGTTTAGCTGAAGGCACAAATAAGAACCTCATCAGGATCATTAAAAGAACCATAGAGGATAATCAAAGGACCTGGCACAGTAGTTTAAAGAATGCACTTTGGGAAGACAGAGTGACCCCTAAGAGGTCTATTGGAAATTCACCATATATGTTGGTCTATGGAAAAGAGGCAAGATTACCCCTATCTGTGGAGCTTCCAACTCTAGACATTGTTCACCAGTTGGAGATGCTTGAGGGACAAGACCCAATGTCTATAAGGTATGCAGAGCTCACAGGGCTCGAAAAATCAAGGGACAGAGCAATGAAAACTTTGGAGTATCATCAACTCCAGACAAAGAAGAAATTTGACAAAAGGGAAACAACAAATTCTTTTAAGGAGGGAGACCTTGTGCTCAAATGGGATGTTTTGAAAAGCAGGCCAGGCCATCACACCAAATTCGACAATATGTGGACCGGTCCATTTATTATCACAAGCTGTAAGGAGCACAATGCGTATCGACTGGCCACCACAGAAGGTGAAGTGCTTCCTATCCTAGTTAATGGGATACACCTCAAGCCCTATTTCCGAGTTTGACAGGTCCATCTATTGTACATATTAGTTTAGGCTTTATGTTTTCCATAAGCGTTGTTTTAGCGCAGTAAATATTTTTCTTTTCAGTTTCCCCTGTTTTGTTTTTTGGCAACCTGTTATGACCCCTGGATCTCAGGGATTTGAGGCCATGTGCAAGACTAATATTTTTCTTGTTTTCTGAGCTTTCTAATGACTCCATACCCAATGGAAAAGTTGTAGCTACTGGTTCTCATGCTTAGCAGGAAAACATCCTACAAAGGTTGCCAAAATTGCTGTCTATTTTTCACCTACGCTAAATCAGAAAGATGATCATGTTAGATCTTCAAGAGGCCAATGGAACATTCACATGAGGGAAAAGACTCTCACATCTGCTGCTAGGTCATGGGGAACTCAAGGGAGAAACCGGAATTTGTGGGAGATTCTCGTAATGAAAATCATCTAAGGAGAAAGTCACCGTGACATTTAAGATAGTCTCACCGACCAGCGTGGTTCCATTAAGTCTCCAGCGCCAAGCAAGGGATCCTATCAACATGAGATCTCTTTCGACATATAGTCTTGGTGATTGCTAATGTCTCACCGACAATGTTGAACCTTCTAGCTTTCAAGTCACTGATACCGACTCCTAATGTCTCGCCGACGTATGAGGAGCCTCACATGGAGAGATGCTTTTGGCATAAGAAGGAGGGCTTCGCTAGGAGGTCTTAGCAAAGGCGAAAGTCTCGCCGAAAGGAAGGTAAGGGGCCTCAATATGGTTGTCTTCAGTAGGAGTCCTGCCGACACAAAGGAACCCCTCGATATGATTAAGGGACTTTGCCGAGAAGTCTCCCCGACTCGTAATGTCTCGCTGAGATTAGAGCTCAGCAAAAGGCAAAGGGCTCAAAAAAAGGTCTTGGTGAACACAAAAGGTATTGCCGATAGGTCAAAGGGAGGACTCACCAAAAAATGAAAGGGGCTCGCCAACAGTTGAAGATATCGCCCTGAGGTCCTGCCGACACCGAGAAGTCTTGGCGACATAGAAGGTGTCATCGGCAAAGGTCTTACCGACCAGTGGAGCCTCCAAAATGAAAAGGAGTTCACTAAAGGGAGAGGGTTTCTATGTGATGTCTTGGCAAACCGAGTGGATCTTGCTGACATGGATTGCCTTCGGTACAGTGTTGTGTTTCACCCCGAGGTTTCCCCGAAGTGAAGATGTCTCCCTGACCGAAGGAGAAATAAATGCATCGCCGGGCAGAATGGAGGTTATCGCCAAGAGGTCTGGCTGAAGGAGTAGAGTCATACCAAGAGGAATGCTCTCGATATAGGTTAGAGCCTTCACCAGGATGTCACACCGATCTGAGGGGGGTCTCGCTGAAAGGATAGCCTTCGGCGTATGTCAACAGACTTCGTTAAGAAGTCTTACCGAGTATAGAAAGTATCCCCGACAATCACTCTTGAAGCGGCGTCGGCAAAGGAAGTGGGCTTCAGAATAAGGTCATATCGAAGTGTGAATGTCTCAGCAATAGAAAAGGGAGCCCGCCAAGGGACAAAGCGTTCGGGTATGGTCTCAGCGACCCATTAAAGTCTCACTGATAAGAAGGGCTTCGGTATAGCATTCCAAGTCGAAGAGATGTCTCCCTGACTCATGATTTCTTGTCGATAAGTGGACGACTTGGTGGAGGATGGTTTCTTCGGCTTAGGTGGGTGCTTTCAACACGATGTCTTACCGACATCATGTGGTTTCAGCGATAGAAGCGGGTATCGGTACAACATTTGATCCTCGCTATGGTGTCTCCCCGACTCGGTGATCTCTTGGTGAAAGGAAAACGAAGCTCAGTAAGGTAAAATACATTCAGGGAGACACTAATGGCCTCTTTCCAAAAGAAATAGAGAGGGCTCAGCATAGGATATTGCCTTCGGCAAAGTGTCTTGCCGAAGGATGAAGGTTACACCGACTGGGCACTTCAGGGTAAGTAAAGGAGCTCGCTAAGAAGTCTTAGCGAGAATGGAATGTCTTGGTGATCACGAGAAGGGTTCAGTAGGAGTCTTCCTGATAATAGGTGTCTCACCTAAAGAGGGTTTCCACCATCAGCATAAGATGTTCCTTCAGCATATGGTCTCGGCGACAACAAGAGGTCTCGCTGACAACGCTGGTGAAACCCGGCCTCTAAAGGATCTGTGTATCAGCCGGTAGAGGTCTGCCGAAAGCTGGTACGTCTCCCCGACAGAAGAAAAATGAACTCTCACCGAATGTAGAGAGTCACCCCGACGGAAAGTAGTTTGCCAAAAGGTAGAAGTCGCCAAAATTTTTAAAGCTGGACATAAGGTCCTACCGAGGCAGTGTAGTCTTGCCGAAGGAAGAGAAGGTCTCAGCAACCAAGGAGGAGTCTCGGCGAAATGAAGTGAGCTCGGGCAAACAAAAGGAATTTGGCAAAAGGTCTTAGCGACCCTTGGATGTCCTACCGACTCGATATAGGATCTCAGCAAAGAATGCAGGGCTCGGTGGAGCAAAATGTGTCGAGGTGACATCGGCAGACTCTGGCTGATATGGTTTGTAGTATCAAGATCGAGGAGACTTTGGGAGGAGGCTGTACACTTGGTATGCTGTCTTACCGACGAGCGATTGTCTTGGCGACCACAGAGGCAACTTCGGTATGAGTTCTAAAGCTTGATAAAGACTCTCATCGATATATCCATGATGTGCCGATAATTTTAGATGACATAATCGCATCGGCGAGACACTGAAGAGATGCAATTCTTTTCAAAAGAGTTTCAACCGCCTGCAGAGCCTACGTGGAATATGCTCGACCAACCATGAGGAGCTGAGACGAGCCGTGGCAGTCTGATCAGAATGAAGGATGTCAATAGAATGAATACAACACGTATCTGTTGTGAGCTCAGGGAATTCAAAGCATTCAACCAAGGTGGTTCGAACAGGACACGATGCCAGGATCAAAATGAATGCGGTGGTTGTGGAAAGATCAGAGGCTTCTCCAAGCAGTAGCTCTCCACCGACACATACAGCAAGGACACGCAGGGTCCTACATTATTTCCTCCAAAAGATCTAGGGAAAAATATACTCCAAGGACTGATATTTTGTAAGCCCTAAGGGGCCGACACATTTTGATATATAAGGCTTTTTTGCCTTTTGTAGAGAGTTCAGAGGATACACTCGGAAGAGTTAGTGATTTTTGGTCAATCCTTTCTTGACTAAATGTATGTTTTTTGTAACTCAACTGAAATCTGGAATGTAAAACAGAGTCCACCTTGAAGACAAGTATTAATGCTCTTACCATTCTCATTCCTGTATGTTAGCTTATGTGTGTATTTCTTTAACAGTGTTTTCTCAATTTGTATTCATACCACAAAGTTGTGAAGTCTGTTTCTTCGTTCATGAGATATGTATGTAGATCAAACCTGCCAAGAGTGATGCATAAGTCTAATGGGGTCATGTTGAGTAAGTAAAGCAGCTACAGTCTAGTTTTCTCAGTGTGGTTGCTTTTTCTATTTTCATTCTTCTGATTTCTTATCAACTTGGTGTATCACCATAGGAATAGTTCAGTATAGTTTCATTTTGTATGCATTTCTTCTCCCTTTACCTCACAAAGATCAATAGTTTAGGTGATACCCAAAGGAAGTCGGCCTTTCTTTGAGGTTCACTCCGATCTCAAAAGACCCACAACCTTGAGTGATCCAATGTTTCACTAGAAAGCTCGGTTTTACAACTTTGCATAGGGTGCATTTCTGTGACAACATGACAAACTTAGGTGCATAGGCTCTCTTAGGGGGTAATGTTGCTGGTTGACCACTACTTACAATGCCTTCATAGGTCTGCAACAATTTCTGTATCTCCTTAGGTAACTCTAGTTTTTCAGCTTTTTTCTCATTGCTTACCTCTCTTGGCTTTATCATCACTGCATAACCAACTCCTTCTCCTTCTTCCAAGGCTTCTAGGAACTCTTTTTCACCAACCATGAGTAGTTTAGGACCTGCTATCTGCACCTCTGTATCTTCTAGCAAAGACTAAATTTTGAAGGTTACCTTATCTTTCTTGAAAGTATAGGAGTTCTTTGCTCCATCATGCATAGCTTAGTGATCAAATTTCCATGGTCTACCTAGGAGCAAGTGACATGCATCCATAGGTAACACATCACACAAAAATTTGTCCTTGTACCTACCAATTGAGAACTCCACCCATGCTTGTTCATTCACCAAGACATGTTGACCTTTATTGAGCCATGTGACCTTGTAAGGATTGTTGTGGGGTATCCTTGTTAACTTCAGCTTGCTAGCTGTCTCCTCTGACACAATATTGTTAGTAGACCCTAAGTCAATGATGACTCTACACACTTTCCCCATTATCTTACACTTTATCCTAAATAGGGACCTCCTTTGGCTTGGTTCTTTCAATCGCTCCTTGATCAAAAGTTCTCCTCATCATGAGTTCTTACCTTTCCTCCAATTCGGTACTTCAGATGTTTATCCGGCCAGAAGGTTCCATCATGAACCGTGTTATTCTCTTATCTCCTCCATGAGAAGTACTCACCTTCTCCGACATCTATAGGCCTGCAAGGTCCAATTCGGATTGTAGCGGTAACATTTCATGTTGGCGAAGTAGCCACCTCTTCCTTGTCCACCTCACTCTCTTCCTCCTCGAGTTGGGGCCCTTCCTCTACCACCTCTACTAGAGCTTCCTTCTTGCTGCTCAGAGTATCTGACTTCTCCTTGGGCCCTTGGTTCTGAACTCCTTCCACCATAACCACCTCTTTGTCCTCTGCTGTCTTTCCCTTTACCTCTACTTTTGGGGTTTTGCTCTTGCTTCTTTTTTCCTTTCTCCTCTATCTTTAAGGCCATTTGATAGCATTGGCGGATGGTTTTGAAGTTCACTAGGCTCATGTCTTCTTGGATAGACCACTTAAGCCCATTCAAATACCTTGCTAGCTTGATGCTTTCATCTTCAACCACCTTTGATCTGAGGCACAATTTTTGAAACTCCTCGGTGTATGTTTGAACATCCATATCTTTTTGCCTAAGATTGTGTCTTCTCCTATGCAACTGAACTTCATAGTCATCAGGTAGATAGGTCTACCTTATTTTAGTTACCATTCCTCTCCATGTAACTATGGGACCCTTGCCTTCTTTCTCTCTTTCAGCTTGTACAAATTTCCACCATGTGAGAGCTGCTCCTCTCAACCTTGACTTGGCCACCTTTACTTTTTGGGCCTCTGTTATACCATCACATTCAAAGTGATTTTCAATACTCTCAATCCAGTCCACAACTGAATCAAGGTCCATTTGTCCACTGAATAGTGGCACTCCTTCCAGAGCTTTGCCACTTAAGGCCTACAATGCCTTCAAGAATGGTTCTTCAGCAAGAACAGGGTCAGGTTTTGGAGCTTCCTCCTCCAAGTCCTCTTCTTTTTCCTTTGCTTCCTGCTCTTCCTTCTGTTCTATCTTATCCTTCACTTTGTCTGTCGTTTCTTGGACTTCATCCAAGAGCTTCTCCATTCGAAACAACCTTTCTCTTAGCAGCCGGTTGTCCTCCTCTTGCTCTTCTACCTTCTTAGCTAACTCAGCATTAGTCACCATGGTTCTTTCCTCTGGTGTGTTCTCTCCTACTGACTCAGTGGGCTGCAACATCAATCACAAGCCTTGATCAAACAAAGGCTCTGATACCAATATGGTGTATGGTGAACCAAAGCTTGCTTGCACAATCTTTTAGAAGACCTTTTCACTGTCTCCTTCCTAGAACCTAATACCAATGGGTTCTTTTTGGGCTTGGATGATTAACCAAGTCCTGCTCCAACTCTTCTCCAAGAGTTTTCCACTTGTGCTTTACCTTGGAAGACCAACACCTCTTTTGAAACTAGTATACTCTCTCTTGGACTTAGAAGAATCTAAGTACCAACATCACATACAATCTTGAACTATTGCAGGGGAGCTAGAGGTACTGTAAACATGCCTTTCACATCCAATTAGATCCATTTAGGATGGTATTCAATCTTCACACTACCCGATTTCAAGAATTTGCCTTGGTGAGGCCTAATTCCTTGTAGCCCTTACCAGTCACCTTTTTGCTTTTCTTGCTTTAACTTTCCAAACAACCTAGCAAATAAACTTCATTTATAGGCACCCTTTTTGAGCCTTTAAATGTTTCACAGGGTTCCAAACCTCTGTCTCCTCCGTACAGTAGGTTCCTACAATCAAGGGTAAAAAGGGCTATTAGGCCTAATTCTTAGGGTTTCAATGATCTCTTCCTAATTTCTCACACAAATGGATTGGTTGAAGCTTCAATCCTTTTGGCATGTGAAGATCCTATCTTACCCTACCTGATACCATGCTTTTTCTATACAGTACTTGTAACCCCTGCCTATATTCTCCACTTTTTACCATCAAACTCCTAACTGGACTATCCTAGCTCGCCTAGGGTTTGATTTTAAAAATGCTTGCTCACCTTCCCATGACTCCTATTGCTAAATATTTATAGTTCATTGGCTCCCCTTCCATACCCAACTAATCTCAGGAAGATCCTGTGGTCAGAGTTTATGGGGGAGCCATGAAGAGACTGACTGGACTATACAAAACAAGAAAACTCTCTACAACCTCAACTTATGAATTCAAAGCCCTAAATCAATTCAAAGTGACTTGATTACAAAATGGAAGATACTCAAAACTATTGTATAAACACAAATCTACTAACAAATCAACACTCCTAATTCATCTAATAGCACTGTCACACAAGAACATACGGTATACACAGAAAATGCAGAAAATTCTCTATTCCTTCAAACCAAAACTTGATTACAATGCATTCTAACTGCTTGTCTACGAGCCACACACCTACTTAGATGCCTTTGCCATATTTCAAGGGAAGTTGATCGATCCCATACTCCTAATTTTTAGGGAATCCAAGACAACTAAGTTGCATGCAACCTAACAATGTTGTCATGCAACTTTGCAACATTCTTGCAACTTTGCCATCATCCTACATCTTAGGACCTCAATCTCCTTGATTCCGAACCAACAACTCCCCTAACTGCCTCTTGTCATCTTCTAATAACTTAGATGTGTTTAGCACACATTTAATGCTTTACATTCCAACATAAGCTGTCTAAGGCTAATTAAAGCAAAATTTAACAACAATGATTACACTAAGATGATTTTAGTCCTAGTGACTAACTCACCACACACAAGCAAGACCTTCTAAGGTCCAAAATAAGCACACCATTACCCTGACTTGGCTAAGGTCAGGTACAAGCCAAAATTGAACATAACAAACTAGAGTTTAGCCTAGGTGCCCTCAAGACCATCCACTTCCTTATATTCCTAGATCTTTGGAATGTTTGCAAGATGAGTTTTCCATCGACTATCTAGTAATGCCTTTGTATCATTGACAAACTTTAGGTATCCCGCATCAAGAACAATCAACCCATCCATGATCTGATTTAGCTTGTGAATATTGGTATCATCATCCTCTTGTATATGAGTTACACACTTATGAATAACCTGACTGAATTCTTTCTTCCACTTATCTAAGTCCTTCAACTGATCACCATCTCTCATGATTTTAGGTATATACCACTATTTCAAGGTATGGAATAAATCCATTCGTGTTACAATCTTTTTATCTTCCCCTTGTATATACTGAAATTCATCAATAATCATCTTCATAGTTTGTTCAGTTGGCTTTAATTTTGTGGGAGCATCAAGAATTCTTTGTAAAACTTTTCATAACTTAGCCAAAGTGTGGTAAATAGGCTACCTCCTTTTGAACAAAGGATCTAATACAAGCATATGTGTCTTTATTTGATGCATTTCCTACTGGAGTGTTTTATAACTATCATGCACATTCTCTAGTTTATCCATAACTAATTTTATCCTATGCTCAAGAATCTTTTCCATAACTTCACAAATTCACCTTTTCACTTCACCTTGGGTTTGATTGCTAGCCTTCTTTACATCATCCACTTCCTTGTCTTGAGTTTTTACTTGTTATGCATAAATGTTCTTCACAATATCCATTAGAGCAATAGGAAGCCTGTATAACACCATCTCCTTGCTTTGTGAGGGTCCTGCTCATCTTAATTATTCTTTCAATTTGAAATTCTCCATGAACAGTTTATTAACTTCATCATTTAGGAACCTTTGGTCCTTTTCATACTCCTTCAATCTGTCTTCTAATCCCTTAACAGTTTCTTGAGTGAACATGGCTGAATGCATGGTCATTGTGGCTACCTCCAAAAGGGTGGTATCTTGTATTTTCCTTACCATCGCCGCCCCTTTCATCCCTTGAATTACATCCAATAATTTTGGCTTCAGTGTATTTTTCTATTTGATCCATATGGCCAGGGTTTCAATCTTTGGGTTATTCCCAGTTCCACTCACTCCTTCATCAGAGTCAAAAACTACAACTAGCATTGGATTTTCCTGAGCCCACACTTGATCAAACAGAAACATTTTCTTTAATTCCAAGCTAGGGAAAATGAGCATATTTCTCTTCAAGACCATTTCTCTAGCCTTCTGGGGGCTAATTTCAATATTGTCAACTCTTAATTCCTGGAAAGTCTGTGCTACCATTTGATTTTTCTCTGATTCTTCAATTCCTGCTTCAGCTGATTCCATCCTCTCTTCAAATTATTTTATCTTCGTCTTCATCTAGAAATCCCTAAACTTAGGAGTCTTAATAAATTCATCATCTTCTATGAATCTCCTAGATACAATTTCCCTTTCATCTTCATGTACCTCTATACTTGATTTTTCTACATCACCCATCCTTTCCTCATGTTTATGGGCACTAGTCTCATGGATGGGATGATCAACCTCAATATCACCTTTCAATGAATGTAGTACTATAGCCACTTCCTCAGTATCACCCACCTCTTCACTCTCCTCATAAGGTACTAACTATTCAATGCTTTTTGTCTTCTATCTTTTGGGAGGTAACTGCTCCATGGGAGGTTTAGAAGTTTCACCTGGGGTATGCTCTACAGTTGCACCACTATCATGTTCTTGGAGATATGCTTCCTTCTTACTATACAAGTCTTCACATTTACCCATTATCAAATCTATCCTCTTGATGAGGTCCTTTTCCTCAACAAAGTATCCTAGGAAATCCTTGGACCTCCACTTCTTCCTTTCTTCAAGCTTCTTCATATATTCCCATTTTTCCCTCCTACTAAATACATCATTATAAGTAATGCAGTTCCTTATGACATCTTCATAATCCACTTGGTGTGCCATTGCCATTTTGGTAAGAAGATTGTGCCTTATGCTGTTCATATGATTTTCAGGGTCAAAGGATCTTCCTTTTCCATAATTCAATACATATATTGTCTTCAAATAATACTATAACTCCTCTAGTGTGTCTGAGCCTATAGTCCAATCTTCACACTTGGTTTGGTTTGGCAAGAAAGTTCCTTTCTTCTACTTGTGCATTACATCTTTCTCCATCCACATAATTTTCCACATAAATTCAAGAAATGCTAATCTGAGGGGCACAAATTTTGGCAGTATGCGTGGAGCAATAGGGCATCCATAAACTATTATTATTGTAACTTCCGAGAGGATGAACCAATATCCAAAATTGTGTGTATGACCTTTCTCTAGTCTTAAAGCCAAAGGTCTCAATAGTTGCAAAATTTTGGTTGACAATCTTGGTATTGCATACCCAAGAACTCCAAGGATTTTGTGTACAAAGTCTTCATAGAATACAACAAAACTTGAATTCTTGCACTGATTGTCCCAAATATAGCACCATTTCTAGACAGGTGTGGGATTCCCTTGCTCATATTCTCTGTCCAAGTCCATTATTTTAGTCCAATGGTCCCTATTCTAGTACAATATCAGATGACACAGTAGGGAATAGTGTCTGAATGTAATCAGTGCTCTATCCTCTATAACTTGGGAGAATTAATCATCTAACGCCTTCTCAAGGTATGAATCAAAGTCATATTCAATATTAGTTTCAAGGTTTTAAATTCTCATGGCCATCATCATTAGGCCTATTGACATTTTATCTTGAGCATCCATCCCCAATACTTGGAAAAGAGAAAAATATGTATTCACAAAGTAATACTAAAAAATTTGTCACATTAAATGGTTCAGTAGTGGTAGTAGAGATGGGAATCGTTCTATTACCAATGCCTCTTTTCATATATAGGGGTAGCTCATCACTTCTATAAGTTCTTCTTAACCTGGTATAATCTTCCTCGCTCTTCTGCAGGTTTATTTTGGTCAAAGCCTACTTGTTTAAGCCAAAACACTCAATGATAGCAGCTCTGGTTACCTCTACCAATATTGAGCCATTTGGAAACCTTACTGTCTTGGTTACAAAGTGATAATGCTTGACTAGTAATCTGATAAACTCCACATCAATAAACACATTTGGGACAATTAACTTTGCTAAATCCAACATCCAAGGGTTTGACACTAGAATCTTCTCATTTCTCTTACTGTAAAAATACCAAAATAAGTCCCACCCGAATTTGGGAATGAGGGAATCCCTACAACCTTGTGCAGTGTCTATGAGAAATTTCTTATTTCCCTCCTTGGTTGGTCTTGGAAGTATATCTAATATAGACTGGTAAAGTGGTCTCTTCTTTACCTTAGGTTCTTCTTCCTTAATTTTTGCCTTACTTTCTTTTACTTTTGATTGTTTTCTTTTATGAGGCATATTTCAATTTTTCCTACTATGGCTTCAAATAATAGAGCTCTACCAAATACTACACCAATCAAGCTTCTTTAGAGGGTTATTCGTGCACTTACCCGAGTGCTCGTTGTTCACAAAGCTCCTTTTCTCAATGTCCTCAACTCCATCCACAACAATGCATTTCAACTAAGCACAATCTTAAGAAAATTCACTTGCTTTTGAGGGTGCAATATTTAGTCGTATCAGTATTAATGCCAATTCTTTGCTAGATAGTTTCCTAACAAGCTCAAATCCTTGAAATTAATTTTGAAGCATGTGTGAGGGCAACTAACGTGATTTTTTGCATTTTTTGCTATAAATTGTAATGATGCCACAATTACTATACTACCACCATCTCTTATTATACTTGCTATAGTATGGTGGTGTTTTTCCTTTCCCTTATGCTATTTACTGCACTACCACCTTGCTTAAGACCTCTTACTATGGGGTTGCGGTGTATACCACTCTATCACAGCCATATTATCCACCTCACGCAATACTGTGATGTCCATTTTTCTTCAAATGCTTACCGCTCTACCACCTTGCTCAAGACTTCTTGCTGTGGGGTTGCAATGTATACTGCTCTATCACATATGTTGCTCACCCTCCCGGCTATATAGTGGTGTATGCTTTATCATCTTGTTGTTTACCACCTTACCACACTCCTTTGAATTGCCTTATGTGAGATGGTGGTAGGTACTACATTACCGCATTGCCTTATAATTCTCCCCGTGGGTTGGCGGTGAGTACCGCTTTATTGTGCTATATACCTCTCGGCGATGGTAGTAAAGGCTTATTTTTAGCGTCAGCCATCCCAAAAGTTTCTTTATTTTGATGTTGCGGTACTATAGTAAAGGCAAAATTTTCTTTGTTTATGATTATCTGGAGGAATAAATGGGTATATACAAAGGGAATACTTGTTATAGTATGGATCTTGTCACAAAAATTGTTGCATTTCACAAGCCAAACACAAATGAAAACATTGTGGCCGAAGGACTAGGTACAGGCCTGAGGCATGGCCGAAGGATCAGGCTGAGGTTCCAAATGCAGGGCAGAGGGTATAGGGGTGTAATGAGGGCTCTAGGGCTTAACTATTAAGGGCTGAGAATTGAGGGCTGAGGGCTCAATGTATAGGGTAGAGGGTAGAGGGTTTAAGGGTTTAGGTTTAAGGAAGCTGAGGGTTTAAGGTTGAGGGTGAGGATTGGAGGGGCTGAGGGTCCAATGTATGTGGGTAGAGGGGTAGGGAGGTAGTGGTTGGAGGGTTTATGGCTGGAGATTAAGGCTGGGAGGCTGGAGGGATTAGGAAGGAAGAGTAGAGGGTTGGAGGGGGAGGGGTGGAGGCCGGAAGGAAGGAGGGGTTCAGCCCATGGCTGGAGGGGTAGAGAGGAGGATGGATGAAGCGTAGAGATAGTGTGGGAGAAGTGAGATAGAGAAGGAGAGAAGAGGAGGGAGGGATAGAGATATATGAGGGGTTTCGATGATCCAATGTATAGGGTAGAGGGTTAAGAATTGGAGGGTATAGAGTTGAGGACCTTATAGGGCTGATGGTTTAGGGTATTGGGCTGAGGGTATATGGTTGAGGGGTTGGAGAGTAGAAGGTTTAAGGGTTTAGGGGCTGATGGTTAAGGGTTGAGGGGTATATGGTTGGAAGGGATTAGGGGCTGAGTGGGGTCTCAAATGGAGTAGGGTAGAGGGTATAGGGGTTGAAGGTTTAGGGTTTAAGGTTGAGGGTTGAGGGTTGAGGGATTAGGGTTGAAGGTTGAGGGATCTTTTGATGCAAGTGAAATGTAGGTAAGCAATTGAAGGCCAATGAATATTGGGGAAGGATTTTTTGTTCTAATACCCCTAATCCCTTAACCCTTAATCCCTACTAGATCAAAACAACTAGGCACTTAATTAGGCACTAAATTAGGTGCTAAATTAGGTGCAAAAGCAGGCTCTAAAGTAGGCACTAAATTAGGCATTAAATTAGGTGCTAATGTAGGTGCTAATCTAGGCACTAATCTAGGCACTAATTTGGGCACTAATTTAGGTACTAATTTAGGCACTAATTTGCACCTACTTGTTTTGATTGATGCAAAAAATTCCAAAAATAGCGCCATCTCGATAAATAACGCCAACTTTTTAAAAAAATTGGAGAAAAATACATTAAAATAGTGGGTGGAAGCAAAAAAGGGAGCTAATCACATGGATTTGTTGTAGTTTCAAGGTAACAATAGAGGTTAACACTAGTAGCTTAGCATAGAAAACATCAAATGTTCATCTTCAACATCAATCTTCCTCAACACATACAGTTGACACCAATGCCAACACAAGCTTGTTAACATCAATGCCAACACCAATCTGCACATACTTACAACAATCTCCCCCTTTTTCATTTGTGGCAACACATGATGTGAAAAACCATCAAAGACACAACTTTGAACATACATATTTCCTTTTCTCTTTTCTCTTTACTCACTCTCCCCCTTATTACTTATTATTTTTCACATGACTCTTCTCCCCCTGATAACTTGCTCCTTTTTCACATGATTCTTTCCCCCCCTTTGAAATTAATGGCAAAGGACATAATGTTTACATTTTTTTCCCCTTTGGCGTTACACAATATGCTCAACAACACCTTTCCTTTACCACTCTAAATACTCCCCCTTAGGAGCATATACCAATCTACAACAATATGTAATACCACTACCTACTCCCCCTAAGAGGTAGCCACCAACATCAGTCTAGAATAAGGGATAGATCTTGAGATCCACTGGATTGATGCATCTCCTTATGCATCTAGTTCAAAGGAGGGGCAATAACCCCCAACTTCTCTCAGAGATACTCAAAAGTATCCTTGGGAAGAGCCTTAGTGAATATGTTAGCAATCTGATCCTTTGTAGGAACATATTCAAGCTTCACTTCATTCTCCACAACCTTTTCTCTTAGAAAGTGATATCTAATTGAAATATGTTTTTCCCTTGAATGCATCACTTAATTCTTTGAATTTTTTATTGCACTTTTATTGTCACAAAAGATAGAAATAGGCTCATCATACACTACTCTGATATTATTTAATGTTTGCCTCATCTATAACACTTATGTGTAGCAAGATGTTGCTGCAATATACTCATCCTATGTAGTAGATAAAGAAACTAAATATTTTTTCTTACTTAGCCATGACACCAATCTACATCCAAGAAATAATGCACCACCACTTGTACTTTTTCTGTCACCCACACAACCATCCCAATCTACATCTTTGTAAGCACTCAATGTGAAATTAGTATCCTTTGGATACCACAAGACATGATTTGGAGTGCCCTTTAGGTATTTGAAAACCATCTTCACTACTGAAACATGTGACTCTCTAGGATCTTCTTAAAATCTAGCCATAAGACAAACTACATGCATGATATCTAGTCTAGTAGTAGTTAGATATAGCATTCCATCAATCATAGATCTGCACTTTCTTTGATCAACCTTAGGGGATTCATTATTCTTGCCCAATTTGCAACCAATAACCACAGGAGTACATAATGGTTTGGAGTCTTCCATTCCAAATTTCTTCAACATTTCCTTGACATAATTTTAATGTGAAATGAATATACCTTTATTTTTTTGATTGATTTGTAGCCCAAGGAAGAAATTCATATCCCAAAACATAGACATCTCAAAATATTTTTGTATCTCTTCTGCAAACTTCTTACACAAATTTATTGCCTCCAAAAATTATGTCATCAACATACACAAATACAATCAAGATTTGATCTTTTTCAACCTTAAAGTAAGGATTACTATCTGCGACACCTTTATTGAATCCTTGTTGTATCAAATACTTTTCCAACCTTGCATACCAAGCACTAGGAGCTTGCTTCAGTCCATATAAAGCCTTCTTCAATCTACAAACCAT
>VDFB02270651.1:220259457-220519461 GCA_007258455.2 Sequoia sempervirens
ATTATACCAATTATGATGTTGATTTTTTTTATAATAAAATATTATTTTATACTTGATTTTTTAAATTTTAGAAACTTTAGCCATTTCACTTATTATAATTTTGTTTTGATTTTTATAATATTAGAAACTCTAACTGTTTCACTTTTTATAATTTTAGAAACTTTACCTATTTCACTTATTATTATTTTTTTATAATAAAATATTATTTTATACTTGATTTTTTAAATTTTAGAAACATTAGCCATTTCACTTATTATAATTTTGCTTTGATTTTTATAAAAAAATATACCAACTATGATATTGATTTTTAGAATATTATAATAATATTCTATTCTTTGATTAGATTTATGAAATATAATTAAAATGATTGTAAATCACTTATTATAATTTTGCTTTGATTTTTATAAAAAAAATTATACCAACTATGATATTGATTTTTAGAATATTCTAATAATATTCTATTCTTTGATTAGATTTATGAAATATAATTAAAATGATTGTAAATTATGTTTGTAAATATTAGAGAATATATTTTTAATTACTACGAATAAATTTAGAATATTTCTTTTATACTTACTTTTTTAAATTTTAGAAACTCTAACTTATACTAATTTAGAAACTTACTTTTATATTAAATAGTAAATTTAGAATATTTCTTGCATACTTAATTTTTTAAATTTTAGAAACTCTAGTTAAGAAACCTACAAATTTAGAATATTTCTTTTATACTTAATCTTTTAAATTCTAAAAATCCTAATTATTTCACTTATTTATTTATTCTAGTATTAGAATGCACTTATTGAAGATTTACATGTATATGGCTTTCATCTTATTCATATTAAGAGCATAAAATTTGAAACATTTATCCTATTGATGTAGTGACTATAATTTGAACTTTAAAAACTATAGATTTAATCTTCAAAATTATGATCTTACCATGTATGTATCATAAGCTTTGGTACTCTATGAATAAAACTTAACCACACTAAATGAGCTTAAAAATAATATATTGAACTATCTAATTATTACCTATACTTCCAATCACAATATACTACACAATACTATTCTTCTTTACTCTCATCATTTTATCATCACTCATTAGGAATGATTTTTTGTATGTCAGATTGTATCCAAAATTTTTACTGAGCCACCTCAATCACCTTAATAGAAGTCAAGTAGATGATTGCTATTTGTGATTAGATTAAACTTATTCAAGTATTTGAATCTGGAATTACTTTGATTGTAAATGCTAAAGATTGATGAACATTTAAAGATTAAACATAGAGCAAAGATTAATTTGATAGAATTAAATAGAAATACATTCAACAACCACCTTTCAAATTCAGAGTAGCATACCATTACTTTAATTATGATCCAACTTTCAAAATGGAAAATCCAGGATTTCTAAATTTCTAAAAACTTATGCCTCATTAAAAGTCCCTAGCTTAATGTTTGTTACACAAAATTACCATGCAATTGTTTTATACCAATCATGATTTCCGCAAAGTCTATTAACAGAACTGGCAGAATTTAGCTGAAAACGTCACCCAAATGACAGAATTAAATTAAAAACAAACAGCAAAGAAAAAATGTTTATTTCTAAATACGTTCATGGCCTAAGTCATATCAGAAATTACCCAGCTCAGAACATACAAAACAACATATTTGTCGGTCATTTTTCTCCCCTTTCGTCTTGTTCTCCAGCTTCTTCCTCTAAAATTCCTGGGAAGTGCACTTGCATATTAACATATTTTGATAGTTGTTACTTCTGTTGAAAATGGGCGGACTGTACCCATCGTTGCATATAAACTTCAGAGGGGTTTTCTGTTTTGAAACGAATGTACAACATTTTGTAAGCCATTCGCTGGAGCCAATTCCATGCACTCTAATTCATATGTCGGTCTCAACATTGATAACTATTAATTTGAAATTGGACACATGCCACATTAGTTCTAAATATCTATCCTTCATATTTGAAATGAGGATGAAGTTTTCTATTGCGTAGGAGTGGAATTTCTCCCACAAGACCTCTAGTGCAATGTACTCCTCTATACCCACAAACGAACAAGACCTCCATTCAATATATTCACCATCATCGAATACGAGATGCAGGGATAAATCAAAATCAGTGAGCATTATGTGCCCACTCTCTTGCACCAATATGATCTCCGGCTTCAGATCTCTGTATATTGTATAATGTTCCTTGCTCGTGCAAATAATCTAACGCTAAAACTACCTCTGCCCATAGAATCTGGGCATCCATGCACACAAAAGCTTGAAACATCAAAAACTGGCATATCTAAGAAACCTCAAAAGCTTGTATTCTATCCTCATTTAAATAAAATTTATCCATTACACAGCAACAAAGAATACCAAAACTGTATGGAAGAGATCAGTGGGGAGGAGCGTTCCAAACCCATGGGAACACTGCTACAGATGTCTATCAGAGCAAAACAAAAGTGGACAACAGGGCGTTGTTGAGGCAGCTAGATGAGACACAGCAAAGCTGGCTGTTGGGGTAGTGCATATTCAAGTAGAGGGCCAATGCACTGCCCAAGCACAGAGAGATTCAACAATAATGGCACTCAACAAAAATTTGTTGCCCCAAGCAGCAATCAAACTGGACTATTATCAACAATCATAACAATGTCATTCAACAAATATATGTTGCCCCAAGCAAGCAATCAAAACTCTTATGGCCCTTACCTTGACTCAGCTATTCACAGGGACTTATTTTTGAACAAATTCAATACACCCTCTTCTACACCTTCAAGCTCTTCGCCTCTACAGCTTCGCTTGGAGCCAGATAAAAATTCAAAAGCTAAAGGTTGCGGTAGAGGAATTGCAGGAGCGAAGCTAAGTAACAGAATACGAAATGCAAATTCATATCGGGCATGAATGGACTTGGCTATGCCTTCTAATAGATTGGACGACTCTCCCACTACCCTCCCCTATCGCTTAACTTCACACTATTCTTGTATGACCAACGCCAGTTACCTCCATGTCTCTTCATCTTCTAGCACTTCCATCAGTTACGTTTGTCTTTCTTTTTTATGTACTCAGGTTTTTTCCACCCCTGCTGTGACTGTAGAACGCCTCTCGGCGTAAAAACAAACCATGAGATGGGAGTACCATTACTCAGCGAAACAACATAAGCGATCAGGGGCTACTGCTTCTGTTATAAAGACAACAATTGTATAACATCCTCAATAGCTGCCTTTGGCAAATTTCACTTACTTTTTTTGTAAAAACTGTTTCATACTTGTATTTCAACTCAGATTTATTAGATTTATCACTGGATTTATTAGATTTATTGATAGTGATATGAGATTTCCACAATCTATAATGAATGTGAAAATATGTTATTTCTGGATTTAATTATGTGCAAACTTTTTCATCAACATTTGGGATCATATTCCATGATCCATTTTTTTCTGAGAAAAAAAAAATCACAAAATTCCAAAAATTATACAATTAATTATAACTTAAAAGTGACTCATACTGTATGGTGTAAAACCTAAAAAACATTCCCCAGACCGTGGAATTGGAGGCCGACATGAAAAATAAATGGATAAGTTGAAAAAAGAATATATATATATTCTCGATTGCCCTGATTCACATGACATTTAAGATAACAAAATTATGTGGGCTTTGCGCAGTTACCACTTTGTCGATCCCATAAGACAACTACCCAATTCTGCTGCCACATGTGATCATTCTTTCATTCCTTTTAAATAAATGTATCTTGTTCTTATTCCCTTTTACACATTGGAAACTTGGAAATGAATAAATCATTACAAACGGCTTTAATTTTTGCCTCACATGAGTTTCGATCGGACGTACTTTTTGGTTGCTTTCTACAAATTGAAATTTACTTTTTGAACCAGAAAAGATACCAGCGGCCAATGGGATGGCATCTATTTCTAACAAAAGAAAATCAGTTACGTGCCAGCGTTTAAATTACAGTTCAGATTTAAATGCAGAGAGGTGGAATTCAAAATAAATATAGAGCTCCTAATCACACATAACGGACAACATAAAACTAATGTTAGTAATTTGACAACTCCTCATGCAACACATGTACGCGACTATGAATGTCGTGGCTATATACCTGAGGAAACATATGTTTGCTAAACAATAATCTCTTTCCACATACACCATGGAAAACTCAAGATGGGCGGACATTCTCAAGAACTGCAATGGAGCAGTACCCACACAGGATTTCGGCTCTGCAGAACAGTTTATGGATCTCTCATGGCAAGGCGCAAGGAGGATCTGTTGATGTCAATGATTTACTTGGTTTTGACAATAAAGTTGAAACAATTTTTGGATCTGCATCTTAGGGATCTCATGAAGAGCAGATGGAACAGATGATGGGAGGAGGAGGAGGAGAGTTGCTTGAATATGGCCAGATTTTGCAGGAAGGACGGCTAGAAACATGTTTAACAAGTATTCCTTCTGAGATAATGTTGGATTCCTGCGATGCGCAGCCACCCAAAACAGGCCGTAGAACACATGTTCAAAGGGTGAACCATATTTTGGCAGAGGCAGAGAAGAGAGGAGATGAATGAGAAGTTCTCAATACTACGTTCCTTCATTCCCAAGTCCATCAAGGCAAGTCATGTTTCCTGCTCCTTTGATATCAGGTTTGACAACGAATGCTTTGGTATGTAGATTTTAAATTTTGTCATTTTTGTAGCACCTGTAAATTTGTAGATTTTAGGTATTGTTTAATAGCAATTCATTGTAATCAAATTATATTGAAATTAATGCTTTTTATTCATGTATATTTTTGGAGGATTATAATAAAACCAAAAAAATGTTGTTTATATGTATATAATACTTATTCAACAAATTGTAGTTTGTTTAAGGGTAGAGATTATGATATTTTTGTAATCTAGGTAAATCCATGGTGAAAAAATAGAAGAAAAACACTAAAAATAAAATACTTTTATGGATTTGCAGAGAGACAAAGCATCTATTGTAGCAGAGACTATAAACTATGTTGTAGAGATGGAAAGAACTTTAGAAAAGTTGAGAGCATGCAAAGCCAAACACCAAGCTTCTTCCCCACCTGCCAAGCTAAGAAAATCTGGAGCTTCTGATGCATTCCAGAAATTGAATATTACTAGCTGTGAGCCCAATGTTAATATTGTTGAAGAACCAGTTGAGTATTTCATGTCAACCCTCTTGTATTGCAGGTTTTGCTTGCATTGAAGAGCAAATAGTAATGAATCCATAGTTTAAATGAATTTTTCTTTCTTTCTTTTTCTTTTGTAGAAGATGACTAGAGCACAATGGAAATCAGGGCAGGTAGAAGTTCAAGAATTAGGTAGTCATGCAGTGATAAAGATTACCGACAAATGGAAAAGAGGGATTGTAATGCAAATTCATCTTGCATTGGAGGAGTGCAAAGTGGATGTGCTCCAATCAAATGTAACAACAATTGGGGACAACATAGTGCAGTTCACCACCATACAAGTACATAAAATCCTTCTACTCTCTATATATAATTGTGTTCTATATTTGTTTTGTAAATTGTTCACATTTTTAAAATGGTATAGGGGATATGTGTGTGCAGATGAATCCAGGTGTGACTACAACCATCAAGACAATAGTAGATGCAATTGAAAAAGCTTCACTTTCCTCTAATATTAAATAAAAGAAATTTGTCTAATTAGTAGTAAATTAATTAGTTGCAAATTACTTGTATAATTTGGTATTTACAATTTAAGATTTAAAATAATAAACAATATTTTTATTTTGTCAAATAGTTCACATGTTTTGTATGAGCTTCTACACATGCAACAATATAGTATAAAAAATTAAACATGTATGCTTCTATACTTGCAACAACATAGTATAAAAAATTGCTTTTGATTATGTTTTTATGGAAATCCATCTCTTGTTTGAAAGCTCCCATTTTGGGATAGGTAGGAGGATGTTGGGAAAGGTTGCATTGAATATAGCTTTATGCCTTTCAATTGCATTTGTTTAAACCTTTCTAATGTATTTTTTATACTTATTTTGTGTATATCTTACAATCATTGTAGTCTATGAAGGGATGAAAACATTTGTAGTAGCATTTAAGAATTTTTTTGTACAAACAACTAAGCATTAGGGAAAATAGGAAAGAAATACATACCTTTATTAGTTATATTTTGAGCATTTTTGTATTGATATGATATTGAAAATTAATATTATTTATGCTAAATGATGTATATCTTGTTGGTTACATTATTTATGCTTCATTGGCTATATTATTTATGCATAGCCTTTCTTTTGGATGTTGAACAAGTATGGATACATGCTACATTATGATTTTTGGAGATTTTTTAAAAGTAATTATATGACTATTGAAATCGAAAAGAGATTTTAAAAATGTGATTTTTGGATGACAATCTATTCATCATAACTAAGGATTATAGTTTAATAAAAATAATTCACATAAATAATGCCTTATCAACCAAATAAAATAATTATGAATGAAATGTAAAAAATCACAAGAATCTTGGTTCATTATTCAATTATTTTTAGAGGTAGAGACTACCAACAAAGGATAACAACATATATTTTTGGATAAAAAAATCTTTTTCTATCACTTAAAAAGGCAATAGACATTTTTTATCTAGAAGCTTCAAATGGTTATTTTGTAGGTTCAAATAATCATAGGTATTTTATGCACTTTTTATAATCAAGTTATTTTGATAATGTAATAATGTAGTTTTGGATACAGTTAAGTTGTTATAGAGTTTAGTTTTTTGGTTTGTAATGTTGCATTCTAATAAAGAGTTGTCTATTATATTTATTCTATCATCAATTTAAATACTTCTTTTTTTGAGTTTTTTCTTTAACATTTTTTTTTTTTTGAGTTTGATTTTTAGAATATCAAGCATAATTATAATGGACTAGGAAAACCTAATGTTTCTATACACGTATTTTCTTTGTAATATGGGTTACATTCTTTATATGGACAAATTACAAATCTAATTAACTATGCATGATTGCTCTTATTTTTATCATAGAAGTTGTCAAAGTAAAAAAACCATACATGTGCCTGGTGCTAATAAGTTTAAATAGCTAGAGAAATGATTGATATGGGTAATATTACATAGTTTAAGTTTTACATGAAATTATTGATAGTATGAAAGTAATTCTAGGTATAAATTTTAGCATTTTTGGCATGAGAACAATAAAAGTGGATTTTAGATCTATCATCACACAATTATGTATGAAAACAATCTTGCAAGACCACATGCTTCAAGGAATAAGATTGTGGGTGAAATGTAATGAATGTTCAAAGCCGTTGACTAAAAATTTATGTTGCATCTTTGAATACTTGTTTAGAAGGAAATCACATGGGCCTAACAAAATTAATATAGGTTTTTTATGCTTTAAGAAATCTTATACTAAGATATTATAAATGGTAAAATAGACAAAACATGACATTCCTTCAAAGAAAACAACCCCTACCCAATAAATAAGATCTATATTATATCAACCTTTAGTCACATATACAACAAGATGTGTAGGAGTCTCAACCTAAAATATATTTATTGGGTTCCTTGGCCAATATGTAAAGGTTTCAATTTTTATCAAGATATCTGAGGCTTAAGACACCTGATAGATAGAATATATAAATATAGAGACATTTACAACTAAATATTGGGATCCTTTTGAAACATCAAAAAATACGGGGGATGGATATTAGATAAAATTGGTTCACCATAATGAAATCATGACCTAGGACACCCTCACTTTTCCTAGTTTCATTAGAAAAAGAGATCTCCCAAGGATAGAATTGATTTTCAACCTTGAGGTGATTCAAATATATGGGGATCTGTTGTTTTCTAATGACAGAAATGACTGAAATGCACTTTTTGGAGATAAAAATAAAATACTTAATGAACTCAATTATGTGATGCAAAACTTGAAATCCAGAATATAAGGATAGCACAAACAAAAATAGTAACTTTCAGGCATATCTAAGAAGGGTAGAATGATATGTACTAATCATAATTTAAGTGGGTTATGAGTTTCCTACAAGGACAAATTCACCCTAGGGTGAATGGGTCTTTATGTAGGGGTCCAAAATTTGATTTCGTGCAGTTCCTTGATCCCAGATCTTAGCTCCTAATTTATTTAGATTCCATAGTCGAAAAGTCAAAAATAAATTATGTAGGTGATTTTTTGTGGCTTGACAACTTTGGTGACAACCTTACAACTTTGCAAAATTGCTCTTTTGATCCAATTTCAATTCTTCTTCACCTGCCAATTTGCACATACAAAGAGAGGGAAAAATGTTTGTTTTTGGGTGAATAGGGGCTTGCCTTGGTCAAACTCCGGTTTGGTAATTAAACCTTGATGATAAAATAATGACAACATGAAAAAGAATTTGATGATTGAACAATGCTATGTCACAACTCACCAAACCCTTAATGACTACCCTTAGAGGATTGGAGTCTAATACATCTCTCTAATGAGCTTGATCTTGCTTGATTTTATGCTTGAATGATTGAAACCTACATCACAATGTTAGCTTCAAAATATAATATGAATGCACATAACTTTGACATGATGATATGATCTTGATTGCTTGTTGTAGATGATTGATAAATCTGCTCTTCAATTCTCTTGACAATAATATTTTCTCTTGTGAAATTTGAATTATGTATGCTTAGTTTGAATTGATAAAATAACTAATGTATTTATAGGTGTTTATCTAATTTACCAAAAATTAGATTCCATAAGTTGACATTTGAAACTTGAATTTGAATCATTAAAATGCCACCAAAAACATATTAAAAATTGGGTCTTGGCACTTAAGGAGGACTAATTTTCCCTTGGGCGAATGGATCTTGGGACCTAAATCCAAGACACACAATTTCCAAGGTGATTTAATTACTGTTGGTAATTGTTTAATGTTGGTTTCCCTTTCAAAAAACATGAATAATAAGGCTTAGGAATGCATAATTTAGGTAATTAGAAGCTTAATTAAGTCCAATTAATTAAGGGGATGCAAACATAGTGTGAAAATATAAAGGAGTACATTTTTCAACACTACATCTTTAAATAGTTATTTCCTTTTATGGATAGTGCAAATTAAGCATCATCATTGATATTCATTAGGCTCAATGCTTTTCTAGTAACTATCATAATTATTGTGCATTCAATTGTGTAGATGGTTTCATAGCATATTTTCTAGTTTTAGTTGGATTATGTTTATTGAGTACCTTATGATTTTCTTACACAATCTAATTGTTTATTGAGTACCTTATGATTTTCTTACACAATCTAATTATTTAATTAAACATATGAATTGAAATTCCTATTGAGTTTTAATCACTTGAACTTAATAAAACAAACATTCACCCAAAAATGCAACAAAAAGAGTCTAGCCAACATATATGATGTTAGGGAGGGTTATTTGTCCCTATAACCAAAACCAAAAAAATAAATAAATTAAGGAATGTGACCAAATAGGTTACAAAAGTCTTAGGTTTAAGTACAAAAATATGACAAAGAATTTGGTTGTAGGAAGATGCATATCTCAATGCAACTATTTTTTCATCTTTTGATATATATTTTTTATTGGCATATTCTAAAGTTCACATTTTGGCATAGGTTCAAAGCATTCCAACAAATATTTTTGAGTTAGGCTTCACACAAAATAATTGAATTTATTAAAATTACCTAAGGCCTTTTCATTAAACTTGTTTTGGGCATATCTTGCAATCATTAGAGTTTATGAGATCACATGTATTTGAAATATTTTTTCAAATACTTCACATTCCTTATATATGCTTCCATATTTTACATGCATGTCTACTAATGCACTTGCAACAACATTGGAAAAAAAAATGCTTTTGATTATGCTTTTATGGAACTCCATCCTTTGGTCCAAAGCTCCCATTTTGACACAATTAGGGAGGATGCTCGAAAAGGTTATGAAATCTAACTTCATGCCTTCCAATTCTATTAGTTTAAAAAAATTCAATGCATTTTCAACTAATGCCTAATACAAGATCAATAACATTCTGTAAGCTACAATTTTTGAGTTGAAGAGTTTCAAATTTTTGGGTCAAAAGAGAAGTTTTTCCCATTGAGTAAATATTTAGATAATTTTTATCCTATCTATTTAAATGATCATACAAAAATAATTTAAATAACTCATATTTTTATTGATAAAAATTAACTTAAAATAGCCATTTAGAGTAGTATCTAGGACATGAGAACTAAGGTTGAACTTATGAAAAATTAACAAACTATAGTCTTGAGCATATCCCATCCCTATATTTTGACACAAAATACTCAAAGTTTTGTGAAATATAACCATATTATGAACAAAAACCATGTCCACTTAACTGTTTTGTACTAGCGTTGCCTAAAATATGTACCTTAGATGTTATAGTTGATCTTGATGAGTTCAATTAATATATTTGGAAGATCTTATGCCAAAGTACTATGTTGAAAGACATGATAATATGTAGAAGTGGTATTTTAGCTCAAGGTGGAAGCCATGGTTGTTCAAGACATATTAATATTTTGGTAGTTACTAAAGAGGTCAAAAAATATTGAAGGAAAATAAAAGAAGATAAAAGAAATGTGAAGCATAATACCTTCACTTTGGATCTTTGCTTCTCTCCTTGATGAGAAGAAATAGAGTGCAACCTTATTCCATTTGATTTTCTCTTTGATGCTGATATGTGGATTTCTCAATGCTTTAGCATAACCTTGATATGATTTGATAATGATGGTGATAAACTTGATTCAATAGAGATTTTGATTATATGTAGGTATGATAACTCAAGATTCTATGAAAATGAAGGGTGAAAGCCTCTAGATATAGAGTCTTGAAGAGGTAAAATCAATGGCTAGAAATGATTGATGATGGATGGTTAATATTGAAGGAGGATTAAAGGGTTTGGATCAAGGATATACTCATTTTTGAATGAATAAGACAACTGAGGGGCGGGTGGGGGGGGGTGAATTAGTTATATCTTATCAAAACATCAAAACCCTCATTAACATTTAGATCCACATGCATTCATTAAACCCTTAATTTGTTATGAAGATTTAACATGAAAAGAAAATAACAAAAATTGAAACAACTTTAAAACCATGCACAAGAGAACACCAGATTTATGTGGAAACCCAAGGAGGGAAAACCATGGTGAGGATTAAGCTCACAATATAAGTAATTGCAAAATTAGTTACAAGGGCTCACTGCCAGAATAGGACGCATTGTCCAAAAAGGATCACAACAAAGGTTCACAATCAAAATAGAAAAAGAAGATAGAGAAGGAATGTTACACAAAGAACATGATCTCAATACAACAGAAAATCCACCACAATAGCTCTAGCATCTTCATAGTTTGTTTGAATGATTACATACACCTTATGCTCACTACATCCGATAATCCAACACATGAAAGTTGGCATTGCTCTACTTAATTTTTCATCATTCGCATCATACACTTCACACTTTCTTCTATCTTATCCTCTTTCAACAATTCAACTCATACTTATACTGTCCTCAACCTTGAAACCCTTCCAAAGTCAGTAATGCACCTCAAACATGCAAATTCAAATTAGGTTGGTGCCAAAACACTTCCATGGCCAATAGAAGTGAATGCAGACCACATAAAAACTTAATTGGGATCCAAATCAACAATACCACTTAAACACACACTACCACAAACAATATTTATCCTTCGCATGTAGTGTAAACACCAGGTCAACTGTTACCCATGCAAACACCATTAAACATTTAGGTACACACTTCCTCAAACCCAAGGATTACTTAAAAACCACACACCATGCTTGAACATGATCTAGAATATTCCTAAAACACCTTAAAATCCAATAAACTCCTTCATGACAACTTCCACTTGAAGAATGTACAAACCCAATACACTCAGACCACTCTTCCAGACATTGTTACTTGAAAACTTATCTTCTGAAGCATCAAACCTGAAATTCTATTGATTGAGGTAAAATACCAACACCATCAACACACCTTCAAAATCACAAGACCTAAAGCACAATTGTGGAGAAACGTGGAGCCAAAACATTTCTCCCAAACACCTCTACAATGCACAGTCACACACTGGTGAACACAACTTCTACTATACGACGATCCATCATACCATATCTTGAATACAACATCTTTGAACACCTCTCACCAACACATTGGAATCGCATAGATAGATCTTCAACCTAGAAGAAATGTGGAGGAAAACCAGAACAATTCTTTGTAACCCAGAACAACACTGCAACACTTTGTTTCCTCTTTTTATGAAATTTTCTCAAAAGCATTTGGAAACCAAGTACCAAAGACATATCCACAACATCTTTAGCACTACCAAAACCATAGATAGAAGCTTATCACACTACAACAAAATAGGCAATTAGCACCTAAAACAACACTGAAATTTAGTGCATTTGAGTTCATGAATTGGACACTTTTGCCGATGCAAAACTCGGCGCCAAACTGCATGTTCTCTTCAGCGCCATTTTTTGTGCTAGATTTTGCTCCAGATTTAACATCAGATTTTGTGCTGGAAAACTATCACAAGCAATAGCGCCTCCTTTAGTGCTTGGAATAGCGTTGGGAAGCATGACCAATTTAATGTCAGAAATAGCGCCTAAATTAGCGCCCAATTTGGCTTCCAGTTTTGCTTCCATGTCTGCTCCCATTTTTACTTCTAGTTTTGCTCCTAGTCGTGCTTCCTATTTTGCTTTTGGTATGGTATTGAAAATAGCTTCTTTTTTGGCTTCCTAATTGATGCCAAGTTTTGCTTCCATTATGACGTCCTTTGTTGATTCTAGTTTGGCTTCCAATTTTGCTTCTGGTTTTGCTTCTTGTGTTGCTTCCAGGTTTGGTTCTAGTTTTGCTTCCAGTTTTGCTTCCAAGTTTGCTTCCGATTTTGCTTCCAATTTTGCTTCTAGTTTTGCTTCCAATTTTGCTTATGATATAGCGTCGCTTGTTGCATCTAGCTTTGCTTCCATTTTTGCATCTTTTGTTGCTTCTAATATAACTTCTATTATCACATCTTTTGTTTCTTCTAAAATTGCTTCCATTATTACTTCTTTGTTTGCTACCTAAATTCTTTTGTTTTTGCTTCCTAGATAATGCCAAGTTTTGCTTCCAAGATTGTTTCTAGTTTGCTTCTAGTTTAGCTTCCATTGTTGCTTCCTTTTTTGCTTCTAAAAATGCTTCTTGTTTTGCTTCCATTTATTAATTTAATATATTTTATTTCAATTCAATTAGTTAAATATATCATGCCTCTTAAATAACTCATATGATTATCGAGTAAGTAATTTAATTATTTAACTCATATGATTAAATAACAAGATAATTATTATAATATGATTAGATCATCTATAATTAAAACAAGTGAGTCAAATATCTATAATTTAATTGAATTTGACAACATCCATCTTGAGCAGTAAATTAAAATCATCATACGTAATAAATATCCATCCAAAAATCATCGACCACTTTCAATATATATAAATTGACAAGTCAATACTGATAAGATCATCATCATATATAACTAAAAAAAGTGAAAGTCAAATATGCCAATAGATCAATAACATGTCAAAATGATACATATCCAATAGTCGACATAAGTCAAAATGATACATGTAAAAATGATATAAGTAAAAATGATAAATTATGTAACTCAAAATGATACAAGCCAAGATGATACATGTCCAAATGATATAAGTCAAAATGATACATGTCAAAATGATACAACTCCATAATATGGTATTGTAGGCCGTGAAAATGATACATATGATAGTAACCATGGAAAGAGGCATCATACTGATATATCAACAATGATCCATGATGCAGTCTATATGATCATGAATGTCACTGGCTACTACCTACAACTGCCTCATCATCATCACCACCATCGTGATCATCATCATGATCATGATTATCATCGTCGTCATCATCATCGCCATCGGCCTCAGTGTCTTCTATATCTGTATTATCATCCTCTACCATGTGATCTGTACCAGAACCAACTTATTCTAGATCTATATCATGAGGATCATCTTGATCTTCTAGAAGACCTGTGTTCTACAAAAAAAATATTTAAAATGAAAAGTTATTATTTATTTCATGTAATAATTTATTTTTCTGTTATATATCTAATATTACAACATATGAAACGAAACCACAATCATATTACATCATATCAAAGTGCACATACCATAATAAAATTTCAAAAAATTTATAGCTAATATGTCATTCCAATGATGTAAAACATGCAACAATTCTAATAAATGTTAGTAAAGATCATAATTTTTTTTTTTTATACAATTTAACTATCAACTATAAATTCTATTACATAATCTTAAGTGCCAACCCTCTACATTTTGTGCTATATATGATTATGTTTGTCTTGAAGATCCTTTGAGAGTTAACTGGTCTATATATCTTCTTCTCCTATATTTCAGAAATGGATATTTTTCTAGGACATTTTGGCACTGTAATACGCTTCAAAGGTTCTTTGTGAATTAACTAGTGTATATGTCCCCATATTTTAGAGTCAATATTGAAATTCAAATTTTATTATGATTTTAACTAGAGATTAGATCAAGGATATTGAGCTTTTAACTAGAGATTATGTATACAGTGAATGTGATTTACTATTTTTATGAACGATAAAATCATTACAAGATCCATGGTGATATATTGTGATGCCTATTTTCTTAATACATCAATATATTATGTATAAGTTTCTACTACAAATTATATGAGATTAGTTCATGGAGCACTTGGTCTCCATTGGCTCACACATGTTCGTTCATCACTTTTTGACATAGATCGACCTTCCCATCACCACACGTGGGACTTTATTTGGCATTGGCATATATGTTGAGGCATGATAGAGATGACATAGCACCCTTGCACACATGTTGAGGCATCATGGAGGTTGTTTATTGGTTCATGCATGGATTATTTGGTCTTCTTGACCTACACGAGATACCTTATTACTTTTCTATGTGGAGTGGCCCTTCATCTTCCATAGGTGTGGGGTTGATCTAGCATTTGGGCACACATTCTGAGGCTTTAGGCTATATTAACAAGATGTATATTTAGCGTTGTTTAAATCCAATCTGGTCATGTATGACATTTATTAAAGTTACCGTGGCATGAGAACTCTGTGCTCTCCTTTTTTCTTTCCATTTCTTAATATCACTGTGATCTTAGGATGTAATATTCTTTTTTCCTTTAGAGATTCAAGAGGAATGCCTGCCTAGAGGCATAAAGTTAAATGAATTGAGTTCATCTACATCCTTCTACTATTTATTCATGCACATAAATGGTTCAACTGTTTATGCAAATGATGCATATATGTTAACTTGATCAGTGTTGTTACTTCGGTAATTTGAATTCTATGACAACCAACCATTAGGCCATTGTGTGCGGGAGCACGTTTGTGTTTTTAGTTAGCTTTTTTGGATAGCTCTACTGGGTGTTGAGGACATTCCATTTATCTTTTGAATGTTAAGAAGTCTAGTATTACACGCTTCTCTATGTTGATCAGATTAGGTTGCAGGTTTTTTACTGCTGATTTCTTTATTTATGGAGTTTTTTAAACTTGGAAGATAGGAATTTACTACCTTTTTAAAAATTAGATGGACAAATTAAGTGGTTGGTTAGCTACGCCAAGTGATGAGTTAGTATGCAATAGTAAGGGTTTTATATATCAATTCATCTTTTGGTTGTTTATAATAATTAAATAATGTGAATGTTCTATAAGGTCAACTAATTCTATCAAAGCAACCACTTGGATTTTTACTTGAGTTTCACGACAAAATTAATGATATAATTAGGAGCATATTTTGTTCTTTACAAAAAATTCAAGAATCTCATTCACCTCTTAATCATTGGGGAAAAGATGTGTAAATTACTTCCTGCATTTGCAACATTGTAAGAGAAGAATATTCAAATTGTAAGGTTTTCCCATAATTCTAGAGTAATCCTTCCTTAATCTATATGGGCATTTTTCATCAGTATTTGGTTGTACTTTAGGCATTTCATTTATGAGTGTTTATTATTATGTAGACTACTTGACAAGTTGGCATTCTGCTTTTATTTCTGCTGCTATAGGCTTTCTGGATAAATTTACTTTTCAAATAGGAATGTAGATATCATTGTTTAATTACGTAAAAGGAAATGGAGTTTATATCTTTGGCCTTTTCTACATTCCAATGTGCAAACCTTCTTTCCATATTTAAACTTGTTTTAGTACAATTGAATCACTTGACTCAGGTTTATTTATTCTCCTCCATTTGATAGGCATAGGCATTGTCCTTCTATTATTGAAGTGACACCAATATCATATAAGTCTACTTTCCAAGTTGCTTGTGAAACCAAAAGGACAATGCATTATTCAGCTCCTTTTTTTAAGAGTTCAAAGGAAAATGCATAAGGACAACAAATAAAAACTTTTCCCTTGATTAAAAGAACAAAATCATGGCTTTTGGGATCAATAACTGGCCATAACTCAGTCATACCTCCAGTTGCTTCTTGAGATAGTGTTCCCGAGGTAAAACCCCTCTCCAATCATATTGGTACTTAGTGTTGTTCTAGTATTTATCCACAAAAGGTGAAGAAAAAATGAACAAACATTTTGTTCTTGCACATAAATGTACTTACATGTCCACATTTATTTGTATTTAATTGAGAAAGAGAATCACTATTTATATTCCATAAGAGCAGAAAAATTAATTGATCATTACAATACCATTTTGGTGAGTGAGTTCAAGGTACTTAAAGATGAACTTCCATAGTTAATAAATTGAATCATCCTAATTCCAAAACTGAAGACATCAAAGACATTATGGGAACTAGGAATAAAATGTACAAAGCAATAGCTTGTATTTCAAGCTAGGTTCAGGGCATTTTTCCTAGGTTAAGTGTGAGGTTAAGACAACTTCATAACCTTATACTTAATGAATATGGTTTAGTCAACATTTCTATTCGATAAGAAGAAATTCCTTTGTTACATCCTGCTATGTGTGAAGGATTTTGAGGTTAAACCATTGATAACGTTGTTTCTAGGAACACACTACTTTGGCACAAAAATGCATCCTATGAAATGGTGGGGACACCAAATTTAGTTGTACATGATGGTGGAAAATTCTGCATAAGAATAGAAGTCCTATAACAATTCCATCGAGAAGTGTGGTGTTTCAGAGCAGGGTTCAATTGTGCCAATGTATCTCCCCTATAGTTGTGGTTACCGAGTACTGTTCAACCACATCAAATCCAAATCAGAGTCATTCAATTTTAGACTTAAATTGGCTTAGAACAAAGTCTACATGCTTCAATATGAGTTTAAAGAGAGAAAACTACTAATAAACTATAAAACCACCCAAAAACTTCTTTTCTTGATTATTTAACTCAATAAAATCAATAATAGTCAAGGTGCAAGGACTGTTTTGCAAAGGTCATTTAAAAATAGTATAATCAAAGTATAAAATATCTTGAAGAACTATTCTCTATATGCTTCAAAATTAGTTTAAAGAGAGAAAACTACCAATAAACTATAAAGCCACTTAGAAACTTCTTATCCTGATTATTTAACTTAGCAAAATCAATAATAATTAGGGTACAAGGACTATTTTGCAAAGGTCACTTAAAAATAGTATAATCAAAGTACAAAATGTCCTGAAGAACTATTCTTTGTATGCTCAAGTATTGTTGCATGCCATTTCTTTCTTACAAACATAAAACTAAACCATAAATGTAAAATAAAGCTGTGCTTCAACCATCCCCATAGTACCATTTATACAAATACATTCAGAGAATGAAGGAAAAAAGGATATTACATCCTAAGATCATAGTGATATTAAGAAATGGAAAGAAAAAAGGAGAGCACAAAGTTATCATGCCACGGTAACTTTAATAAATGTCATACATGACCAGATTGGACTTAAACAATGCTAAATATACATCTTGTTAACTATTTTATGGTTTTTTGGTGCTTGGAGTCTAGTGCCACCCCCTCTCTCTATAGGACTTAGGTTTGAATTTTACACCAAACACTCTCTCTATAAGACCTATGTGGTGGTTCAAGGCCCTGCGCCACATCACCCATGGGTCATAGAAGTGGATGTTACAACAAAAGTGCCTAGTTTTCAAGCTTGAAACATAGCCTAAACCTCAAGAGGAGTTAGACAATTAACTTCTAGGAACACTAAATGGTACCCTTCCATCAACCTCACGGATTTAGTAAAAAACATAGTGGCCCTAGTTAGCAGGTTGTATGGGGAGAAGGATGCTTCTCATTTTCAAGAATCCTAAGTCTCATTGCTACATATGTTTCTTAAAGAAGGGCCAATTTTAAACTAGGTAGTTGTTTTGTCACTCACTTTGTGCAATGAAATAATGAGAGTTGAGTCTCCTCCAGTGGGCACAAAGCCAAAATTCTATACAACCTCTTACTTGTGTTATATTATTTGTGCAACTAATAAATTCATTGGGGATGAATTGGACATGGAGCATCCCATGTCATTTTGTCCATGTTTATTGCTAGGATTAATGGGAGCACAAATATTCATCCAAATATGAGCACATTTGTGATCGATTCTTTGCTCCCTTGCATGAGCTATTATTTGAGAAAAGGTCCCCTAGGTTGTCTGAAGACATGACCAAAATCTTGGAGAAACTAAAATATTACTCTCTATATAAGTTGTTAACATATAGGAAGATATATGGCACCACAAAAGCACCCCATACTTTTCCAAAGCATGTACCTAACATGTTTTTGATCAAGAAGTTGCATGTCATACTATACTCTTGAGATTTAATGAAGCCATGGAAGCAACGGTAATGGATGTAGATGACATGGATCTAGTGGCTAGGGCTACAACTAGGGTCACCACAACATAAGAAAATTAATCAAACATCCTTAAAATGACATGAGAAATGGAAGGGCATATGAAGGAAATTGAGCACTTGAAACATCAAGTGGAATACTACAAGGCTACAAGGTATGACAGATGATTTCATGGAATATGTATTAGAAATCCATGATGACTTGACCTTGGTGCAAAAGGAGTTCTACAAGGATGTGTTAGATCTATAGGATGCCTACTGAGATGCATCAAAAAATTCTATGTTAAAAGAATGGCAACATTGTGAGGAAGGATGGCAAAGATGCATGTGGATCACTTAATAGAATGCCAACATGAATTCAAGGAAGCACTCCTTAAGATACCATGTTTTAGAGAAAAGAAGATAAATCAAATCAACATGGGACTAAGTTACTCAAATGATACACCTCATAACTTAAACGAGGACACCTAAGAGATATTAAAAGACCATGGTCATTACTTAAAAGATGCGATGAAAATAAGGCATGGATGTCACCCACTGCCCTTTAAGGCAAACAATATTTTTTTCCTCAACATGAAATAATGGGACAATTGAGTGGGATCTAGGGCCAACATAGAAGCACTTTAGAACTCATCCTACACATCAATAAACAACTCAACACAGGAAATGAAAATTGACATATTAACACAACAATATCCAATTAAGTTATTGAAATTCTACTATTGATACCTCGTTCTCCATCCAAATTACAAAATCGGTCCACTTTTTGCTTTGTAACATTTCCTTTTCAAATTGTGTTGGATTCCGGCCATATTTCTCCTCCTGTCAAAACATGGCACATGGAATAGTTAAACTAATTAATATGCAATCATTTACTTTTTCCTAGGAAATAAAAAATATCATTTAACATATTAAATATACTTACAAATGTACAGATCAAGGCCTATAAACCTTTCTAGCCACTGTGATGCGTGGCACGAAGTTTTTCAAGCCTAGTCTTGGAGGCCTTGTCCTAAAACATATACTAATTCAATTTAACTATGCACAAATAAAATTTAAAAATTGTTTAATAAATTTGATATAATCTTATGAGAAAATTCAAATACCTGTGTACTCTCCTCACCGGACTTCCTTTGTGCATCAAACTTCTCATATGCTTTTACAAGCTCTTTCCATACTTTCACACTTACATCAATTGGCCTTTTTTTGAGCCTTAGCTCGGGAGGGAGTTTTTTATCTTCTTTGTTTGGTTGCACCAAAATCTCTTGTAGTTTTGAGACATTCGTAGCTTTATCTTCTTTACAGACCAACCTATGCCAAATTCAGTCTCCAAGTCATGGATAACTGCTTTTTGCAGGTGCATGGGTATCTTTGAGAATGACAAATGTAGATGGCATTTGAACCGTTGAAGGCATGATTCCTTCAACCTATTCACAATTTTTTTTCTAGCATCTGTCATTTGGACTTCCCCTGAAACCACATCGTATTCTATCTTGGTATCGTAGCTACCAATGCAAGATGCAAAACATAGCATGGTGGAAGAAGTTTGTGTCCTAGGAGTGGCTGGGACATTGGAAGTCTTTGCTCCCTGTTCCAAAATTCTTAGAGTTTATTGTTATTGATTTCCTCTTGGATCTTTTGCTCGATCCAGGACTGGTTGGGGAATCAATTGATTCCCTTTGACACGGTTGATTTGGTTACAATGTTTCAGGGGATTTACTAGATTTTTTTTCTATGTATTTGGCAAGCATTGTCAGGTCCACACCATCTAATTTGTTCACTTCCTCTACCCCCAATATGGAAGCCAATGCCTCTTTATCTTTGTCAGTCTCATGTCCCTATATATATAAAATACATTTCTTCTTTTAAATTTAGAAATAAAAAACTATAAACTAAATTTATCAAATAAACAATGGAAACATTTACAAATCTATAAATTGACAATGAATTACCTCATTGTGGCCATATTCTGCTCCCTTTGCTCCCTTCCCTCTATTGCTCGACATTTTGAGGCGAACTAGGGAAAATTGTTTTCGTCCAGTCTGTGGAAGAAAATGAAGTACACACTGCTAGGTATGAAAGTTTTTGTCCAGTTTGTGGTATGAAAGTTTTGTTTTATGGTATGAAAGCAAGCCACCAATCAAAGATATTAAAAGAAATGGGAAATTTAAAAGAAACAGGCGATTAATGAGCAAGCTTTACCTTGAATGACTCTCTTTCTAGATTTAAATGCCTATGAGATATATCCTAAGAGTTCAAACCCTGTGATGGAATGAATAATGCAAAATAAGATCACCAAATAACCCAAATCAATCGAAGCCCGACCATTATCTACTAGGTGGCATCCCTTTTGTACAAATCTATTAGTAGAAATTCTATCTAAATATCTTTATATGGATTCAAATTGAACCAAAAGGCAAAACATACTTGGTTTTCACGTTTAAAGCAAAATCAGGGGTTTGATTTCTATCCATCTATCCTCTACTCTATATCTCACAAAACAATTAAACTGGGAGAACAAAATAAAACTCTAACATAGGTGGGAATTTTTAATTTTCGTCAAGTTATGAAAGTTTTGTTTTGTGTTTTTCTGTTGTGTGGTATGTTTTAATGTAGGCGGAAATTTTTAATTTTCTATTTTTGATTCATTAGTTGGTGCTATAGGCAGCGTAGTTAACGTTGAATTTAGCACCGATTTTCAGCCCTAAATGTAATCTCTTTGGGGTGCCAAAGGAAACAAAAAGTGCACCTAATTTAGTGCCTAACTATGCCAAACCAAAATGTTCCTCATGCAAAAATTTGAAATTGAGGTAAATGTTTATGTAGTAAGGGTTTTATAACATTGGAATCTAGTGTGACAACAACATACCACCAACTAGCTTCGAAAAAAAAAGATACATCCTAGAAACTTACATAATAAAAACATAATTTGATGGAACTTAAAAAAAGTTGTATTGTGTTTTAGTAACTTGAAAACCAAACTCTTTTACCTATCAAACAAATAAATTCATATATCATGCCTTCTCTTGGTTAATGAAGATATACATGCTAGCTAAATCAATCAAGATGTCAAAGGTTTTAGCTAGTGGCTAGACTTCCATGCAATACTAATTATGAAAACATAACATATTAGGCTACAAATATGATTTCCATACAACATAAAGTAGGTCATGCTATGTATCAATCTTTCATTAAAGTTGTAGTAAATTGTTAAGTCTTATATTTGTTGGCTTTTATTTGATGAGGGGATTTCTACATAACCAAGCCAACTACTTTCACCACAACCTCTATGGAGGATAAACACCAATCATGAAAAATAAAAAATCAAGAATTAAAGTTTTGGATCTTATCTAAGATAAATATTCTCACACTATCCAATAAAGTAGGTTTCAATCAAGAATAAGGAATCCAATCTCTAGTTTTCAAAGAGAAAATATCTATGGTTTTAATGAATTTGTGGAAGAAGTGTAAGGTAGAGAACCAACTAAAATTATTAGGAATAGGTTTTATTTCATCTAGGATAACAAGGGAACATGGAAGGGATGTTCAACTAAAATTATTAGTAATAGGTTTTATTTGTAGTCAGCTTGTAAATAAATGTCTTTTTGATGTGAATTCATACGTAGTCATCTTGTAATCAGAAGATTTGAGCTCTAGTTGTCAAGATTATGCGTGTAAACTTTTTGTGAAGAGAAAAATGTTGCAATGTCCTATTTTGTTTTTTATAGTGCATCTTAATGAAAAGTGAGTGTATTAACAAGATAATTTCAACAATATTCTCTTGGTGCACAACTGAAATATGCGACTATTGTCATTGTTGTGTATTAAAGGATCTAGAGGAGGCCATGGAGAGAGGACGTGGATGGCATAGAACTACTAAATCGTAGAGAGGAAAGTGGGTGGAAATAGATATGACAACAAAATTTTCAAATACAATAGAGGTAAGAAGAGAAAGCAACCTCAACCAAAGGAGGAAGGTGTTTATGAATTCACAAATGCTACAACATAGAGGAGATAAAGTCATTTTTTTGTCCATAAGGCCTCTGAGGTCAAACTTATTGGTTGAAAATGCACAAGAATGGTGATTAAATGTGATTCTATGATCAAGGGAAAATTTTGAAAATTAGGATGGCCAAAACATGATATCAATATGTCAAATATATGACTAAAGTGAGGTTTTGTGCTGGATAGCATATTCGTTGAAATGATATAATTGGTGTACTAAACATTATTTACTATGTTGTGTATTATAGGGGCAGACGAGGCCATGGCAACATATCATGCCATATCAAATGAGGACACAATAGATGAAGCGGGACATCAGGTACTCAAATTTTGACTTAACTTAGGAAAAAATGATCTGATGGCATTTTGTGATATGTCCATCTTTTTTTGCAATATTATTGATATTTATAATGTATATCCAATCTTGACATAAATTAATGCATGTTGTTGATTATTTTAGATGGAGATTGGAGCAAATGTAGAGCCTGAGCATTCAACTAGCAAAAGAACAAGATATGTACGTGGACGTGGACCTAAAACTATTAAATCATGTAGAGGACAGTGGGTGGAAGAGGATATGACAATGGATCCCGCAAACACAACAAATGATTGCACTAAACAAGAGGTTGGTCAGGACTATAGTACATGGGATGGATACTTTGAGAAAATTATTGTTTGTGGATGTTCTATATGTCATGGAAAGAAACAATTCAAATGAGCGATTGTACAAAGAAATTACATATATGATGAGCTTCCAGTCAGTAGTGTTCCTCCTACAATCGATTCAAATCCAATAGGAATTGTGGTAAGGAATTTTCCAATTTGATATAAATAACATGTATACTTCATTTAAACATTGTTTTATATTATTTAAATAACTAATTTTTTTCGTAATGGATTCTTGCAGGATAAAGTTCTTGGCTTAAAGTTTCCTGGATCACCGACTTCTAGCCTAGAGGGAAATGATCATTTATTAGATGATACATCTAACAAAAATATGTGCCAATATACCAACTCGTAAGATGAGGAATTGATGAAAACAAGTAACAGAACAAGAACCGGTTTAAAGATGCATAATTTGTTTAAAGACAAGGGGAAGGTGGACTACATAACCTATGAGAGTGAATGTGATGGAGATGATGACTTGCCTCTGAGTTTCAGATCAATTTACAAAGAGACATTTGATTGTCAAATATATTGCACTTGGCCTAGTGATCAACAAATACCTAGAGTGTACGGGGTGTTTCAATTTTGGGGATACAACTACATGATACAACCCTCCAATATTCATGGAGTGAATCTAGGCCTCTTTATTTTCCAAAATGTACATGTGGGATCTAAACATATAAACAATTCAGAACAAACCACTAGGAGATTAATTCCATAGTATGGTCCATCATATTATAGTGGCGAATGGAGAAGGCTAGCAGAATATAAGCCTAGCATGTCAGCATATGGTCTAAATTCGAATATGTATACACATCATCTCCAATTGGAAAGTGGAAAGGAAATGAATAGAGGTCATCTTATGTATATATATGGACGTGCATACACACACAAAAATATTGTAGGATTTATAAATAGTAGTAAGGGAAGGGACCCTACTGTAAGACCAAATTGTCAATTTGTTGAGGTTATAAATGATAAAGATGGAGATATGGAAAGAGAGGTTGATAGATTGATAATGGTTGAGGATATTATGGACCTTACCATTGGGGATGAGTTATTGATTGATTACCCCTTCTTAAAACACACTCCTGCACAAAAGAAAAGGGAAGAAAAAGGTCTCCCTAAGGATGTTCTTAAGGGCAGAAAACCAAAGAATAATAAATGAGTGTGGACTGATGTTTTATAAACTATGTTGTCAAAATTGTGTTTTATTTAAATTATTGTATAAAAAAGATAGTCTATAAAATAATGCTCTATTATTCAATTGATGTATATATGTTCATACAATTTATATTTATATTTTTTAAGCCATATTTGATTATATTTCTTTGAAATTGATACATTTATGATTTATCCAATTGTTTCCAAACATTAAATAATGCTTGTGTTTGTTGATAGGTAGAAGATGCTAATGAAACACATACTAATACCCAAGATCCACTTGGGTTATTAAGATTTGGATGGGATGATCCAAACCATCCTTTAAATAATACCAGGGTGAAAAGAGCAACATTGAAGAGAATACTACCAGCTGAGAAATTTGAAGAGCTGATGAGATCCGCATACACTGATGACATGCCACCTAGCCTTAATGATGATGATGATGATAGTGAAAATGCAGTGCATGAAGAAGGATTGAATGTAGTGCTTACAGGTTTCTTTGGGGATGGAAACAATGATGACAATAATGATCATATGGTTGAAAATAATGATGATAGAAGGGGTAATTACCACCAACATAATGTTGATGATAACAACCTAAAAGACTCCATCAAGCAAGTAGCAAAGACACCCATGTTCAAATCGGGTGCAAGTAGAACCTCAAAATTGACATGCACATTAATATTATTATAAATCAAGTCACTATTTGGTTGGTCAGACAAAGGATTCACTACCCTATTGAAGTGAGTTGAAATCTATTTCTTACTTTGCATTGTCAATTGGTGTACATAATTCGTAAACATTCATCAACTTCATTTATATTTCTTTAAGGGGATTTTAAAACCATATATTGTATATAAACAGTCCTAGTATAGATTGACATATCAAACATGTTCAAAATAAGTCAAACATTCAATTGATTTAATCTCTGGCAATCTTATAGGGCACTAAAAACTAAAATATTCCCTAAAGAGAATATGTTGCCATCAACTTGCAAAGAGGTGCATCTATTGTTGGTTGAGTTGGGGATTGAATATAAGAAAATTCATTCATATAAAAATGATTGCATTTTATACAAAGATGGATATCAAAACAAGGTAGAATGCCAAAGAGAAGAGATATCGTATAGATGTGCAAGGTCCTACAATTCCAAAGAAGGTTTTACATCACATGCCAATTATACCTAGACTTCAACGAATGTTTCGTTGCAAGTCACTTGCACAATTGATGGACTGGCATACAAAGAACAAGATTAAAGATGGATTCATGTGAATTTCGGCCAACTCCAAAGCAATGAAACACATAGAGGAAAAATGACCAAGAAAATTCAAAGATGAACCCCATAGTATTAGGTTTGGTCTTGCAATTGATGGAGTGTGCCCATTCTCTTTCCTGAGCTCAAATTATAGTGTTTAGCCAGTCGGATTGATAGTATACAATATTCCCCCATGGATGAGTGTTAGAAAGGAGCACCTTATGTTGACTCTCATTGTTCCAAGAAAACATCAAGTTAAAAACATGGATGTTTATCTTCCGCCTTTTGTTGATGAGATGCAACTGCTATGGAAAGGCATAAGAATGTATGACATATCACTTCCACCATCAAATAGGTCCTTCATGTTGTATGGTGTGCCATGTTGGACTATTCATGATTTCCTAGGACTTGGTGTTTGTTCTGGTAAGATAAAATATTTACGTATTTATACTCATAATTTATTTTCATCCCAACTTTCATACTTAGTTTTATACTATTTTTTTGATTTTATTAACATTACTTATTGAATTGTAGGGCTTCAAACAAAGGGGATATTTTCATATCCAAGATGTACAAAACAATTTCAAGGGTGGTATTCTAAAGATCTACATAAATTTATTTATGCAAACAATAGGGTTTTTCTACCACTAGATCATAAGTTTAGAAGTTGCCTGAAGAATCAATTTGATGGAAAATTTGAAAATAGAGGCCCTCCCATGATTATGGGTCTAGGTGATTGGCTTAAGAAGTATGAAGATGCTGAATTGAAAGCTTGGGAGGATTTTTTTGATCGGGGTGATTCAATTGAAGAACCGAAACAAGTTGTAGTTAATCTGCTAGAAGGAATGAAAAGGAAATGCATATTTTATGAGATCCCTTATTGGAAGGATCTATTAATATCTCACCTATTAGATCCTATGCACATATTCAAAAATGTCCCAGATTCTATATTTCGACATATATCGGGAAAAGAGGACACCTTGTCTTTGAGGAGAGATATTGTTCTTTCACGTACCAAAATTGATAGAAAACATTTGTGGCCAAACAGGGAAAATGAAACATATGCAAAAGCTCCATGGATTTTGAAAAAAAGAAGAGCTAGACCAACTAAAAAATGTCATCCATTCAATAAGGACACCTACTGGCTATGGGTCATCATTGGCTAAAGCTTTTACAATTGATGGACATATCATAGGATTTAAAACACATGATTTTCATAATTTTATGAAGGTATTATATATCATCATTTAACATCTACTAGTGATTAAGTACTAAATATATTTTAATATTTTGTTGTGTGAGAAAAAATTACTAATGATCTTTTCATAAATGTGTTTGATAGCATATCATTCCATTGGAAATTGGGGGGGATTCCTATCTTACAGTTGACTTAAGGAATGCCATAAGTCGATTGTCAACATTTACAAGGTATGTGGTTATATGAAATGTTCATGTGTGAGAGACATAGAGATATTATATTGCATTTTAATTTTTGACTAAAGGTTCATACTGATTTACTATTCTTATATTAGGTGGGTGACCTCCAAGGAGATCCACAAATGTGAAGTGCCAAAATGGAAGAAGGAAATTGTAGAAATTGTATGTGTATTTGAGAAGGAGATCCCTACAAGTTTCATGGACCTACAAGTCCATTTACTTATACACCTATTTGATGACATTGAATTGGTGGGTGTCGTATCAACGAGGTGAATTTTTTTATTTGAGAGGTATCTGAAAAACCCTAAAAAGATAAGTCTGACAAAAGGCACATCCAAAGGGTTGCATGGCTGAAGGGTATGTATTGAATGAAGCGTTTTTCTTCCTATGTGAATTCCTTGGTAAGGATTTTGAAGATGGGCCACACTTCTGGGATGAAGAACGAGCATAAGATATTATTGATGGAGAAAAACTACAATCTAATGGTGCTCAAGTCGAAATTAGTAAGTAAATTCATGATCAGTGTGTTTTTTCTTGTAATCATTAATTTACTCTGTAATTTATTTGTGAAATTAACAACATGACATTTGGAGTTTGAAATGAACATGTTGACATGTAATGGCTATAGAAAAAATTGCTATACTCGACAAGTTCATTTTGTACTACATGGACTTTATGAACAAATGGATTGATCTGTATGATAAAAAGAGAGAAGAAGTATTAGAAGTAAGGAGACAGTTTAAGAGATCAAACCCAAGGAATACTCCACTTCCCATTGATCTGCTTGGGGAATGGGGCAAAGATTGCACACTAGAATGGGTTACTGAACAAATTCAAAATCAAATAGAATATGTAGGTATAGATTCAAACATAATAGAAGATAAAATCAACATGTCTAAAGGATGTGAAAGAAAGGTAGAATTGGAATTTTACAAAATGTTGTTTCCTTACAGTTTTGACACTATTAACTATTTTAATATTCATCATTATATTTGTTTTCACTGAAATAAATGGTCTTTCATAGGTGAGGAAATGTCCAACAATGTGGGCATATGGTCGATATTATTGTGTAGAAAGTGTAGATATAAATAGAGGATCCTTCGATTGTGACATCATGGTTGACTTCAAGCAATCCAATCGATCAAGCTCAAAAGATAAGAATATAATTGAAGGGAATCTACAATATGTTGGGAAAATACAAGAAATTATTGAGTTGGATTACTGCTCTTTTAAATGTTGTATTTTTAAGTGTAGATGGTATGAAGCATTTGAGAGGACACGAAGAAATGATGCCCATAGTGGATTGTTTTCTATAGATTCCTCATGGTTCCTACCAGAGGATAAGGAGCCTTATGTTCTACCAATTCATTGTGAGTAGGTATTTCTTTAACTCAAACAAGAAGCGGTAGTGATCATTAATCTATTAATTCATAGTTTATTGCGAATATATACATGTGTTTATTAATCAATAGAATTGTTATAACATATGTCTAATATATGTATGTTGTTCATGTGCAGGTATTTTTCTATGAAGATATTTTGGATTTGAAATGGATATTTGTCATACATTATGATCCAATATTAAGGCATGTATTTGATGATGCATTAGTGGATATTGAGCATAACAATGATGGCCAACAAAATGAGATAGAGGGATTAGAGAACATCGAAGAAATTGACATCCATGATGATGTTGAAGATGGTTATGTTCAGGCACAAGAAGACAACAATCTAGAGTTAGATGATGTTATGGAAGACAACAATATGGATGGTATAGAAAATGATGATCCAAATACATCTGGTAGCAATATAGATGGTCTATATAGTCAAATTTCAATGATGATGAAGATGATGCAGGTCAAGATGAGGATGAGGATAATATTAAATACTTGAAAGAACATATGAACATTGACAATGATACACTGGATGAAATTGTAGCAGACAATAATGTTAATGACCAAGACTTCTAAATTTTTAGAATTATTTTCAATCCATGTTTAAAAAAGGATGATTCTTATGGCCTAAACTTTGAAATGCTTCGTAATATTATTTGTGTCGATACAAATTACCTATTGCAATATCCTTAAATTGTTCAATCTTTGGTATTAATTGTTGGCATAAAAAAATAGGATTACTTGGATGCTACTTCCATTCATTTTGTATCAACATATGTTCATGAAGACACAAAAGTTAATACAATATTAATGCACATAACTCACAATTATTTAAATAAGAAACTTTGTTAACTTTATTATTTTTAAATAGTTTCCATTTTTATGTTGAACATAATTTTGAACATGTAACTGAAAACATCCACAATAAATGGTTTACTGTATCAACATATTCATTCACATAAGCACAATATTGAGGCTCAATAACTAATATTCATTCAAATATAAGAAGAAATAAGTATGGAAAACATAAGAAAAATACAAAATGATAACATAGTCATGGAGAATCTTTGATAATAAGATGTTCTCCATTATATTGCTTCAATTGATATACATTAATAATAGAAGTCTTCAAAATGTGAAGGTGGATGAATGGAATAGGAAACCTATCTACTTCTATTGGTGGCGATGGAAATGATATTAAAACTAGGCCTTGGTTTCCTATTTATATAGGAAACAACAAGCTACAAGCCTTTTACAAAAAGAGACGACCTTTCATAACTACTTGTTTTACTAACAACTATTTAATTAGAATAATTAAGGAAATAACAAGACTTAAGACATTTTGACATATGGTTCCATTATTCAATGTAGAAGACCCGTGATCATTGATCTGGCAAAGTCTTCCTCTCCATGATGAACGTCCAAATGCTCTCGCCTCAGTGTCCTATTCTTCTAAAACCAAATACTTTTCCTCCCACTGATACACCATAAAATATGATGTCCACTTATATTCCTAGATCTTTGGCATGTTTGCAAGATGAGTTTTCCATCGACTATCTAGTAATTCCTTTGTATCATTGACAAACTTTAGGTATCCCGCATCAAGAACAATCAACCCATCCATGATCTGATTTAGCTTGTGAATATTGGTATCATCATCCTCTTGTATATGAGTTACACACTTATGAATAACCTGACTGAATTCTTTCTTCCACTTATCTAAGTCCTTCAACTGATCACCATCTCTCATGATTTCAGGTATATACCACTATTTCAAGGTATGGAATAAATCCATTCGTGTTACAATCTTTTTATCTTCCCCTTGTATATACTGAAATTCATCAATAATCATCTTCATAGTTTGTTCAGTTGGCTTTAATTTTGTGGGAGCATCAAGAATTCTTTGTAAAACTTTTCATAACTTAGCCAAAGTGTGGTGAATAGGCTACCTCCTTTTGAACAAAGGATCTAATACAAGCATATGTGTCTTTATTTGATGCATTTCCTGCTGGAGTGTTTTATAACTATCATGCACATTCTCTAGTTTATCCATAACTAATTTTATCCTATGCTCAAGAATCTTTTCCATAACTTCACAAATTCACCTTTTCACTTCACCTTGGGTTTGATTGCTAGCCTTCTTTACATCATCCACTTCCTTGTCTTGAGTTTTTACTTGTTATGCATAAATGTTCTTCACAATATCCATTAGAGCAATAGGAAGCCTGTATAACACCATCTCCTTGCTTTGTGAGGGTCCTGCTCATCTTAATTATTCTTTCAATTTGAAATTCTCCATGAACAGTTTATTAACTTCATCATTTAGGAACCTTTGGTCCTTTTCATACTCCTTCAATCTGTCTTCTAATCCCTTAACAGTTTCTTGAGTGAACATGGCTGAATGCATGGTCATTGTGGCTGCCTCCAAAAGGGTGGTATCTTGTATTTTCCTTACCATCGCCGCCCCTTTCATCCCTTGAATTACATCCAATAATTTTGGCTTCAGTGTATTTTTCTGTTTGATCCATATGGCCAGGGTTTCAATCTTTGGGTTATTCCCAGTTCCACTCACTCCTTCATCAGAGTCAAAAACTACAACTAGCATTGGATTTTCCTGAGCCCACACTTGATCAAACAGAAACATTTTCTTTAATTCCAAGCTAGGGAAAATGAGCATATTTCTCTTCAAGACCATTTCTCTAGCCTTCTGGGGGCTAATTTCAATATTGTCAACTCTTAATTCCTGGAAAGTCTGTGCTACCATTTGATTTTTCTCTGATTCTTCAATTCCTGCTTCAGCTGATTCCATCCTCTCTTCAAATTATTTTATCTTCGTCTTCATCTAGAAATCCCTAAACTTAGGAGTCTTAATAAATTCATCATCTTCTATGAATCTCCTAGATACAATTTCCCTTTCATCTTCATGTACCTCTATACTTGATTTTTCTACATCACCCATCCTTTCCTCATGTTTATGGGCACTAGTCTCATGGATGGGATGATCAACCTCAATATCACCTTTCAATGAATGTAGTACTATAGCCACTTCCTCAGTATCACCCACCTCTTCACTCTCCTCATAAGGTACTAACTATTCAATGCTTTTTGTCTTCTATCTTTTGGGAGGTAACTGCTCCATGGGAGGTTTAGAAGTTTCACCTGGGGTATGCTCTACAGTTGCACCACTATCATGTTCTTGGAGATATGCTTCCTTCTTACTATACAAGTCTTCACATTTACCCATTATCAAATCTATCCTCTTGATGAGGTCCTTTTCCTCAACAAAGTATCCTAGGAAATCCTTGGACCTCCACTTCTTCCTTTCTTCAAGCTTCTTCATATATTCCCATTTTTCCCTCCTACTAAATACATCATTATAAGTAATGCAGTTCCTTATGACATCTTCATAATCCACTTGGTGTGCCATTGCCATTTTGGTAAGAAGATTGTGCCTTATGCTGTTCATATGATTTTCAGGGTCAAAGGATCTTCCTTTTCCATAATTCAATACATATATTGTCTTCAAATAATACTATAACTCCTCTAGTGTGTCTGAGCCTATAGTCCAATCTTCACACTTGGTTTGGTTTGGCAAGAAAGTTCCTTTCTTCTACTTGTGCATTACATCTTTCTCCATCCACATAATTTTCCACATAAATTCAAGAAATGCTAATCTGAGGGGCACAAATTTTGGCAGTATGCGTGGAGCAATAGGGCATCCATAAACTATTATTATTGTAACTTCCGAGAGGATGAACCAATATCCAAAATTGTGTGTATGACCTTTCTCTAGTCTTAAAGCCAAAGGTCTCAATAGTTGCAAAATTTTGGTTGACAATCTTGGTATTGCATACCCAAGAACTCCAAGGATTTTGTGTACAAAGTCTTCATAGAATACAACAAAACTTGAATTCTTGCACTGATTGTCCCAAATATAGCACCATTTCTAGACAGGTGTGGGATTCCCTTGCTCATATTCTCTGTCCAAGTCCATTATTTTAGTCCAATGGTCCCTATTCTAGTACAATATCAGATGACACAGTAGGGAATAGTGTCTGAATGTAATCAGTGCTCTATCCTCTATAACTTGGGAGAATTAATCATCTAACGCCTTCTCAAGGTATGAATCAAAGTCATATTCAATATTAGTTTCAAGGTTTTAAATTCTCATGGCCATCATCATTAGGCCTATTGACATTTTATCTTGAGCATCCATCCCCAATACTTGGAAAAGAGAAAAATATGTATTCACAAAGTAATACTAAAAAATTTGTCACATTAAATGGTTCAGTAGTGGTAGTAGAGATGGGAATCGTTCTATTACCAATGCCTCTTTTCATATATAGGGGTAGCTCATCACTTCTATAAGTTCTTCTTAACCTGGTATAATCTTCCTCGCTCTTCTGCAGGTTTATTTTGGTCAAAGCCTACTTGTTTAAGCCAAAACACTCAATGATAGCAGCTCTGGTTACCTCTACCAATATTGAGCCATTTGGAAACCTTACTGTCTTGGTTACAAAGTGATAATGCTTGACTAGTAATCTGATAAACTCCACATCAATAAACACATTTGGGACAATTAACTTTGCTAAATCCAACATCCAAGGGTTTGACACTAGAATCTTCTCATTTCTCTTACTGTAAAAATACCAAAATAAGTCCCACCCGAATTTGGGAATGAGGGAATCCCTACAACCTTGTGCAGTGTCTATGAGAAATTTCTTATTTCCCTCCTTGGTTGGTCTTGGAAGTATATCTAATATAGACTGGTAAAGTGGTCTCTTCTTTACCTTAGGTTCTTCTTCCTTAATTTTTGCCTTACTTTCTTTTACTTTTGATTGTTTTCTTTTATGAGGCATATTTCAATTTTTCCTACTATGGCTTCAAATAATAGAGCTCTACCAAATACTACACCAATCAAGCTTCTTTAGAGGGTTATTCGTGCACTTACCGAGTGCTCGTTGTTCACAAAGCTCCTTTTCTCAATGTCCTCAACTCCGTCCACAACAATGCATTTCAACTAAGCACAATCTTAAGAAAATTCACTTGCTTTTGAGGGTGCAATATTTAGTCGTATCAGTATTAATGCCAATTCTTTGCTAGATAGTTTCCTAACAAGCTCAAATCCTTGAAATTAATTTTGAAGCATGTGTGAGGGCAACTAACGTGATTTTTTGCATTTTTTGCTATAAATTGTAATGATGCCACGATTACTATACTACCACCATCTCTTATTATACTTGCTATAGTATGGTGGTGTTTTTCCTTTCCCTTATGCTATTTACCGCACTACCACCTTGCTTAAGACCTCTTACTATGGGGTTGCGGTGTATACCACTCTATCACAGCCATATTATCCACCTCACGCAATACTGTGATGTCCATTTTTCTTCAAATGCTTACCGCTCTACCACCTTGCTCAAGACTTCTTGCTGTGGGGTTGCAATGTATACTGCTCTATCACATATGTTGCTCACCCTCCCGGCTATATAGTGGTGTATGCTTTATCATCTTGTTGTTTACCACCTTACCACACTCCTTTGAATTGCCTTATGTGAGATGGTGGTAGGTACTGCATTACCGCATTGCCTTATAATTCTCCCCGTGGGTTGGCGGTGAGTACCGCTTTATTGTGCAAGCTATATAATCTCTTGGCAGTAGGGAAGTAAAGGATTATTTCTTAACTTAGAAGCCGCCATCCCATGCTGCCTTTATTTTGATGTTGTAGTACTGTGGTAAAGGCAAAATTTGCTTTGTTTATGATTATCTAGAGGAATAAATGGGTATATACAAAGGGAATGCTAGTGACAGTATGGATCTTGTCACACAAGTTGTTGCATTTCATGTTAAATACAATGAAAAGATTAGGTTGAAGGATTAGGGTATAGGTTTGAGGGTATATGGTTGAAGGATTAGGTTGAGGTTCCAATGTATAGGGTAGAGGGTATAGGGGTTGAGGGTTTAGGGTTTAAGGGTTGAGGGTTTAAAGGTCTAGGTTTTAAGGGTTGAGGATTTAAGGTTGAGGGTAGAGGATTGAGGGTATAGGGTTGAGGGTAGAGGGTAAAGGGTTGAGGGTTTAAGGGTTGAGAGATTAAGGGTTGAGGGTTGAGGGATTAAGGTAGAGAGTTTACTTGGGTTTAAGGGTAGAGGGTTGAGGTTAGAGGGTAGAGGTCAGTTTAAGGGTTTAGGGTTTAAGGGTTGAGGGTTGAGGGTTGAATGTTCAAGGGTTGATGGTTTAGGGTTGAGGGATTAGGGTAGAGAGGGAGGGATGGATGGAGCGAGAGATGGAGGGAGAAGTGAGATGGAGAAAATGAGAGAAGAGGAGGGAGGGATAGAGATATACGAGGGTTGAGGATCTAATGTATAGGGTAGAGGGTTAAGAATTGAGGGTATAGAGTTGAGGACCTATAGGGTTGATGGTTTAGGGTATTGGGTTGAGGGTATAGGGTTGAGGGTAGAGGGTAGAAGGTTTAAGGGTTTAGGGTTGATGGTTAAGGGTTGAGGGTAGAGCATTTAGGGTATAGGTTTGAGGGTATATGGTTGAAGGATTAGGGTTGAGGGTCCAATGTATAGGGTAGAGGGTATAGGGGTTGAGGGTTTAGGGTTTAAGGTTGAGGGTTGAGGGTTGAGGGATTAGGGTTGAGGGTTGAGGGATCTTTTGATGCAAGTGAAATGTAGGTAAGCAATTGAAGGCCAATGAATATTGGGGAAGGATTTTTTGTTCTAATACCCCTAATCCCTTAACCCTTAATCCCTACTAGATCAAAACAACTAGGCACTTAATTAGGCACTAAATTAGGTGCTAAAAGGTGCAAAAGCAGCTCTAAAGTAGGCACTAAATTAGGCATTAAATTAGGTGCTAATGTAGGTGCTAATCTAGGCACTAATCTAGGCACTAATTTGGGCACTAATTTAGGTACTAATTTAGGCACTAATTTGCACCTACTTGTTTTGATTGATGCAAAAAATTCCAAAAATAGCGCCATCTCGATAAATAACGCCAACTTTTTAAAAAAATTGGAGAAAAATACATTAAAATAGTGGGTGGAAGCAAAAAAGGGAGCTAATCACATGGATTTGTTGTAGTTTCAAGGTAACAATAGAGGTTAACACTAGTAGCTTAGCATAGAAAACATCAAATGTTCATCTTCAACATCAATCTTCCTCAACACATACAGTTGACACCAATGCCAACACAAGCTTGTTAACATCAATGCCAACACCAATCTGCACATACTTACAACAATCTCCCCCTTTTTCATTTGTGGCAACACATGATGTGAAAAACCATCAAAGACACAACTTTGAACATACATATTTCCTTTTCTCTTTTCTCTTTACTCACTCTCCCCCTTATTACTTATTATTTTTCACATGACTCTTCTCCCCCTGATAACTTGCTCCTTTTTCACATGATTCTTTCCCCCCCTTTGAAATTAATGGCAAAGACATAATGTTTACATTTTTTTCCCCTTTGGCGTTACACAATATGCTAAACAACACCTTTCCTTTACCGCTCTAAATACTCCCCCTTAGGAGCATATACCAATCTGCAACAATATGTAATACCACTACCTACTCCCCCTAAGAGGTAGCCACCAACATCAGTCTAGAATAAGGGATAGATCTTGAGATCCACTGGATTGATGCATCTCCTTATGCATCTAGTTCAAAGGAGGGGCAATAACCCCCAACTTCTCTCAGAGATACTCAAAAGTATCCTTGGGAAGAGCCTTAGTGAATATGTTAGCAATCTGATCCTTTGTAGGAACATATTCAAGCTTCACTTCATTCTCCACAACCTTTTCTCTTAGAAAGTGATATCTAATTGAAATATGTTTTTCCCTTGAATGCATCACTTAATTCTTTGAATTTTTTATTGCACTTTTATTGTCACAAAAGATAGAAATAGGCTCATCATACACTACTCTGATATTATTTAATGTTTGCCTCATCTATAACACTTATGTGTAGCAAGATGTTGCTGCAATATACTCATCCTATGTAGTAGATAAAGAAACTAAATATTTTTTCTTACTTAGCCATGACACCAATCTACATCCAAGAAATAATGCACCACCACTTGTACTTTTTCTGTCACCCACACAACCATCCCAATCTACATCTTTGTAAGCACTCAATGTGAAATTAGTATCCTTTGGATACCACAAGACATGATTTGGAGTGCCCTTTAGGTATTTGAAAACCATCTTCACTACTGAAACATGTGACTCTCTAGGATCTTCTTAAAATCTAGCCATAAGACAAACTACATGCATGATATCTAGTCTAGTAGTAGTTAGATATAGCATTCCATCAATCATAGATCTGCACTTTCTTTGATCAACCTTAGGGGATTCATTATTCTTGCCCAATTTGCAACCAATAACCACAGGAGTACATAATGGTTTGGAGTCTTCCATTCCAAATTTCTTCAACATTTCCTTGACATAATTTTAATGTGAAATGAATATGCCTTTATTTTTTTGATTGATTTGTAGCCCAAGGAAGAAATTCATATCCCAAAACATAGACATCTCAAAATCTTTTTGTATCTCTTCTGCAAAATTCTTACACAGATTTATTGCCTCCAAAAATTATGTCATCAACATACACAAATACAATCAAGATTTGATCTTTTTCAACCTTAAAGTAAGGATTACTATCTGCGACACCTTTATTGAATCCTTGTTGTATCAAATACTTTTCCAACCTTGCATACCAAGCACTAGGAGCTTGCTTCAGTCCATATAAAGCCTTCTTCAATCTACAAACCATATTAGTTTTATCTGATAACAGAGATCTTTCTGGTTGTTCCATGTATACTTCCAATTCTCCATTCAAGAAAGCATACTTCACATCCATCTAATAAACTTTAAAACCCTTATGAGCTGCAAAATCCAAAAATATCCTGATTGCTTCCATTATAGCCATAGGAGAAAATGTCTCTTCAAAGTCTATTCCTTCAACTTATGAGTAACCCTTACACACAAGCCTTGCCTTATTTCTTACCACTTCTCCATTCTCATTCAATTTTCTTTCTGAATACCCATTTGGTACCAATAATTTTCTTGTTTGCTGGTCTTAGGATAGGTTCCCAAGTCTGATTCTTCTCAATCTTCATAAGTTCTTCTTCCATAGCTTTCATCCAATGCTCATCCTTACATGCCTAGATCACTCTCTTAGGTTCAACTTTAGAAAGTAGACACAAATTTACCTCTTCTTCAACAACTTTCCTTCTTGTCAACACTCCTTTGATTTTGTCTCCAATGATCTGCTCTTCATAATGATTTCTCTTTACATACTTAGGGTTTTAGGGGTCTTTTCCAGAGATTCTTCCTCTTCAACTTGTACTTCTTGTTCCTTAGCCTTTTCTTCTTCTCTGCAAGTAGGTTCATCTGATTCATATCCATTTATCACCATTATTCTGTAGATCTTCATCAACTTTGACATTTGTACTCTCAACAATCTTTCTCAATCTCTTGTTGTAACATCTGTAAGCTTTTATTTTAGTAGAATATCCAAGGAAGCTACCTTCATCAGACCTTGCATCAAACTTTCCTAAGTTTTCATCATCTCTCTTGATATAGCATTTACTTCCAAACACTCTAAAGTACATGACAATAGGGATCCTTCCATGCCACAACTCATAGGGAGTCTTTGTACTATTTGATTTTGCTTGAACTCTATTAAGTATGTAAACAACGGTATGAATTGCTTCTCTTCATTAGACTTCTGATAGTTTATCTTATTTCATCATAGTCCTTGCAGCTTCTTGAACATTCATGTTTTTCCTTTCAACCAATCCATTTTGCTAAGGAGTCCTAGGGGCAGATAAGTGCCTCTTTATGCCATGATTCTCGTAAAACATGTTAAATTTGAATTGGAGGTGAACTCTCCACCTTTGTCAGACCTCAAACATTTGATCTTCAAATCTATTTCATTCTCAACCATAACTTTAAATTCTTTGAATCTATCTAAGGCTTCAATTTTTTCTCTAAGAAAAGTAACCCATGTTATTCTAGAATAAGGACCATATTCTATTAAATTTAATCAATCAATGCCATTCTAGAATAAGGACCATATTCTATTATTTTAGTTCTAGAATAAGGACCTCCTTGATCCATGCAAAATATCTTGTAGCTGTGCTTCCTCAAATCAATGAGTGCCCTTGATTAAAATCATTGATTCTTGTCAACTTGCATTCTCATGCATTGATGGGAATCCTTGATCCATGCCATCTCTGTTGCAAGAATTCGCTCTTGGTCTCCTTGTTCTATGCAACATAGTGCTCGGGTTCATGACATGGCTTAACCACCTCCCATGGACCTTGTATAAATCTGGCAGTTGTATCAGGCATTGACAGGTCGATCTTTTTGTGCAATGACAACCACCAATGCAACATTTGGTATCAGAGCATAGGTCATGGGTTCTAACCCCTCGCTTGCACTAGGGGGATTTTTGCAAGAATTCACTCTTGGTATCCTTGTGCTATGCAGCGCAACACTCAAGTTCGTGACATGGCTTAATCGCCTCCCATGGATCTTGTATAAATCTGGCAGTTGTATCAGGAATTGACAGGTCGATCTTTTGGTACAATGACAACCACCAATGCAACAATCTCCGCTCATTGCTTTTCATCCATTGATTGATCAAATAAATCTTGACCATTGATTCAACTATTTCTCCTATAAATAGTCCTCATTTTTATGATAAAAGGATCCACTTTCATATAGTGTTTCTCATATGGTCCTTATTCTAGAATGACATGGTATTAGTAGTATCACTGATGTCCTTCAAAGTAATGCATGTTATTTTAGTTCTATAAGGACTCTCATCAAAATTTTCTTATACTCTTATGAATGAGGAAGATACATTAAGCACCCCACTGTTGAGAACATCTAACTCTCAAAGAAGAGAGAGGAAAAAATGAAATGTAGACCAAAGCAAGGTTGATCCTTCACAAGAAATTTTAGATCAAAATCCTCCTCTTGGGAACTTTTTGATACAACAATTCTATGGTAACCCTATTGCTTCAAAAAGCCATACCTTTTCCTTTGAAAACCCTGTTAATCCCCTATCTACTACTGGTGTCCCCACTGAGGTGCTTGCTCAGGCCCGTCCAACTATTTCACAAGACCCTATCCCTAATAGTACAATTCAAACTGAAGAATAAATATTAAGAGAAACCCATGATCTACAATTAGAAATTGAGAGATTGAAGTAAGAGAGGATTAGAGAGGTTGCAAAAAATAGAGATGACATGAGAAGAATGTTGGATAGTATGAGAGTTGCACAAAATGTTGTTAGCATCTCCATACCTACACCTTAGAATCAAACCACTCCTAGTCATCAAATAATTCTGCCTTTGAATACCTCCCATGTAAGCACATGGAGTAACCCTCAGCTAAACACTACTTCACAAAATATGACTAGCACAACCTATGTGAGAAATGCTTCATCTAGGGGCATAGATCCTTCCAATTCACAAGGTAACCCTAGCATGAGTTCTATGCCTATGAGTTCTAGTGTCTCAATTGTCCCTCAAATAAACAATACTCAAGGCCAACAATTCCAACAAAATACAAATATGGGAAGTATGTCTCAACCAAAATATATGGGATAAAATGTAGGATCTAGAAATTATGTACCAAATACCCAAGGATAGTATCATACTGGTTCATAGGTACAAAGTGGCATTCCACTAAATGCGGGAAACATATATATCCCCACACCACAACAACCACATGTACAACAAAACATTCCTCAAAACCAGGGGGTTATCAAAATGTTGGAGGAAGATATATTCCTGGAAGAAGACCATTGCAAATGGATATGTACAAACAACTTGATTTTGGGGAAATTCCTGGATACCCAAATCAGGTCCCTAATGAAGGCAATGACTCTCTATATTTTTAGGGAGTGATGCAACAACTAGAGAAGAACATGTAGACACTAAAAATTGTCCTGATTGATATTGCACATTTGAATTTGATTATTAACATCATTTCCTCCTAAGCACAAGTTGTTTAGTAGATGTACGAATAGTGAGCTCATTTGATAGTTCCCAATATTAGGAGGGTATCTCCTCTTATCACCAAACAAGTCTCAATGGACCAAGGTCTTGCAAATTAGCTTGAATGACACTAGCCACACTTTAAGGTACAAATTTTTCTCTATACCCTTTGTATACCCCACCAAAAAAATTGTTGAGGTCATCCTTGAGGGATCAATCCCCAAGAAGGCTTCCTAATGGTAAAGACTATACTAGGTATTTTTGATCACCTAAGATCACATGAAGCACAAGGGTAGTGCATGCACACAAACTAGTAAGCCTTGGGATAGCACTTAGAACATAAAATAAATGAAGAATTATGAAATTTTTGATCTCCAAAATCACACTAAGTGGAAGGAGAGTGAATACATTTACACACTCTTCTAAACATGACAAACAATGTTCATTAACCCACTAAACTAATTTAGATGCCTATATTACTGAGAGAAAAGTCTTGGACCAACATACCCTGCATCAAACAATTAGTAATCTTGATGATAATGATTTTTGACGTGAGTTATACATTTGCACCACTTGTTAGTTGATAAAAAATAAAGGTTAGAAAGAAAAGAAAGCTTAAAAACCCTAGAAAATGAAAACTAGAATAAAGTGTAGCTATACTAGATAGAGGTGCTACTTTATGAATTAGAGGCACAACTTGGTGATGTAGAGGTTCATCTATATGAAATAGGCGAATTTTCATAGAGAGAGCCTAAAAATATGCTTTGAGATATGAAAATCAGGTATTTCACCAACCTAGTTGAGAAATATACAAGATAAGATTAGGGAACACTAGAAAGAATAGATATATTTCCAAAATATGTTAGATAACAAGCTCAAAATATCTCAAGATTATGGAAACTCTAGATCTCATAGAAAGCTTCAATGAAACCCTAGTTTGACAAAACCCTAGAAACCCTAATTTTTGCATTCAAAGAGTGAAATAACCTACAAAAAAAGAGTTGAAATGATGGTATACTTCAAAAAAGAAATCAAATATCAATCAAACCCTAGTTAAAGCTTAAACTGATCAAATCCATTGCACAAAATAGAAGCATAATTCTATGTGATGAAAGAGTAACTTTGCAAATATAGGACCTTTCTATGAGACAAAGGTGAAAATTTGTGCTACAGAGGCACCTTTATATGAAAAAAAGGTGCCACTTCATAGTATAATACCTAAAAATTCTTTTTGTATCACAAAATATCACAAAAAAGTTTACTAAAGAGGGTTAAAAAAGGGGTGTGTGTCCCACCAAGTGTGCTAAAATGAAGATGGGGAAATATTGAAGGTAAAAAAATGGAATATAAAAAAATTAAAACATAATACCTTCACCTCTAATCTCTACTCACTCCTTGATGAGTGAAAATGGTGTGCACCCTTATTCCATTTGATTTTCTCTTTTGATATTGATAGTATGTGGATTGCTCAATGATCTAGCATAACCTTGATATGATTTCACTAGTAGAATTTGACAAATAAATGACTATGTGACTAAAAAATTTAGTCACAACAACTAAAATTGACTAAATTCTACTAATTTTTTGCAACTCAGCTATAAATGAGTAAATAAATGACTAATTTGGTTGTTGACTAAAAAAATATTTAGGCACACAAATGAAAATACTAAATAGGTAGTCATTTATTTAGAAAATCATTTAAGGAATCAAGAATCAATAGTCTGCCAAAATACTCTAATAAACATACTCTAAAACTTTCATCGAAATATTATTTTCAGGCATAGCCCACCAAAATGGAGTTTTTATTTTAATAAACATACTCTAAAACCTTCGTTGAAACCTTATTTTCAAGGATAGCTCGCCAAAATCGAGAAGTGTTTTAGTAAAGAATGACAGAGAATGGTAAGGAGATGTGCGTGATAGGAGGCATAGGATTCATTGTTGCTTATCTCATTCTTGCTCTGCTCAACAAGGGTTACATTATTCACGCTACTATTTGTAATCTAGGTATTTAATTGAAATATATTTGCATAATCTCAAATTCCTTCATATGCTTTTAAAGTATAAATGTTTCCTATATAGGGTTTAGAATGTATCCTGTATAGGGTTTAGAATGATTTATTTTAATTTAAAAAATAAATAAATGATGTATTTTCCTATGATTAGATAATGTGGAGATCTAAATTTTCCCCAACTCACTGTCCTCTTTTGCACTTTATTCATTACTCTAGCTGCTAGGGTTTTGCATGTGACATCTTTAATATCTTCATGATAGTGGCTTTTAAATAGATCTTAGTCTTTGCTTTAATATTTATCATGGTAACCACTCACTACCTTGCTTAAAATGATGCCTCCATAAGCACAATAACATGTTTTAAAATAATGGTTTCTAGTGATTGACCATTAAGGTCACCACTTTCATCAAGATACAATGAGATTTTTGTCTTCAAACTCAAGGAATTATGTAAGATAACATTGTGAATTGTTTGCTGTGTAGGGTTTGATTTTCTTGCACATTTATTGCTTTGCTAATTGCCTTTAAGACTAGATATTGCACCCTTAGCTGCAATCTCAAACAACTCACTCATCATGACTTGAAGATTCCTTTCATGAGCATCCTTTTATAAAATCAAACTATGTCCTATAGAATTCCTACTTACTTACTATAGGGGACTCATTATTTCATGGTATTGTGGGTCTTAAGATCCTTCAACCTTATTGTCACTACTTCGTACTCCATAAGGTATTATTCACTATTCTCCCATCTTTGATGAGTCTCAAAACACTGCTCAAACATGCAATCCACTACGTCCATTATATAATGGCTAAGAAGAAACATTGAACTTGTGATTACTACTGTTACTTCATTTGGACAGTCATTCCCTGATTGCATTTGCCTTGTCTAACACTATCAATAGCATTTGAAAAACCCTTAAGGTCAGCAAAGGGGTAAGGAAAATCACTATTAAAATCTACACTTTACTATGAAAGGTTTGGCTTTATTATCTTATCACTGCTCAACCTCTTTTTGACAATCACACCTCAAGTGACTTCCATTCTTCTTACCATAGATTGTATTTACAAATTTCACTGAGCTACATAGTGTGCTTGTTATTGGCTACAATATTTAGATTACAAAATCTTGTTATTGGCTACAATGTCTCAATCTTTCTGGTATTGTAACCTCACTAATCTGCTAGAGTTATGGTTTATGTTTCCACGGAGGCCTAGGGTTTGTACCCTAGTCATGCTCTTACCAATGCTTTTGTTGGTTTTAAAAAACAACCTTAAATCTTGGGTCAGAAAATTAGTTGTCTTGACAGGGTTTGGTATGATCTTGGATTGTATCCTAGAGTGTGTGGGAAGCTTGTGTTCGATCATTAAGATATGTAAACCTGATCACGGAAATGTATCCTATATAGCATGGGTCTTGCTCTAATACCTCCCATAATGGTTATTAGCAGATCATATTATTATAATTTGTGGTAACCCAAGATTGCATTCAAGTATGTAAAAAACTTGGTTTGTAGTTTAAGCAACATTCATAAGGTTTAGAAAATATTGATCACTCTCTACAATAGCCCATTAAAGACGGGTTGTGCTTGAATGCACTACATAATTGATATAACACAACCACTCTGCATATCAACCAGAGTTATAGGCTCTTTATTGCAGCAAGAGGTAATCACTCTTGGATCATGCTATCATTACATTGTAACCTATTAAACTTGAGTCAACCTGAATGCACCCAATGATGATTGACACCTAATTGTGATGACAATGATTAATTTGTACATGAATTGTGCTCATATGAGTGCCTCATTTCTATCACAACATAGCCACATTAAACTTGGGTCACACATGAATGCATCTTGTATTTTTTATAGCACAACTATGCCACATGACCAATAGAGTTATGGATCACATAATTACAGTCACAAGAATTTGTTCCTCAGTTGTGCTCTTATGGTGATTCCATTATCGTTACAACATAACCCTTTGGACTTATATTGCTTAAATCCTTACATTGCTTATTTTCTCTTTGGATGGATGGCAATTCAATGGCAGGGATTTGTATGCAGGTCATGCTCATATAAATTCCTTCGTCACCATTACACAATAGTACATTGGAATTTCCTTTCTTGAACCTTTACTTCATTTTTTATTATTATGGTTTCTTAGTGATTATTCCATTTCCACGTGGCATATTGATAAAAGAAACCAAACAAAAAATCATTATGTTTTTAGTTAACTCCTGCTAACATACTTTTGGAATAAATGTTTGACTACATTACTTCTAGTGTGAAGAATTTTGTTTTCCACTTATAATACATTAATTGAGATTTGTAGTAGAAAGCTTCTTATGCTGAAACCCATCCTATAAACTTGCTTTAAGCTACATTTAGGAGGCTTCATGGATTTTTTGTGATTTATACTTTTGTTTTGATAGTAAATGACATCAAATTCTTTCAGAAGCTGAAATGATTTATTAATTATGGTTTTATGATGATTAAATGTTTTATTTAGAAGGGGTTAATATGTTTTATTTTTATGTGCAAGAAGAATAGATTGTGATGCAACATTTGGGTATGGACGGTTTAGGAAAACTTGGATTGCTATTAGTGACATAACCAGGTTGGAGAGTACTTTCAACTGGTCTGAAACACTTTTGGGTGTTTTTTCTCAAAAGCAGAACATGAGTATAGGAATACAAACATCGATGGATAGAGAAAATCATAAATTTGCTTATCCAGTTTCTGATCGAATTTGAGGTTGTGAATATCAAATGGAGAAAGCTCCTACATTATAAAGATAAAATCATAAATTTGTTGGTCCAATTGGAGATCCAATTTGAGGTCGTGAAGCTCCGACAGAGAAAGTTCCTATATTCTAAAGATAAAATCATAAATCTGCTTGGTCCAATTTGAGATTCAATTGTAAGGATTTGTCTTTTTAATTATACTTTTTGACATTTGGCTTGATACAAATTGTCTATGCTTCCACATTTTCATGTATGTCTAGTAGGGCACTTGTAACTACAATATATGACAAAAAATCCCTATTGTTATGCTTTGATGGATGTCCCATGATCAAGATCTATATAAAAAGGTTGCTTTTTATACTAGGTGGTTAGGTGTTCTATAGTGTTATACAAGTTTAAGCTTTTCCTTTTGTTGATTTTTAAATAACAATCTTATCTTTCAGTCAGGATTTCTATTGCAATCTCTCTTTTTGTTGTCTTTTCAGTAGTACTTGATTTATAGATTGCAATTGTTGGCAACTATGCCACATCTTGCTTATATATTTGTGATTTACACCTTAATTGTAGTGCTAAAAGAGTCATATATTTACACCTTATTAATTTTGAATTGGTTTAGTGGGAAGTCTCACATGCCCTATTTTCCTAAGTGACTTGAGTTTGATACATGTGTATTTGTTTTGGACAATTTATGGCATTTACCTGTTGGAATTATGTGCCTCAAATTCACCGGTGGACCCACAACTTGGTCATCATCAAGTTAGATTACACCAAGTGAGAGTTCAGGCCTTTACCACCATCCTGCGACGTCTCATGGAGTGACTAGCTATTGAGCGATACTTACCGCTACCCCGCAAAGGTGTTAGATTGAGCTTGCGGTAGTGTGGTGTTGTCGCCACCCCGTGGTGCTTCCATGTTGACTAGTGCGGTATAGTGGTGGTTACCGCTACCCCGTAGCGATGGTCGAAGGTATCCTGCGGTGGTGCGGTATAGTCATCGCCACACTGCAATGGTGTACGAGGCTTGGTGCAGTAGAGTAGAAAATACTGTCATATCATGATGGGCTAGTTTGTGTATAGCGATGTAGCGGTGGACGGTGGATGACTGTATGTCTTTGGTAGAATAGTGAGTTATTGACAATTAAACAATTAATGATGCAATGGAATCTATAGAGATGGTTGTTGTGTAGTAAGATTTTACTTATTTCTTTTAGTATTTTGATTGTATTCTTTTGTTTTAATCATTTATTTATTGGTCTCCTTTCTATTGGCTTTGATGACTTGTAATGATTATTCTGTTGGCTTTGAAAGAACTTCCTCATCCAAGCTCCAATTGACACATAGGTAAGAAGGATGCTTTCAAAGGTTGAGGAGTTAGTCTTTACACCCACTGGTTGCATTTTCTTACATATTTGATTTCTTGTTTCATATGCCTCCAAATAGGTGCACCAGATCCTTGACAGGATTAACACAGATTTATTCAACAGACAAAAGAGACTAATTCTATATGATTTTTCTTTTTAATTCATCCCAATGCTGATAACGATCAATCTCAGCTTTGCAAAATACACAACATCATTAACTAATAAGTTCTTAAAAAAATGTTAGGATGCACCCTTCCAAGGGACAAAATTCTCCAAATTTTCAAAAGAATTGCAATTCTTTTGAAAATTTGGAGAAGTCTGTCCCTTGGAAGAGTGCATCCTAACATTTTTTTAAGAACTTATAAGTTAATGATGTGTATTTTGCAAAGCTAAGATTGATCGTTATTAGCATTGGGATGAATTATAAAGCAAAATCATATAGAATTAGTCTCTTTTTCCTGCTGAATAAAACTGTGTTAATCCCGTTCAAGGATCTAGTGCACCTATTTGGAGGCACATGAAACAAGAAATCAAATATCTAAGTATATTTCAGAAGTCAAATATTAGCATATGGCTTTCTTTGGGTAGATTGGTGGCAACAAGATCCATATCTCCTTGTTGATACAAGATCTTCAGTCATAAGGTATCAGACAATCCAGTCCATGATTCAATATCAATAACATACTAATAACATCCTTTAAGTTATTTTTTTTTATCTTTAATAATAGTTGTCATTAGAATTGGGCCATATGTACTTGGAGTATCCTTTACAATAGGATTTTATTAGTCTAGCCATAAAAAAATCCCTTAGATTTTTATGTATGTCTAGCAAGGCACTTGTAACTACAACATATGACAAAAAAATCCCTGTTGCTATGCTTTGATGGATGTCCCTTTGGATATTTGATGTAGTGCACATTATTATAGTGCAACCTTATTTTTCATATTGATTCATTTAGCATCACCAATATTCTCCACAAGAACATTGCCCCTGTTTAAAATGATGGAAATGGTTCACATCTCTTAAAACAATTTCTCATGCAACAATCTTGGAGATGAATTTAGATGTAGTGTGAAAATCAGAACATACTCAAAGGTTCTTAACAACTCTAATAGTTGTACCAGGGGCCAAGTTTAACAAACCAAATGCAATTGCTAACTTTTCACTATAGTGGTAGATAAATGATTCTTTTTTCTTCTTTTCCACAAAATTAAGTAAAAGTCTTGAATTTGGAAATACCCTGTTGCCTTCATTTTCCAAGCCAATTTCTCCAATTTTGCATAGCTCTCCCATGTTTGTGGATGTGATCTGTTTTATATTTTTGCTGCGTTTAGACTTACTTTTGTAAACTTGCAATATACAATGCACTTTTTTCTTTTTGAATTGAGACTAATAGTAATTTTGTTGGTTGTATTGAGGCACAACTTCATTCATGGCAGAAAAGGTAGACCCTTTTGCTCATATCAGATGACACGTTGCATATAAAAGAGGAAAGATTCTAGCTGGGTTATTGTTGACTGCATTGAAGGAGAGAGCTTCATTTATGGGACACGATTAACACTCTCCTTCTTGGATTCTACATGTTACAACTTGCTCTAGGAAGATTGCCCAGTAGTAGAAGTTTTAAGAGATGAAAGGGGCATGTGCTTCCATTGAAGGGCTCTAAGCATGCATTTCCATCATTGCAAATTATTTTTGGAGAAGTTTCTTTCTTGTAGTCATTTCTGTGCAATATTGTAACTCAGATTTTTAGTCTTGTGACTAAAAATAAAAATTGTAATACTCTACTTCTAAGCTGTAACTAGAACACCTTTCTTTTATTAATAAATTTCATCGATTTTTCCTTCTCAATGGTTGTCTTATTATGTGCAATTGATGATTGATGTGTATTTTTGTGTTTTATGTTTAAATCCTCAAATATCCGTCAATTAAAATGATTAAATATAGTACTAATTGACGTCAATTAATAATTAAACTGACTAAATATACTACCAATTGATAGAAATCAGTGAATGGTGAATAAATATGACTAAATATACTACCAATTGACATAAATTAGTGAACATTGAATAAATATGACTAAATATATGACCTATGAAATAAAATTGACTAAATATATTACCAAATTGATCAAAATGATGATTAAAATTAATAACTAAATACATTACCAATGGACAGAAATCAGTGAATAAAAATGACTAAATAAGTGACTATATTATAGTAATCAATGACTAAATATATTAGTGAATAAAAAATGACTAAATAAGTGACCAGATTACAACAATCAATGACTAAATCAACAACTAAATATACTACCAAATCGATCAATCAAAACAACCAATAAATGAATAAAAATGTTTTAGTCATCAATCTGCTCGCGTTATAAATGACTGGCAATAAACAACTAATGGTCACGTGACCATGTCTAGTCATTTATAAGCAGTTTGTAGTAGTTTTTATAGTCATATATTGCTATTTTTGTACCAGTGTTTGCTAATGAGAGATATAAATGACAAGATGAGGGTGTGATAGCCTGATAAGTGATGAGGGCTACACCGCCCAAACCCCACACAAAACACAATAACAAATAACAACACAAAAAATGCAAGATAGAAAACAACCCACTTTCAATTATTTTCCAAAAATGAAATTACAAATTTAGAAATTATAGGGCTACAACTTCATTGGTTTGATTCATAACATCCAAATCAACTTTGAAAATAAAATCTATTATTCGGAGCCATAATCTGTACTGATGGATCCACCTTCTACAACCTCCACTTAACCCTTTTATTTTACCCAATAACCGCCTTAGAATGTTTTAGAAAGTGTAACTTTTCCTTTTTTTTTGGTGCCAAAAGTTTTGTTGTTTGATTTCTTGCCTAGGAAGATATTTTAATGAAATTCACTTTTTAGTGGGGCAACTTCTCAGGGCCATAACTTTTGATCTAGGTGTTTGATTTGCTATTATAATATATCGCTGGAAAGCTCTCAAAGAGATCCACAATGCTGAAATGATCAAAGATCATTTCATCCACTTTTCAAGCTATTTCAGAGATTCTAAGGTTTTCAAATTTGAATTTGAAGCTGCATTGGAGAAATTTCTTAGAATGAAAACCTTAATATCTCCCAAACCATACAGGGTATTGAGACAATTCTTCCACCGTTGGAAATGTTTTTCAGTTCTACTCCTTGGGGTAAATTTTTAGGTCCATACGAGCCTATTTAGGATGACTTACTAAAAATAGTAAGTGACCATTTTTCACCTTTTTTTGACTTTTGACTATATTACACAACTTAAGTGCCATCATGAGACTCAAAAAAACTAAAGAAAAATAAGGAAAAATATTTTTTTGGGTGATGCAAGATTGCCCTACACCACTGGATGCTCTTGCATCAAACACCTAGGGTAATTTGAAAAGTGACCCTATCACTTCTCAGGAGTTAGAGGGAAACTAAGATGGTTAACCTCAACCTTAGACAACCATGATGAATCTTCAACATGCCTTCCTTTCCATTTAACTAGATATTCTTCATACTGCTTGTTGTTTGTACTTTTTCCCACACGACTATCCAAGATTTCTTCTATCTCTTCCTTATCTGAAGTAGGTGCTAAAATTTTCCACTTTTCTTTTATCTGTCCATCCTCTATATCACCTTCATGATACAATATCAAATCAACAATGTTGAACACAAGAGAAATGTTTATTTCACTAGGCAACTCTACCTCATAAGCATTTCCTAAATCATGCTTCTTCAGGATCTTGCATGATCCAAATTTCTTCATTTTCAACTTGTTATACGTTCCCATTGGGAACCTTTCTTTCCTCAGGTGAACCATGACATCATCGCTAACCTGAAATTCCTTAAATATCCTCTTTTGATCAGCCTTAGATTTGTACTAATAATTCATCTTATTGATGTGATTTCTTACCTCTTCATGCAAGTTCTTTAGGTGCTCTACAAAATATTCAACCTCAACACTACTCTTTTCTCCTTTGTCCATCTTCCTCAACTTAGAAACATTCCTCGGACTACTCTCATATACAATCTAGAATGGGGATTTACCAGTACTCTTGTTGACAAAATTGTTGTAATAAAATTCAGCCTATGGTATAATCAAATCCCATCCATTGGGCTTATCTCCTACTAAGCATCTTAGTAGGTTACCCAAACTCATATTCACCACCTCCATTTGTCCATCAGTCTATGGATGGTGTGCAAAAATGAACTTCAAATCTATCTTCAACTTCTTCCATAATATCCTCCATAAATAACTAACAAATTTGGTATCTTTGTCTAAAACTATACTCTTCGGAAGACCATGTAGTCGCACCACCTCTCTAAAAAACAACTCCATAATATGAACAATGTCACTGGTCTTATGACACATAATGAAGTGTGCCATCTTTAAAAATCTATCCATCAACACAAATATGGAATCATGCCCTCTCTGTGTCCTTGGCAAGCCAAGAAAAAAATCCATGCTAATATCCTCCCATGGCCTCTTAGGTACAGGTAATGGCTGATATAATCCAATATTCTGACTTGTTCCTTTTTCCATCTGACATACTTTGAAACTTTGAACAAATTTCTTAACATCTTGTTGTAACTGTGGCTAGTAATAATTCTCACTAATAAGAGCAATGGTCTTATCTTGATTAGATTATCTCTCATAGAACTCCTTGGAATGCACAATTGGCTTCCTCTAAAAAACATCTCATCTTGGATTAAAAAATCCAACCATCTTGTCCTATCCAATGTAACAGGTTCCAAACAAGCCTTCTAAGCTTCTACAAAGTCTGGATCTTTAGCATACAAACTCTTGAGTTCATTGAACCCAACAACCTTTATATTCATCTCTATCAACAAATTTTTCCTTCTAATCAAGGCATCTACAACTCTGTTTGTCCTTCCACTCCTATGGTTCAAAATAAAAGTATAACTCTATAAAAACTCAACCCATTTTAAGTGCCTTTAATTTAACTTTACTTGACTATTGAGATACTGGAAAGCTTAGTGATCAGTATATAAAACAAATTCTTTTGGAAAAAAATAGTGTCTCCATTTCTTCAAAGCCTGAACTATAGCATAAAACTCCTGATCATAGACAAAATATTTCTTCTTAGCATCATTCAACTTCTCACTAAAATAGGCAACAAGCTTACCTTCTTGACTGAAAACAACTCCTATGGCAGTGCCACTATCATCAAAATCTACCTGAAAGACCTTATTAAAATTTGGAAGTGCCAAAATAGGTTGCTCTATGACTTTCTTCTTCAACATATCAAAACTCTTTGTTGCTCCTGCAATCCGTTTAAAATCCTTTTTATCCCCTCTCATTGCTTCAGTTAAAGGTGCACAAATACTATTGAAATTCTAAATAATTTTAAAAAAACTTGCTAGACTATGAAATGACCTTACCTCTATAACAATCCTTGGGGTGGGCCATTAAATGATAGCTCTCACCTTCTCTAGATCCATTTTAAGACCCTCTGCTAAGACAACAAATCCCAGATAAACCAACTCTCTCTTCACAAAACTACATTTATTCAAATTAATCAACAACTTCTCCTCCCTTAGCTTCTCAAAAAATCTTCGGATATGCATGAGGTGCTCCTCCAATGTCTTACTAAAAATAAAAATATCATCCAAATAAGCAATAATTTTTTTTCCTAAAAATTCTTTCAATACCTCATTCATGAGCCGCATAAATGTGCTCGATGAATTGGTTAGCCCAAAAGGCATGACTAAGCACTCGTATAAGCCCTCCTTGGTTTTGAAGGCTGTCTTCCATTCATCTCCTTCTCTAATCCAGATTTGGTGATATCATCTCTTCAAATATATCTTTGTGAAGTACTCAACTCCACTCAAACAATCCATAAGATGTCATCCATTCTTGGCAAGGTAAATCTATACTTGATGGTGATCTTGTTGATGACTCTAGAATTTGTACACATCTGCCATTCTCCATCCTTTTGTTGAATACACCAAATACTGAGAGGGGGGGTGAATCAGTATTCTTCTAACACAATTAATTGCTAACCATCCAATTATTAACACATATCTAGCTGCAACCATAAATCGAAGCATGAAAGGAATCATAACATCTCATAACACATCGACACCAGGATTTTTACGTGGAAAACCCAAAATGGGAAAAATCCTTCAAAGTGCTAAGATCAGTTCTAGTTAAGCTATGGAAAACCAAAATCCTTCTTCGATTGTAGGTATATAACAATTATCAATAACTTCGTACTATAACACTTGTCACATAGCTAGCATCACTGTTCACACACCCACATACACATGCATACATTCTCTTCCTCCCGCTTTTATACATATATATGACTATATCTTCATACATCAATTAGGTCAACCTAATTGAATGAGAACATACAAAATTCAAAGTGACTTGTCGGCCCAATTCAAAAATATTTTTGGCACACAAAACAAAACGTATCATCCACAAATTAGGTCGACCTAGAGCTAATAAGGAACACTTTAGAAATTCACAAGACAAGCAATTCTTAACCCTATCAACTAAAAGAATATTGAACTTCTGTCATTTAAATATGTCAGGAAGATCAACTAAAGTTGCTAAAAGCTTGTTCATAGCTATAACTAATACTCCTGAGCAACATATCAAAAACTCATAGAATTATCTTTTATTGAGAGAATTTTCGAATCAAAATACTAGATAGTGTAGATACATAGTTTACTTAGCCAGTTACCAAACAACGTTGGTATCAATGACAACAAACCTAGAGGTCACCTTCTTCATTCTTCCAACAATCTCCCATTTTGTCATTGATGGCAACATGTACCAAAAATGAAGCTTTCTTCAAAACCAAAATTGTGCAATAGTAATGCTCTCAACTCCCCCTTTCATATATATAAAACATACCCTTTTTTATACAAAATCTTCTCCCCCTTTGACATCAAGGACAAAGGATGGGAAAAAGTAAAAGAAAATTTCAATCAAGGACTGGGGGCACCTTGTAACTCCTTGAGAATTTCTTCCCAAGCTAGCTTTCCTTCATCCTAGACTCCTTTTGCTCTGGTAAGAGTTCTGTGCAATGATTCAAGCTCCACTAGGCATTCTTCTCCTTCTTCTGGAGTGGAAGGAACAATGTTCATCTTCTCAAATCTTTTCACATCTATCAACACACTTGATATTCTGGACACTACTAGGTCTCCAAGCAGGCCAAACATCCTTATCACATCTTCCTTTTGCCTCTATAGAATGAAGTATTTGTTCTGAAGATCTACAATAGAAGCCCAACCAATATAGCTTCTATCATCTGTAACCTTGTAATTACTAGAGGCATCGACAAGCTGAGACTTTATTGAGTCCATTAAGTCCTTGATACCTCGAGTGGCATCATGCCACTTCATATACTAGAAAAATAGCAACTGAGCTTCCTCATCACAATCTCTAACTTCTTTCAAACTCTGCAAAGCTCTATTATGTGTAATTACAAACTTATATTGCAGAAACAACAATCTTCACTCTAGAAGACTTGACTCCACTTATTTTGCAGTCTATACCTTGAGATTTGATGTGTATTCCTTGATTGAATCAACTAAAAGCTTTAATTTCTCAATTGGAGTTAAGAAATTATCAGTTGTGACACAAGGAGTTGTTGCCTGTAAAGCTTTAATAGCTTCATTTATCAGTTCATTTCCTTTTTGATATGATTCGACAACTTCCTGTGTGACAGGGTTGAGAAAAGTACCGCTTAGTTTTATTTTGTCACTCAATGTAATCTTGGTCAAGTCCACATAACCCGGATGTGATGGTAGCTTAACTAGTTCGGGTGGAAGCACATGCTGAAGAATTATTTTCCTTGAAAGAAGACCTTTGAGTGCACTTTCAGATGATTCTTTGGTTGGCTTTGACAACTCAGAAACTTTGGGATTTTCTTCTTTACTCTTCTCAGCTGGAATAGATTTCTTATCTTCCTCTTCTTTTCTTCTTCCTTTTATTTTTCTTTTTCTTCTTCTTGTTGTCCTTTTTCTTTTTCTTTTTTAGAGGATGTCTTTGTTTTCTTTTTCCCTTTCACCCTCACCATCCTTGTCACCATTATTCTTGCTTCCTTCACTTTCATCTTTATCTTCCTGATACCTGTTTCTGGTAGATTCTTGATGTTCTTGCTTATCACTGCTATGATCTCTATGTTGATCATCAAAAATTTTGTTGGTCATCTCTTCTATATCAGTCTGAGGGGTAGGAGTCTCAAAGACATAATGTATCTCATCAACATTTTCTAAGACTGGATTATCCAACACTTTTGTGGCATCAACATGCATTTGTGCTTGAGTTGTATGGGACGAAGAGCTGGTTCTTACCCCATAACTCCTTTCCAATTGTTTGATTATGTCTTGGGTTTCTTGTCTTACCTTTTCTATACTCTCTTGCTCCTTAGTCATTAGTATATTAAATCTTTGCTTGAATCTAAACATAGTAGAACATTCTTTTAGTAGATTGGAAGCTTCTATCTTAGAAAGAGAGGAACCATAGGAAATTAAGGCATCATTCCTCATCTTATCCTCAAAATTTATAGACTCTTGCCTTTTGTGTACTAATTATTTCCAGACATTTTTAGTTACTTTGTTCTGTATAGTCTCCATACTTACATTAAAAATGAATATATATTGAATAAATGCATTTATGATGGTTTCTTTTCCTTCATCATTAACTTTATCATACAATTCAACAGTTGGCATGAGATCATTATCAATCATATTGTTTTCTAAGGCTCTTAGATTAAAGGATGGTTGATCACTTGTTGAAGGAGATCCAGGCATGTCCACCATAGGATCAGATGAGCCTTCTTCATTCTTCTTCTTATGCACATGGATTTTATAAGTATCCTCTTCTTCCTCTGTCTCCTCATTCATAGATATATCAACTCTAGTTTTAGATTCTTCTTTGGAGGTACTACTCCTTTTATTTCTTTCCAGCTAATGCTCTTCTTCCATGCCAAGATCTATTTCTTCCTAAATTGCATCACTTAGATTTATTTTCCTATTAGCCTTTTATTTCACTCTTCTTCCTAAAGCAATAGATGGTGCAACAAGAGGTATATCCTTTCTTTCAGATGCCCAAGTACTTGGACTGGTAGGGGAAACAATATCAACTAATACAAGGGAAATTCATTCTTTCTTCTTTCCCTTCTCAATATTAGCAGTACTAGAAGTAGCAAAACTGGAGGGAGATACAACACTGGAAGATAATCTTCCTGATTTCTTTGGTTGGAGGAAAGTTCAGCTGATTTAGCCTTTCTCTCATCAAGAGCCTCCTTTAACTAATCTAAGTCATCCTTAGTGAAAGCCTGTCCTTGGAAGAATGCTTCAAACTTCTTTCTTCTTTTGGATGGCACTGCAACTTCTAGGCACACCTCAGTGAATTTTTCCTCATATATTCCATGTCGAGGTAGAGAGGGGTCCCTAGGACTACTCAATAGAATTTCAATGTACCTCTCAGCCAATTGTTCATCAAGTTCATATCCCAAGGGCTCAATCCATCACATTCTAGGTTCAACTGCCTCTATGATACATTCATCTGTAGATACAAGAAAGGTTATTTCCTTTTCATATTTCTTTATTAGACTCCTGGGAATATGATCTCTTTCATGCATCTCATTCTAAAATACTGCAAAGAAAGTAGTAAGAGAATTATTTTGTGCCCTAAAATCTCCAAGACTACACAAATAATCAAAAATTTGATGTGCAATCGGCCTATTGCAATCCCATATTATGTCTTTCCTTCCCGACAACTCCCTCAAGAAATAGAATAGTAGACAAACTACTAAAGTGCCAAATTTGAAGGGGTGCTTCTTTTCCTTAGTCATGCTCAAGTTCTCCATAAGTTACAACCTAAGAAACTCATATAGATCAAAATATTTCCCATTTACTACCATTTCAATTGCTGTGTGAATTGTCATAGTAGATACAAAATTCCCTTGGTTGGTGAAATAAATTTTCTGTTCAATCATGATAGCAACATACTTGATGACAGGGTTTGAGATAGGTTTTGTAGTTAAAGCTCTTCTATCAAATGTAGCACCAATCAGCTTCATTACTACATCATTCTTCAAAACCTTTAGAACTGGAATGGATCTAGTATCACAAATAATAGTTATGGCTCAAATTGCTTCCTTGTTGATTACCCCAGGTACACTTGTCCAAAAAAATTTACTATGTACCCTACTGAGAGCCATCCTATCAAATTTTTCCTCCATCTCACTGGAAAATTTTGGAAACCAATTCCAAACATTTAGCTTCTTTCGAACTAGGTTTTCATATTCTTGCTTTAGCAATAAATCATCTCCTATAAATTCACTATCCCATAGAACCTTAAGCTCTTGGTGGTTGAATTCCTCTAGCTTCCCATGAATATATGTCCTAGTATCTTTAGTGGGTAACACATTGCTCAGAATGTGCAAGAACACACCCACGAGATCTACTTCATAGACTTTCCAAGAATATCTTCTAAATTTGGGTTGGGTTCTCTCAGAGATTTCCATAATGGTAGGAGTGGTCATTTCTCCTCAAACAACTTGAATATGCTTAAGAAAATTTTGCTTCAGCTTAGAATCCACAAGATTCAGATAATGAAAAATACCTTTTTCATGCTTTGTCGAGAAATAGGGTTTTGATGCAAAATACTCTAAATTGCCTTCAACTCTCTTCACCTCACTTTGCTTCTACCAATTGTGCAAATGTGCTTTAGCTCAACTTAGTTTCTTGCTTTATGATTTACAAATTTTTCCCTAATTCACATTTAATGCATTCCAACCTTAAAACCTGATGAACACTTTATAAAGTACACTACAAACCCAAAAAGGTTCCACAATTCTCCGGATCTACATATTTTCTACCGAAGACATCTTCAACATCTTTAGAATGAAAACTTTCACAATATATCCTTGTGTCATTGCTTGACACCTCATATATTGGGGGATTTTTAGATTTCTCTGTAACTGCTCCCCTTGAAGCCACTACTTGGTTTAGGTTTTATAAGAGGCATCTACACTAGATGCAGGTACAAATACATTCAACTCATCCTTTTTCTCAATTTCTTCCTTTTTATTCTAACTTCTTTCCATTTATTTTCCCACTTGTGTAGGATCCACTTTGTTCACAGGTTTTTTCTTTTGTTCTGAATTAGGTTTCTTCCCAATTTTGCTTCTACAAAATTTTGAGATATGTCCTGGTTTGTTGTAGGTGTAGCACATAACTTGTTTCTAGCCAAAATGATTTGCATTTATCCTTGATCTGTACTGATTAACCTTATGTCCGAAGATATTGCATGTATAGCAGTAGCCTTGAAAAGACTGAATCCTTTTACTAGCATTGAATTTGTTCAACATCATCTGGCTTCTACACTTGGTAGCTCTATGTCCAAACTTATTGTAAGAAAAGCATTGTCCAACAAAGAATCCAACATTTTGATTCATTCTATTCTGGTTCATTCTACTTCTACATTCTATTGCCTTATGACCAAATTTATTGCATGAGAAACAAAAGCCATTGAAAGATGGGTACCTTTGAGCATGAGGTTGTCGAATAGGAATTCTTCTAGTATTGCTCCTTTGGTTCTTGATTTGTTTATTATTTCCTTGAGTCTTCCCTTGATTGTCCACCTTGTTGGGAATCTGATTTTCCTTTGAACTTTGTCCTTCTTCAAGTCCTAGACCACTTTTGTCCTTAGAAGGTTTCCGAAATGCAATCAACTCATCAAGCATTGTAGAACTTGTTTTGAATTTTTCTTCATGGGATTTTGCTTTTTCCATATCAGATCTTAGGGTTACCACTTCTTGTTCAAGCTTTGTGCATTCATCAATTTTATTTTGAATTTCAGCTTCTGGCATTCTTCAATTCTTTTCTGTTCTTCCACTTGTATCTTCAGTCCAGTAATGTCTTCATTAGCCTTTTTCAACTAATCACTGACTTCTTTATGCCTTTCTTTGAACTTTTTGATTTGTTCTCTTAATTTTCTTATACATTCATTTGCTCCTTTCAAGTTTCCTTTCAGAGTTTCTTTTTCATCTTCACTTTTGTCCAATTCTCCAAGGGCAACATTAATTTCCTCAGATGTAGATATTTCTTCTAGAGGAATAGGATAGCTTTTGTTAGCCATGTATTCAAATTCTGGGACCATCCTCAAGCTGTAAGACTTCTTTAGAGGAACTGAGCTCTGATACCAATTGTTGAATACATCGAATATTGAGAGAGGGGGTGAATCAATATTTTGCTAACACAATTAATTGCTAACCATCCAATTATTAACACATATCTAGCTACAACCATAAACCAAAGCATGAAAGGAATCATAACATCTCACAACACATTGACACCATCTCTTCTAAAACAAGGTTATCAGTACTACCTCCATCAATAATAATATTGCAAAATTTACCTTCCCACTTATATTTGGTGTGAAACAAATTCTTCCTTTGAGTTGGTTATTTCTCCTCATTCAATAAGTCTCTTCTAGTAACAAGAACCTCTCCTCTTTCTACATCCTTAAAATGTGAAGACTCAACATCTTCATCTATATGTGCAACATTACCCTCAGGTAACACTCATAGGCCTATGTCCTAGTCCTGGAAAAAGGTTCCATGAAAGCCTCCTCTTCTTGGTCCTCATCCAGTGAAGACTCAACATCTTCATCTATATGTGCAGCTTGTGCATTACCCTCTCTTCTATTTGTCCTGCCTTGATGTTGAGGACACTCATAGGCTCTATGTCCTAGTTCTCCATATTGGAAAAAGGTTCCATGAAAGCCTCCTCTTCTTGGTCCTCATCCAATATTCCTCTTCCTCTTTGGTCTCCATTATTTTTCAATCACAAGGATGGTAGGTGTTATCTCCTTTCTAGTTTTGGCTACTACTCGATCCTTCACCCTTCTTTTTATCTTCATTTCAACCTCCATATTACCATCCACTTGTCTTTCCACCATGACCCCCCAACACTTTGCTTGAGTTCAAACCTTCTATTCAACTTTTCTTCTACCTTCAAAGCAAACTAATATGCATCTTCAATGGTAGACATAGACCCAACTCTTCTTGAATACTCGGCTTAACCCCATTTATGTAACGAGTGAATTTTTCCTTGTTGGCCTCAGAATGGCTTGTTCTAATTAGGACATGGTAGAATTCTTTTGTATACTCCTTGATAGATTTTCCTGCTTGTTTCAACCCTTGCATCTTCTTCAACAAATATAGCTCATAGTCCATAGGAATGAACTATCTTTTTAATTTATCCACCATCCGATACCATCTGGTTATTTTCTCTTTCCCTCTTTGATTTATTTCTAGTTTTACCTCTTTCCACCAAATATTTTCATGAACCTTTAGCTTGGTCTTTGCAAATTTGACCCTCTTAGGATCTTCCACCTCCTCATACTCAAAGTACTCTATATCGCTGATCCAATCAATCAACTCTTCTAGGTTGTTATTTCTAGAAAATGTAGAAACATCAATCTTTGGAATTTTCCCAATCTTAGAGATGGTATTAAGTAATCTGACTTGCTCTGGATCTATTCCATCTTGTTCTTCTTTGAACTGTTCCTCATTTTTAGCTTCATCTTCACTTTCATCTCCTCTTCTTAGCTCAAACCCTCAACGTTGCTCCTCTTGTAGTGCTTGAACTTGTCTCTACAAGCCTCTAAAACCCTCTTCTGGTACAATAACATTTCTTCCACCACCATGGTTTCTTTGTGGAGGAATTCTAATCAATTTTCTCAGAAACCAACAACCACAAGTCTTGGTGCAAACTACCTCATTTTCGGTGATCTATTTACACACTTAGGAAAACCTTCTTTGATACCACTTGATGAGGGCTACACCGTCCAAACCCCACAAAAAATGAAAGATAGAAAACAACACACTTTCAATTGCTTTTTGAAAATGAAATTACAGATTTAGAAATTACAGGGCTACAACCTCATGGGCTTGATTCATTACGTCCAAATCAACTCTAAAAATAAAATCTATGATTCAAAGCCATAACTTGCACTAATGGAGCCACCTTCTATAACCTCCACTTAACCCTTTTATTTTTCCAAATAACTGCCCTAGAATGTTCTAGAAAGTGTAACTTTCCCTTTTGTTTTGGTGCCAAAAGTTCTTCCGTTTGATTTCTTTCCTAGGAAGATATTTTAATGAAATTCACTTTTTAGTGGGGCAGCTTCTCAGGGCCATAACTTTTGATCTGGGTGTCCAATTTTCTATTATAATATATCATTGGAAATCTCTCAGAGATCTACAATGCCAAATTGTTCAAAGATCATTTCATCCACTTTTTGAGCTATTTTGGGGCTTTTAGGGTTTTCAAATTTGAATTTGAAGCTACATTAGAGAAATTTATCAAGATAAAAACTTCAATATCTCCTAAACCATACAAGGTATTGAGACGATTCTTCTGCCGTTGAAATTTTTTTTTAGTTCCACTCCTTGGGGTAAATTTTTAGGTCCATATGAGCCCATTTAGGTTGACTTACTAAAAATAGTAAGTGACTGTTTTGTACCTTTTCTGACTTTTGACTATCTTACACCCCTTAAGTGCCATTATGGGACTCAAAATAACTAAAGAAAAATAAGGAAAAACATTATTTGGGTGATTCAAGATTTCCCTACACCATTGGATTCTCCTATATCAATAAGTGATTCTAAGATCTAGAGATGAAGGATGAGAGCCTCTAAATATAGATTCTTGAATAGGAAAAATCAATAGCTAGGAATGATTCATGATGGATGGCTAAGATTGAATGAGGATTAGGGTTTGGATCAAAGATGTAGTCATGTGAAAATTGGCACATGAAGGATAGGATCTAGATTTAGGATTGAGATAAGGATAAAAATCCTTATGGGAGTGACTAGGATTAAGAATTTTAATTGAGATGAATGGAGAAGATGAAAATTTAATTTGACCTTTAGGAGGTGTCTAGGTTCAATGAATCTAGATAGGGAGTTAGTTAGACATGTGAAGGGGAAACTTATCACATGATGATAAATTTAGATTATGATCCATGTGAACAAGATAAAGGGATAGGATTAAATGGACAATGATGGCGGGAAAAGGGGATTTAACTAATTAAATAAATATTTACTTAATTAATAGAGTCATGTGAAGGGAAAATAACTAAATAAATAACCAATATTTATTTAATTAAAGGATTAGGATAAAGGTAGGAAAATGATGGGATTAAATAAATAAATAATAGATATTTATTTAATTAATGGGCTAAGGATAGGATAAATTAGATGTGGTTGGGTAAGGTCATGTTTTAGGTGTCTATTGAGGGACACAAAAAATATTGAGAGGGGGTGAATAAGAATATGCAAAAACCCCTTAATTCAACATTAATTACCATTAGAAACTTCTCCAAACATGAACCTAAAAAACTTAAAATTAGCAAGTATTGATTTCCTTAACCATTAATAAACACAAATGCACACATTCATATAAAGAACACCAAATATATGTGAAAACCTAGAATGGGAAAAACATGGTGAGAAGAGCTTCTTGGAGCTAATGTCCGAATCTAGCCTTCCAAAAATAATGAATCACTTACAATCATGAAGTAGGCACCAACCTACCATTGAAACCAATCCCCAATTGTATTTGTAGGCAACAACCTACCAGAGACACCAATCCCTAATTGTATTTGTAGGCACCAACCTACTGGAGACACCAATCCCCAAAACAAAGATCTAAGCACCAACTCAATAAGAAAGACACTAGTCCTACCATATTATAGAGATATGATTTGTGGACCTTCAAGGATGATAACATAGCTTGCACTTGATCTAATTAAAATTAAAATACTCTCCCACATAGCGTATGATCTTTTGATATTGGTGCACAATGATTGGAATGCAAATCACATTACATCACTTTGATATTGGCATTGAAGCCTTAATTACATAGCATTCCAAAAAACAACATTACTATTTTTATTGGATGAATCCTATGTTGGAAGTTTGTGTTGTCATTGATGTCAAAAAATATTTTGATGTCAACATCTCTATGAGGAGACTCTTGGAAGTCTGTGAAGATGCTTTGATTGGTTGCATTATGTTGTCATTATTAGTAGCACTGATGTCAACCTCTAGTGTTTCTTTTATAAGCATGTGTGTGGTCATGAGAAAGTGTTGTAGACGATGAGATGATGTTTTTGGTGCTTGGTTTCCAAGTGCTTTTGAGAAAATTTGAATAAAAGAGGAAATAATGTGGTAAAGAGTGTTCAGTGTACCAGAGTAGCATTCAATGTTTTTCTCCACATTTATTCTGTATTAAAGATATACTTATGCGATTTGGATATGTTGATCAAAAGTGTTTGTAGGTGTTATATCTAGAGTTTCAAGTTATAGATGGTTGTGCAAAGAAAGTTGTGTTCATGAGTGTGTGAACTGTGTAATCAATGTTGTATGGGAGAAATGGTTTTACTCCACATTTCTTCGTAGTTTTGTTTATGGTTTTGTAGATCTACAAGTGTGCTGATAGTGCTAGTATCTATCTATAGTATGATTTGTTTGCGTTTTGGTGTTCTACAAGGTTGGATTTACGTGTTACAGTGTGTGGAAGGTTACTTGGTTGTGCATAATGAATATGCTCTTTTAGTGTATGAAGTCATGAAGGATTTGTTGGATTTTAGGATATTAATGGAATATTATAGATTGTGTTTAAGTTTATGTGTGGTTTACGAGTCATCTTTGGATAAAAGGAAGTGTGTACTTAATTTTTTAATGGTGTTAACACAGGTTTGATCGAACTTGGGTGTTTTTGCTAATTGCAGGTATACTTTGATGTTTGTGGAAGCATGGCACAGTGTGTTTATGTGGATTTAAAACATAATATATTCACCTCTAATCTCTACTCACTCCTTGGTGAGCCAAAATGGTGTGCACCCTTATTCCATTTGATTTTCTCTTTTTATATTGATAGTAAGTGGATTGCTCAATACTCTAGCATAACCTTGATATGATTTGATAATGAGAGATATAATGACAAGATGAGGGTGTGATATCTTTATAAGTGATTCTAACATCTAGATATGAAGGATGAGAACCTCTAAATATATATTCTTGAAGAGGAAAAATCAATAGCTAGGAATGATTCATGATGGATAGCTAAGATTGAATGAGGATTAGGGTTTGGATCATAGATGTAGTCGTGTGACAAGTGACACATGAAGGATATGATCTAGATTTAGGTTTGAGATAAGGATAAAAAACCTTATAGGAATGGATAGAATTAAGAAGTTTAATTGAGATGAATGGACAAGATGAAAATTTAGTTTAACCTTTGGGAGGTGTCTAGGTTCAATGAATCTAGATAGGGAGCTAGTTAGACATGTGAAGGGGACACTTATCAAATGATGATAAATTTAGATTATGATCCATGTGAACATGATAAAGGGCTAGGATTGAATGGACAATGATGAAGGGAAAAGGGGAATTAATTAATTTTAAATAAATATTTACTTAATTAATAGAGTCATGTGAAGGGAAAATAACTAAATAAATAGCCAATATTTATTTAATTAAAGGATTAGGATAAAGGTAGGAAAATTATGGGATTAATTAAATAAATAATGGATATTTATTTAATTAATGGGCTAAGGATAGGATAAAATTAGGTGTGGTTGGGTAAGGTCAGATTTTAGGTGTCTACTAAAGGACACACGATATACTGAGAGGGGGGTGAGTAAGTATATGCAAAAACCCCTTAATTCAACGTTAATTACTATTATCAACTTCTCCAAACATGAACCTCAAAAAATTAAAATTATCAAGTATTGATTTCCTTAACCATTAATAAACACAAATGCACACATTGATACAAAGAAAAAAAAATATGCGTGGAAAACTAGAATGGGAAAAATATGGTGAGAAGAGCTTCTTGGAGCTAATGTCCAAATCCAGCCTCCTAAAAATAATGAATCACTTAAAATCATGAAGGAGGCACCAACCTACTAGAGACACCAATCCCCAATTGTTTTTGTAGGCATCAACCTACTAGAGACACCAATCCCTAATTGTATTTTTAGGCACCAACCTATTGGAGACACCAATCAAGATATGAGCACCAACTCAATAGGAAAGACACCAGTCCTACTATATTATAGAGATATAATTTGTGGACCTTCAAGGATGATAACATAGCTTGCACTTGATCTAATCAAAATTCAAACACTCTCCCACATAGCACATGACCTTCTGATAATGGCACACAATGATTGGAATGCAACTCACATTACATCACTCTGATATTCACATTGAATCCTTAATTACGTAGCATTCCAACAACAACATTACTATTTTTATTGGATGAATCCTATAATGGAAGTTTGTGTAGTCATTGATGTCAAAAAATATTTGGATGTCAACAGATCTATGGGGAGACTGTTGGAAGTTTGTGAAGATTTTTTGATTGGTTTCATTATGTTTTCATTAGTAGTATCACTGATGTCAACCTCTAGTTTTGATTTGATAAGCATGTGTGTGGTGATGAGAAAGTGTTGTAGATGATGAGATGACGTTTTTGGTGCTTGGTTTCGAAGTGCTTTTGAGAAAATTAGAATAAAATAGGAAACAATGTGGTAGAGAGTGTTTAGTGTACTAGAGTAGCTCGTTCAATTTTTTTCTCCACATTTCTTTTGTATTGAAGATCTACCTATATAGTTTGGATATGTTGATCAAAGGTGTTCAGATGTATTATATCTAGAGTTTCAAGTTCTATATTATTGTGCAGAGAAAGTTGTGTTCATGAGTGTGTGAACTGTGTAAGTAGTGTTGTCTGGGAGAAATGGTTTTAATCCACATTTCTCTGTAGTTTGGTTTCTGGTCTTGTGGATTTGGAAGTGTGCTTATATTTCTAGTAACTATCTTCAATTTGATTTGTTTGTGTTTTGGTGCTCCACAAGGTTGGATTCAGCTGTTGCAATGTGTGGAAGGTTACTTGGTTGTGTAGAATGAATATGTTCTTCTGGTGTATGATACATCATGAAGGATTTGTTGGATTTTAGGGTGTTAATGGAATATTGTAGATTGTGTTTAAGTGTTATGTGTGGTCCATGAGTCATCTTTGGATCAGATGAAGTGTGTAATTAATTGTTTAATGGTGCTAACATAGGTTCGATTGACCTTATGAGTTTTCACTAATTGCGGATATGCTTCAATGTTTGTGGAAGCATGGCACAGTGTGTTTATGTAGATTTAGGTCTGAGTTAAAGTGTGATGTGGTTCATCTGTTGGAAACAAGCAACACTAAGAGGGGGGGTGAATCAGTGTTGAGCAAAAAATTCAACTTTATTATTTTGTGATTTAACTAACTTAATCATTCAATAGAAGAAACATGCATCAACAGAAAGAAAACAATCTCAACACCATAACACCAGAATTTTTACGTGGAAACCCTGTTAGGGGAAAAACCATGGTGGATGGGCAATCCACAATATAATATGAGTATACCCAAAATAAGAAGTATAAAATGGGAATGCACTTGCATTTAGGCTCACTTCCTAAAGCTCACTGCTCAAAATGGATGGGCTCACTTCCCTACAATGATTTGGAATAAATCCAAAAGAGTGAACTGATGATGTAGCATCCACAATGCTTGATTACAGTTATAATTAAGTTCTGATGACAATCTGCTATCCTTCAGATAGATTAAACAATTCTGCTCTGCTTTGCACAACTCACACTACAGAAATATTAATGCACAAGTGAAACTGTGCATAATCGCCTAATCACTCTACCTGATGATCGGAACACACCACTGCACAACACTTTTTCACACAACAAATGATATATCAAATCTCTTATATATCCACAACTAGGAATACAATTGCTATAGGCCGACCTTAATAAAACTTGAAAATATTATTAACTGTTGGCCCAAAATTACAATTAGATTTACAATGTGGATCTAACACCGTCAGCTAGATTGTAGCTAAGACCCATAATTAAATGTTTGAACATAATTTTTTTAAAAATAATTCCACTTTACACATCCACAATGTGCCATATTCACTGAGTTGGCTACAATGAACAAATAGACATAAAACATTCTACCAGACCTTCAAGCTCGTACTGCCACTAATGCAATACCAAAATTTTTAGAAATAAGATAATATATGTGCTCACCAAGCAATCTCAGGGGTCCACAACACAAAACAATGATCCGGTGAAGTAGACAAATTGATTGACTGACCGTATACCCTGTTCTTCAAATATTCTGCGGTAACACACAGTAGTGCACTTTATCTACCGATATAACTAGATAGAGATCTACGGACCATGAAGATGATTTCAATTGCTATCAATGACAACACTGGAAGCCATATTCCAACAATATCCCCCTTTGGCATTGATGGCAACACTTAGAAAAATGACTAAGTGTCGAAACTGATAAGCACATTGCCAAAATTTAGAATACTGCTTCCCCTAAGAATGTTAAGGAATTTTTCACTGCATTCTCTCCCCCTTTGACATCAATGACAAAATTGGAGAAACCAAAATTGCAAAAATTGTTGAGACTTACAAAAATTTGAAGACATCTGCAAAGAGATTCTTCAGCCCACTTAAGTTCGAGTCCCAAATACTTTTCAAACTCTCAAAAATGGTTATATGGCCACAAAGCAGATATGACAAGGTTTCTGCTGCTTTGAGACTTATTGGATCAGGAGCAGTCGTAGCATCTTTAGCTTCTTTCAGAGCATTTACCATCATCTGAATATTTGGACTTATCAGTCCCCTGAGTTCACATACTCTGCCAATGATCCTTTCATTTTCAAATTTTAGACTCTTTATTTGGTTTAGCAGAGACATTAACTAATTTTCTTGATTACAAACACTTCCGGCTAAGGGGTCAAAAGTGTTGGAAATATTCACCACCTGCTGCTGCTTTGAGACTTATTGGATCAGGAGCGGTCGTAGCATCTTTAGCTTCTTTCAGAGCATTTACCATCATCTCAATATTTGGACTTATCAGTCCCCTGAGTTCACATACTCTGCCAATGATCCTTTCATTTTCAAATTTTAGACTCTTTATTTGGTTTAGCAGAGACATTAACTAATTTTCTTGATTACAAACACTTCCGGCTAAGGGGTCAAAAGTGTTGGAAATATTCACCAGCTGCTGTTCAATGTCCTTCATCTTCTTTTCATTTGCTTCAATAAATTTTGACAATACCAAGCAAGATTTGTATATATTTCCTCCTTCAGACATAGCACCTTGACTATTACTTATGCAAGTACTCAATAGAGCTTTGTCTTTGGCAATCAATTTTTTCAGACTACCAACTCTCTTCTCCTGGAACTCCTTTCTCACTTTAACCAAAGCTGATTTCTCAAAGGATTAAAAATGAGAATCGATAGAACTTATTAGCTTCTTTAACTCACTGGAGGAGGAACTTGATGGGTCCACAACATAAGTAGGCATTATTTTCTGTAAGATTCCAGATGAAAGCTTTAACAGTTCCCTGTCCTCTAAGTGAGATTTTAGTATCTTTTCACTAGCTTTGGCTTGTGCAATTTTAGCGACCTTCATCATCTGAATTGGAGATAGAGTAGATAGGTTAATTGAGATTTCATCCAACTCAGGATCTAACTCTTCCTGCTGCTCCAATAAAGATTCCTTCACTTCCTCTATTATGATTTCTTGCTCCTTTTTCTTTTCAACCTTGGATTCTGCTTTGAGATTGACTTTAGGCATTTTAGCTTGTACAGAATGCACCTCCTTTTCCTCATCTAGCATTTCAACAGGGGCCTTGGTTACAACAAGTGTCTCTGCATCTTTCTCACCAGAAGAAGTCAGAATATCCTCAAACTCCGGAGGATCATACACATTCATGTTTCCCTCATTCACATTCTCTTCTAAATCATTTACTTCCATATTCACTTCTTCATTTCTTTGAACATCTACTTCCTCAATGTTAATCTTTTCCTTTGACAAAAGTTCTTCCAAAATTTGCTTAGTCTCACTAACAACAATGTTAGTTTCATGAAACATGAGCTTATTTATTCTTGTCTTGCTCCTAAATGCCTTTTTAGCCTTTTCAAGGAATAATTCCATTTCTTCAATTGTCATTTCTGAGCATAAATCTGCTAGGACCATCTTCCTCAAATTTTATTCTTCTGATAAGGTGCTTGACCTCCTAGACTCCAAATCATTATACAGACTTGTAGGCCAGACATGATTTCTACAAGAACTTTATTGAAAACAATCATATGCTTTATTGTGGCTTCTTCAAGAATTTTTTTACCGGATTCATCAAAAGACTCATACTAATCACAGAGTGGCTTGATATTTCCATCTTTCATTGCTACATTCTCAACTTCCTTAATAGACATACTCGGTTTGTCATCTTTGGCCTTTTTCTTCTTCTTTCCCTTTCCTGAAATATTTTCTCTTATTTAGTTTGACAACATGAGTACCAGTAGCCTTTATCTCCCTTACTACTTCTTCTGAATCAATCTATAGACACAACTTTGTAAGCTCATATTCTTTTATTCTTCTATCTTTTTTTGGAAGCCTTGGCTTGATTTGATTGAGTTGCAGAGGAGCTTCTAGTGTGAGTAGGAGATGTTCCCAGATCAGATGATTCTACCTTTTCTTTCTCTTTAGCTGCTTTAGCTTCTTCTCTTTGTCTCCTCGCTTCTCTTAGTTGATGCACGGGGATGCCAAAACTCTCTGCAAGGGATTCCGTCTCTTTTCTTACCCTTCTTGATATCATAGGATTTTTTAATTTTGAGTGAACTTTTAAACCTTTCTCTACATAAGTATCGAACCTTTCTCCACCTTGATCCAGTGGAAAATTTAGCATATGTTCTGCATACATCCTCAGAATGTTCTCATCTACTTCATAGCCCATAGGCATGATCCAAAACTGTTCTAGGATCAATAGCTTCCATATGGCACTAGTCAATGTCTACCATGAAGCAAATAGAGTCTTTGTATTGCTCCACAACTATTGCACCACAACTATTGCAAGAATTCTTTCTCTAACATACATAAAATTCTGAAAAGTTTTGAAGTATCCCCATAGGATTGTATTGCAGATCTATCGATCACCCAATCCACATAGCATATTCCATATCTGAACAACTATCGACATATCATTACACCATTGAACTTTACCAGCTCCTGGTACTTCACTCGAGAAGTAGAAAAATAATCATATCAATAGGTTACCATACTTGAATGTATTCTTCTTATCCTTCTTGATTTTTCCCAAATTCTCCATTAATTGACCTTTGAGTAGTTCACATAAATCATAGTCTACATTCTGCTTGACCATTTCATATACTGCATAAATAGCTGTGTCAGATACAAAGTTCTCTTGACTTGAGTGATAAATCTTATAGTTGATGATCATTGAAGCAAATTTTACATCCACTACGACAATATTGTCTATCGTCATTGCCCTCCTATCCCATTTTGAGCCTGTCGCTTCAATAACCTTATCATTCTTTATAGACTTCAAAACTGGAAGCTTTCCAGTGGAATTTAGTCCTGTAACTGGACATATAGCTCCTTGGTGATTTTGAATGGCACATCCAACCACATGAATTCATCATGGACATGACTCAACAAATATTGAACCCATTCATCTTCCTTGAATACAAGGAATTTCAAAATTGTGCAAATTTCTTATCTTCTAGGGTTTTGAATTCTGGTTTCATAGTAAGATTTTCTTTGGTTATATGATGAGTGTAGAAATCCAGCAAATGTGAGGTTCCCAAATATTTAATGTTTGCATGCACATTAGCCCTAATATCCTCAATATGCAGGACTCCGTACGACACCGATGAAAATGCACCTAAGGGTTCTGTATCTACAGAATTATACGGATGCCATTTGAATTTTGGACGTGGCCTATCCTTAACTTCGACTATCAGAGGAGTAGACATGATTGCGATCACAAAAATTTATAGGTTTTCAATAAATAGCTTTCAGAGACAAGGACAAAATTTGATCGCAGATCCTCCTTTACACTTGAATCTCTCCACAAATTCTCAATGATCACTTTAGAGCTCTCCAAAACGCTTTTCTTCAAATGCAATATGAAAAATGAGGGTTGAATCCATTCTTTTTATTGTCCACATACCTAACTTTTTATTTTGCAATAAATTCTCTTTCCCTAACTCATCCGGTTTTCTTCCTTTCAGACACCGAGCAAGATGACTCTTATGCAGATCGCTAATATGCTTCACTAATGCTTCTAACTGGTTGAACAATATCTAAAAAGTGTCAAATCTCCTACTGGATATATCTAGATTCCAATATCATTTTCCTGCAAGAGGGGGGGTTTGAGAAATTTTCTTGATAGCTCCCCCTATGCCAGACACCTAAGATTAATTCCCTGAGGAATTACCAGAAGTTGCTTTTGGTGTAGGTCCGTTTGCTTCTACAGAGGGATTCTTCTTCACCCATTGCTTCTGCATCTGCTTTTTGATCACATCAGTAATAACTTTTCCCTTCCCTTTAACATCTTGTTGCATGTTCTGTTTTACCAGACCTCTTCTATTCCAACAAAATCTAGTGATGTGTCCAAATTTGTTACAATTGTAGCACACAACTGTTAGTGCAATTAATATTTAATTACACTTGCATAAGTTTACTTAGGTAATATTTTAATTCCTAGGCTAATTATTCTCATCCTTATCTTGTTGAGCTATCTTGTTGCTCAAGATAAGATTAGGGTTATGCATACATTGCTTTTATAAAGCAAATCATCTCATGTAATTATTTTCTTGAATAATATTATTTGCACATCTTCTTGCAATAGCTTTGATTTTTCTGATTTTCTCTTTTGTGGAAGGTTTTTTGGTTTGCATGTCTGATATTGGTTTCTAACATGGTATCAAAGCCTCGATTTGCAGCCCCTTCTCAGCTTTTTTGGAGAAATACATTATAGAGCATGTTCGGGGTTCCTTAAGGGTTTCATTCCTTGAGCATATTTATGGAGCGTCTTGGATTAGATTAGGGTTTTCCATTGGATTCAGAGTGCTGGAAAAGGTTAGAAATGGCTTTTATTTCACTGATTTTGGTCATTGTTGAAGAAGTATGTGAGGGTTTCAAGCTCGGTGATTTTTCTGAGAGATCTGGGGGTCGCCTAATTTTTTGGGCATTTTGGGCCAAAATGGACCTCGCCCTTGGATTCGCAGCGCCCAAAAACCCCTATTTTCATATAAAGTTTGTCCATTTTGGACAAAGTCCTTTGGAGAGGATTTTTTTTTTGCAGGGAGGCTATACGGCCTCCCCAACACTTATTCTGAGGCACGTTTTTTGAAAAAAATTAAAAAAATATATAAAAAAATCAAAAATTTGGTGGAAATTTTATGCCGCCCGTATAAAAGGCCAGCGCCGCTCTCCTACCACCGGGCGGCCACCAGCCACCTGACGACCACTGCCTATCACCACCTACGCGTTGCTCATGCTGTTTAGCCCCTGAGGGCTTCTTTCGAGCTAGCTGCAGTCACATTATGCGACTGTGAGCCAGTTTCAGCTCCCCATCGGTCCACAGCCCCTGTGTCGGTCCTATTAAGGGCTAGGAGCTGCACATCAAAACCCTGACGAATTTTCTTAAGCCCCTGTAGCGGTCGGTCTTATGAAGAACCGAGGGCCGAACCAGAAGTGCCTGATTTTTTGCTCCTAGTTAGTGCTGAAAGGGCCTCTTTTCAAGGCTTTTTTTTTCTTTTTGGCGTAACTTGGGCATACAACATCATTTTTTCGCAAACAAGATATTGCCAGAAAGCTGGTTCGACAAACTTCGCAGTGGTACAGGTGTGGGTACCTAACCAGGCCTTGTTTCCAGGACCCATTCATGCTTTCTTGCATTCATCTTAGTTTTAGGTGCATGCTTTTTTAGTCTCCCTAAGTTGCACTTATGGGGGGGTGTTAGTGTAATTAATATTTAATTACACTTGCATAAGTTTACTTAGGTAATATTTAAATTCCTAGGTTAATTATTCTCATCCTTATCTTGTTGAGCTATCTTGTTGCTCAAGATAATATTAGGGTTATGCATACATTGCTTTTATAAAGCAAATCATCTCATGTAATTATTTTCCTGAATAATATTATTTACACATCTTCTTGCAATAGCTTTTCTTTTTCTGATTTTCTCTTTTGTGGAAGGTTTTTTGGTTTGCATGTCTGATCTTTGTTTCTATCAACAAAATTTCTCTGTCCAAACCAATTGTTCCACTGACTTTGTCTTGATCTGCATTGGTTAGCAATATGTCCAAATCTATTGCATGCATAACATCTGACATCTCTATGAAAGTTGTTCATCACAATTCTGCATTCACTTGACTTATGACCATACTTATAGCAATTAAAACACTGACTTTAAAATGATGGTCTACTTGAGTTTTCCCTACTTCTACACTGAGAAGCCATATGACTAAATTTGTTGCAAGCATAACAATAGCCATTAAATCTTTGAGCATTTGGTTGCCTTATTGGAACTTTTCTGGTTCCTTTCATCATATCCAAGACCTCGTATGTCACCATCAGTCCTTTGTCCTTTGATCAGTTCATCAAGTTTGGATGAACTTGCTCTAAATTTCTCCTTATACTCATTTGCTATAGCAAGTTCATCTCTAAGGTCATCAAGTTGCTTTTCAAGCATTTCTTCATTGTTCTTGGATTGCTCCAATTCATTTTCTAGTCGGTTGCATTTTTCAAAATTTTCTTTCAAGGACTGTGCAAGCTTTTCTTCATTCTTCTTTCTATCCTCAAGCTCCTTGGTCATTCTCATCATGGTGGATTCCATCTCTTGCTTCAAGGCAACATTTCCTTGGAAATTTTTTCACATTCTTCTATTTTCTCCTTTAGAGCCAGACTAAGTTGTTCATCATCCATACCTTTGTTCTTTTTTTTGAGCTGACCACATAGTTCCTTTCTTTTCTCTCTTGATTCATTGATCTTGTCTTTTAGTGACTGGATGAACTTTTCTGCATTCTCAAGATTTCCTTGCAATTCCCGGTTCTCAGATTTTATCTGGTCAAGATCATCTAGGGCCACCATAAGTTGCTGTTGAAGACTGCTTGTATCCATTGAAGAACACCTTCCAAGATCTCCCCAAGCTGTAAGACTTCTTTCGAGGAACTAGCTCTGATACCAATTGTTGGAAACAAGCAACACTGGGAGGGGGGTGAATCAGTGTTGAGCAAAAATTCAACTTTATTATTTTGTGATTTAACTAACTTAATCATTCAATAGAAGAAACATGCATCAACAAAAAGAAAACAATCTCAACACCATAACACCATAATTTTTACTTGGAAACCCTGTTAGGGGAAAAACCACGGTAGATGGCCAATCCATAATATAATATGAGTATACCCAAAATAAGGAGTACAAAATGGGAATGCACTTGCATTTAGGCTCACTGCCTAGAGCTCACTACTCAAAATGGATGGGCTCACTACCCTACAATGACTTGAAATAAATCCAAAAGAGTGAAATGATGATGTAGCATCCACAATGCTTGATTACAGTTTCAATTAAGTTATGATGACAATATGCTATCCTTGAGATAGATTCAACAATTCTGCTTTGCTTTGCACAACTCGCACTGCAGAAATATTAATGCATAAGTGAAACAGTGCATAATTGTCTAATCGCTCTTCTTGATGATCGAACACACCACCACACAACACTTTTTCACACAAAAAATGATATATCAAATCTCTTATATATCCATAACTAGGAATACAATCGCTATAGGTCAGCCTTAGTAAAACTTGAAAATATTATTAACTGTCGGCCCAAAATTACAATTGGATTTACAATGTGGATCTAACACCGTTGGCTAGATTGTAGCTAAGACCCATAATTAAATGTTTGAGCATAAAAACATTTTAAATAATTCCACTTTACACATCCACAACATGCCATATTCACTGAGTCGGCTACAACAAACAAATAGACATAAAACATTCTACCGGACCTTCAAGCTTGTACTGCCACTAATGCAACACCAAAAAATTTAGAAATAAGATAATATACGTGCTCACCAAGAAATCTCAGGGGACCACAACACAAAATGATGATCCAGTGAAGTAGACAGATTGAATGACTATCTGGATACCTTGTTCTTCAGATATTCTACCAGTAACACACATTAATGCATTTTATCTGCCGGTATAACTAGATATAGATTTGTGGTCCATGAAGATGACTTCAGTTTCCATCAATGACAACATTGGAAGCCATATGCCAACATCGTCTTCATTCCTCTCCATCACGAGAATGTTTTGGTGTCAACTTATTTGAATTTTTATGTTTGAGGTGCATAGCTGATATAGTGAATTGTTTTCCAGGTTGTGATAGGTATATATGTGTGTTGAGTTGATGGAGGATGTATGAATACAAAGTGTGTGATGAGAATTATGATGTGAAGTGTAAAAGTGTGAAGTGAAGTGTGAGCCTTAATGACTAATACTACTGAAAGAATGAGCAGAAGGTGTCTACATTCTCTAGAGAGTGAATGTACTAGTGGTGTAGTGGTGGAACCTTTCTGTTGCTTTGAGATGGATTTCTCATTGTAACAATATTCTTTCTTGATCTTTCTATTCTAGCAGTAAGACATTGGTAGTGAGCCCTTCTTTCTCTAGGGAAATGAGCCCCTCTGGTAATGAGCCGATTATATTCAGTGCTTTAATTACTTTATAATGCACGAGCTAATCCTCACCATCTTTTTTCCCTTGGGTTTTCCATGTAAATACGACATTCTAATGTGTTTAGATGTGTTTTCATTACTATTTCTCATTTTTATGTTTTTCTAATGCATGATAAGGGTTTAAGGAGTAATGCAGATCTAAATGTTAATGAGGATTTGATGTTTTAATGTACAACTAATTCACCCCCCTCTCAATTGTCTTGTACATTCAATAATTGGCATCAGTTCAAGGTTCCTTGGAAGAAAGATTAACTGCTTGAGGTAGATCTAGAATGACAGATGAGAAGGAGGCTCCTCTATTTGATGTATTTGATTATGCATTCTAGAAGACCAAGAAGGAAGGTTTTCTTATTTCTCTAGGATTTGGAGTTTGGAAATCTATTAAAACTAGATATACAATGCCTACAAATGGTTTGAGTACTGATGATGAAATCAAGGAATATGAGAACAATGGAAAAGCAAGGTATTCTCTCTTGAGTGGTCTTTCTAATTCAGAACTTGTGAAATTTATGAGTCTTAAAACTACAGGTGAGATCTAGAGAAAGCTAGAAAGTATCTATGAAGGAGATGATAAGGTCAAGAAAGAAAAGATGCAAAATCTGAAGATCAAGTTTAAAAACCTAAGGATGATAGAAGATGAAGATTTTTCAAGCTACATGCGTAGAGTGGATGAAGTTGTCAATTCCATCAGAGGTCTTGGTAGAAATCTAGATGAAGATGAGGTGGTAAAGAAGGCACTAAGAACTCTTACTAAATCTTATAGTCATATGGTTTTTGCTATTGAAAAAGATCATAATTTAGATCATTATTCTAGAGATCAGTTGTTTGGTGCTTTAACTACTTTTGAATTGAGATACTTTTGTCCAAGTGATTCAAGAAAATATACTTTTTTTAAAGCTAGAAAAGTAGAGAAGAATGAGGAATCTGATTTGAATGAGTTTGGTGACCTAGAAGCAAAATTTGTGAGGAAATTGAAAAAGGGCACTAGAAAATATAGAGGTAAGTTACCTTTCAAATGTTTCAACTATGGAAAGATAGGCCATTATGCTTCAAGATGTCCAATCAAAGCTTCAAATGACAGATTTAAGGAGAATAAAGGAAAATCAATTAAGATAAGTTATTATGTTAATGAAGATGTCAGTATATCTGATGATGAATCTGATTAGGTCCTATTGATGAGGATTATGAATGCTTGTTAATGGCTCTAAATTTTGGAACTAATTCTGCTAACACTAAAATGTGTATGAAGGAAGTTTCTCTGAAAGGTGGTCATAATGGAACTATGGTGATTTATTTTCATGCCAGAGAGGATGAGAACTACTAGATTGTTGAAAGTGGATGCTCAAATAACATGACAGGTGACAAGAGTAAGTTTTATAAACTTGAAAAGTTTGAAGGAGGTCTTGTTAAGTTTGGTGATGATACATCTACTAAGATATGTGGAAAAGGTTCTATCAGTTTTTATGGCAAGCATAATATAGATGATGTTCTTTATGTTAAGGGGCTCCAAAATAATCTTCTAAGTGTAGGAAAAATATGTACAACAAAGGGTATAATCTTGTATTTTAGGATGGTGGTTGTGAGATCAAAAAAGGATTTGGAACTTTGGTTACTGTAGGAAGAAGGATAGATGAAAATGTTTATCAACTCAAGGGTGCCAATGGTATATGCTTTATGACTCAAATTAATGAAACCTAGCTATGGAATAGAAGAATATGTCACGTAAATTTTGATAGCTTAGTGAGGATTAGTTCAATTCAAGAAGCAAGAGATCTACCAAAGATTATAAAGCCTATCAATGTTGTTTGTAAGGAATCTCAGATTGGGAAGCAAGATAGAAAGAGTTTCAAAGTCAAAGAACAATTTACTACCAATCCTTTGGAGTTGGTGCATACAAATATTTTTGGACCTACAAGAACAAGAAGTTTTTAAGGTGACATGTATTTCATGCTATTAATTAATGATTATTTTAGAATGACTTGGGTTAATTTTCTCAAAGAAAAATCATAAGGTCTAGATAATTTTAAGGCATTCAAAGCTATAGTTGAGAATGAAATGGATATGAAAAAAAACATGTTTAAGATATAACAAAGGTTGTGATTTCACCTCCAATGATTTTAATAGTTTTTGTGAAGTTCAAGGAATAAAGAGACATTTGTTAATACCTAGGACTCCTCAACATAATGGAGTGGTTGAAAGAAAGAATGAGACTTTTCAAGAAGCAACAAGGATAATGATGAAATAAGAAAACCTACCATAAGTCTACTAGAGAGAATCAATTCATAGTGATGTCTATATACTTAACATAGCACAAGCAAGGACAAACAATTCAAAGAATCCCTATGAGTTGTGGTATAGAAGGAATCCTACTGTCAAGTATTTTAGAGTGTTTGGAATTAAGTGCTATATTATAAGAGATGAAGAAAACTTAGGAAAGTTTGATGCAAGATTTGATGAAGGGACTTTCCTTGGATATTCTATAAAAAAAAAGCTTATCGGTGCTACAAAAAGAGGTTGAAAAGGATTGTTGAAAGTGTAAGTGTCAAGGTGGATGAAGAGCTACATAAAAACTCAATACTGATAGATGGATATGAATTAGATGAGTCCTCTTGCAGAGAAGAATAAAAGGATGAAGGTAATAGAAAATAAGTGTGGGTTGAAGAGGAAGAAGCTCCAGAAAAGATCCCTAAGACCCCTAAGTATGTGTAGAAGAATCATTCAAAAGATTAGATAATTGGTGACAAGAGTAAAGGTGTGTTGACAAGAAGAAAGGCTACTATAGAAGAATAAGTGAACTTATGTTTACTTTCCAAAGTTGAAACTAAAATAGTGATTGAGGCATGTAAAGATTAATTTTGGATCAAGGCCATTGAATAATAACTAATGCATATTGTGAAGAATCAGACTTGGGAAATTTTCCCAAGACCTACAAATAAGAATGTGGTTGGAACTGAGTGGGTATTCTAAAACAAGCTGAATGAGAGTGGAGAAGTGGTAAGAAACAAGGAAAGACTTGTGTGTAAAGACTAATCACAAGTAGAAGGAATAGATTTTGAGGAGACATATGCTCCAGTGGAAAGAATGGAAGCTATTAGGATTTTCTTGGCTTTTGCAACACATAAGGATTTCAAAGTTTATTAGATGGATGTGAAGTCTGCATTAAAAAATTGGTGAGTTGGAAGAAGAAGTTTATGTTGAATAGTAAGGCTTTTAGTTATTAGATGATCCTAATATGGTCTACAGATTGAAGAAGGCATTATATGGACTCAAGCAAGCTCCTAGAGATTTGTATACAAGATTGGATAGGTACTTGTTGCAACAAGGATTCAATAAAGGTACAATAGATAACAATCTTTACTTTAAAGTTGAAAAAGATCAAATCTTGATTGTGGTTGTGTATGTTGATGATATAATATTTGGAGGTAATAAAAATATGTGCAAGAGATTTGCAGAAGAGATACAAAAAGAGTTTGAAATGTCTATGTTTGGGGAGATGAATTTCTTCCTTGGAGTTCAAATCGATCAGACAAAGAAAGGGATATTCATTTCATAGTCCAAGTATATCAAGGAAATGTTGAAGAAGTTTGGGATGAAAGACTCTAAACTGGTATGTACTCCTATGATTATTGGTTGCAAAATGAGTAAGAATGAAGAATATCCTAATATTGATAAGATCAATTACAGATCAATGATTGAAGGAATTTTGTATCTAACTGCTATTAGACTGGATATCATGCATGTAGTTTGTCTTTTGGATAGATTTCAAGAAGGTCCCAGAGAGTCACATGTGGCAACAGTGAAGAGGATATTTAGATATTTGAAAGGAACTCAAGAACATGGTTTGTGGTATCCAAAGGCTATTGATTTATCTTTAAGTTCTTATACAGATGCAGATTGGGAAGGTTGTGTGGATGATAGAAAAAGTACAAGTGGTGGTGCATTCTTTCTTGGAAGCAGGATTCAGTGCCATTATCTTCTGTAGAGGCAATATACATTATCACAACATCATGTTGCGCATAGGTGTTATGGATGACATAGAATTTGAAGAATATTAGAGTGGTATATGATGAACCTATTCCTATCTCATGTGATAATACACATGCTATTAATATTTCAGAGAATCTTGTAATGCATTCAAGGACAAAGCATATTTCAATCTAGTATCACTTCTTGAGGGAGAAGGTTGCAAAGAATGAGGTGAAGTTGGAGTATGTTCCCACTAAGGATCAAGTTGCAGATATCTTCATGAAGGCTCTTCCTAAGGATAATTTTGAGTATCTCCAGGAGAAGTTGGGGGTTATTGACCCTCCTTTAAACTAGATGCACAAGGATATGCATCAGTCTAGTGGATCTCAAGATTTACTCCTTTTTTCTAGATTGATGTTGGTGGCTACCTCTTAGAGGGAGTAGGTAGTGGCATTGTTGGTTTTTGTAGTCAGGAGGAGTAAGTGTTGTCATTGTGTGGCATACAGGTGTTTTCCTTTGTTAGTTGTGTCAAAGGATATGTGCGGTGGTTACTAGTTGGTGAAGTATGTTGTGTACTCCTAAGGGGGAGTGTGCAGAGAAGGTGTGAAAAAAACAAAGTGTAGTAAAAGATAAGGTAGTTACAGAGCATTTGTTGTGCCTTATAGGTGTTTCCTTTGGGGAAGAGAAAGTATGTATGGTTGATGTCAAAGGGGATGTTGCCCTTTTCCATTGATTTCAAAGGGTATGCTGCATTTTTCCATTTATTTCAAAAGGGGGAGAGAGTTAACTGAAAAATCATATGAATTAAGGGGGAGAGAAGTCTTGAGAAATGATGAAAAGTATTGTGTAAGGTGGAGCAGTATGCACTATGATGCAATATATGAGTTGGTGATCAGAGTTGTTGTTTTTGTTGTTGATGGTTTTTCTATGTGTTGCCATAAATGACAAAGAGGGAGATTGTTGGAATTTTGTGTTATCATTAATGTCAATAGGTCTATGGGGAGATTGTTGGAAGTTTGTGAAGATGCTTTTATTGATTGCATTATTTTATCATTAGTAGCATCACTAATGTCAACCTCTAGTGTTACTTTGATAAGCATGTGCGTGTTGATGAGAAAGTATTGCAAATGATGAGATTATGTTTTTGGTTCTTGGTTTGCAAGTGCTTTTGAGAAAATTTAAATAAAAGAGGAAACAATGTGGTAAAGAGTGTTTAGTGTTTTGTTCCGCATTTCTTCTAGATAGAAGATCTTCCTATGTGGTTTGGATATGTTGATCAAAGGTGTTCAAAGGTTTTATATCTATAGTTTCAAGTTTTGGATTGTTGTGTAGAGAAATTTGTGTTCACTAGTGTGTGAACTGTGTAAGCAGTGTTGTCTTGGGAAATAGTTTTGCTCCACATTTCTCCAAAATTTGGTTTTTGGTCTTACAAATATGAAAGTGTGATTATATTGCTAGTATCTATCTTCAGTCTAATTTGTTTGTGTTTTTTTGCTCCACAAGGTTGGATTCAGGTGTTGCAGTGTGTGGAAGGTTGCCTAGTTGTGCAAAATGAATATGTTCTTCTGGTGTATGATATTGTGAAGGATTTGTTGGATTTCAGGGTGTTAATGAAATATTACAGATTGTGTTTAAGTATTTTGTGTTGTCTATGAGTCGTATTTGGATCAAAGGAAGCATCTACTTAATTTTTTAATTGTGTTAACACAAGTTTGATTGACCTTGGGTGTTTTCACTAATTACAGATATGCTTCGGTGTTTGTGGAAGCATGGTGTGGTGTGTTTATGTGGATTTAGGTATAAGTTAAGGTGTGATGTGGTCCACCTTCATTCCTATCCATCACAGGAATGTTTTGGTGTCAACCTAATTTGAATTTGCACATTTGAGGTGTATAGCCAACCTTGTGAATTATTTTCAAGGTTTAAATGGGTATATATGTGCTGAGTTGATGGAGGATGTATGAATGCAGAGTGTGTGGTGTAAATTATGATGCAAAATTAAAAAGTGTGCAGTGCATTGTGAGCCTTAATGACTAAGACTACTAGAAGTAGTGAGAAAAAAGGTGTCTACATTCTATAGAGAGTGAATGTATTAGTGGTGCAGTGGTGGAACCTTTTAGTTGCTCTGAGATGGATTTCTCATTGTAATAATCTTCTTTCTTCTTCTTTCTATTCTGGTAGTGATCCATTGGAAATGAGCCCTCCAACAGTGAGCCTATTGTATTCGATACTATAATTACTTTATATTATGGGCTAATCCTAACCGTGGTTTTTCCCTTCTTTGGTTTTCCATGTAAATCTAGCATTCTCATGTGTTTGGATATGTTTGCATTACTATTTCTCATGTTTATGTTTTGCTAATGCATGATAAGAGTTTAATGGTTGTTAAGGGTTTAAGGAGTAATGCAGATATGAATGTTAATGAGGTCTCGATGTTTTAATGTACAACTAATTCACCCCCCCACTTAGTTGTCTTATGCATTCAACATCCTAGTCGTAAATATATAAATTTAAATATATTAATAATATTTCATGTTGGCAAATAATCTCTTAACATGATCTATAATTAGCCATGGTTGCTAAGGATAGACCTTAATTCAAATTGATATCAAATGTGTAGTTAGCTCTATCCTAAGTCAATTACATTACTGCCAGTGTTAGATGATGTTATGTGCTTCCTTTAGTGTTCTTAACCTAGTCCTATTTTATCTTCACACACTTTCTCTAGTTGGTGCAAACTTCCCTTCTCTTGCACAGACACTCAAATATTATTCATAGTCAACCAAAAAATATAGGAAACACTCATTTACTTGTAACTTGTTGTCTGCTAAAGCTAAATATCTTAAAATATAGAATCTGGTACATCATGATTAACTTTACTTTAGGTTCAAACTGAAAGCCATAAAGCCATTGTTGATTGTGTTTTTAGCACTACAACAACTAAGATAGAATACAAGTATCCTATCTCTCTTGAAAGGTAAATTTCTATCAACAAGCCTCAAGAAACAACCCCAAGTCTCTAATGTCAGGTCTTGACAATGCAACAAACAACTCAGTGATAATATGTGATTTACTGGTAATCACAAGGGGCCTTACAAATCAAATATTGGAAGCTTCAAATTCATCAAATGTAGCAATGTGGTGATGCTTTATAAATCCTATTCTAACAATGGTCTTAAAAGAAATGGAAAAAGATGAGGGTTTAGAGAGATAAATATTCTAAAGCCTAAGATCAATCATGAAAACAATAGAGATTTCAAGGTGGACCAATCTTCCAAAACTAATTCCTACTTAACCAAGACTAAATTTGCAGTATCACAAGAATAATGCAATCTCCAAAGGAATTAAATATTTTTAGATTGTAGACATTCAAACATTCATCTAAAAGAATGAAATGCATAAACATCCACAATTGAACTTCAGTGCAAAAAAGAGTAGGCCCAGGCTAACTTTACACAACAATCTACAAACAACAAATTGCCAAAAGTATGGACTAAAGATTCCTCAACACCCTAAATACTTCATCATAAACATGAATGAACTACAACTAGCTCTAAGATCAATCACAAAATAACTTACTCAAAATAACCTATAATAGATTTGAAACACAAGAACCATGCATAGATGAAATAACACAAGGAAGAGCACCAAAAGACAATGTCTTCAATTGTATTCAATTCACCAAAATATACAAAAATTCAAGTATCTCATGTCTAGTAGCATCAACAACAACCTTACAAATGAGGAATAGGCCTCAATATATAGAGAAGCACTTGACATGTTGTCTTAGGAGAGAAATTAAATTAGGTTTTCATTAGGTTGGCCAAATAGGTTGGCCTTGGCAGTTTAGCAATCCTAATTTAATTTTACAATAAAATATTACAAGGTCGGCCTCAAAGGAATTTTAAAATTAAATAAAAGGTTTTAGTAGAAAAATCTAGACATAGCCGACTTGTGACTCTAGCTAAATCGATGTAGCATGCACGTTGTCCAAGGAAATCAAGCTGGTTCATTCTCCCTTCCTTTTTCTCCACTTCTAGAAAGTTCCTTGACCTTTGAAAGTATATTATCTAGGTCATCTTGGTCTGGGCTTGGAATTAACTTTATTCTCAACTTAATAGACTTATTTCTTCTCCATATTTATTTAAAGTCTTTTCCTAGTCCACTTGTATCCCTTCATATCTATCCAATTGGAAATATAAACAACTGCATCTTCAAGTTGATCATTTGTTACAGGTCCATCCTCAACTAGAGAATAGACTTCATGCCACCATTTTTGTAGCTGATCCACTTTTAAATTCTTTCCAAATTTCTTCCTTACTGTAACAATCTCCAGAAATGCAATACAACTATCTGATATCTCCTTTACTTTGTTTTGGATCTTTGATGTTTTCTTAAGTGCCTTCATCATAAGTTCCTTCTTGAAATTGAATGCATCCATCAATTTTATTGGCTTGTTTGCACTTTCTGTTGTGAGGACATTCTCTTTGATCACCACTTCTGGAATTTCAATCAGTTTCTTAAACTCAACAATAGTGGTATAATTTTCTGCTTGGTACTTTGTTGTGAGTTGAGTTATATCATTAAAGAAGGATGAGGCCTTCTCATATATGTTAATTACCCTTTTCTATCATTGCATCTCCCCTGTAGCTTACACTACCAATCTATTGTTGAGTAGCTTGTAAAGAGGCTCTAATCTTGTCTATTTCATTGACAACATCTTTTGATAACAAACCCTCTGAGAATGATGTACTTTCACTAGTCTGTGTTTGTAAAGGCCTTACTAAATGCTGGATATATCTTTTCACTTCTTTCATTTGCTATTGCAACCTTTCCTTGGCTTGTGTTTCATGATCTAGTCTTTTAAGAATGACCTGTATAGATTATTGAAGATATTTTTTCTCTTGTTCCTTTGTAGATGGGCCCAGATTAAGGGTTTCAACCTTGTAATTAGATGGGGTAGCCTCATATTTATACTTTTCATTTGAAGGTGTGGCAACATAAAGAATTCTATTATTCAGGTCATCCCTTGTCTTCTTTCTTTCTTTTGACTTCCCCAAGTTTTCCAAGAATTTTCCCCAATCTGGAGTTTCTTCTTCAACAATGGCAGGCTTAGGATTAAATCCCTCTTTCAACTAGTTAGGATTAGTGGACTATTCTATGTTTGTATCATTTTGAGGAACATTTTTCTATTCTTGATCCTTATACTAACTGTCTTCAAGGCTCACTGGATGTTTGTCAACATCCTCCTGACTTTCCTATCCTTCTTGGTTATCAACATCAAATACATGTACTTATTCCCCTTTCTCAAGAGACTAAGAAGGCATTTCATTTGTTTTCTTTGATTCTTTTTCCTCTTCCTCATCACTTTGCAATCCTAAGAACTTTTGTTCTAATTCCACTCCAAGATTACCAAGTTCTCCACTCTTAGGAGTTGGTACATCTTCTTCTTGTTCCTGCTGCCCAGGCTCATTTGATACATTACCTTCATTTATTGTAGCTTCTCCCTCTTCTTTATCAGTTTTAGTTTGAAAATTTTGTGGAGATAGAGGAGGAGTATTATTTCTTGTAACTTCTCTCTGAGCATTATTAACCTCTCCATTGGATGGTTCTTCAATGTTCTCAGGTTCATTCACTGCCTTGTCTACATTCTCTACAATAGGAGGAACTTTCTACTTTGGAGAATTATTTCTTACATTTACATGTGGTCTCTCTCTAGAGCTTTCTACTTCAATCACCTTAGCTTGATCTGTATCTTCTTTATTGGCCCTAGTTTTCTTGGATATGGATAACTTTTCTCCCTCAGTGATGATCCTTCTTTTCTTGGAAGACTAAGCTTCTGCACTTTCCTCTTCAATAATCTCCTTTGGGGACTTCCTTCTCTTAGACACTGGTTGTATCTTAGGCTCCTTGTCTTTAGTTTGGCATCTAGTTCTCTTTTGATAACAATAGGTGCCTCTTTTGTATCTTCCTCCTAATGAGGCACAATAGTATCATCTTGTGTATTATTAGTTTCTTCTAAGTGCGACTCCAAATCTCCCAATAAATCATAAGTGAACTTTGTCCCTATAGCCTCCAACTCCAACACCTTATGCTTGACCAAATTCTTAGAATATCTCAACACTGGAGCAGTAATTTGATCCAAATTAACCACCTCATCTTCTAACCAATTGATAGCAAAGAAGTGGTTTATCTTAAAATTACACGTAATCATGGTAGTGGATGGAGCCTTCTTCATCATCTACTTGATCTGGCGCAGGTGCCACTCTATGATGCGTAATCATCTTCAAGGAAAGCCTTGAACATCTTCTCTTTATGGCCTCAAATTCATCTTTATAGTTTGCCCAATAATCTTCAATGTGATCCTTATGTCTATATTCTCTGTTCACCATCCTTTGTGCAACTCCATAGGGATAAAAAATACCTCTATCAGAATGAGAGTACAAATGAAGATGAGCCATTTCAATCTCTGAGTGATGTGCACTTTGTATTGATGGGAAAACCTCCAGACTACCAATCCTCAAGGGGAAATCAACACCAACCCTTGCTTTACGTATATCCTTCAAAATGGCATCAAATACAGCTAACTGCCTGGTCAATTCCAATAGTATGAGCTTGTCAGTAGGGTATTTGGGAAGCCTGCATGGAACCTTTGGAGATCCATGTACTCTAATGTAAGTGAACTTTGGAAATTGAATGAACTAGTATCCATATTTCTTGATTAAGTCCATTGCTTGTGCTGAAATTCTAATATAAAGAGCATCCTGTAGATTCCTTATAATGTACATTAGAAAAGCATCATTGACCCTCCTATAATTGGAAGTATTAAATTGTAGCTGAGGGTAAACATCATAGACTCTATCTTGACCAATGGTTCCCTTGCAATTGAAACCTTTGTATCTGTTTTTCCTAGAAAGCATATACACAAGATATGAAATCATAGTGAATGTCTTTGTGTCTTGCAAATTTCTCAACTGGAAATCCAAATTGTCATTGATAATTACTTTCCAATGATAGTGAATTCCTTTCTTGATATGGTAGATGACATGGAACATCCAATTCTTAAAGATAAAAGTATTTTCCAATCCCATCACTTTGATAAGGAGAGTGATCATGTCATTATACTCTAACTTAAAGTCACTTCTATGCAATTGTTTGGGAAACTTAGAACAGTGTGACTTTGGCTTCTCCATCCAATTGGTATTCATTATCTCCAAAGCCTCGACTGGATTAGCATCATAGAATCGTTGAGCTATTTTCAAGGTTATTTATACCAACTTTTGATGTGACCCAATATTAAAAGCTTTATCTATTTATTCCTTAGTTAGATTTTCCATTATCCTACCTTTAGGGAAAAAAATTACTCTCTTCTCTAAGTCATAGTGTATTGCACACTTCATAACCAATTCGAGACACTGCACTGAAGGTAGGAATTTGACAACTTGCACCAACCCTGTGTGTACTAATATTGTAGCCAGAGGAGTAGGTGTATTGTTGTACATCCTCTATTTGAAATCTTCATAACCCATGTGATCCATGTTAGTATCTCCCACTTTTTCCCATGTTGAGATGATCTTGGACTCTAGCTTTTTACCCTTGAAATCATACTTCATTCTTTCAACTCTGGTGATGGGTTCCTCCTTGGTTGGTTCAGTGGATTTTTCCTTAGAGCCATTTCCTTTGTTGGATTCTGCCTACATCTGGTTAAAAAAACCAATAATTACCATAATTCCAAGCATCATTAACCATTACATCATTACATTTATAATTAAAGCACATATGCAATATGCAATTATCTTCAAATCATCATTAGAATCATCAAAACCCAGTGGAAAACTTCTTAAAATCAAGCACCAAGCATTCCCGGGTTTTTGACCCATTTGTAGATTTGGAGTACTCATGGATTTTGGGGAATCCGTCCCATCGTGGATTCCATGAAAGAACTGACCCTCGGGTCTTCCATGCTTAGATAGATTTTGTGAACAATGGAAACTCAATCAAATTTCAATCACCAAACATTTCTCCAAAATAATGAAACTTGCTTTACACCTTTTCCGAAGATCAAAATTAAAGATACATCATGCATCTCACAACCTCAGGGATTTTAGACTGGGAAAGACTTCAGGGAATCCAAGGCATTACGGATTCCATGAAAGGATAGGAGTTCGGGTATTTCGTGTCTATGAGGATTCCATGAAGGACACGACTTTTGGGTTTTTCATTTGACAACGAATTTAGCAAAGGTTTAGACTTTCGGTGATTCCACAATGCTAAGGATTCCACAAACATGCCTAAAAAATGGGATTAAATCAGAATCCTTCCACTCAAAATCCAAAATTCAACTTACACTTTAATGATGATATTGATAGTTCAAATCAAATTCAAAATCGAAACCTTACCAAGTTGACGATTAATCATTAAGCATTACCAACACAATTATCAGAGTTACGAACTAGGGTTTAAGCACATTGATCTTCAACTCATATCGACATAAGCAAATTGATGAATTCGAATCAACTGCATACCCTAACTAATACCATGTAAGAACAAAATGCATTGCTAAAAATCAAAACTCGAAACCCTAGCTCACCGCATTATACACATTGATGCCCAAATTCATGTTTAAAGATGAATATTTGCAGAACCCTAATCTTTTGAAATAATGCCTTAGCTAGCCGACTTTGAATGAAAGCAAGAAAAGAAAATACCACAGATTCGAAACCAGAAAGCAGTGATAATTGATCAAAATCTAACCCATATGACATAAAATGCAAATAGAATAAGCTCGAAGCGGCCATTATAAAATTAAATGACAATAAAATGTGAACAACGGTGACAAACTCATACCATTAAATTGTCAAAAGATTATGAAGATTTTCGTTGCAACCACTATGGAACTCCAATGGATTAGAAACCCTACCTTCAAGCAAGGAAATTGATAATACTTGCACAAATGCTCACTTGAAAATCCTAGCTAACTGATTGTGAGATGCCAAAAATCCACGCCTTAGAAACACTCAAATGCTCCAATGCCCTCCACTAATGCAACACTCAAAATAAACAATGAATAATGAGGCAAAAAGGGCATATAAATTAATTTATCGCTTCACATTATTGACAGAGTACTTCAACTGCAGAACCAATAAATGCACTGACAAGGCTTTAACCAAAGTTTAGGAAAATGAGCATATGATGGATTCAAGGAATCCAAAGACCCACAAATTTAGCGAAACAAAGAAGGCTTAGGCAATCTATCGAGAGATGAATTTAGTGAACATCCAACCTTTTGGGTAATCTGTGTAGCTATGGATTTAGCAAACTACCTAGCCTTTGGGGAATTCGGCTCCAGGCAGATTTCCCAAAATTTTCCCAAACTTGCCCAACTCGATGCCTAAGTGAAATTTTCATGAAACCAACAACTTCAAGGCATCACTAAAGATCCAAATGATGCAGCACAAAACACCCATAGTGCAGATATAGCATTGAAACTCAATCAAGTGAAGTGAATCAAAATTTTGAGGAATCTATCCCTTAAGGGGAAAAGGTGAAACCTAAAGCAAAAATAGGAAAGAAAAAGCAAGAAAAGAGGGTTCCCGCCTCTAGTGGGGTGTGTGTGTAAAAATTGCACAACAAATGGTGACTCTGTTGGGAAAATTCTCCAAAGAATTTCAATGAAAAATTGGAATCAAGAACCCAAAATCTTTGGTTTCGATCCTCACATTAAGTCAAACAATAAACTAAAGACTCTAAACCAATGAACAAGCTAGCCCTTCCTATGTTGGAAATCTAAGTGTGTGAAGATGTATTAATTTCCCTCCTTAAACCACTGCAAGAACCAAGTTTAGTCAAGTTAAGCTACATGAATGATTCTAACTCCAAAAGAAACTTGGATAGATCCTTGCTAATAGTCAAGCATCCATAGCCTCGACGAGGTTATCACTGTGATTCTCCCAAACATAGCTCTAACACTAGCCAAGCGTCCATAGCCCTAGTAGAGATATTCAGATCCTCCTAAAAAGTTGAATTTTCTTTTGATTTTCAATATTTTCTTTTCTTTTTCTTTTTGATTTTCTCTTCTCTTCTTTTCACTTTCAACCTGTAAGCAATGAAGCTCACACTCAGGGCTGAGAATCACAGTGGCGTTGAAGTAGAAATCTAATATTTTTTACTTAACAAGACCTCACAAGGAACCTATAATGACTTCAAGATTCTTAAGATGTGTGAGAGATGTAATATTTGAGCACATTCAAGAACTAACTCAATTTAATGACTTATCCTCTTTATATGTTTAGACCATGTGACCCCAAATAGAGGACTTTCACCATTCCTTCCAAAAAAATGATTAGATTTTGTAAAAGAAATACTTAAAATATTCCTTGATAAATAAAATTGTTGCTATGCAGATAGAACACCCCAACCCAAAAATAGGGAACATTGAAAAAACCAAAAAAGAGAAAAGTAAACCAACCTACACTAGCCAAAACAAAGGAAACCAAAACAAAACAAAAAAAAAGCAAAGAAAACCTAACCTAAAGAAAGAAAACACCTAAGCTAACTATTTACAAGGTTGAGCTGAAATAGCTCAAGCATGGAAGTAATGCCTTAGATACTGCCCATTGACTGGCAATGGGATGTCCTTTCTAGTGAGAGTCTTTAACTGGAAAGCATTATCTCCCAAGATTTCAAAGATTTAAAAGGGGCCAAGCCACAACTTGTCAAACTTTCCATGCTCCCCTTTCTTTTCATGTGCCTTGTCCTAGTATAGAACCAAGTTAGAAATTCTGAAGGCTTTTAACCTTGGCTTTGCAATCAAACCATCACTTGACAATACTTTGGTGCTTAGAAATTTTTTCTATTGCCTCATCCCTCTTTTCTTCTAATTGCAATAGTTTAGCTAGACAAGATTCTAAATGTTCCCCTTCCTCATCATAATCATTGATGAATTGGAGGGTGGAATTCTCAATTGGATTAGAAACACAGGCTCAAAATTGTAAACCAAGTGATATGGAGATGTGCCTAATGAGGCCTTTTGATGAGTGCGATCTACCCAAAGAGAAAATATTAACTGGGTATGCTAGTCCTTTATAATTCTATCAATTAGCTTATGAATAAAATTCAAAAGGTTCTTGTTGGTAGATTCAGCTAGGCCATTTCCCTAAGGATAATAATTCGAGGAAAACTTAATGATAATCCCATGGTCAAATGCCCACCCCAAAAATTTTAATGAAGCAAAAGCTGAACCATTATCACAAACTAATGCAAATGGACATCCAAAATGATTAATGATACCTGTTTCGAGAAAGTTGATGACTACCTCAACGGTACATTGTTTACAAGCAATGGCCTTAGTCCATCTAGTAAAATAATTAGTAGCAATAAGGATATAACTATGCTCGACGGAGGATGGTGGATTAATTAGACCGATGAAGTCTAATCCCCACTACACAAACAGTCTTACCTCAATCATTGGTTGTAATGGAATGACATAATACTTCTCCCTAGTAGCAGAAGTCTAGCAGACAAGACATGTCCTTACATGATTGTGCGCATCCTTGAACAGAGTAGGCTAGAAATATCCTGCTCATAAAATTTGACTTGCAATGGCAGGACTCAAACCATGGCCTGTACCATACCTATCGTGAAGCTTCGTCATAACTTGAGCTACTTCTTCCTTTCCTAGAAAATGAAGGTAAATACCCTCATGATTTTTCTTGTACAAGATTGCTCCTTTCAACATGTAATTGGCACTTTTCAACCTCAACACTCTACGCTGCATTGGGTTCAAATGAGCAGGGCACTTTTGATTGAGCAAGTAATAAACCACATCATCATACCATTCATCAGGTGAAACATCTTGTAGATGATATTGTTGAGCTATAATTTTAGGGCCAGTTTCTGCCATTGTCCTTCTTAATGCCTATCCTCTCACTAATTTCATAGGCTGAATCTTAATATCATATTCTTGCAACATAGTAACCCATTTTTCTCTACACTCGCCCAATTCACTTTGCATCAAGAGGAGCTTTACTGCTAGATCAAGCAAAATTGCAAACACTTTATTCCTTAAAATATAGTGCCTAAACTTCTTTACGCCTCTGACTAATCATTGGCTTGTTTTTCCACATTAGGGTACTTTAATTCTACATATTTCAATGGAACACTCATAAATGCAATTGGATGCTCATCTCCTTTGTTTGAATTTTGGGTTAGCATACTAGCACAAGAGTGTTTTGATGAAAATGAGTATATGTAAAATGGTTTAGCATAATTTGGACTCACTAGAATTGGAGCATCAACTATAGCTCTTTTAATTTCTTCAAAGTCTTGTTTTGCTTCAAAATTCCATTTGACCTTTGCATCTTGCTTCAACATGGCATTTAATGGCTTGACTATCTCTACAAAACCAGTGATAAACTTCCAAACAAAGTTAATTTTTGCAAAGAATGATTTCATATCTTTCTTACTTGTGGGAGGTTGAATTTTCAATATAGCTTGTGTATGCTTGGGGTCAATTGAAATGGCATTTTTGGAAATGACATGACCTAACAACTTGCCTTCTATGATCTTGAAAATACACTTCTTTGGATTTAGAGAGATACCAAACTCCCTACATCTAGGATATGGTCCCCTCTTTTTTAGAAAAGACAATCAAGTCATCCATATAAATGATAATACACTTACCAATTATGTCTTTGAAAGCAATGTCCATGGCTCACTGAAAAGTGGCTCCTACATTAATTATCCCAAATGACATCCTCCTATATGCAAATGTCCCCCATTTAGTCATGAAGGTCATCTTGTGCCTACCTTCGTATTGAACCATCGCTTTATTGTAACCTGAATAACCATCCAAGAAGGACATCATCTAAGAGCCATTCATGATTTTTAGAACTTCATCGAAGGATGAGACTAGATATTTTCCTTTCTCTGAAGCATGGTTCAAATTCCTGAAGTCCACACATAACTTGATTTCACCATTCTTCTTTCATACTGGCACTAATTTTTCCACCCAAGTTGAATTTGTGACAAGAAATATAATGTGAGAAAATAGTAGCTTCTACACATCTATCTGAATGACAAGTTCCAGTAAGGCATTGATTGGTCTCTGCCTCTGTCTAAAAGGCTTTGCATATGGCTTGAGTGGAATGGTACGTGTAATGATTGAAGTGTCATAAGTCTTAAGGTCTTCATAACTCCAGGTTATAACATCCTGATAAATATTTAATGCATCAATTATACCTTTCTTTTCTTGAGGAGTGCAGACCTTACCAATGAAAACATTCTTCACTTCTGGAGTGCCCATGTTATAAGTATCACATTAACTAGCTATTGAATCCCTTTTAGCCTACAGATCTTGATCTCTTATTTTGTCCAAATCAAAGATCCTTTCCAATTGCAACATCCCTTTAGGAATTGTATTTTTATTAAGATTGATTACTCCTTCCATATCTAACTCTACCTCTTGTGGTTCTATCTCATCAATAATCTGAGAAGCAAAGACATCAGAACTAGTAATGGAATCCAAGATGTGTTTGTCATCTTCAAATACCTATAAGTTTGTCATGTTATCCAGTACGGATAGGACTGGGGTAAGCTCAACAGTAAATCTCTTCAATCCTGATAAAGATAATGGATCTAGAGTGCTTACTGCCTATGCTAAAGCATCAATAGTCTGATTCTTGCTTTGGGGAATAAATTGAATATTAAAAGCATCAAATCCTTTTATCAAGTCCCATACTCTATGCCTATAATTTGTCATCCTCCTATCATGGCATGAGTATTGTCTCCTAACTTGTTTAACTACTAATTCTAAATCCCTGTAAACTTGTAAAGATTTAACCTTCTTTCTTAGGGCCATTAGCAATCCATGTATCAAAGCCTCATACTAAACAAAATTATTGGTGCAATGAAATTGTAGTCTATGTGCAATAAAGAAAGTTTTACCTGTTGGAATTATCAGTTTGAAGCCTGCACTAACTCCTTGCTTTGATTTGGAACCATCAAATCATATTATCCAAAACTTAACAGACTACATAACTTTTGGATTTTCTGTACTCTTGCTCTTACTTGGTGAGGATTCCTCTTGCACAACTTGTTTATTACCCTTTTTCTCATTCTATATTTCTTGAACATCAATCCTAATTGCTGGGGAAGGATTAATGCACCTCTTGATTTGTTCTACAATTGTCTGGAAAAGACAACATTCAAGTTTAGGATGTGATGAATTATGAACTCTACACTAGTTAGGCAATAAAAATTCCTTGAAGTTCATTTCTCTCCCAAGATTGACCTGGTATTCAACACATTTTGAATAAATTCCTGAAAGTTGTCTAGTAAACTAAGGTTACCATCACCTTGTTCACCATCTTCATCTAGTTCTATAACAACTTTTTTACTGCTTGGGCCTTGAGTTAGATCCTTAGGTGTGTCATGCATCATCAAGACTTCCTCTACTTTTGTTCCTTAAATGGTTGTAGCTAAGACATAATTTCCTAAACTTGCCTCAAAAACCAACACCTCATTTGATGTATTCTGGTATTCTGTGATAAAATACTTCAATCTAGGATCTCTTTCAATCTTTATCTGATTAGGGATCCCTTTCCATGAGAGCCACATATGTGAGTGTTTAGTGGAGATATACCCATTAAGTGAGCTGGTGAAATCCCTTCCTAGAATCAACCCATAAGCATCTATGATATCAACTACTTCGATATTGATTATTTGTTGTACCCCGGGGTCAGATGAAATCTTCATAGGGATCATGTTCAATTCACCTACCACACTCACCTCCATCTTATCTAATTGAGTCACCTTCCACTGAGAAGGAATGGGAGTAATACCTAATGACTTGCAAACTGAAAATAGCATAACGTTTGTGGAAGCTCCAGAATCCAATAAGAAATTGTGCAGGTTCTTACCAAATATGTGAATTGAGATCAAGAACAAAGGGTTCTTAGGCTTTCCTTGGAAAATACTGAGTGGGGTGTCAGCTTGGGATACTTGAGTTTTTTCCATCTCTTTGCTCCTATCCTGTAACTGAGCTTGAACTTGATCTGTAGCTGGCTGATTAGCTTGATCCCTTACTGGTTGTGAATTTTGAACTTTCCCAATTACTTCCTTAGCCACTGGTTCACTAAAACCAACTTTCTTTATAGTAGTATCTTGTGATAGCTTAGAGGATACATTTCCACCCAAGGAATCAAAGTGAACACTCCTAATTGTTGGAACCCTTAATAATTCAAAAGCAGAGAGGCTGACCTTTACCTTCTTAAGTTCTTCAGCCACATATTCACCCATTTGTGTTATAGTTATGTCAGTCTGATTACCTTTAGGATGCTCTACTTCTCCTTACCAGCATCAATGTGTCCTCCTTTAGAAGAATCAGAGGGTCCTCCTTTTTAAAATTATTGCATGGATACTTTTAGATAAGGATTGTTGCTTGCATTTGGATCAAGAGGAGTAGAGGTGGTAAAAGGCCCTCCAACTTACCTATTCCTCAAATCATAAGGCCTTGTGCACTAGTGAAACATTTGAACTTACTCCACTCCAAATTCTTCTTCATCTAATGGGACATTATCCACTACATCTCCACTTTCAAACAATTGAGATATAGATTCTTTTTTGCACACATGTTCCAACTTAGCATCATCCTTATCTGATTCCTCCTCAGGCCCATTTTCTTCACCCCTTAGGAAAGGAGCATGATTTAACACTAATACTGGTGAATCATAGGGATTTGATGGCACAATTTCTTGTACACTTGAATTATTTCTAGTGACCTATTGGACTCCCATATGGAATATAACAGTTGCATTTTGGAATTTAGGGCAGTCCAATTTAGAATGTTGAGCTGTTTTATGGAGCATACAATATCCAAACAATGCAGCCTCAGCCAAAAGGGCTGCACTTGATGACTTCTCTTGATTACAAGGTGCGTTTAATGGTGTTGGGACTCCTCCATTGTTAGGTTTAGTATTCCATGTCTTATTCTGCCTTGGGGGCTTCCTTCTATTAGAACATTGACCCAAACTTTGTCCTCTTTCAAACCCTTATCTTGAACCCTATGCATGCTCCCTATTATCTTAGTTGTAATTGGATTGAATACCTCTTTGTGTAGCTTGTAACTGATTATTTTGATTTCTCAGATAAGTAACTTTCATGGAAATTTTTTTCACTTGCTCTGTCAATTCATCTAGCCTCTCCTTGTTGGAATTACCTTGTGCTAGTACATAACTCACATAATTTTGCAAATAGACAAGATGGGAGCCTGAGTTTTGTGGTTGGTTTAATACTTCAAAATTTTGTAAATAGGCTGGGATATTGGCTTGTTGTTGAGGGTATGCTATCTAGATTGAATTTTGCAAATAATTGGGAGTTGGCTGGGCTTGAATCAATGGAGGACCTGGGTGTGGAACCAGACGCAACCGGGGAACTAGATTCATTATAAGAGTTTGATTAGCCAAAGCTTGGTTTAATCCTTGAACTTGTCTAGGTTGAGCAACTAGTCCTAATGATGGAAAAGGTCTTGCCAGATGCTGCCTTAAATCTATACTAGCCTTGACTACCTCTGCATATGCATCTATTAGTGTAGCTAGAGGTTGATGTATCCTCTTAATAAATGTAGAAGTGAGGCTATCTAGGGCCTCATAATAAACCTCCTTGGTTGATGCCTCATCCACAACATATGGTGGTTGTAATCGGGTATAAGCATGATGAAACCTATTCTTAAATGAACCTATGGGATCATTAACTTGCATCTTGACCAACATAAACTACAAATATAGGTCATTAGGACTGATAGGAATCTTAAAATTTTGCAGGAAAGGAACCTCCATTAGAGCCCAACTAGTAATAGAACCGACAAGTAAGTGATTGTACTAATAAAATGCTTCCTCACCCAATGAATACAGAAATAGCCTGCATGCCACATCCTCATGGATAATACACCTGTCTTGGAGAGCAGTCTAAAAGATCCTAATATGTTCTTCAGCTATTTGGTTGGGGTCATTGACATGAAACGTAGAGGAAAAATGCTCAAGATTCTTAGGCATATCATGGTAATTGTTGAATGCTAGAGGTGAAGGATTATTTTCCAAATAGGCCATTGGTGGAGGTGGAGGTGGTTGATTTATGGCTACCTAAAGCTGCTGAATGGCAATGGGAGAAGGTTTAGAATCCGATGATGAATAAGTAGATGAAGAGGAAGATGGAGAGGATGGTTGGATGGGTGTAGATGATGAAGCCTCCCCTCTCTTAGTCCTTCTTGACCTGGTTATGGATTTTAAATCTTGCAAGTCTCCTTTATCTACTGTAGATCTAGTCTCTTTGGAATCTCTGAGGAGACAATCATGACAGAAAATGCTCCAGCTTTATTGATTCAGTCGTCCTTCTAGTGCCAATCTGTTGATGGTGTTTTTAGCACTGCAACAACTCAAACAAAATATAAGTATCCTATCTCTTGAAAGGTAAATTTCTATTAGAAAGCCTCAAGAAATAACCCCAACGTCTCTAATGTCAGGTCTTGAAAATGCAACAAACAATTGAGTGATAATATGTGATTTGCTGGTAATCACAAGGGTCCTTACAAATCAAATACTGGAAGTTTCAAATTCATCAATTGTAGCAATGTGGTGATGCTTTATAAATCCTATTCTAACAATGGTCTTCAAAGAAATGGAAAAAGATGATGGTTTAGAGAGATATATATTCTAAAGCCTAAGATCAATCATGAAAACAACAGAGCATTCAAGGTGGACCAATCTTCCAAAACCAATTCCTACTTAACCAAGACTAAATCTGCAGTATCACAAGAATAGTGCAATCTCCAAAGGAATTAAATATTTTTGGATTGTAGACATGCAAAAATTCATCCAAAAGCATGAAATGCATAAACATCTACAATTGAAATTGAGTACAACAAAGAGTAGGCCCAAGCTAACTATACAAAACAATCTACAATCAACAAATTGCCAAAAGTATGGACTGAAGATTCCTCAACACCCTAAATACTTCATCATAAACATGAATGAACTACAACTAGCTCTAAGATTAATCATGAAATAACTTACTCAAAATAACTTATAATAGATTTGAAACACAAGAACCATGCATAGATGAAATAACACAAGGAAGAGCACCAAAAGACAATGTCTTCAATTGTATTCACTTCACAAAAATTTGCAAAAATTAAAATATCTCATGTCTAGTAGCATCAACAACAACAACCTTACAAATGAGGAAGAGGTATCAATATATATAGAAGCACTTGACATGTCAGCCTAGGAGATAAATTAAATTAGGTTTTTATTAGGTCAGCCAAATTGGTCGACCTTGGTAGTTTAGCAATCCTAATTTAATTTTACAATAAAATATTACAAGGTCAGCGTCAAAGGCATTTTAAAATTAAATAAAAGGTCATGGCACAAAAATATAGACATAGACAACTTGTGACTCTAGCTAAATTGATGTAGTATGCACGTTGTCCAAGGAAATCAAGCTGGTTCATCCTCCCTGCCCTTTTCTCCAGTTCTAGAAAGTTCCTTGACCTTTGGAAGTATATTATCTAAATCAGCCTGGTCTGGGCTTGGAATTAACTTTATTCTTAATGTAATAGGCTTTATTTCTTCTCCATATTTATTTAAGGTCTTTTCCCAGTCCACTTGTAGCCCTTTATATCTATCCAAATTGGAAATATAAATAGATGCATCTTCAAGTTGATCATTTGTTACAAGTCCATCCTCAACTGGAGAATAAACTTCATACCACCATTTTTGTAGCTAATCCACTTTTAAGTTCTTTCCAAATTTCTTTCTTCTTGTAACAATCTCCAGAAATGCAATACAACTATCTATCTCCTTTACTTTATTTTGGATCTTTGATGATTTCTTAAGTTCCTTCATCATAAGCTCCTTCTTGAAATTGAATGCCTCTATCCATTCTATTGGCTTGTTTGCACTTTCTACTGTGAGGAAATTCTCTTTGATCACCACTTCTCTTGAAATTTCAATCAATTTCTTCAACTCAATAATAGTGGTATCATCTGTTGCTTGGTACTTTGTTGTGAGTTGAGTTATATCATCAAAGAAGGATGAAGCTTTCTCATATTTGTTCAATACCCTTTCTATCATTGCATCTCCCCTATGGCTTACATTGCCAATCCATTATTGAGTAACCTGGGAAGAGGCTCTCATCTTCTCTATTTCATTGACAACATCTTTTGATAACAAACCCTCTGAGAATGATGCACTTTCACTAGTCTATTTTTGCAAAGGCCTTACTAAATGTTGGATATATCTTTGCACTTCTTTTATTTTCTACTGCAACCTTTCCTTGGCTTATGCTTATTGACCTAGTCTTTTAAGAATGACCTGTATAGATTTTTGAAGATCTTCTTTCTCTTGTTCCTTTGTAGATGGGCCCAGATTAATGGTTTCAACCTTGTAATTAGATGGGGTAGCCTCATCTTTATACTTTCCATTTGCAAGTGTGGAAACATGAAGAATTCTATTATTCAAGTCATCCCTTGTAATTCTTGACACCACCCTTTCCTTCTTTCTTTCTTTTGACTTCCCTAAGTTTTTCAGGAATTTTCCCCAATCTGGAGTTTCTTCTTCAACAATGATAGGCTTAGGCTTCAATCACTCTTTCAACTAGTCAAGAGTAGTGGATTGTTCTATGTTTGTATCATTCTGAGGAACATTTTGCTGTTGTTGATCCTTCGACTGACTCTCTTCAAGGCTCTCTGGATCTTTGTCAACATCCTCCTGACTTTCCTTTCCTTCTTGGTTATCAACATCAGATACATGTACTTCTTCCCCTTTCTCAAGAGATTGAGAAGGAATTTCATTTGTTTTCTCTGGTTCTTTTTCCTCTTCCTCGTCACTTTGAAATCTTAAGGCCTATTTTCCTAATTCCACTCCAAGATTACCAAGTTTTCCACTCTTAAGAGTTGGAACATCTTCTTCTTCTTCTTATTCTTCTTGTTCCTCCTGCCCAGGCTCATTTGATACATTACCTTCATTTATTGTAGCTTCTCCCTCTTCTTTATCAATTTTAGTTTGCACATTTTGTGAAGGAGATAGAGCAGGATTATTATTTCTTGTAACTACTCTCTAAGCATTATTAACCTCTCCATTGGATGGTTCTTCAATGTTCTTCTCAGGTTCAGTCACTACCTTGTCTACATTCTCTACAATAGAAGGAGGAACTTTCTACTTTGGAGAATTCTTTCTTACATATACTTGTGGTCTCTCTCTAGAGATTTCTACTTCAATCACCTCAGCTTGATATGTATCTTCTTCATTGGCCTTGGTTTTCTTGGATCTAGATAACTTTTCTCCCTTAGTGATGATCCTTCTCTTCTTGGAAGGATGAGCTTCTACACTCCCCTCTTCAATAATCTCATTTTTGGACTTCCTTCTCTTAGACACCGGTTGTCTCTTAGGCTCCTTTTATTTAGTTTGGCTTCTAGTTCCCCTTTTGATCACAACAGGTGCCTCTTCTGTATCTTCCTCCTCATGAGGCACAATAGTATCATCTTATGTATTCTTAGTTTCTTCTTCTGAGTGGGATTTCAAATCTCCCAATAAATCATAAGTGAACTTTGACCCTATATCCTCCAGCTCCAACACCTTATGCTTGACCAAATTCTTAGAATATCTTAGCATTGGAGCAATAATATGATCCAAATTAACCACCTCATATTCTAAGCAATTTTTTGCAGGAGGTGGTTTATCTTGAAATTACCCATAATCATGGTATTGGATGGGGTCTTCTTCATCATCTACTTGATCTGGCACATGTGCCACTCTATGAAGCCTAATCATATTCAAGGAAATCCTTGAACATCATCTCTTTATGGCCTCAAATTCATCTCTACAATTTTCCCAATAATCTTCAATGTGATCCTTATGCCTATATTCTCTGTTCACCATCCTGTGTGCAAATCCATAGGGATAAAAACTACCTCTATCAGAATGAGAGTACAAATGAAGATGAACCATTTCAATCTCTGAGTGATGTGCACCTTGTATTGATGGGCAAGCCTCCAAACTACTAATCCTCAAGGGGAAATCAGCTCTAACCCCTGCTTTATGCATATCCTTCAAAATGGCATCAAATACAACTAATTGCTTGGTCAATTCCAAATGTATGAGCTTGTCAGTAGGGTATCTGGGAAGCCTACATGGAACCTTTGGAGATCCATGTACTCTAATGTAAGTGAACTTTGGAAATTGAATGAACTAGTATCCATATTTTTTGATTAAGTCCATTGCTTTTTCTGAAATTCTGATATGAAGAGCATCCTATAGATTCCTTGTAATGTACATTAGAAAAGCATCATTGACCCTCCTATAATTGGAAGTATTAAATTATAGTTGAGGGTAAACATCATAGACTCTATCTTGACCAATGGTTCCCTTGCAATTGAAACCTTTGTATCTATTTTTCTTGGGAAGCATATACAAAAGATATGAAGTCATAGTGAATGTCTTTGTGTCTTGCACATTTCTCAACTGCAAATCCAAATTGTCACTGATAATTCCTTTCCAGTGATAGTGAATTCCTTTCTTGATTTGGTAGATGACATGGAACATCCAATTCTCAAAGATAAAAGCATTTTCCAATCCCATCACTCTGCTAAGGAAAGTGATCGTGTCATTATACTATAACTTAAAGTCAATTCAATGCAATTGTTTGGGAAACTTAGAATAGTGTGACTTTGGCTTCTCCATCCAATTGGTATTCATTATCTCCAAAGCCTCACCTGGATTAGCATCATAGAATCATTGAGCTATTTTTAAGTTTATCTTTACCAACTTTTGATGTGACCCAATATTAAAAGCTTTAACTATTGATTCCTTAGTTAGATTTTCCATTATCCTACCTTGAGGGCCTATAATTAATCTCTTCTATGAGTCATAGTGTTTTTCACACTCCATAACCAATTCAGGACACTGCATTGAAGGTGGGAATCCAGTAGCTTGCACCAATCTTGTGTGTACTAATATTGCAACCAGAGGAGTAGGTGAATTGTAGTACATCCTCTGTTTGAAATCCTCATAGTCCATGTGACCCATGTTAGTATCTCCCAATTTTTACCACATTGAAATGATTTTGGACTATGGATTTGTACCCTTGAAATCATACTTCATTCCTTCATCTCTGCTGGTGGGTTCCTCCTTAGCTAGTTCAACAGATTTTTCCTTAGAGTCCTTTCCTTTGCTGGATTCTATCTGCATTTGGTTAGAAAAAACCCATAATTACCATAATTCCAAGCATCATTAACCATTAGATCATTAAATTCATCATTAAAGAACATATGTAATATGGAATTATCTTAAATCATCATTAGAATCATCAAAACCCAATGACAAATTTTTTAAAATCAAGCACCAAGCATTCTCGGGTTTTTGACCCATTCACAGATTTGGAGTACTCATGGATTTTGGGGAATTCATCCCATTGCAGATCCCATGAAAGAGTTGAACCTCAGGTGTTCCATGCTTAGATGGATTTCATGAACAATGGAAACTCAATAAAATTTTAATCACCAAACATTTCTCCAAAATATTGAAACTTGCTTTATTCTTTTTCCCAAGATCAAGCTTAAAGATATGTCATGCATCGCACAACCTTGGGGATTTTAGACTGGGATGGAATTCAAGGAATCCAAGGCATCATGGATTCCATGAAAGTATAGGATTTAAGGTACTCCTTGTCCATGCGAATTCCACAAAGGACACAAATTTTGAGTTTTCCACTTGACACTGGATTTAGTGAAGGTTTAGACTTTTGGTGATTCCACAATGTTAAGGATTCCATGAACATGCCTCAAAAACTGGATTAAATTGGGATCCTCCCACTCAAAATCCAAAATTCAACTTACACTTTAATGATGATATCCATAGTTCAAATCAAATTCAAAATCGAAACCTTACCAAGTCGATGATTGATCATTAAGCATTACCAACACAATTATCAAAGTTACAAACTACGATTTAAGCACATTGATCTTCAACTCATATAGACATAAGAAAATTGATGACTTCGACTCAATTGCATACCATAAATAATATCATGTAAGCACAAAATGCATTGCTAAAAACCGAAATCCGAAACCATAGCTCACCACATTTTACACATGGATGCCCAAATTCATGTTTAATGATGAATATCATAGAACCCTAATCTTTTGAAATAATTCCTTAGCTACCTGACTTCGAATGAAAGAAAGAAAAGAAAATACCTTAGATTCGAAACTAGAAAGCAATTATAATTGATCAAAATCTAACCCATATGATGTCAAATGTAGATAGAATAAGCTCAAAGTGGCAATTATAAAATCAAATGAAACTAAAATGTGAATAGTGATGACAAACTCATACCATTAAATCATCAAAATATTATGAATATTTTCATTGCGACCACTATGGAACTCCAATGGATTAGAAACCCTACCTTTCAAGCAAGGAAATTGATAATAGCTACACAAACGCTCACTTGAAAACCCTAGCTGATCAACGATGAGATGCCCAAAATCCACACCTTAGAAATGCTCAAATGCTCCAATTCCCTCCACTAATGCAACTCTCAAAATAAACAAAGGATAATGAGGAAAAAGGGGCATATAAATCAATCTATTACTTCACATTAATGACAAAGTACTTCAACTGCAGAACCAATAAATACATCGACAAGAATTTAACCGAAGTTTGAGAAAATGAGCCTATGATGGATTCAGGGAATACAAAGACCCCTGGATTTAGCGAAATAAAGAAGGATCGAGGAATCTATCGAGAGACGGATTTAGAAAATGTCCAACCTTTTGGGTAATCCATGTAGCTACGGATTTAGCGAACTACCCAACCTTTGGGGAATTTGGCTCTAGGCAAATTTCTCAATTTTTTTGAAAACTTTCCCAACTCGATGCCTAAGTGAAATTTTCGTGAAACCAACAATTTCAAGGCATCAGTGAAGATCCAAATGCTGCAACACAAAACACCCATAGTGTAGATAAAGCATTGAAACTAAATCAAGTGAAGTGAATCAAAATTTCAAGGAACCTATCCCTTAAGGGGAAAAGGTGAAACCTAAAGCAAAAGCAAGAAAAGAGGGTCCCCGCCTCCGGTGGGGTGTGTGTGCAAAAATTGCACAACAAGCATTCAACTACGATAGAATTCAGAGTAAAACACAATGACAATATATTATAGTACATGAGTAGGAAACCACATAATACTACCAAAAACACTTGCAGACTACTTCCAACAACTGTAATAGATACAAGATGATATTTCAAGCATATGAGTATCCTTCTTCTCAATAATGATAACATTAGCATTCTACAACTAATCACAATACTTCCTAATTTTAATTACTTGGACATGACATGATGGAAGTAATTACATTTAATTCTCACTTATTTGCTGGCATCACTCCTTTGACATCAATGAGCTCTGTTGACATCTATGACAATATATGTTCAACAATCTCCCCTTTGTAATTGATGAAAAACAATAAAATATTGTTAGCACACCAACACAATTTATCTAGAACTCCCCCTATGTGGTACAACTGAAGTTCCTAAGCATTTGAAGGATATGAAATTTTGGATTCCTTTCCCCCCCTTTGAAATTAATGGAAAATAACAACAATACTCATCTAAAATATATAGCATTTGGAATTCCTATGGATTCAATTCATCTTGAGTCTCTTTCTCCCCTTGTGCCATTTCTTATCTGACAATCATTTTGTAAGGACACCAAGCATTCTTATAGTAGGGAGTCAATACTCCCCCTCTATACTTCCTCTTGATTGAAGAGGAGGAAGCAACCACTAACAACTTTTGTCAGAGATACTCAAAAATCTCCTTGGGAAGAGGTTTTGTGAAAATATCTGCAATTTTCTCCTTAGTCTCAATATACACCAACTTCACTTCTTTGTTTGCAACCTTCTCTCTTATAAAATGATAATTACAATATATTTTGTCCTTAAATGCATTACTGAATTCTTAGAAATATTTATAGTATTATTTTTGTCACAAAGAATGGAAATGGGTTCATCAAACTCTATTTTCATCTCTTTTAGATTCTACTTCATCCATAATACCTGAGTGCAACATGCAACTACTACAATGTACTTTGCTTCTATTGTAGATAAAGATACTAACTCCTTTCTTAACTAGGATACAAGACTGTCACCAAGAAAGAAAGCTCAATAACTTGTATTCTTTTGGTCATCTATGCTTCCAACCCAATCTACATATGTGTATGTAGTTAGAGCAAAATTTTCACTCTTAGGATGCCAAAAATAAAAACCCATTGTAGCCTTCAGATATCTAAATATCATTTTTACTACCTTGAAATGAGTTTCCTTAGGTGTTGCCTAAAATCTAGCTACCATCCCTACTTCTTGCATTATGCTTGGTCTGGATGTAGTTGTAATGTCATAAAATTACACCCCTTGCAATTTCACCTAGATTTTTGTATCCACTTTAGTGCCCATTCCCTTAGTGTTTGTGTAGGCTCATTTTATCCCTTGCATCAACCTTTTCCCCTCTTAGGATGCTCAGGACCTATTTTCAACAACTATCTTTGCATGTTAGCTTTGCGTAAAACTTTGTCTTTTCCTCATTCTCACCAACTTTGAGCATGATTTGTTTGGACACTAGCATGCCACACAAATGTCCACATATTGCGATAGCATCCTACAACATTTCAATGTTAAAATAGTTGTTTTTGAGTTCCTTTCCACTTTTCAACTACTTTTGTTGATAGTAATGGCTCAGGACACCTTGTAATGGTTTGGGAACCTTCTTTTCCCTCCTCTTTTCTCTTTTAAATATACCTTTTCAATTCTATTTCTCTCTTGATATCTCTTTCTCTTTCTCTCCTTCTCTCAAGATTGCACAACTCTCTTGCTTGCGACAACACTCTCAAGTTATCATAACATTCTCTACTACTCTTTTTTCTCTCGCAACTCTCTCTGTGGCTTCCTCAAGCCTTGTAGGTGATATCTATCTTACTTGTCTTGTGTATTCGAGCATCTTGGGATTTCTCACATCCCTTGTCTATGTATTATCTATCTTGTCTATTTATCTATCTTACTATCTATTACTTTCTCTATCTAACTATCTGGCTATCCATGGAGGTGGAGACACCAAAACAAGGGTTTGAATGAGGAAAACCCCTAAACAACCCCAAAAATTTTCCTCAATCATATGTGTGCAAATTTTGGAGATATTCATTTGCTAGAGGCTTCATTGCTTGGTCTATGTGAGCATTTTATATCTCCTATTCTTTCGCTTTATCATTTATATTTCACTTAATTTAATTTATTTTAGATCTGTTATATTCTATTACTTTCTCGCATTCTAAGAGTTCTTAATAGTTAGAATAAAAGTAGTCACTTTTTTTTTGTTTTCTGACATTCTCAATTTTTAGTCTGTACGAGAAGCTAGTGTGCCTCTAGGATGCCAGCTTGCCACACTATTGTTTGTGTGCTACACTATCCTCCTCTGGTAGAGAGTTTGTTAGTCTATCTAGAAAACCTCTATGACCTCTTTCTGATTCTGTAACTCTCACCTTTTTACTCCATCACTTGAGCTCTGTTCCTTTTTAACTTATTAGGTATTCTAAGGTAGTTTAGGGCAGTTCACTCCCTTAGGGTCTTCTGTGGCTTGAGAGTCTTGGGGGTAGTGAATCCCCCTTCCCTATAGTAGTAACATACAAAAAACTACCAATCATTGACCTATACAAAGTCTGATTTATCAAACCAAATTCATCATTCTTACTTAATTTAGGTGTACTCAATGGTTTTCATTCTTCCATCTTAAACTTGATCAACATCTCTTTTATGTACTTGCTTTGAGAAATTAATATACCTTTGTCTGATTGAGAGATTTGTAAACCAAGAAAGAACGATAACTCACCAAACATTGAAATTTCAAACTCTTTTTGTATTGCATCTTGGAATCCTTTTCACATAGCATCACTACTAACTCCAAAGATAATATCATCAATATAAACAATAATAATCAGTTATTGATCACCTTCTATTTTTATGTATAAGTTGTTGTCTACACTACCTCTCATGAAACCTTGTTGTTGCAGATATCTATCCAATCTGGTATTGTTGGGAAAATGTGTCTCAACCTTGCAATAATATAATGATTTATTGTTGATAGGATGTATATATATTTATATATATTTCCTAGTTACACTGATAGGTGTATACAATGGCAGCAAGGGGGGAGAGTGGGATGCGTGTAAATAATTTTTTGTTAACTTTTTTAGTAGACTTCTAAAATGGTTGACATAGATTAAATAAATGATACATTGTAAATCTAGACTGTTAAATATTAGGTTTTAGATCTAATGGTGGATATTTTTTTGGCCTGTCTTGCCCAAGAATGTAATCCTATTTTATGAGGGCACTACATTACGACTATGGTAGAGAGAGATGGTGATGTATTTTGAGAGTCTGATAGCAGTTGTATTGTCTATTAATATTTGAGTGGTGATAATCCTATGAGAAGCTTGCTCTGAAAGTATATTATAATCTTTGTGACTTACTGAATAATATATTGGGTGACTTTTGGAGAGTGGGGTTTTTTTATGGAAAGGGTTTTCCCCACGTAAATCACTGTGTTGTGGTATGCATTATATTTATGTTTATTTCTATTTAAGTTTTTGTAACTGTTAAAAATCTATAAATTTTTTGCATTATTCTTCTCTCAAGATTAGTATAGGAAGTTGTTCCGCTACCTTAGCTTCCTTACAAGTGGTATCAAAGCTTGATAACCTTTGGTTTCAATTGTGGGTTGTTGGGTTTTTTGAACTAATCCAAATTTGACTAGGAGCTTGTGTAGAAGACACTTTAAGATCTTGTTACAAGAATTTTTAGATGGAAAGTTCATCAGGGAGAATATAGGTGGATAAGTTTTTTGGAAATAATTTTGGAATGTGGAAGTTGAAGATGGAGGATCTGTTGATAGATCAAGATCTATGGGATGCTATTGATGAGAATGTTTCAAGGCCTATAGATCCTACTTAGGTTGCTCAATATGATGTTATGGGCTGTAAAGCCAAGGGTCTAATCAAATTGTGTTTGGCATAATCAATTTTAATTAATGTCCATATTGAGACTTCTGCACATAAACTATGGAAGAAGCTTGGTGAGATGTATCAAGCCAAATCTTTAGTGAACAAGATTTTCTTGAGGAAGAAATTGTATTCCTTGAGAATGGAAGAGGGTGGATGAATCACATACCACCTAGAAGAATTCAATATGCTGGTGGCTCAATTGGCATCCATTGGTGTCAAAATGGATGAGGAGAAATGTTAGATCTTACTTTGTTCTTTGCCTGATTCGTGGGATTCTCTTGTTATGGCTATTGGGAATACTTTTTTTTATTTTGAAGACTGAGGATGTGGTGGGTTCTTTTATTTTTAAAGAGATGAGTAGGAAGGTATTCGTCACTTCCAAGGAGGCCCTAAATGTTCGTGGAAGACCTAAGGAAAAAGGAAAGAAAAATAAGAAGTGTGACAAATCCAAGTCTAGGGGGAGATCTAAATCTCTTGGAAAGTCAAAAGTTATTTGTTGGAATTGCGGTAAGCCTGGACATGTTCATAAGGAATACAAAGAAGAAAAGAAGAAGAAAAAGAAGAAATTTGTTTATGATTCAGAGTCTGAGAAGGAAGATGACGACACATTGATTGCAGCTTTAGCAACTCGTGCAGGTAATGATGCACGATTAATTGACTCAGGTGCATCTTTCCATATGACCTTTAATAGAGATTGGTTTTGTGAATATGGAGAATTTGATGGAGGTAAGGTGTACTTGGGTGATGGTTCTCATTTAGACATTGTTGGTCGTGGTAAAGTTAAAATCAAATTTCTTGATGGTAGAATAAAAAGGATTAATGGTGTGTTGCATATCCTTGGATTAGAATGATTTTTTTTATCTGTGAGAAAACTAATAGATGCACATGTGTGCAAGATGGTTAGAGGTGCTATGGTTATTGCTAGAGGTGTTAGATATGGCACATTGCATAAGCTTGATGCATGTACTATTGAGTGCAATAGTTCTTCTGTGAAAAGAAAGTCTATGGAAGAACTAAGGTTTTCACCTTCAATAGATGATCATGGATTTTGGGTACCCAAGGGTGCTCTTTCTTATGAAACAAAGTTACTTGCAAAGAAAACTATGTTATGGCACCAAAGAATTGGCCACATTGGAGAAAAGGGTCTAAGGACCTTGAAAAATAAAAACCTTGTTGAAGGTTTGTCTGATTATACTCTTGAATTTGATTTTTGAGAGCATTGCTTTTATGGAAAATAAAATCGCATTCAATTTTACTTGAGTTCTCATAAATCTTGTGGTGTATTGGATCTTATTCATTCTGATGTGTTTGGTCCTACAAATGTTCCTTTCATTGGTAAATCCACATATTATGTTTCATTTATTGATGATTATAGTAGAAGGACATGGGCATATTTTCTAAAGAGTAGATATGAAGTTTTTAGTCAATTTAAAGAATTTAAAGCAATGGTTGAGTTGCAGACTAAAAAGAAAAGAAAATGTTCGAGGATTGATAATGGCAGTGAATTTTTGTCTAATGATTTTGATAGATTCTATAAATATTGTGGTATTCATAGACAAAAGACAACACCGTATTATCCACAACAAAATGGAGTTGCAAAAAGAATGAATAGGACACTGATGAAGAAGGCTAGGAGTATGTTAAGTGTTGCTAACCTAGAATAAAGGTTTTGGGCTGAAGCTATTGCCACTACCTGTTACTTGATTAATAGGTCTCCTACATCAGCTCTTGTTGATAAGACACCTATAGAGGCATGGTCAGGTCGCAAGCCTTCATTAAGACATCTTAGAGTTTTTGGTTGCGAGGCATATGTACATGTGTGAAAGGAGAAGCAAAAAAATTTGGAGAACAAGGATGTGAAATGTATCTTCATTGGATATAGTTATGGTGTGAAAGCATACAAGCTTTGGGAATTTGTTGCATAAAAGGTAATATATAGTAGAAGTATTATTTTTAGAGAAATTAATCCTTCTTCTACTACATTGCAGCCAAAACAAAGTAAATAGGAAGATGTGATTCAATTTCCTTTTACACCTGAGAAATTTGAATCGAGGCCCATGGATAGACAAGAAGTTGAGGAGAGCTCATCTAGCTCTGAATCTTCAGAAGAGGAGGAAGAAAATCCAACTCAACTTTTTTGTAGGTCTACAAGGAATAGACAACCACCTAAAAGGTATACACCTAATGATTGGAGATGTATTTTTTCTTTGAATAATAACATGGATGAACCCAAATTTTTAGAAGAGGCATTAGATATGAATGATGCAAAATACTAGAAGATTGCTATGGATGAAGAAATGACATTTTTGAAAAAGAATGATACATGGGATCTTGTACCATTTCTAGGCACATTCTTGGGATGGAAATTAAAGAGATAGAGTGAACAGAAAGCCATGTCTTGGCCAAAGTAAGTATGTCAATTCAATTTTACATAGATTTAACATGCAGGATTGTAGACCATTGTATGTTCCCCTTTCTATTGGAACAAAGTTATCTATTTCAGATTGTCCAACATCTCCATTAGAGATGGAAGACATGAGCAGTACCTTACCAGAGTGTAGTTGGAAGTTTGATGTATACTATGGTTTGTACTAGACTAGCCATTTCCCAAGTAGTGGGAGTTCTTTCCAGATATGTCTAATCCTGGTAGAGTTCATTGGGATGCAGTTAAAAGGGTATTTAGATATTTGTGCGGTACCTCAGATTATTCCAATGGGTAGCATGGTTGGTTAAGGGCTTTGGGTTCATCCCATATAGGTCCCAAGGTTGACTCACACACTTAGATGAAATTGGTACATGTCATTTGGGGTGCGGTCCATGCCCCCAGAGGACTAGTCTCACCTCTGTTCGCCTCCTCTGTCCTGCAAAACCTAGTAAAAAGTAAGACCAGGGAAAGGATGGTGGAGTTCACTTGGAGGAGTTACAAATCCAAGTGCTTGACGTGAGGGTTGGGGATGTTATCACAATAATATGACTAAAGATGAGATTTCCCTTGATATTCATGGTTATGTGGATTTAGACTAGGAAGGTGATATTGACAGCAGATGATCCACCAATGCTTACGTGTTTACATTATTTAGTGGTGCAATCAGTTGAATGAGTAAGATATAGGCTATGGTTGCTTTTTCCACTATTGAAGTAGAGTATATGGTAGCTACTCATGCTTGTAAAGAAGCCATTTGGCTTAAGAGTATGTGTTCAAATATTAGAATAAAACAAGGTGTAGTGATAATTTATTACGATAGTCAGAGTGCCATATTTCTAGCCAAGAACCTGACATTTCATGCCAAGACCAAGCACATTGATGTATAGTATCATTTTGTTCAAGATATGGTCGAAGATGGTAGGGTGAAGTTGGTTAAGGTAGAGACTTTGATGAATGTTGTAGATTATTTAACGAAGCCTACGAGCACAAAGAAGTTTAGATGGTGTTCAAAAATTATGGGCCTTTTGGCCCCTAGCAATTAAGAGACAATGTTTACTCCCTCTCGTTGCTCTTGCAAGGTGTTCGACAAGTGGGAGATTTGTTGGGAAAATATGTCTCAACCTTGCAATTATATAACGATTTATTGTTGATAGGATGTATATATATTTATATATATTTCCTAGTTACATTGATAGGTGTATACAATGGTAGCAAGGGAGGAGAGTTGGTGCATGTAAACAATTTTTTGTTAACTTTTTTAGGAGACTTCTAAAAGGGTCGACATTGATTAGATAAATGATATTTTTTAAATCTAGGCTATTAATTATTAGGTTTTAGATCTAATGGTGATTATTTTGTTGGCCTGTCTTTCCCTAGAATGCAATCTTATTTTATGATGACACTACATTATGGTTGCAGTAGAGAGAGATGGTGATGTATTCTGAGAGTTTGATAGTATTTGTGTTGTATTTTGATCTCTGAGTGGTGATACTCCTATGAGAAGCTTGCTCTGCAAGTATATTGTAATATTTTTGATTTACTGAATAATATATTGGGTGACTTTTGGAGTGTGGGGTTTTTTTGCTGAAAGGGTTTTCCCCATGTAAATCATTGTGTCGTGGTATGCATGATATTTATGTTTATTTTTGTTTAAGTTTTAGTTACTGTTAAAGATCTATAATTTTTTTACATTATTCTTCTCTTAGGATTAGTGTAGGAAGTTGTTCCGCTACCTTAGCTTCCTTACGGGAATACCATGCTCTAGGAGCCTATTTGAGTCTATAAAGAGCTTTCTTTAGTTTACACACAAAATCTAGATTATCTAAACATTAGAATACTTATGTTTGTTCAATGTAGACTTCCTCTTCTAACTCTCCATTTAGGAATGCATATTTGGCATCCATCTAATATACATTGGGATTATTGAATGTTGATAATAACATAAGCATTTTGATTGCCTCTAACCTTGCTATTGAAGAAAATGTCTCCTCAAAATCAATTCCATCAACTTGAGCATATCCTTTGCATACATGTTTGGCCTTGTTTTGGATCACTTTTCCTTCTTCATTTAACTTGTTTCTAAATACCCATTTTTTTCCAATGAAATTTTTGTCTTTAGGTCTTGAAACCAACTCCCAAATTTTATTTTTGTTAATTTGATTTAATTATTCTTCCATCGCATCTAACCAACCTTTTTATTTTCTTGCCTCTGCACAAGAACTTGGTTCAATTTTTGATAGTAAGGAAAAGTGTATCTATTCATTTTCTTTCTCAATTCTTCTCCAGGTCTGAACTCCATTGCCTTTATCTCCTATGATTTGATCTTTAGAGTGGTTTTTTTGAACATACCGAGCTAGAGTCTTTGTAACTATATTCTTTGAATCATTCTCTGAGTCTTCATCACTACTAGAAATTAAATCTTCATTATCATCTTCATTTGGAGATCAGTAAACTATATTTTTTTTATCAATACTTACATTAACACTTTACACAATCCTTTTCAACATTTTTTTCTAACATCTATATTCCCTGCTTTCCATTTAATAACTAGGAAAAATACCTTCATTAGATCTAGAATCAAACTTACCTAAATGTTCTTCATCCCTCTTGATGTAGAATTTGCTTCCAAATATTCTGAGATGTATAACCTTAGCTAGTATTCCTTTCCACAGTTCATATGGTGTTTTGGTAGTCTTTGGTTTGATTTGAGCTCTATTCAAAATGTAAACTGTTGTTTGAAATGCTTCTCTCCAATACACATCTGGAAATTTTTATTGACTCAAAATTGTTCTAGCCATCTCTTATATAGTTTGGTTCTTCCTCTTAGCTACTCCATTTTGATGAGAAGTTCTAGGAGAAAAAATGTCTTCGAATCCCATGCATCTCATAAAATTCATCATACCTATTAGAAGTTAACTCTCCACCTCTATCCAATCTCAAGAACTTGATAGTTCTTCCAATTTTATTTTCAACCATTTCCTTAAATGCTTTGAAATCCTCAAAAGATTCAAATTTCTCTTTTAAAAAAGTATTACAAATCATTCTAGAATAATCATCAATAAGAATAATAAAATACATGTCACCTTGAATGCTCTTTTTCCTCATTGCTTTATATAGATCAGTATGAATCAAATCCAATGGATTTGTTGTAGAATACTCTTTAGTAGGAAATTTGGTCTTTTTCTATTTTCTCTCATGACAGGTTTGCAACTAGTAGACAAAGGCTTCTTGATCTTTGGCATGTATCTTACCATTCTTTTTGAAATAATCCTTACAAGATCACCAAAATTGATGTGTCCCAATCTTCTATGCTAGAGCCAACTCTCTTCTCTTTGTATGGAAAAATAGTTTTTCCCATTGACCTCACTAAGATGATATACATCACTGTCAGTCATGCTTCCTTCTGTAACTAACTCATTGATACTGGTCTTTCTGATTTCATAACCTTTAGCACTAAATGGGATCTTATATCCTTTATCACACATTTGACTTACACTCAAAATATTGTGCTTTAATCCTTCTATATATAGGACATCATGAGTTTTTGTCTTTCCCCCATCAAGACTTAAGATACCCTTACCGGTAATCTTAGCAACTAAGTTGTAACCAAGAGTTATAGATCCTCCATCAAACTTCTTGAAGTACATGAACTTGCTCTTATCTCTAGTCATGTGGCTTGAACATCCGTTGTTAATGATCCATAGATTCTTCTCCTTTTGAGCATGTAATGTGGTCTAAGCCACCATGGATCACTCAGATCTTTGTTCCTTCGGTTTCTTATTTGAAACCTTTTCTATTTCACTACTCTAACATACCGATTTATTTCCTTTTGTATTTGGTATAGGAGGAATCACAAAATTGCTTCTATTGTTTCTAGAAATATGCCCAAAATTGTTGCACTTGTGACAAATAATATTGAAATCATACAATGGTGCAAATACATTTCTACTAACAAAATTATTTCTTCTTGCTAGAATATTTCTACAAGCATATCTTTCTAGCCAAAATGATTGCAATCAAAGCAGTAACCAGAAAAATAATGATTGAACCTGGTATTGTATCCTTGTCCTCTTGAAGCTTTTCTTCCTAATATTTTGTTCTTTTTGTGCACTTGAGTGAAACCATCATCCATCAATTTTATTTCTTTGGTTACCACAACCTATTCAAAATTTGAACTTTTGGAGCCTTTCTCTTCTAGACTCTCACCAACTAACTTCATGGATTGCTTAGTCACCTTATTCTTTTGTATGTCAGTAAAACCAATGTCAATTTTGATATGTAGTGATATTTGAATTTCTATTATCTGATCCAAGATCCCAGTGCTCTTCCCAAACTTCAACTTTAGCTGATGATTTTCTTTTTTAATATCTTTCCTTAAAGACACAATCTCTGCTTCAAGTTTTTCACAATCCTTATCTCTTGTCAGTAACCTTTCTATAAAAAAAACCATCCTCTTTGCTTCTTCCACTTGAATCTTCAAGTCAATGACCATCTTCTTTTCCTTCTCAATATCCTAAGATAATTTTTTGTTAAATTTCACTTCTTTAGAAATTATTTTCTTCAATATTTTAATTTATTTGCCAACGCAAAGAAATTCTTCCACATGATCTACTTCAACATCATCATTTTTGGACTTTATTTTTATATCACCTTCAAAAGTTTCCAAATCCATGAATATACCCTTTTATCCTTTCCCAGAAGTTTCTTGGTCATCATCATCGGATGAGTAGCCTTCCTTATTTATAAAGAAGCTCTTCTAATTTTTCTAAAACTTTTCCCCTTTTGAAAATGCCTTCTTCCCATCATTGCTAGAGTCCTACCTCACCATAATTAAAGCATTTGCAAGGAAACTTACCTTTATACTTTCTACAACCCCTCTATTACTTCTAAAAATGTTTTCTTTCTTTGGATCTGATCCATCTTCTAAATTTGGATCATCTTGCTTCTTAGAAACTTTGAATGCCACCTCTTTCCTTATAGACTTGTCATTATCAATTCTCATCTCATAAGTAGTTAGAATTCCATCTAACTCATCCATAGTTAGAGTATTCAAATCTTTTGCTTCTTAAATGGAGAAAAAATTGCATAAATTTTTTGGGGAAGGGATCTGAGTACCTTTTTCACAATCATACCTTCTTTCATTGCTTCACAAAGACCTCTGATGGAGTTGACAACCACACCAATTTAGAGTAAGAATGTAGCAATTTTTTCCTATTCCTTCATTTTTAAACTTTGAAATTGGCCTCAGTAGGTCTCAAGCTTTGCTTGTTTGACCTTTTCATCACCTTCATAGACATTTTGTAACTTAACCCATAATTCCTTCCCTATCCTAAAATGCATAATATTCATAAAATTGGAGTTAGATAAACCATATAAAATAGCATTTCTTTCCTTGGAATTTTTCTCACAATCCTTATTTTCAACTTGATCTATTGGGGACTATTAGGGATTTCATATCCATATATAATTGATTTCCAAACCTCAAATTCTACGGCCATCAAATATGATTCCATCCTTACACTCCAAAAGGCATAATTAGATCAATCAAAAAGTGGTGCCTTATTTAAAGATAATCCTTCTTGAGAAATTGAGTGTGCCATTCGTAATTAGCTATATCAACTAAGGGTAGACCTTAATTCAAATTGATATGAAATATGTAGTCAACTTGATCCTAAATCAATTGTGTTACCACAAATGTTAGATGATGTTATGCACTTTCTTCAATGATATTAAATTGGTCCTATTTTATCTTCACATGCTTCTTCCAGCTAGTCCATGCTTCCCTTCTTTGGTGCAAACAATCAAACATTATTCATATTCAACCAATAAACATGGGAAACACTCTGTTACTTCTAACTTTCTTTTTGTTGAAGATCAATCTATGAAACTTTAGAATTTGGTATATCATGAGTAACTTTAATTTAGGTCTAGACTACAAGACATAACATTCAACTATGGTAGAATGTGAAGCAAAACATAATGACAATATAATACAGTGCATGAGTAGCAAACCACAAAATACTACTGCAAACACTTCTAGATTGTTTCCAACAACTATAATAGATACAAGATGATATTTTAAACATAATACAAGTATCCTTCTTCTCAATAATGATAACATTAATATTCTTCAACTAATCACAATGATTTGTGATTTCATATGCTCAGACATGACATGACAAAAGTAATTACATTTAATTCTCACTGATCTGCTGAAATCACCCCTTTGACATCAATGAGCTCCTTTGACATCAATGATAAAATATGTTCAACATCTATAACCACTAACATTTCTATGTTGATCCTTCAAGTACTAACAAGATCTACATATAAACTCATTAGCATGATTAGATAGAACCCAAACATAATTCCTTAAATTTACTCATTTTTTATTTTTCTTATTTCCCAAATAATTAAGCAAGCTTATATTTTAAACCTAATATTTAGTTGTGGGATAAAATCTATTGATTTCATATGTTTCCTCTATTTTATGCATTCGCATTAGTGTGTGCTAAAGGATGAACTTACATGATGAAATCAAATAGAGTATATGAACCTTTTGTTGCACTATGTTGTCATCAATGTTGTGATTGATGTCAAACTCTGGTATGGATATGTTGAGAAGGTGTTTATGGTGTTGAGAAGGTGTTTTAGATGTAACAGGGTCACTTGGTTTCCAAGTTCTTTTGAGAAAATTTGCATAAAGATTGTACAAGTTGACTAGGAAGTGTTCTGCATTTTTCTCCACATTTCTTCATTCTTGAAGATGTTCTTATGCAATTTCAAAGTGATAATCAAAGGTATTCAAAGGTTTTATATCCAGAGTTTTAGGTTCTAGATTGTGCAGTAGTAGAAGATATGTTTGATAGTGTTTTGGATTGCCTCTGGCTTGTGAAGAGGGATATCTAGGAGAAATGGAATTGCTTCATATTTATCCATGCTGAAGTTTCTTGTCTTGTAGATTTAGGAATGAGCTACTGTTGCATATACCTACCTTCACTTGGTTTGTTTTTTGTTTATTTGTTCTACAAGATTGCATCTTGAGTTTTTTCTTAGTGCTAGTTTGACTGGTTGCATAGGATGATAGTATTCTCAGTTTCATGTGCTTGCTCCAATAGTTTTGAATATTCTATTGGTGTTGAAATATTCCATGGTGTTGTGTAATATTGCTACATGGAATGAAAGATGTTTTTAGCCTTGGTGAAGTATTACTTTGGTTGCTTGATAGAGTTACTGTTGGTTTGGTTGACTTGGCTTGTTAGCTTTGTTTGTGAATGAACTTCATGGTTTGTGGAAGCATCGTGTAGTGTTTTGGTGTAGATTTGGGTCCTGGTTAAACTTTGGTGTGGTCCACCCTCACTTCTTCCCACCGTAGATGTGTTTGGTGTTGAACTATTTGGTGTTTGCATGTTTGAGGTGCATACATTTTATTGAAGCCGAACTAGAGAAGGTTATTCGAGGTTGTGGAAGGTATATATGCAAGGTTAAGTTTTTGGAGAGTTGTGTAGCATGGAATGATGTATGTGTGATTATGTGTTGAGATAAAATTACAAGAAAGAATTCCTAAGACTATTGGAAGAAATGAGAAAAAGGTGTCTACATTTTAGTGCACTAGAAGTTATTGAGGTGATGAGCTGAAGGTTTTGGATGGTAAGGAGATATTATGGTGGTTTCTACAATTGCTCCAAGGTAGTGAACCTCCTTGTAACTATTTCCTTTTAATCTAGAAGAAGTGATCTTCCTAGGTAGTGAGCCTTTGGTAGTGAGACTTTTTCTTTTGGATAGTGAGTCCTCTAGGTAGTGAGCCTTTCAGGTAGTGACCCTTTTTTAATTGGTTTTAGTTTTCATATAGTGAGCTAATCCTCACCATGTTTTTTCCCTCATAGGGTTTTTCATGTAAAATCTAGTGTTCTATATTGAATGATTGTGGATGTGTTTTTGCTTTTATTTATTTACTTTCATGCTAATAATTAATAAGGGTTTGAAGGTTTAATGCACAACTAATTCACCCCCCTCTCAGTGGTCCTGTGTGTTTAACAATTGGTATCAGAGAAGAGAGTCCTTGGAAAAAGCTTAACCGCTCGAGTTAGATCTAGATGACACACAAGAATTGTTTCAAAGCTCCTATGTTTGATTGTACAAATTATGCCTTTTGGAAAGCAAGGATGAAAGCCTTTCTCACTACATTAGGGTTTGGCATATGAAAATTAGTCGAAAATGGATATAAAATACCTAATAATCCTCTAACAAGTGAAGATGAAATAAAGGAGTATGAGAACAATGGAAAAGCAAGGAATGCTATTTTGAGTGGGCTTTCAGATTCAAAACTTGTGAAGGTGATAAACTACAAAAATGCTAAAGAGGTATGGGAGAATTTGAAGAGCATTTATGAAGGAGATGATAAGGTCAAGCAAGTGAAGATGCAAAATTTTGAGGCCAAGTCTGAAACCTAAGGATGTCTAAGGATGAAGATATTGCAGGCTACATGTACAGGGTCAATGAAATTGTCAATTACATCAACGGTCTTGGAGGAAAACTGGAGGAAATTGAAGTTGTGAAAAAGGTATTGAGAAATCTTCCTAAATCCTATAGTGCTAAAGTTTCTGCTATTGAGGAAGCTCAAAATTTAGATCAATATACTAGAGATCAATTGTTTGGTGCTTTAACTACTTTTGAATTGAGATAGTTTGACAAAGATGCTCCAAGGAAAGAAACTATTTTTAAATTCAGTAAGAAAGAGAGGAATGATGAATCTGATTTGGATGATTTTGATGAAGTGGAAGTAAAATTTGTAAGATTTAGAAAGGGAAATGGTAGATACAAAGGTAAGTTACCTTTCAAGTGTTTCAATTGTGGAAAGATAGGTCACTATGCTTCAAAATGTCTAGATAAATTTTCAAATGATAAACATAAAGATCATCAAGGTAAATCCTTCAAGAAGAGTTATTATATTAAAGAATATAGTGATGATGAGGAATTAGACTACTCGGATAATGAAAGTGATGAATTTTTGTTTATGGATTTGAATGTTGGAACTAATTCTATTGACTGTGAGAGATGTGTGAAGGAAAGTGCTTCAGAAACAAGCCACAATATTGAAAGAACTATGTTGTTTTCCTTTCATGTAAAAGAGGAGAGAAACTACTAGATAATTGATAGTGGATGGTCAAATCATATGATAGGTGATAAGAGTAGGTTTATTAAGGTTAATAAATATGATGGTGGTTGTGTTAGGTTTGTTGATGACAAATCTGATAATATTTGTGGAAGATGTTCAATTAGTTTTGATGACAAGCATAAGACAGATGATGTACTTTATGTCAAAGGTCTCTGGCATAATCTTCTTAGTGTAAAAAAAATGTGTAGCAGAGGATATAATTTGGTGCTTTAGGATGATGGTTGTGAAATTAGAAAAGGAAGATCTAGAATCTTGGTTGCAGTAAGAAGAATCTTGGTTGCAACAAGAACAAGGAAAAAAGGAAATGTCTATTAGCTCAAGAGTGCTAGTGGTAAGTGCTTTGTGACTGAAATAAATGAAATTTGGTTATGGCATAGAAGAATGGTCATATCAAGTTTGATAGCCTAGTAAAGATCAACTTTACTCATGTTGTGAGAGACTTTCCAAGAAATATAAAGCCATTCAATGCAATTTGCAAATAGTGTCAGTTTGGAAAACAAACAAGGAATAGGTTCAAAACTAAGGAACATTATACTATGAGACCTTTAGAGTTGGTGCATATAGACCTATGTGGACCTACTAGAACAAGAATCCCTCCAGGTGATAGGTATTTTATGTTGTTAATAAATGATTACTCTAGAATGACTTGGGTGACCTTTCTTAAAGAAAAATTAGAAGCTCTAGATAAGTTTAAAATATTTAAATCTATGGTTGAGAATTAAAAGGATTTGAAAATCAAATGCTCAAGGTTTGACAGAGGTGGTGTGTTCACCTCAAATGAGTTTAATAGTTTTGCGAAGATCATGGGATAAAAAAACATTTATCAGCTACTAGGACTTCACAACAGAATGGGGTTGTGGAGTGAAAGAACAAGACAATTCAGGAGGTAGCAAGAACCATGTTGAAGGAAGCAAATCTACCAGATGTCTATTGGAGAGAAGATATTCATATCATAGTTTACATTCTCAACAGAGAACAAGAAAGAGTGAACAGTTCAAAGACCCCTTATGAGATATGGTATGGGAAAACTCCTAATGTGAAATATCTTAGAGTGTTTATGTTGTGTGGTCTCATACACGCCCCATTTTTCCCTTCAAAAAAATGTGGACCCCCTCTTTTTTTCTTCTTTTTCCATTTGTTTTTCGCTTTCTTTGATGTGCTACTTTTGGAGGAAATGGTAAAAATATGAGATTTTGATCCAACCGACCTGAACTTCTGTTTAAGTTCCTATTTTATCAGACTTGGAGTGTTTGCAAAATCTTTTCCTTGACCTTATTAACCAATCAGATCATTGGGTCCTGGGTATTGGGTGTCATTACTCTAAGGATAGTCAATCTTTTGCAAGTTTCAATTTTTCCTCGGCTATTCGTCATTCTAGGTAAGTTGTCACTTGGGTAAAATTTTCCTAGTGTTCATGTGTTAGATTTTTTCCTAGTTAGCCTAGTAGTGGCTTTTCTTTTCTATGGAACTAGAAACTAAAAGTTTTTGCACAAGTTTCATTTCTAAACCAGATTAATCTCGCTTGCACTTGGTCCTCATGGACCCAATAAGAAAAAGTCCTAACTCCCAATAATTCTTTAAATCCTGGTGTTAGATGATTCAAACCTTATTGATTTCCAATCGTTAAGCATCCAAGATGGGCTCCTCTAAGGAATTTTCCCTTGTAAAAATTAAAGTGAAATGTAGGTGTGCCACATTGGCCACCTGTGCCACTTTACTCTAAAAGGTGGGCTCTTGCATATGAATCAAGGAGTTCATGATTTTAACCCTAATTTCTCATGATTGCACCTTTATTCAAGGTAGTTAATGCATAGTAAAAGAAATTAATGAAGGTGGAAAACAACACACGTACTTGGCACCACCTCAAGCATGTAATTTCTTCCATAACACTCTACCTCACAGTAGGCTATTCACTTGTAAGGACATCAAAGAATTAAAACCAACATCGTGGCACACAAGGAAGGGTAAGTTTCGGATTGCTGAACAACACAACTACCAAGGTTTGAACCCGTGTTTATTCAATCACAATCAATGAAACTAGGTACGCTTCTAGTAAGTGAATTTTTGTTAATTCTTTTATGCATGCATGGCTCTAGTTAAATGGCATTACCACTGGTTAGGTCATTAAAACACTAATTATTTCTAAAGAATTTAACCTAATTGTAGACTGTTAATGTCGTAAGTACAAAAATTTCTTTAATTATTAAAAATGTATGATTAAATTTAGCCCTAACTTGCACACAAGGCACACATTTTCTAATAATGTAGGAAATCAAGAAAAATATGAGCACTTCCAAAAATAAGAAAATAGACAAAGAATTTGAATTCCCCATTTCACAAGTTGTATCAGTTGGTGGGACAGTTACATATACTCACCTAGGGAGATTCAATGAGCATGAATTCACTACAAGGACTCAGTAAGTAGGTGTCTCTCAGTGCACCAAGAATATTATTGCAAGTGGACTGCATTTGGCAAGAGGGTTCCTGCTAGAGATGGATGCCCTTGAACTAGTACTGGAATGTATGAGATGGTATGACCCAAATAATAGGGTCATTGAGAAAGAAGGAAGAGTATATGCAGACCTCTCCATAGAGGGAATTTTGTACAAATTTTGGCTCCACACATTCAAATAGATGAACCCATTAGATATGTAGGTCCTTTCCATAGTATACCTAGATGTAGAAGAACAAAATAGGAATTTTATGATTTTGAAATGGTTCTGGGATTAGCCTACGAAGCAAATGAGGCAAATCCCAAGGTCAACATTTATTTAGGAGGTTCAAGACATAATAATCCTATTAAGCAGGATAGTTGGATGCAAATATGCCAACAAATTTGAACCTTGGATGTTCGAGCTTATAGTGAAAATGATGGAAGGCCTTGTATAAATTCATTGGGGAAATTTTATCAACGACAAGCTATGTGAGAAGATAATGACGTTCCCAAAGAGCTGATTGTTCACCATATCTTCATATGTTTTCTATTCTCTTGCCCTGAGGGAAAACACACAAGGATTAAACAGAGTTCGTACCCTAGGAAAAGAACCAGGGAATAATTTGATTTATGCTCATATGCCCTAGATTACTATCCACTAGTATCAGGAACATTACTAGGGGGTAATTGATGTGTTTTATATGAAGTTGGTGAGATTAATGGAAGGGGACAAAGCCAAAATATTATCCCTTGAAGCACAAAGTTTTGTCCGATCTATTGGTTGCTGGTATATTCAATTCCCTACTTTCACTTATATCAGGGTTGAAGGATTTATAGAATACCCCTTCATGCTACCCAGGTATCCAACAAAAAAAATGTTGTTACTAGAAATGGTGAGATAGGTGTAGTCATCTCATTCCCTTTTTACACAAGCCCACAAGAAATGTTCTGTTAAATTACCTATCACAATTGGGAATTATAATTATATTGCAGCCAAAAGTGCTGATATGTGCAAGGAGGAGTTGAAACTTTATGGGTTGGAGTTCTTTACACTCTAGCAAAAAAACTATGATCCAAAGGAAAACCTTGCCAAGCAAATAGGTGGGAAGTATGCTCATGTTTATCATCTAGAGGATTTTTGGCTTAATTATGATGATGATCATGATGTAAGGAAGAGGTCATACAAGAGGTTGAAACTAGGAGAACCAAAAATTATTAGAATTCATGATGTTTGAGAAAACTTAGATAATAATAATGGAGAGGTGTTGAATCTAGTGTACATGATTTAGATAAAGTTTTTGATGAACTAATCCCATACCCAAATTATACAAAGAAGAAGGTAGTAACCAATGAGGATATTTCTAAACAGGTATTGATGTATACTCAGTACTGGATTAATGGTTACATCAAAGCACTAAAAGAAGCTAGGATAGAGCCCACATACCCACACAATGTTAAGAGAAAACAAAAGTTAGTGAATGAATTGGGGTATGGAGGGACTGTTGAAAAGAAAAGAAAGGTTGTAGAAACAAAGGGAGTTGAGAAAGGTGGGGAGGAAGCTCCTGTTACTTCAAGCTAGGGAATTTTGATGGTTTCACAGCTAGATAGCTAGTGTAAAGAAGCTATAGCCACTTTGGAAAATGTAATGGAAATGCCAACGGTAGAATTTTCTTCCACTACAAAGCCAAGAGCTCAGCCTATGACTGGCGAGGATGTGAGAATGAGAACATAGGTACGTGCTAAGAAAAGGTTTGCATCGTAGATATATTTACTTCTCCACCCTCCATCAATACAACGAAATGAGAAAACCCTTGGGAGGGACTCCTATAATTCAAGAACAAGGTCCTAATCTAATTGAAGAAGTTAGGAAGAAGCTCAAGAAATTGATTGCTAAGATGAAACAATTTAAAGAAAATGATCTAAAGAAGATCCAATGATGCAACCAGTAGTGGAAGAAGTGTTAGATATAGGTTCATATTCTGAAAATAGAGAAAAATAATATTTTATAATAGGATCACTCACTCCAGAAGTGGGAAACCCTGAAGAAACAAATATAAGAGAAATAGGGGACACTGCATTTTAGAGCCCCATTTATATTATTGATGAAGAAGATATAATTGAAGATCAACTTCCACAAGGAAGAACTAAAAAGACTGTTGAGCAACCATAGACTTTAGAGAAACCAAGAGAAAAATGGGATAAGAATGAAGGTATAGAGTCCTCACAAACCTTGGGTGATGAACCAAGAAATGATGAAAATCCTGATGGTTTAGGATAATAGGAAAATAGTGCTCCAAGGACTGATGATGAAAATAGGGCAAGACAGGAAAATGTAAGTCTTGAAGAAAAAGAGAAAGTAAAAAATAAAGGTAATCCAGAATCCATGTCGATGAGGATAGAGAATCTTAAGGTTCTGGAGGTTTTGATGAGCAATGTTGAAAGTTTGAGAGAGCAAGTTCTTGAACATGCTGACATTAGGAATGAGGTAATACTAAAGAGGTAGTACAAAATGAAGAAGCACCTGACTAGTTAGTTAGGCAATTGGCTTTGCCATTGGAGGTGGAATTGGTGCCTCTAGATTTTAGAAGTTTAATGCAAGGAATAAAAACCCCTAAACCTAGAGTTAGAGAAAAGACAATACATGCTATAAAATGGGATGCAGATGGAGGAAGAACTCTCCAAATAGCTACTTTGGTAGGAGAGAAGAGAAAGAATGAAATAATGGCTAGGGATTATAGGGTGATGAAAATTGATGTAGGACATTCATCATGGGGACATGAGTTAGAAGAGATGAAAGTAAATTTAGAAATTATTGTCGCCCGAGTGAAGAAGAATAAGCAAAAGAAAAGAGAATTAATGGAATGGATTGCTTGCCTGAAGAATTTCATTAGGTCACTAGCCCAATCTAGTCAACCATAGAATCTAATGATAATGTGCAAGGAGCAGGTAGATGCTATTATGACACTTTGTCACAAGGTAAGTGTGTTCAAAGAATGAATGGAGTACTTGGTGAGGCAAGGAGAAGAGTCAATAAGGGATGAAATTTGGAAGTATAAAGAAGAATACCATTTGTACAACAAGTCCAGAAGACTTGATGGTGAATGCCAATTTCGCTAAGAACATAATGATGTAGAAGGTTGGAGGCTAAGAGTTCTTCAGATGGATGTTTGAGAATTGATAAATGAAAATATAGTCACAAAACATAAAGTTCTAGTATTTGAGAAATGGAGGATACAATTGAGTTTGGAAAGTGATACTTTATCACAATGTGTAAGTGAATTGGAAAAGGTCAATGAGATATGTAAGAAATTGATAGATAAAGATGAGAGCTTCATTAAAATGCTAGCTTGGCAAAGCTATGATCCTCAAAATTGAGGATAGGATGATTAGGAAGTAAAAGCTTTCAAGGAATGGATCGAAAAGGTGAATAAGGATCATGTCCAGTCATTAAGTGAAGAGGTTATAGATGATATCATAAGGTGTAGGAATGCTATGACTAAACATGAGACAAAAGTAATGTAGAGAAATGAAAATATCATTCAAATATCAAAAGAATATGCTAGGCATAAATATAGCTGGAAGGAAATTCAAGGCATTCCAAAAGAGCATATGCATCAAGTTTTGATTGCTTTCTAGGAATATCAATAGAGAAGAGGTGAAGATGAGTCTTCAGACCAAGATTCCAGTGAAGAAGAATAGGTAGTTGGGTACTGGAGGTTGGAAGTTTTATGCATGGGTATAGTCTTGAAATGAATTTTGAAGGTTTACTCCTAGACCCGGTGAAGACAACTAATCCCAAAGGTTTTGGAGAGTGCTAATAGTTTTATTTTCTATGCAAAGTACCCATGACTCGGAGCTCAAAGTTTGAAGGTTGTTGCTAAAGAAAAGTCAAAATATCTTTGACTTTTCCTAAAAAGTTCTGACGCCAACTATCACTTTCTACGTGCTCCATTTTGATTTGTTTCTCTGATTCTCTTTGATGGGATTAAGTTCAAATTCTTTGGGGCCTTGTTTCTATAAAAGGTTGTTAGTTGATTTATTTTATTTTTCAGTTCAAAATTTATGGATGTAAAATTCAAATTGTTTCAAGTTTTGTTCTTTTTCCTGCTTTCTATTTATTTCCAAACTAAAAACTTGTATGTTTCATTAGAAGTTAACTAATATCAAAGCCAATTTCAAAGATATTTTTTGATATGAAATCTTACATAGCTGATTGTTTGTTCCTATCGGATGAGACTATGTGTTGCGCCATTTAATGGTGCATACTAACACTATCTGGTGGCAAATGATCCCCCCTTTATTTAAACTTGCATCATTCTATGACTAGCTATGAAGCAATATGGTGAAGTATAGGATGTTTTTTTTAAATGAACAAGACAACTGAGAGGGGGGTGAATCAGTTGTACCAAATTAAACCTTCAAAACCCTCAAGAGTAAATAGATCCACAAACATTCATTAAACCCTTATTCTATTAAATTGATTATACATGAAAAGTAGATAATAGAAACTAAAATCACAACACCATACACATGAGAACACCCGATTTATGTGGAAAACCCAATGAGTGAAAAACCATGGTGAGGATTAGCTCACAATATAAGTAATAGAAAAATTGGTACAAAGGGGTTCACTGCTAGAATAGGACACATTTTCCAAAAAGGCTCATAGCTAGGGCTGACTACCATAGAAAGAAAACAAGAAAATAGAAGAAGAATGTTACACAAAGAAAACACTTCTCAATGCAACAAGGAGTCCACCACAATTGCTCACACACTTTCATAGTCTCACATGAAAGATATCGAATGCCTTCAACTCACTGCCTTTAGGAACCCTAACATGAAGTTCACATTGCTCTACTCAATTTCACATCACACACATCACTTGCAACAATATTGCATCTATCTTTCTTCTTACTCTCTCCACACCCTCTTGCATCAACACCATATATATTTATATCACGTTCTACCTTAAAAAATTTCTCCAATGTCAACCACTAGCCGTTATACATTCAAATTCAAAATAGGTCGGCACCTAAACATTCCTGCGATGGATAGGAACAAATGGCTACCCACATAAATCCTCGATTAGGACCCAAATAGATCCCAACACACTTCAACATGCTTCCACAAGTTTCACATGTAGTGTTAGACACAAGGTCGCCAATGCCCATGCAAGACACCGTAGACATTAAGTACACATTTCTTTAGATCAAGCCGAAAGTACTGGACAACATAATTCACTTGAAATCAATCTAAAATAATCCACAAACTACATAATATTCATCAAACACTTCATTCAAGATCGCATCAATAGATACTTCAACTCAGGATAATTGATAACCCTTAATTTTATACTGATAAATGAAACTCTCACTGTGCTACACCAAATCAAGTAAAAAATTGAATCATAGAAATAAAAAAGCATTATAATCAACTTCCCAAGTCTACACAACCTAAATCTAAACCACAGAGAAACACGAAGCAAATACATTTCTCCCAGACCATAGAAAACATCACTGAACAACTAGTTCACACACTGGTGAAAATATCTCACACTACACAATGATCTAGAAACCCAAATTATAAATATAATAACTTATGTCAACCTTTAATAACCTGTAAGATCCACACAGGCATAGCATCAACATAGAAAGAATGCAGAGCACAATATCAGAGCACATTATGAATATTAGCACAACACAATTTACTTTGTCTATTAAATTTTCTCAAAAGCACTTGAAAACCAAGTACCAGAGATATCATCTAAGCTCATTACTTCATTCCAACTCATCTTCAGACTTTGCAACAAACGAATAGGTCCATGTACTCACAACACTTCCTCAAGGTCTCAACTACACATGCACAACTTGTTTTCCTCTTTTCCACAATTTTCTCAATATCCTCAACACCTTCATCCCATAGTTGACATTAATGAAAACACCAATCAGTAGACTTCCTATTGACATCAATGAAAACACCATAATGCTTGCAAAAATCTCCCCCTTTGTCATTGATGACAATAAAAGATGTGAAAATCTACCAAAGAACACACAACAACTCTAAATACTCTCTCCCTACATGGCATTCCTGAAACCTCTCTTTTTTACATGATTCTCTCTCCCCCTTCGACATCAATGGAAAAGAATAAAATGTTTTGCATTATTCTCTCTCTTTGAGACTGAAGCAAAAATTACTTGCTCTAAATACTCCCCCTTAGGAGTACACCCAACTAAATCAACAACCCAATGACAACTCATGACACAACCTACTCCCCTTGAGAGGTAGCCACCAAAATCAATCCAAAAAAGAGATAGATCCATAGATCCACTGGACTGATGCATCTCCATATGCATCTAGTTCAAGAAAGGAGGGGTAATAACCCCCAACTTCTTCTAAAGATACTCAAAAGAATCCTTAGGAAGATCCTTAGTAAATATGTCGGCAATCTAATCCTTTGTAGGAACATACTCAAGCTTCACTTCATTCTCCATAACCTTCTCTCTCAAAAAGTGATACCTGATAGATATATGCTTTGTCCTTGAATGCATCACTAGATTCTTTGAAATGTTTATTGTGCTTGTATTATCACAGAAGATAGATATAGGTATGTCATTTACAACTTTGATATCCTTAAATGTTTGCCTCATCCATAATACCTGTGTACAACATGATGCTACTACAATATACTTAGCCTTTGTAGTGGATAAAGAAACTGAATCTTGTTTCTTACTTAGACATGACACCAATCTACATCCAAGAAAGAATGCACCACCACTTGTACTTTTCCTATCATCAATACAACCAACCCAATCCACATCTGTATAAGAATTTAATGTGAAATCAGTATCCTTAGTATACCACAAACCATACTCTAATGTTCCTCTTAAATATCTGAATATTCTCTTCACTATTGCAACATGTGTTCTTTAGTATCTTCTTGAAATCTAGTCACAAGACAAACTACATGCATGATATCTAGTCTAGTAGTAGTCAAATATAACAGTCCACCAATCATAGATCTATACTTGCTTTGATCAGCCTTAGGTGAATCATCATCTTTTCTCAATTTACAACCAGTCACCATAGGAGTACATACTGGTTTGGAGTCATCCATTCCAAACTTCTTCAACATTTCTTTTTCATACTTAGAATATGAAATAAAAATCCCTTTATCTGTTTGATTAATCTATAGCCCAAGAAAGAAATTCATCTCCCCAAACATTGACATCTCAAATTATTTCTACATTTATTTAGAAAATTTCTTACACATAGCCTCAATTCCACCAAAGATAATATCATCCACATATACAAGTACTATCAAGATTTTTCTTCCTCAATTTTAAAGTAAAGATTATTGTCTACGAAGCCCTTATTGAATCCCTGTTGTATCAAATACTTGTCCAATCTTTCATACTAAGCTCTAGGAGATTGCTTCAATTCATATATTTCCTTCTTCAACTTAAATACCATGTTTGGTTGATTTGATAACTGAAATTTTTTTGGTTGATCCATGTAAACCTCTTCTTCCAATTCTCCATTCAAAAAAGTAGACTTCACATCCATCTGATAGACCTTAAAATATTTATATGTTACAAATGCCAAAAACATTCTAATAGCTTCCATTCTAGCCATAGGGGAAAAAGTCTCCTCAAAATCTATACCTTCTATTTGTGAGTAACCCTTACACACAAGTCTTGCCTTGTTTCATACTACTTCTCCATTCTTATCCAACTTGTTCCTGAATACCCATTTAGTTCCAATTATGTTTTTGTTTGCTGGTCTAGGAACCAATTCCCAAGTTTGATTTTTCTTTATCTACATAAGTTCTTCTTCCATTGCCTTCATCCAATGATCATCCTTACATGCTTCACTTATTGATTTAGGTTAAAATTTAGAAAGCAAACAAAAATTTACCTCAACTTCAATAGCTTTGCTTCTTTTTAGTACACCTTTCCTTTTGTATCCAATGATATGATCTTCATAATGATTATTTTGCACATACTTAGGGGTTTTAGGGGTCTTGTCCAGAGCTTCTTCCTCTTCATTCTGCACTTCTTGTTCATCAACTATTTCTCCCACTTCTCTACAATCAAGTTCATCTAACACATATCCATCTACTATAATATATTTCTACATGTTTTCATCAACTTTAACATTTTCACTCTCAACAATCTTTCTCAACCTTTTATTATAACATTTGTAAGCTTTGCTTCTAATAGAATATCCAAGGAAGATGCCTTCATCAGACCTTACATAAAATTTTCCTATGTTTTCTTCTTCTCTTTTGATGTAGCATTTGTTTCCAAACACTCTAAAGTACTTCATAGTAGGAATCCTTCCATACCATAGCTCATAAGGAGTCTTTGTGTTGTTAGCTTTAGCTTGAAATCTGTTAAGTATGTAAGAAATTGTATGAATAGATTCTCTCTAGTAGACTTGTGATAGATTTTCCTCTTTCATCATAGTCCTTGCAACTTCTTGAATAGTTCTATTTTTCCTTTCAACAACTCCATTATGCTGAGGAGTTCTAGGGATAGAAAAAGGCCTTTATATTCCATGAACTTCATAAAACATGTTAAAATCATTGGAGGTGAATTCAACACCTCTGTCAGACCTCAAGAATTTTATTTTTAAATCCATTTCATTCTCAACCATAGCTTTAAATGCCTTGAATTTATCTAATGTATCTGATTTCTCTCTAAGAAAAGTAACCCATGTCATTCTAGAATAATCATCAATCAAAAGCATAAAGTACCTATCACCTTGTAGACTTCTCACCCTTGTAGGACCACAAAGATATGTATGCATTAATTCCAACAGTCTGGTAGCAGTTTGTTCTTTTCCCTTAAAGCTACTCCTTGTTTTCTTTCCAAATTGACAACTCTCACAAACAACATTGATAGGTTTTTTGATTCTAGGTAAGTCTCTCACAATGCTATGAACCAAACTAATTCTTGCCAAATTATAAAAATTCATGTGACACATCCTCCGATGCCATAACCAACTATCATTAATTTGTGACAAAGTAATAACTGTCGACACCCTTAGGACGATAGATGTTTCCATATGTTCTCTTACTAGCAACAATTATAGTTTCATACCCTTTCCAGATCGTACATGCTTCATCCTTAAACACAAGATTATACCCTTTTCTACATAATTTTCCAACACTCAAGAGATTATGTCTTAAGCCCTTAACATAGTAAACATTGTCAGTATTATGCTTGCCATCAAAACTAATTGAACCTATTCCACAAATATTTTCTCCTGAATCATCTCCAAATTTAACTAATCCTCCATCATACTTTTCAAGTTTAACAAACTTACTTTTGTCTCTATTCATATGATTAGAGTAGCCACTATCAAAAACCCAATAATTCTTATCCTCTTTGACATGAAAAAAAGATACTAAAGTACCTTCAATCTTATCCTTCATCTCCAGAATACTTTCCTTCACACAACTTTCAGGGTTAATAGAACCAGATTCTTCTTTTATAGCCAAAAATAGACATTCATTATCATCAAAATATCTATAATCAAATTCATCATAAAAAATACCAGCATCTTCTTTCACATAGTTAGCTTTCTTAATCATCTTTCCTTTATTTTTCTTGTTCTTATTGTTTAGAGCTCTCTTTGAACATCTAGAAGCATAATGACCTATACCACCATAGCTAAAACATTTGAAAGGTAATTTACCTCTATACTTATCGGTGCCCTTTTTCATTCTTCTCACAAAGCTTCCAAATTATCAAGGTCTTCATCACTTGAATCTTCAACCTTCTTTGATTTACCAGCCTTGAAAGCAGTCTCTACTTTTGTAATTTTCATCAATTTTCTCATTTCAAATTTAGTTAGAGTACCAATCAATTGATCTCTGGAATAATTATCAAAATCAATTGTTTCCTCAATAACAAATACCTTTTCATTGGAGCAATTTAGAAGAGATCTAACAACCTTCTTCACCACTTTAGATTCTTTAATTTTTGCACCGAGGCCTCTCATGTTACTTGCCAATTCATCAACTCTCTGTATGTAGCCTTTTATTGCTTCATCTTTAGACATATGCATCATTTCAAATTGTGCCTTCAAGTTCTGCAACTTTGCTTGCTTGACCTTTGGATTTCCTTCATAAATTATTTCTAACTTATCCCAAACTTCATTAGCAGTCTTAAAACTCATAACTTTAACTAATTCACTATTTGAAAAACTATTCACAATAATGTACCTTGCTCTAGCATTGATCTCATACACCTCAATTTTTGCACTTGTACTCAAACCTTTCAAAGGTGGAGTGTATGTATTCTGATAAGTATTCTCAATCTCATATCCCTGAGCACACAAATATCCTTCCATCTTTATTTTCCAGAATGCATAATCTAAGCCATCAAATCTAGGATATTCCAAAGGAATCTTGTTCACCATCCCGATCTACCTCAAGCAGTTAAGCTCTTCTTCAAGGAACCTCACTCTGATACCAATTGTTGAAATGAACAAGACAACTAAGAGGGGGGTGAATCATTTGTAGAAAATCAAACCTTCAAAACCCTCAATAGTAAACAGATCCACAAACATTCATTAAACCCTTATCCTATTAAATTGATTAAACATGAAATGTAGATAATGGAAATTGAAATCACAACAACATACACATGAGAATACTAGATTTATGTGGAAAACCTAATGAGGGAAAAAACATGGTGAGGATTAGCTCACAATATAAGTAATAGAAAAACTGATACAAAGGGGCTCACTACTAGAATAGGACACACTGTCCAAAAAGGCTCACAGCCAAGGCTCACTGCCATAGAAAGAAAACAAGAAGATAAAAGAAGAATGTTATAGAGAAAAAAATTCTCAATGCAACAAGGAGTCTACCACAATTTCTCACACACTTTCATAGTCTCACATGAAAGTTTAAGAGAGGGGGACCAACCACGTTCAAGGCCCCAGGTCATGGAGAGCCAAGAGCGGAAGGCTGCCCTAACTTACCTCAGCTAAAAGAGGTGTTAAGAGATGAAGGAGGAGAATGGTGAGGACTATAAGGTCCTTCAACCACTCTGTAGACCTGAAACTTGAAATGGGGCTAGGTGAGCTGGTTTTCGGGTTCAACAATGTGCCTCAGGTAGCTCTCTTCCCAAGGATGAAAGTACAGTTCTGAGACAACAGTGTAGCGCATTGGCATCTCTCAGGCGTGCTAGCATCCATGTGACCAGAGGACTAAAAAGACAAGGTTGAACACTAGAAAATAGACTAACAACCTAGCTAATGGTCTTTAGGAGAACAAAATAACACTATGAAATACAAAATGTATAGGAAAATATGATAAAGTAAGTAGATTAAAGCTAGGGTGAGAAAAATGATCTCACAAAAGAGCCTATTCGCTAGCTAGCTCCAAGAAGCACTTCCACATACACACAATAAAGAGGAAAATTGTTGGGTGGTTGTATAGGGGCTTGCCTGAGTTAGACCCCCATTTTGGTGTTTCCACCTCCACAAACAACCAAGATAGAGATAATGGAGAAATGCATGATAAAGAAAGAAGTGAAGTAAAGAACACAAAAGAACTACAAAAATAGTAGGGTGCCCACCAAATCGTAGAGGAGAGGAGTAGAAAGCTTACCACCTCCACCAAGAGCTCACTAGCTAATAAAGGAGAAAATGAAAGGAATCAAGCCCTTGCTGCAATGGTGTTTGTTCTACACTTGTTCTATGGAGTTGAAAAAGTGTTATTGCTACTACTATGGAGTACAAAGTGCTGCTTGAGAGTGATGGATGCTAAGAGAATGCTTGAGAAAGTGTGTAGAGAGCTGAATTGAATGCTTAGAAGGAAAAAATGAAGGAAGGAGTGAATATGAAGGAGGAATGAAGAAAATGACCATATTTGGGTCAGTCAGTTGAAGGGGGCATTAAAAATTGACCTCCAATGGGAAGTGTAATGCCTTTGCAGGTCTCAAGTGTGAGAATCTGCTAGGGACGTAAGCGCATGTGTGGATGTTTGCACTCTGTGTGGGCATCTTCGACAGTTATTCCTCTGTTGACACACAAAAAAATTGCCAAGTGGAATGAAGGAAGCAAGCTTATGTGGATTTTAGCCTTCGAATTTGGTTTTCAAAAGTGAGGAGGGGTAAAAGGGGAATTTGCATAAGGGGTGCAAATTCACTCCTATACATTTTTCCCCCACTTTAGTGAGCATGAATATTGATGAATGCTTCGGTAAAGTAGATCAGAGAAGTTGTAGAGTTAGAGATGCATACTTGAACTGTCGAGGAAGAAGACCACGATCTACAAAACTTGAGAGTCTAGGATAAGCAAAGGACTTCATAGCCTTGTAGGACTATGAAGCTAAAGAAAGAAAGTGCTTTACAGGCCCACAAACCTATAGGGAGAAAACCCCCAAGATCTCTCACATGGAAGAAGCTAAGAAAGTGCCTTACAGACCCACAAATCTGCAAGGAAGGTGTCCTCCAAGATCTCTCACATGAAGGAAACCTAGAAAAAGTGCCTTACATACCCGCAGACTTGCAAGGAGGCGTCCCCCAAGATCTCTCACATGGAAGAAGCCAAGAAAGTGCCTTACAAACCTGCAGATCTGCAAGGAAGGTGTCCTCCAAGATCTCTTGCATGAAGGGAACCCAAAAAAAGTGCCTTACAGACCTACAAACTTGCAACGAGGTTTCCCCAAGATATCTCACATGGAAGAAGCCAAGAAAGCACCTTACAAACCCGTAGATCTGCAAGGAAGGTGTCTGCCAAGATCTCTCACATGAAGGAAACCCAAGAAAGTGCCCTGCAGACCCACAAACCTATAAGAGAGTGACCCCCAGGATCTCTCACATGGGGGAAGCTTAGAAGAAGTGTCCTATAGAATCGTAGATCTACAGGGAGGTATCCCACAAGATCTCTCACATGGAGGAAACCCAAGGAAGGGGACTTTGTAGAGTTAGAAAGTGGCTTCACAGATGCACCTGCAAAGTGAAAGCGACCATGTAGACAAGTAAGCAGACAATCATGTAGACCGTCGATAGATTGAAAAGATTTCAAAGGGCTCCCTCAGGAACCCTTCAAAAGAAGAGGGGTCCACTCAAGGGATGTGCTATTTGAAAAGCGAGGTCTAGTCAGACTGCCCCCAAGCTAGACACCAATGAATTCATTTGAGAGAAAATATTTAAAAGGGATCCCTTAGGAACCCTTCAAGAGAAAAAGGGGTCCACTCAAGGGACGCTTTAGTTGAATGACATAGCGAAGCAGAGAGGGGGGTACTTTACGAGGGACACACATCTCCAAAACAAGTTATCACTGCCCCCTAGCACATAGGGGGGGAACCATACAAGATACTTAGAAAAACAGGATAGAGGTAGACCTCGATATCACTTGTCATGTGAAGAAAAGGAAGGTGCATCAATAAAAAGGGAGTTGATGGAACTAGAATAAAAAATTTGTTGTATTTTATCCTTCAAGGCCTTACATTCACTAGTGGAATGGCCAGGAACTTGATGGTATGCACAGAAAGTATATTTTTCTCTATCATGCTCATGAGATTTCTTGCATGTAGGAGGAGGAAGAGAAATCAAGTGGGCTTTTAGAAGCCATAACAAAATACGCTCTTACTTAGATAAAGAATGAGGATCAGGAAGCAACCCTTTCTCTTGTGGAGAAAAGTCTGATTGCTCACAAGAAGAAGATACAAAGATGGAAGACAAAGGAGGAGGATCCTCATGGAGAGTATTATTCCGGCTAGGGGGATCATACTCTTCTACAAGATCGCCATCAAACTCCTTGATAGGACTACCCACATTATCCTCTTTAACAGAGGTGCGATCATCTTCCTTAGAGGGGGAAGGATCAACATCAAGGACATTACAACTATTTTTCACATTATCCCGCGATATAGAAGAATAATCATATTTGATAGTGGGTTTGGATGATTTTATTGGAAGGTCTAAGTGGATCGGGTCGACTTTATGTTCTCTACTGAAGGATTCTATAAAGTCTAAAGAACCCCAATCATCACTAAGACATGCATTCTTTTGAGGAGTAAACTTAGGATTTCTTGCTTCAGAAGGATCTTCTTTAGGGACATCTATCTCAAGAGTATCCTTTGTAGTAGGTACTGCTGGAGTAAACATTGACACATTAGAAGATACTAAAGGAATAAGAGTAGGAACAACCAAGGCTTGACCGACAACTGCCATCTCACATAAGTGCATAACATCAGGATCAACCTTGACTGTGACTATTCAATTGTTATGAATGAACTTAAGAGATTTATGCAAGGTAGACGAGACTACACCCATAGCATGAATCCACGTCCTACCAAGAAGTAGATTGGAAGGTAACTTTTCTGACATAACATATACTAGAGTGGGTATAGTAACAGGTCCAAGCTGCAAAGGTAACACTATTGTACCTAGAGTTTGTCACTCAACATTATCAAACCCACGAACAATAACTGAAGAAGCATTAAGAGAAGATGAATCAATATTAATCTTAGGCAATAGATCAATACTACACACATTGAGTGTTGAACTGGCATCAACAAGAGTACGTCTAATGCCAATTTTATTAATGTTAACTATGATCATTAAAGGGTCCGCTTGCTTTTGTACTTTTGGAGGCGGGAGCTCTTGTGGAGAGAATGTAATATTCAACAAATTTGCATGAATATAAGCTATCAACGCATCAACATCCATCGGCCTAGCAGAAGAAGGAAAGAGGATATTTTGCAAGGATTCTTGAAGCATACCTTGATAAACCAGAGTAGACTGAAGCAAGTCCCACAATGAGATCTTAGCTGGAGTAACTTGAAGCTTCTTGACAAGATCATAATCACTAGGTGCTTTAGTCGAAGGTTTGGGAGCTTGAAGAAGGCTTAGTTGTTTATTCATTCTGTTCTCATAAGTATGGGCTACCACTCTATAAGAGGGAGCCTTAGAAATATCGAGGGAATTACTATCAAATGGAACACTATCAATAGAATACATCCTTTTAGGAGAAGGACTAGCTGGAGTCACATAAATGACTGGTCTCTCAGGCCTTTGAGGGGTAGTAGAGACATAAATTACATTTACAGATTCATCACAACCAGTAGAATAATTATTTGAAGACATATTCTCAACATCGATCCAAATAGGATCAAATGTGGAAGCAGATTCATCATTCACTAATGCATCATCTCTAGAAGAGAGTGCATTGGAATAGAGACAAGATTCATCATTCACCAATGCAACGTCTCTAGAAGAGAGTGCATTGGGATGAAAAGATTCATCATTCACGAATGCACCATATCCAAAAGAGAGTGCATTGGAATGAATATAAGGTTCATTATTCACAAATGTATCATCTCTAGAAGAGAGTGCATTGGAATGAAGAGAAGGTAGAGTAACATTAAGAAAGGTATCAATGATTTCATCTTCTTGCGACAAAATATCCTCTGAAGCCAAGGGACTTTCGTGAGAAGGATCAAAGATACCAAGTGACATGGGAAAAGCCAAGTCACCATCACATGCATGAAATGGAATATCATTAACATTTTGAACAAAATTAGATACTTAACTAATAAAAGAAATTAGATTCATTACAATTTTTTTTGGTATTTTCTATGTTCTAGTAATTCACATTCTCAGAGGTCTTCGAAGTGGAATTTGAGGTTGGAACTTGTGTCGGTCCCTAAAATTTAATCACCAAAGGCACTAGTATTTTAAGGAATAAACTAGTTCTCTAGAAGACCTTTCCAATGGTGCAAACGGTTCTGAATTTTGAGCACCGAGTCAAAAGTTATGACCCCTCCAAGTAGGGGTAAATAAATTCCTAGTTTTTTCAAAAAGTACCCTTCTTCACGTCAGGTTCACCAAAAATGTAAGAGAGGGGGACCAACCACATTCAAGGAATTAGGTCATGGAGAGGAAAGAGCGGAAGGCTGCCCTAACTTACCTCAACTAAAAGGGGTGTTTAGAGATGGACGAGAATGGTGAGGACTATAATGTCCTTCAACCACTCTACAGACCTGAAACTTGGAATGGGGCTAGGCGAGCCAGGTTTTTAGGTTCAACACTGTGCCTCAGGTAACTCTCTACCCGAGGATGAAAGTGCAGTTCCAGGCGTGCTGGTGTCTCTTAGGCACATTGGCGTCCATGTGACTAGAGGACTTAAAAGACAAGGTTGAACACTGGAAAATGAACTAACAACCTAGCTAATGGTCTTTAGGAGAAAAAAATAACACTATGAAATATGAAATGTTTAGGCGAATATGATAAAGTAAGTAGATTAAAGCTAGGGTGAGAAAAATGATCTCACAAAAGAGCCTGTTCACCAGCTAGCTCCAAGAAGCATGTCCACCTACACACAATAAAGAGGAAAATTGTTGGGTGGCTGTATAGGGGCCTGCCTTAGTCAGACCCCCGTTTTGGTGTTTCCACCTCCACGGACAGCCAAGATAGTGATAATGGAGAAATGTATGATAAAGAAAGAAGTGAATAAAGAACACAAAAGCACTACAAAAATAGTAGGGTTCTACCCACCAAATCGTAGAGGAGAGGAGTAGAAAGCTTACCACCTCCACTAAGAGCTCACTAGCTAATGGAGGAGAAAATGAGAGGACTCAAGCCCCTACTGCAATGGTGTTTGTTCTACGCTTGCTCTATGGAGTCGACGAAGTGTTATTGCTGTTGCTATGTGTAGACACCCAAAAATGTCCTCTTACAATACCTTGTCACAAAATTGCATCATTTAGACATCTTGTAGTATGTTTTTCCCTAGGTACCCATGTCATCATCTAATTAGTTAAATAAATCTTATTTATTTGACTAATTTCATTTATTCCCTTCCTATGCATAATCCATCCATTCCTCTAATGTTAATTAAATCATAATCCACCCATTCCTCTAATGTTAATTAAATAATTTATATTATTTAATTAATTAAATCATTTCCATCCATTCCTCTAATGTTAATTAAATAATTTATATTATTTAATTAATTAAAATCATTTTTATTCATTCTTCTAGTGTTAATTAAATAATTTATATTATTTAATTGATGAAATCATAAATTTAACATTAATTAAATAAATCAAATATTTATTTAATTAATAAAATCTTAAAAGGATATTCTCGCTTTCTTTCCAAAATTTGAGCCCATGTGTATCTAATTAATTAATTTAATTAGACAATTCATCAATTATCCTTCTCATCTTTTTTAGGATTTATTTCCTTTAAAAGAGAAAATCAGAATCCTTCTATCTTTTTGAAATCTTATCTCATCTCGCTGTATTTCCTCTTTTGTCAAAAATCAAATCCTTATCGAATCTTATCAAATCTTATCTTTTCCCACATCGAAACTCTATAAATCTAACCTTTCACAGGCCATTTGCATTGAATCTTCATCTAACATCCTCACTCTGTCAAAATCAGTCTTCAATCTTCCATCCATCTTCATCTATCACCTTCGTTGCATTGTTATGCTACAGAATTGAGCAACCAACATTTCTTCAACAATCAACCTTCAAAATCTTGCATTCTTGTGCAGGTGGAGAAGAGCCATGGAGGTCAACCAAGTCTAGTTTGAGAATTGGTTTGCATATCTTTCGTTTATTTGCATTTTCAATCTAGTTTGTGCTTCATGGTGCTTGATAGGATTTAATTAGTTTATTTTTTTCAACACAATAAACCTGCTGATTTTTCCCTATCTACATTTTGGCACCCACCATGGGGCCTTGCCCCGTTTTTAACATCTACTTGCAGGTTTTCTGACAAGTTTTATGTTTTGGAATTCATATTTCTTACGAAAATTCTCGTTTTAGTGCATCCGTGGGTTTTTGTAGTGCATCTAGGGTTTCTTTCAACGCTTTTGCAGGTCTTTCGGTGCATTTAGGAGTTGTTTCAGTGCATTTAGGGAACAAAACGACACTTATAAGGAACATAATGGCGCATATACTTAGTCCATTTCATTAAAAATTTTGTAAAAAAATAATTAATTTTTTTTAGCGCATTTAAGGTTTTCTGCAGCGCATCTGGTACTTTTTTTAGTGCATCTGGAACTGTTTTAGCACATACGAGGTCTGTTTTAGTGCATATGGCCTCTGTTTTAACGCTTTTATGGTAAATCTTAAAATGGCCACATCTTGGTCATATTTTGGTCTTTTTCAGAGATTTTTTTTTTGAAATGGGGTAGAATTTCATAAGCTATCCAATGGTGTAGGTGTTTATCAAATTTTATAGAGTTAGAGTTTTCAAATTCCCACATGTTCTTCAGCGCATATGACTTTTGTTCTAGCACATTTGTAATTTGCTTTTTTTTTGTCTTGGTAACCTGTCGGTGAATCATACAGAGCCTTAAAAGCATTTGGACCAGTCACAAAATAAATTTGGAAAGTGAAAATAACCAGGTGCACTTGTTTCATCCTTCATCTCATTAATATTGTTTGTCACACATTTCAATTTGGGGCATAAAATCAAATCTTGTTTGATCACATCATTGAAATTGGCTTAAAATAAATTTTTTCTTCAATAACACTTCAAAAATTGGGTCTAAAATTAATCATTGTCTTCCATCACATCTTGATTTGGGATCTAAAAAGAACGAGTGCTTCCATTTTTTTCTTGCACACATTTCCTTTCTAAGGGTCAATTAATAACTGTGAGTGTGAATCAAGTGCGTGTATGATCACAAACACCTCAGTTGGTTTGCTTTTGTCAAACCCTTCATAGGAGGTCTGCTAGGGGATTTCATCACCCTTGGGGATGACCTCAATCGAAGTGTGAATCGAAAGACACGCTTGTTTGGGAGTTAAAATCTTGTCACTCTTGGTTAAGCCCCAAAGAACTTTATACCTTTGGGAAGTGAAGGTGAAGGGTGGGTTACCCCTTTCTCCCGACTGTGTGGCAAGATTTTGCTTTAAAATAATTCCTTAGTCAAACTTGTGCATAATAGCTTGAGACCTAATTGGCCATACCCCACTTGACTAGTCATAGGGCTTGTTGATGTGTCTTCCATGTGTGCTTGTTTAATAATCATCATTAAATTCTTCAAATTTAAAAATTCAAACTTGCTTATGTGTCTTGTGTGAGTGATTTATGTGTGTACATGTGTGATCATTCATTTAAACATTTCCAAATCAAGCTAAACACCAAACACATAAAGACAAGTCACTCTACACCTTCTTCTAACACTTCTTCCAACACATTAATCACCCTTTTTATCCTATCCATTTCATCCTAATTTCATCAAGTCAATCCAAGTCTTATCATTCCACATCATCACCATCACCAACCTAGTCCTAGTCACCACTTGTCAAAATGGTCCTAATCATAAACAAGCCCAATCCTAATCATAAGCCCAACATCATAATCCAAGGGGGCTATCCCTCTAGTCCAAATCATGAGAAAAAACCTAAGCCTAAGATCATAATTCAAGGAGGCCCTCTCCCTAACGCAAATAATGAAAGAAAACAAAAACCTAAAATCATACTTCGAGGGGCTCCTCCTACCGCCTCTAATGTTGACATGAACTATGTTGCATACTTTGAGGAACAAATCGATATGTGAGAGCTTACACACATGTGTGGCACCATGCCCACATTTGAAAACAAAGTCCTAGCATCCCAACTTCAAAACCTCCTTCAAACACTTCACCAAATACCCCAACCCCTAGACCACCAAACCATACAAAGCCTTCAAACCCTCTTCCAATATTTTCAACAAATTAAATCACCTCAAATCCAACACCTCCTAGCTCAAGCCAATCAATTCATGGCCACTTGTCAAATCCAACAACCACAACATCATCCTCTATCCATTTATTATCAAGCCATTCCACCTCAACCTTATGTGTCATCCCCTTCCACCTCATACCAGTCTAATCCATCCACTTCTTCGTATGTCAATGCCACATCAACCTATCAAGCCGCATCATGACAAACAAATGTGACTTTAAGTTCTACCTTGCAACATGGTCAAACTTCATCATATTCTAATGCAACCATTGACAAGGGGAATACCAATCTAGCACATGCACCCTATAACTTTATCATACCATCATCCAATCAAAATCAAAATCCTAAGCCAACACTTTCCACCCCTACACCTCCATAGGATGTGACCCAAGGGCTACAAGTAGGGAATCAATTGTCGCCATGTCATTCAACACATATACTTGAACATACAAAAGAGTCCTCAAACATCATGCCAAGTCCTTCAAGCCAACCATGTCATCCACAACCCCTTGATCCAATTCAAGAGTCTCCCCTCATAAGTCCAAGTCACCCTCTATCATGCTCCTATGTTGTTGACCATCAAGAACATGGAAAGTCTTTCCATGAGAAATCCCCTTCCCCCTCCATTCAAATAAGTCATGAGGTATGTCAAGAGCACAATCCTAAACATGAGGAAACATTACCCCCTCATCCACATAAAGATCAACACCCTCCCAATGATTCCATTCATAATATACCTAATACTATTCATGATCAATCTTCCATCTTTGATCAAGACCCCTTTTATGATCAAGAAGACCATGATGATCCTCTTAGCCAACTTTATGCATTCCATGGTCAAGAGATTTCTACCTCACCCACCCATGATACACAAACATTCACTTCCCATGATGAGACAAGTGCCTCTGAAGCACACATCGAAGATCAAACAAATACCTTGGATCTAAGTGAACACAATGCTAATCAAGATCCTGATGATCTTCCATCACCCACTATCAACCCCATTGCAAGGCCTCCATCATATCCACTTGGTCTTTCCACCCTCATTCATGAATGTTCCTCAGAAAAAAAACAACCATTATCTTCCCTTGCTTCATTTTCTCCACCCAATAAGAACTCGTGTCTAGTGTTCCACCTACACCTAGTCCCATTGTCCATTGCACACTCCAAAACATGAACCACCAGGGTAAAGGTCTAGACGTTCATGAACAAGGTATTTTGAAGCCCATCCATGTCAAAGTCCCTCCATGCTCTTATGTCATTGGACATACACCCCAAGGACAACAACCTAAAGATGTTGGTATTTCCTCCATGCATCCTAAGTCTACTTTCCATCATGAAGCCTATCATACACCTAAAACATATATTGCCATCCCTCCTCCATCATCCTACAAATGTCAAAAGCATGTGACCATACACCTTCCACTATCAACTTTGCCACCATTGCTTCCAACTCCTAATATCCCTCCATCCACTTTACCACCATTACTTCCAACTCCTAATATCCCTACCATCCAATCTCCTTATCCCTCCATCCATAAATCGTCTAAAAATCCTAATTATGACCAATCAATGTACACATTGTCTAAACATAAAGCTTCCACTCATTCCACCAAACCCAAGGGATTCCAAAATAAAAATTTGGATGCCTCTACACATAAAGTCAAAAATTCTAAAGGTCCTAATGCCTTAGCATACAATTGCAAAAAGTAAAAATCAAGTATATCTAAAAAGCTATATAAGCCCATACCTCCACAAGAAAAGTCTAAAAACAAAATGGTTTGGGTACCTAAGAAAAAAGAAATCAAGTCAAATGAGGCATCAACATCACAAAAATCCCAACCATCCCCTTCCATCCAAAATGCACATTCCATTCAAAAATCTCAAATTCCTAAAACCCACAAGCAAAATAAAAGTCATAAAAATACTAAGTCTATGTGGGTACCTAAATCACTAAATCACCCATCTCCTAAGAAAACATTTCCATTGCTTCCTACACCTCATCCACATAAAAAGCTTCAACGTTTATCACAGTGTGTGCAACCGTTGGTCATGATTCCATTCCCACATACCTCCATCTCCCCATCCTTCAACTACTATCCTACATATCTTCCTAATCACCTTCCTATGGTCCATGCTTTTGCATAAACCTTTCATCCATCCTTTGGCACAAGTCCTATACAATCCACATCATCATCCACTATTTCCCTCCATAATCCACATCATAATCCATCATCTACCTACTCCATCTCCCTTTCATGTCATCCCTTATCGACATCTATGAGCATAATGACATTTGAAATGGTCCAGGTGATGACATCCATCTCTAGTGGGACTACAACCTTTCATGGAACTAGACACTTGAGTCCCTCCCATCCATATTCCCCTTGTCCTATCCAAAAAGTCAAAAAGTTAAAAAAAAAAAGTAAAGAGAATTTCCTTCGTCCAATGGTGAAAAATTGGTAAACACGTGCCCTGGATAAGTACCATGATGAAAACTTGGCAAACAGGCATCATGTGTAGGTTGATCTTCTATGTCACTTACACTTGGGGGCACAATATCTTATCTATCCAACCTATCATTCATGTCATATCATTTCCATCCTACCTACCATCTTTAGCCATCATACATACCTATCACATTGAGTCCATTCATCCACCCTTCTTCTTTTGATCTTGATGAAGATATAGGGGCAAAGGTTGAAACATGCTTTTGGTATCGCTTGTCATACCTCATCTTTCTAAACAAGCCTATCATTATCCTATTGTCATAAGCTTTGTCATGAAAAATCCTAAATATTGTACCTAGAATGGGGTATGTTATTCCTATGCGACATAGTCTTTGGAGATCACATCCTTGCTCTCTTATGATGCATACATCCGTTCCATTCACTATGACCTATCCTTTCCATCCATCCATATATCATGAGCCTTTTTCCCATCACCCACCCTTTCATCGATCAATTCCATCTATCTCCTTGCACCTAGACTTGGTTTTCCCCTTTTCATTGGTATCTAGCACAAAGGCTACTCAAATTTTCATCCTTTGACACCTCAAAATATTTCAAAAAATCCAAAAAAATCAAAATATCCCCAAAAATACAAAAAATGGAAAAAGGTCCTAAAAAAATCCAAAAAAATCAAATAGCCAACCAACATCCAAGCAATAAAATCAAACCACATCACTTCTTCTAATCAATCTAATCATTATCATCAAAACAATTCATTTTTTCTCAATCCAATCAATCAAAATCATTCCAATCAAATCAATTCCTCAATTCAATCAATCAATCATCTAATCAAATCACTTCAACCTAAATCATTCCAATCACATCAATTCTTCTATTCAATTCATCACATCCTGCTCATCCAATCAATCATCATATCATTACAAACAGTTTCTTCAACTCAATCGAATTAATCCAAGCAATAATCCAAATGCAAGTCAATCCTTAATCCATACCAATCAAGTCAATCAATCTTGTCAAATTACCCAATCACATCCTTTGGTCTTGATCCTAATCTTGTCGTAAACCAAATAAACCAACCAATCAATCAATTATCATCATCCCTGTGTTTCTCTAGGGATATGTCACTCCCCGCAATGACAACACTATCATCATCATCAATCAATCAATCAATCAACGGTTTACAGCTTGACAGGGGAAATACCTTGTTTGTTTTTGTATCATCTGTGCATGCTTGCTTGCTTGCTTGTGTGTGTTATCATTTTATCTTGCATTTGTATCAAATCCATATCATTCCAGCTAATATTCATATCTTTTGTATGTTAGAGTAGCTTTTTGCACTATCATTTGCATCTAAGGTCACATCATACCTTTTGTGCATTAGGACTTTAATGCTCTAAATCTACTTCCTCATACGTCTAGACAAGGTTGTATTATGCTAGGGCACAAGACACATCATCACCTTGATCCTTATACCTTGGTGCATAACGTCTAGTGCTAAATCAAACATCATGGTTTCTCACTTTCATTGCAGCATAATGCATCCTTCACTTCTTCTATCCATTCCTTCATCTTTAGTTTTTGACCCATCCCTTTCATTTCGAGAACCTACCCGTGTTGTCCAACCCGCCTATCCTCTTGAGGGGGCATCATCATTCCATCATCATCATATTCTAATATCATCATCATATTTTGATATCATCAGCCATTTTCCTCTATCCATACCTTAACTTCTTTGAAATGATGTTACTCGACACAAATCTCATCATCTCGAACATCATCTCAAAGAGGGGCAAAATGTAGACACCCAAAAATGTTCTCTTACGATACCTTGTCACAACATTCCATCATTTAGACATCTTGTAGTATGTTTTGCCCTAGGTACCCATGTCATCATCTAATTAGTTAAATAAATCTTATTTATTTGACTAATTTCATTTATTCCCTTCCTATGCACAATCCATCCATTCCTCTAATGTTAATTAAATCATAATCCACACATTCCTCTAATGTTAATTAAATAATTTATATTATTTAATTAATTAAATCATTTCCATCCATTCCTCTAATGTTAATTAAATAATTTATATTATTTAATTAATTAAAATCATTTTTATTCATTCTTCTAGTGTTAATTAAATAATTTATATTATTTAATTGATGAAATCATAAATTTAACATTAATTAAATAAATCAAATATTTATTTAATTAATAAAATATTAAAAGGATATTCTCGCTTTCTTTCCAAAATATGAGCCCATGTGTATCTAATTAATTCATTTAATTAGATAATTCATCAATTATCCTTCTCATCTTTTTTAGGATTTATTTCCTTTAAAAGAGAAAATCAGAATCCTTCTATCTTTTTGAAATCTTATCTCATCTCGTTGTATTTCCTCTTTTGTCAAAAATCAAATCCTTATCAATCTTATCAAATCTTATCTCTGTCCACATCGAAACTCTATAAATCTAACCTTTCACAGGCCATTTGCATCGAATCTTCATCTAACATCCTCATTCTATCAAAATCAGTCTTCAATCTTCCATCCATCTTCATCTATCACCTTCGTCGCATTGTTATGCTACAAAATTGAGCAACCAACATTCCTTCAACAATCAACCTTCAAAATCTTGCATTCTTGTGTAGGTGGAGAAGAGCCATGGAGGTCAACCAAGTCTAGTTTGAGAATTGGTTTGCATATCTTTCATTTATTTGCATTTTCATTCTAGTTTGTGCTTCATGGTGCTTGATAGGATTTAATTAGTTTATTGTTTTCAACACATTAAACTTGCTGATTTTTCCCTATCTACACTATAGAGTGCAAAGTGTTGCTTGAGAGTGATGGATGCTAAGAGAATTCTTGAGAAAGTGTGTAGAGAGTTGAATTGAATGCTTAGAAGGTAGAAATGAAGGAAGAAGGAGTGAATTTGAAGGAGGAATGAAGAAAACAACCATATTCGGGTTAGTCAATCGAAGGGGGCATTACAAATTGACCTCCAATGGGAAGTGTAATGCCTTTGTAGGCTCTAGATGTAGGAATCTGCCAGGGATGTAAGCATGTTGTGTGGGAATCCTTGACAGTTATTCCTTTGCCGATACACAAAAAAACCGCCAAGTGGAACGAAGAAAGTGGGCTTATGTGGATTTTAGCCTTGAAATTTGGCTTTCTAAAGTGAGGAGGGGTAAAAGGGGAATTTGCATAAGGGGTGCAAATTCACACCTATACAGAAAGATATCAGATACCTTCAGCTCAAAGCCTTCAAGAACCCTAACATGAAGTTTGCACTGCTCTGTTTAATTTCACATCACACTCATCACTTGCAACAATCTCAAATCTATCTTGCTTCTTATTCTTTTCACACCCTCTTGCATCAAAACCATACATATTTATATCAAGTTCTATCTCAAAAACTTTCTCGATTGTCATTCACTAGCCATTATACATTCAAATTCAAAATAGGTCAACACCTAAACATTCCCACAGTGGATAGGAATGAAAGGTGACCTACATAAATCCTTGATTAGGACCCAAATAGATCCCAACACACTTCAACACACTTCCACAAGCCTTGCATGTAGTGTTAAACACAAGGTCAACCAACACATGTGCAAGACACCATAGACATTAAGTATGTTAGCTCTCAAAAATGCAGGTAAGAATACCTCAAGAGGTTGCCAATCTCTTGGTACGTTTTAGGGTAACAGACAAGGCCAAATGGTTTAGACCTTCTTCTCTTTAGGTGCTGCTAGACCTAGGTAGGTATACCTATATGTATAAAGCAGACTTAAGATTGTATGACTTGACTAAATTGATGGATCTATTACGATGGCACAAATGTAATAGATAAAAGCTTGCAGACTACTCCTACTCCTAATATTAAACTTGAAATGTGAATGTTTTTGAACAAATATTTTATAGAATTCTAAGATGTGGATGGTGTGACCAGTGCCTACTTCTGTTGGGCTAATGGAGTCAAGAGGTAAATAATATTTGTGTCCAATTTCTGGATACAATTCAAATTTTTGGCACTTTTATGTTTATAACTTGTATAAACAGGCAAGAGTGTAATTATCAGATTCTTCTTAATAATCAAAATGTCCTTTTCCAAATTACTGTGATTAATTAGAAGGATTTAATCCTATCTTGCAGGAACCAATTAACTGAACCACACAAGAGCAACAAGTGTGCTTTGATAAATTGAAGAATATCCTAGATATTTCAATTTAAATAATCAGGAAGTGACAACCTTGGAGACAACCAAATAATATTTTTCAAAGAAATTCAACAAACAACTGACACCATAATTTGAATCACCAAATTTATGGATTCTTCTCCATTACATAATTTGAAAAGATTTTACAATGTACAACATGATATTTATTTTGCAATAGCTCACCCTATCCAACTACCTAACCTACTTATTTCTCCTAAATCTCCTCCCTTTAATGACTTGATTTTATTGTACATATATACATTGTTTCTTTAGGGTTGTGACTCTTCACAACATCTGTTTGGTGCAACTCTTCAGTTATCATCGAAAAATAAAATATTTAATTAATTTCCCTTTTGGAAAATTAAAATATTTTAATCTTTGTTATCTTTTTCCTTCGTGAAAATTAATTCAATAATCTTCCTTTGTTGGAAATCTTCACTTAACTTTTTTACTGATATGTATCTCCAATATGTCCTTTGGTAAAAATAATTATCCCATTTTTTCCTCTTGATGCAAATTGATTTATTTACGCTTTCACATGAAAATATTTTTTAGGTAAAATAATTACCTAATTGATTAATTCTTCCATAAAAATATTTTACCTCCCAAAACACTCTTACACCTTTGGTAAAAAATATCTTTCCTTCTAGTGAAAATATTTCATAATCTTTTACCCTTTATGCTTCTCGTGAATAAAATAATTCTCCACTTTGAAATCCCCTCGATAAAATGAATAAAATTTATTTTTCCTCAAAGTATTATCGATTTCCACCATAAACATATTTCATTCAATTTTTCGTTTGCATTATGACCATACACACTCACATGTGGGTAACATAAAGCATCGGGAAGCATTATTTTATCTTACATCAATATCTGAAAGTCTTTCGAATTCAAATTGTTGTAGGAAGATTGTATCACCAAGACATCATTCATGTCTTGCAGATATCGCCAAGACATCAAACCACTCTTGCAGATATTGGTGAGACATATGAAGTCGCCAAGACATTTGAAAACTCTTGTAGATATCGCCGAGACATATGAAGTCGCCAAGACAATTGAAAACTCTTGCAGATATTGCCGAGACATATGAAGTCGCCAAGAAATTTGAAAACTCTTGCAGATATCGCTGAGACATATGAAGGTGCCAAGACATTTGAAAACTCTTGTAGATGTCGCCAAGACATTTGAAAACTCTTGCAGATATCGCCGAGACATATGAAGTCGCCAAGACATTTGAAAACTCTTGCAGATGTCGCCGAGACATATGAAGTCGCCAAGACATTTGAAAACTCTTGCAGATGTCACCGAGACATATGAAGTCGCCAAGACATTTGAAAACTCTTGCAAATGTCGCCGAGACATATGAAGTCGCCAAGACATTTGAAAACTCATTCATGTCTTCTCGATTCAGAAAGACCTCAAATATATCTTGCAGATTCGACAAGACCTCAAACCTGTCTTGCCGATGCACTTTTTCTTTGCTGCACAGTGACGAAAATGAGCCAGGTAGCCTCCAAAATGGCTTTTGAAAACCGATCAAATGATGTTGAAAAGCCATGAAAATGCACCAGTATGTTGAGCCATGATAGGGGAACATGTTTACTAGATGATTTGGCATAAAATGATCCAGAATGAAAACTGTTAATGCTCAAAGTTTCCCATTCAACATTTTTTTGAAAAATTGCACCTGTCAAACTATGTAAAACTCATTTTATTTTGATTTTGAAAAAATACCAAATGACGTCCAAACACCCTAAAAATTGTCATGGAGGTAGAATTTGGTGTAGAGAATTGAAGGCACCAATCTGTTTGTGATTATCGTCATCCATTTTCTTAATATTCACCTTCAAAGTTGACCATTTTAACAGATTCCACTATGTTAACAGATTTTCTAGAAAACCAATCAACTTGTTGCTTCGAAACATTGTCAAATCAGATCCTATGAGGCTGAAAATTTGCAGATACACTCACATATGATAAATGAACATGTCTGCAAAGTGATTTCGCTTGAAATTGAACAGATCCAAAATTATAATTTTTCAAAATGTGCTCCTGAGATTGCTTTTACACTTGAATTTCTGAGTGTTAAAATCCTCTTTTTCAATATGGAGACCTAAAATTTACATGAAATTTTAAGTCCCAACAATGGCTCCTTCTGGGGATGAATGATTGTGAGATCATATCCAGATCACTGGAAGAGCAAACCAAATATTTTATTCTTTGAACAGCAAATTAAAATTCCTTTCCTATCATGAACTGTTATGGTTTTCTGAAAAACCACACCATCGCTGATGGCTCAAGGCCACCAAAAATAGAGGCCCCTATTTTCCTCTATCAAACACCTTGCTTTGATATACTTTCATCAAATCCTTCTTAAGAATATTCATGCAACCAACCTTATCACTGTTATTGAAAACTTCTAGAAGATCATTGTGTTCAGCTTGACCCAAATTCCTTTCACCATTCTGTAGTTCATATCTTCCATCACCATGAAATAAATTTTTTCCATCTTCACCATACAATGTCTACGCATATTCAATGCAACATTTCTCATTATTTTGCTCATTATCATGTACTGCAAAATGATCTTTTGGCTGCACTGAGAATTCATTATCATAATGCTTCTTATGTAAATCTGAGAATTCTATTATATTAACATTTTTTGAAATAATCAAATCTGAAAGATCTTTTACTTCCTCCGTATCATTGATTGGAAATGAGATAAAATTCTGATCTACACAATCATCATCATGAATATATTTGAATCAATTAATGATGGAGATAAATTTTCTGAATCTTGTTGTGTATGTTTTCTATATTCTGCTGCCAGTAAATCTGAAATTTGTTCACTATTGAGTGAACCTGCTTCTGTATCCAAATCATTGCTGATGTATTCATCAAAAAATGGCAATTCAAGTGCTTTTATCTCACATTCAATTGTTTCACAAATTGGTACATCATTTTGATTATTAGAAAACATTTCATCTTCAACGTAAAGTGGATTTGAGAACACATAAAATTTCTGCTCTGGCACACCTTGGCAAAATGTCATTTGATCATCTTCTATCTTTTCATCATACAATGGATTTGAAAAAAAATTAAAACCATTTTCAGATGTACAAACCTCTTCTTCATCAAATGTGTCTCCATGGATTTCAACTGCAGCTGAAGGTATTAGTTGTTCATTGTCATATGAACTTGCTTCTTCTTCTTGATCATCACCAGAACTACAAGAATCATTTTGTTGTAGATCAACATCTAAATATTCAACAGATCCTTCATAACATACACTGTCACAATCTGTTATGCAAGAGAGAATTTCTATATCTTTTTCTTCCTCATGTTGGTTGTCATAGGAATCATTCTGACTTGCACTTGTCTCATCTTCTATTGGCTGCATTGTCTGATCAATGTCTCTATCTTCATCGATGACGTCACCATTGTCTTCATACCTTTTCTTATCTGCAATATCAGTCCATTCATTTGCCATTCTGTGGAACAAAGAGTACCCAGATTCTCCTTCACATCTCCTTACTTCAAGAAATGCATCTAATGGATAAATTCCACATCCTGATTTTGTGATGGAATCCTGGCTTTGAGTATGTACATACTCATCTTCTTCTTCTTCAAATTGTTGATTCTGGCATACATATTGCTGCAAGTTCTATTTTTTTTAATCTCTAATAACCCATGGGAAGCCCAATTTGGTGCAGACAGATTTCCATATTTCTCAAGAAATTGATCCTGAAATCCTTGGAGAGAATCAATAGAAGCTATCGGTAGGCTATTAAACCAATCCCTAGCTTCATGAATGAGTGACATCAGGAATAGCCTCATATGTAAATCCTCATAAGGTATATCCAAATCTTGGATGAAAGCATTAAAATTCCTCAAATGATCTTCAATAGTAATTGTACTACTCCCTGTAAACTTAGGAACAAGGCTTCTCCAACTACCATCCATAGGGTAAGGGTACAATTGAAACCCTGTTAGATCAAATTGCCTGATTATTGTTGTGAATTGTTGAGGGGGAGGATTAGGTGGATGCTGATACTGGTACAATAGATTATTGTATTGTGTATGAGAATGTGGCACATATTGTTGACCATGAGGTGATTGTGGTGAATATATATTCTGTTGTGTATGATATGCATTGCCTGCATTGTGAAGTAATGCTCTCTTGCTCTCAACTTCTATTTTCAATTTGTTTAGCTAATCTCTCAGCACATTCAAAGGTAATTCCCAAAGGTTGTCACGCATTTTTCATCAAAATTTTACTACAGTCGCCACTCACTTTCTTAAAAGTGAGAAAAATGAAATTATTCTTGATTTACCTAGCTGATTCACTTTTCCTCAAACTTCTAAACTATGAATTTCTCCTCAATAATTCTATATGATGGTCTTCAACCGAATATTCTGAAATATCTCCCCAGTAGAGTCGCCAATTTTTTAGGTGTGTGACTCGGATGGGGAGTGCAAATGAAACAATTGTGAACCTTTAGTTAAAGATTGATTTTAGAACTTTATCGACTCTATGGATGGATAGGCTGGAACCAAATTTTTTGATGTTTGTCCCCAGCAGAGTCGCCAATTTGTTAGCTCTCAAAAACGTAGGTAAGAATACCTCAAGAGGTTTCCAATCTCTTGGTACATTTTAGGGTAACAGACAAGGCCAAATGGTTTAGACCTTCTTCTCTTCAGGTGCTGCTAGACCTAGGCGGGTATACCTATATGAATAAAGTAGACTTAAGAGTGTATGAATTGACTAAATTGATGGATCTATTATGATGGCACAAATGTAATATATAAAAGCTTGTAGACTACTCCTACTCCTAATATTAAACTTGAAATGTGAATGTTTTTGAACAAAGATTTTATAGAATTCTAAGATGTGGATGGTGTGACCAGTGCCTACTTCTGTTGGGCTAATGGCATCAAGAGGTAAATAATATTTGTGTCCTATTTCTAGATACAATTCAAATTGTTTGGCACTTTTATGTTTATAACTTGTATAAACAAGCAAGAGTGTAATTATTAGATTCTTCTTAATAATCCTAATGTCCTTTTCCAAATTACTGTGATTAATTAGAAGGATTTAATCCTGTCTTATAGGAACCAATTAACTGAACCACACAAGAGCAACAAGTGTGCTTTGATAAATTGAAGAATATCCTAGATATTTCAATTTAAATAATCAGGAAGTGACAACCTTGGAGACAACCAAATAATATTTTTCAAAGAAATTCAACAAACAACTGACACCATAATTGAATCACCAAATTTATGCATTCTTCTCCATTACATAATTTGAAAAGATTTTACAATGTACGTGATATTTATTTCGGCAATAGCTCACCCTATCCAACTACCTAACCTACTTATTTCTCCTAAATCTCCTCCCTTTAATGACTTGATTTTATTGTACATATATACATTGTTTCTTTAGGGTTGTGACTCTTCACAACATCTGTTTGGTGCAACTTTTCAGTTATCATCGAAAAATAAAATATTTAATTAATTTCCCTTTTGGAAAATTAAAATATTTTAATCTTTGTTATCTTTTTCCTTCGTGAAAATTAATTCAATAATCTTCCTTTGTTGGAAATCTTCACTTAACTTTTTTACTGATATGTATCTCCAATATGTCCTTTGGTAAAAATAATTATCCCATTTTTTCCTCTTGATGCAAATTGATTTATTTACGCTTTCACATGAAAATATTTTTTAGGTAAAATAATTACCTAATTGATTAATTCTTCCATAAAAATATTTTACCTCCCAAAACACTCTTACACCTTTGGTAAAAAATATCTTTCCTTCTAGTGAAAATATTTCATAATCTTTTACCCTTTATGCTTCTCGTGAAAAAAATAATTCTCCACTTTGAAATCCCCTCGATAAAATGAATAAAATTTATTTTTCCTCAAAGTATTATCGATTTCCACCATAAACATATTTCATTCAATTTTTCGTTTGCATTATGACCATACACACTCACATCTGGGTAACATAAAGCATCGGGAAGCATTATTTTATCTTACATCGATATCTGAAAGTCTTGCCGATTCAAATTGTTGTAGGAAGATTGTATCGCCAAGACATCATTCATGTCTTACAGATATCGCCAAGACATCAAACCACTCTTGCAGATATTGGTGAGACATATGAAGTTTCCAAGACATTTGAAAACTCTTGCAGATATCGCCGAGACATATGAAGTCGCCAAGACAATTGAAAACTCTTGCAGATATCGCCGAGACATATGAAGTCGCCAAGACATTTGAAAAATCTTGCAAATGTCACAGAGACATATGAAGTCGCCAAGACATTTGAAAACTCTTGCAGATATCGCCGAGACATATGAAGTCGCCAAGACATTTGAAAACTCTTGCAGATGTCACTGAGACATATGAAGTCACCAAGACATTTGAAAACTCTTGCAGATGTCGCTGAGACATATGAAGTCGCCAAGACATTTGAAAACTCTTGCAAATGTCACCGGGACATATGAAGTCGCCAAGACATTTGAAAACTCATTCATGTCTTGCCGATTTGGCAAGACCTCAAATATGTCTTGAAGATTCAGTAAGACCTCAAACTTGTCTTGCCGATGCACTTTTTCTTTGCTGCATAGTGACGAAAATGAGCCAGGTAGCCTCCAAAATGGCTTTTGAAAACCAATCAAATGATGTTGAAAAGCCATGAAAATGCACTAGTATGTTGAGCCATGATAGGGGAACATGTTTACCAGATGATTTGGCACAAAATGATCCAGACTAAAAACTGTTAATGCTCAAAGTTTCCCATTCAACATTTTTTTGAAAAATTGCACCTGTCAAACTGTGTAAAACTCATTTTATTTTGATTTTGAAAAAATACCAAATGACATCCAAACACCTTGAAAATTGGCATGGAGGTAGAATTTGGTGTAGAGAATTGAAGGCACTAATCTGTTTGTGATTATCATCATCCATTTTCTTAATATTCACCTTCAAAGTTGACCATTTTAGATTCCACTATGTTGACAACAGATTTTTTAGAAAACCCATCAACTTGTTGCTTCGAAACATTGCCAAATCAGATCCTATGAGGCTAAAAATTTGCAGAGACACTCACATATGATAAATGAACATGTCTGCAAAGTGATTTCGCTTGAAATTGAACAGATCCAAAATTATAATTTTATAAAATGTGCTCTTGAGATTGCTTTTACACTTGAATTTCTGAGTGTTAAAATCCTCTTTTTCAATATGGAGACCTAAAATTTAAATGAAATTTTAAGTCCCAACAAAGTACATGCTTCTTTAGAGCAATCTGAAAGTTCCATACAACATAATTCACTTGAAATCAATCTAGAATAATCCACAAACTACATAAGATTCATCAAAAACTTCATTGAAGCTCGCATCAATAAATACTTCAACTTAGGATAACTGATAACCCTTAATTGCATACTAATAAATGAAACTCTCACTGTACTACACCAAATCATGTAAAAACTTGAATCATAGAAATATAAAAGCATTATAAGCAACTTCCCAAATCTGCACAACCTGAATCCAAACAACAGAGAAACGTGGAGCAAATACATTTGTCCTAGACCACAGAAAACATCACTGAACAACTAGTTCACACACTGGTGAAAATATCTTACACTGCACAAGGATCTAAAAACCCAAATTCTGAATATAGAAATTTTTGTTAACCTTTAATAACTTGTAAGATCTACATAGGCATAGAATCAACATAGAAAGAGCACATAGCACAATATTGGAGCACATTATGAACATTTGCACAACACAATTTACTCTATCTATTAAATTTTCTCAAAAGCACTTGGAAATCAAGTACCAAAGACATCATCTCAGCTCATTATTTCATTCCAACTCATCTTCAAACTCTACAACAAAATAATAGCTCTATGTACTCACAACACTTCCTTAAGGTCTCAACTACACATGCACAACCTATTTTCCTCTTTTCTACAATTTTCTCAATATCCTCAACACCTTCATCCCATAATTGACATTAATGAAAATACCAACCAATAGACTTCCTGTTGACATAAATGACAAAACCATCATACTTGCAATAGGTTTGCTCTGGTTTAGTTATTTCTTGAGGCATGCATGGATAATATCTGGGAGAAATTTTACTTTTCAGTAATTCTTATGCTTTGTTTTAGAATAGATGCTTTATATTCTAGAAAATCTTCCAAAAATGATAAATACATGGAGTTTTATTATAAATCTTTCGATTCCATTAAGTTGTTGAATGCTTAATGCTAAATATACTTGAATGTATGTAAGTTAATTTGAGTTTCATGAAATATTATTACAAATGTTTTAATTTCATGAAGTTATTGAGTAACATTTGAATTATTGGACTTAGATTATGTTTCTATCTTTCGAATACCAGCCAATTCTTAACAACTATTTACCCCTCGTGTTTAATAGAAAAATCACAATGAACCTTGAGTGAACCTAGTGTGTCAAGACTTGACATAAATGAGCCTTGGGATCAAGCCAAGTTTGCATTAGATTTAGGTTTCTCGATGGAGTCCTTTAAGAAAGGTAGGTTCCCATGGTACTCTTTGAGAATTTATCTACATTTTAGTGTGTGTGTGTGCAACATTCACATCAACAGAAGTGGCGCTAGAAGGAGGGCCTTCTTTGTTTTAAAAGAAGGAAGCTGAAGTGTCATAGAGTCACCAGGCCCTGGTCTAGTGATCCTCATGTGCCATTAGTCAAACTTAGTGGTCGTATGTCATCTAGTTCCCAAGGGTCAAGGATTGTAAACATGGTACCGTAAAATCCAATTGCTGTTATACCACCCCTTCTTGCAGTGATGTATTTCTATAACATATAATCACCTATTTAATTTGTTGTGTATAATGATCTTTCAAAGAATTTAGATAGATTGTGTCTGAAGTACTATCTTCACAAATATTCAGATGAGCATATCAATATCTTCAAGGATACATGCTTTAGAGCAAGGATACAACATAAAGATGTGTACATTGTTTCCCTACATGTTAAGTGATGAATTTTACCAGTGGTATACCAACATGCCTTGTAATTTTGTAGGACATTGCAAGACATGGAAATTTAATTCATAGCTAGGTTCAGAATGCCAATATATCTTTCCTTTCTATATTGTCAGTTTGCTCGGATAAAAAGGTTTGATGGTGAACCTATAACTTCTTTTAACAATAGATTCCAAAAGGCTTATTCTAGGTTGCAAGCACCCTACGTGGTAGATAATTTTTCTACCATTGTTGTTTATTACATGGAAGTTGACCCATAGACTGTGATGTTTGTAAAATGAAGGGAAAATCCTCCTACTACTCTAACCAAAGCCTATATAGAAGCCATAAGTGTGAATTTAGAAATGAAACACCTTAGAAGTGGATCGTCTGTGAATGGAGAAAATGGATTGAACAACTATCCTATACCGAGTGTGAGTGGAGTTCCGTTAAATTATAAAATGACTCCTAACTCTTTTCCTATAGTGGTCAATAATGGGACATTTCCTTAGAATAGTTTCTCTCAATCGAGAAATAATCAAGCTTTGGTCCCACACCCTAATCTAGCTATCACAGAAATACATCCCAATGGAAATTATTTCTTCACACAGACTCAAGAGAGTCAAAGAGTTAAGACTCAAGAAGATGAAGAAGAGGTTAAGGAAATAACTTCTCAACTTAAGAGATTAACCACCGAGGTTATACAATTAAGAAATCAAAATTTTTACTCTTAGAGTAACAATCAAAATTTGCAAGGTCGAGCATACAATGCTCCTAGACCACCTAGACCTTGGAACACATGACCAAGCAATGAAGGAGTATCCACACCTTTAGATAATTATAATTCCTCTGAAGATAGGTCTATGTCTAAGGTAAATTAGCTAAAATCACTATGAACAATTGGTGTAGAATTCATAATACAAATGCTCATTTAGAAGTGGACTGCCCATAGTTAAAAAATGTATTAGATATTTTTATGGATGCAACACTCTATAACGATCAGTGTGACTCTCAGCCACCTCAAGGGAACGAGTTAGTTCCAGTCAGATACAATTCCACGTTAGCTCTACACAGTTATGTTTGTTTGAGTCACCCACCATTGCTAAGAGTCATACCTATGATCAAGAGGGTAGGTCAACCATGACTTTAGAAACATACACGTTTCCTTACCAAGATGAAGCTGATGAAATTCATGCTTTTCAATAGTATCCAAAATGACATAGCTACAATTTGAGGAGTAATACCAATGGTAGAAGTAGATTTAAAGGGCCTTTGACTACGTCAATCCCACCCAACAACTTTAACACTCCACTTGATGAAAAACCTAGTAACGCTTCAAGGTTACCAAAGGTGACCTCACAATACAATAAATCACAAAATATTTCATGGAGTGGAAAAATAAAATTCGCTGATCAAAATAATTTGACCAATTATTTGGAAAAAGAAATCAAAAAGGTAAAAATCAGCCTATCTTTATCAAAATTGCTTAAGACTCCTGTAATTAGGAAAGCTTTCTTAAATATGTTAGAAGAGTTCCCTAAAGAAAGCATAATCAGTAAAGAGATGTAGGAAAAAGACAACTCTATTAAGGAAAAAGACAAAAACATGGTTCCTATGGTAGAAGCACATGTAGGATTTTATAAGGGAAAGATAGAATCCCTACCATTTTTTCTAACACTGAGAATATTTGGTAAAAATATTCATAATTTCCTGTAGATTCAAGAGCATCTACCAATGCGATGCCTTTTTCCATATGTCAAAATCTACGCTTAACCCCCAAAAATTCCTTAAATAAAGTTACTCAACTAGATAAAGCTGAGATAAATATAGTCAGAGAGTTAACTAACATCCATATGAAGTTAGCATCATACCCTAGAATTTACTATTATATTGACATCCAAGAGGTCGAGATACCAGGCACGTACAAGATGCTTTTGAGTAGAGATTGGTCAAAGAATTTGAAAAGATATATGACCATTGACTTCTCACATATGTGGTTACCCTAGAAACAAGTCCCTTATCGGATTAGGATAGAGAGAGAACCACGTATGAAACACATGATCACAAATTACAACCAAAAAAATGAAGTTCTATACATAGATGTAGAACCAGGTGTATATGGAATCAAAAGTTCTAGAGTTAAGATAAAAGAAGTTTTCATGTGTAATGCAGAAAAGCATAATTAGATAACTCTTGAGAAAGACATGTTAGTTAAATCTGACTATGATTATTCCAAAGGAGAAGATAGTCACTTAGACAAGTTCTAGAAGAATATTGTTAGAGAAGCTCGAAAGAGCAAGAAAACTAAAGATTCACTAAATTTTTTGTTGTTACAAGGTTGGTGTAGGTTACACAACTCTGCACATTCAGAGAACAATAGCATAATGTGCTTAGAGATCATACACAAAATCAAAGATCAACGTTGTCAGGAAAGTATAACTCTTAACAGGTTTGGGCCTGAAATACTCGAAGATAAAACATAAGAAACACAGGTTGAAAATATTAACTTATCTGTTCTTAAGAATGCTAAAATCAAAGCCATTGAGGATCACACATGGAACCTTAGGTTCAATGGGTCAAAATATAAACAAGGAATTGAAGTCAGGGTTGAGCTGATCAGTCCCAAAGATAAGTCATTTCTTGTTTCCTATAGATTACAATTTCAATGTACTAACAATGTGGTAGAATATGATGTCCTCATCCACAGTTTAATGATCGTAATCAAGAAGAAAGTTAAAATTCTTGATATTTTTGGTGACTCAGAACTATTGGTCAAGCAAGTCAGGAAATAATATATTTATCATTACAGACACTTGTCCAGCTATCGACACTGAGTGTGGGAATTGATAGAAGATTTTGATGCTTTTAACATCACTAATATCCCATGAAGATTCAATCAGAGAGAAGATGCTTTAGCTACTACTGCCAGTACTCTAGAAATGTTGGATGCTTTCAATTTGAGAAAGTTTACTATCGAGCTAGTACAATTGCCCTCGTTTCTAGATAATGTTACAAATCTGCAGGTGTTTGAAGATGACTGTCACATTTTTGAGGCTCAAATAATTGAGGAAGTAGATCACCCGGATGGAAAAATTCAAGATGAAGAGTTAGCTCAAGACAAATATAATAATATTTTGAAGGGAATAATTTAGTTAGAAATATTATTTTATGTGGATCAGATAATTCGATAGAAATACCTACCTAAAACTGACGGGGGGTAGTTCGAATTGTATAATCTGAATACTAAGGAGAACCCAAAGAATGTGTTTATAGGGAAGGTATGTACTGAGTTAGAATGAAGAAATATTGCTCAGGCACTTAGGGATTACTAGAAAGTTATAGCATGGATGTATGAAGATTTAAAGGCATGTCACTTCCATTATTACTCATACAATCTCACTAAAGCCTGATGCAAAACCTTTACAGCAGAAATAATTCCCCGTGAATGCACTTCTAGAACCTGTGATTCGAAAAGAAGTACAAAAGCTCCTCTCATCCAGGATCATTTTTCCCATCAGAAATTCTACTTGTGTGGCTAATCTAGTGCCAGTTAGAAAGAATAATGGAGACATTTGACTATATATGGATTTCTGAAATCTTAACAAGGTGTCTGAAAAAGATAACTATCTCTCGCCTTCATTATATGAGGTACTAAAAATTGTTAATGGTTTGTAGATGATGTCCTTCTTGGACAGATTCTATGGGTATAACCACTTAATGGTCGTGAAAGAGGATAGGATGAAGAAATTTTTTACCACAAAGTGGGGAACTTTCACTTACAAGAGGATGTCATTTGGACTAATAAATGTTGGAACCACATTCCAGAGAGCTATGTATTATTCCTTCTGAGACTTGGTAAGAAAGTGTATTATTATATATGGACGACCTCACAGTTTTTTCTAAGAAAAACATAGATCATGTTTGTGATCTCAGAGGAATATTATAGAAATTTGAAACATATGGAGTTTCACTAAATCCTAAGAAATACATTTTCAAGGTGACTGAAGGAAAACTACTTGGACATATTATCTCTGAAAGAGGTATTTCAATAGATCCATATCAAGTGAGTACCTTAATCAAACTATAGCCCCTAGGAAGTAATAAATAATTAAAGTCATACTTCGGCAAGATTAATTTCATCCAGAAGTTTATCACAAGATTCACCGAGATAGTGAAACATCTCAACAATATGTTGAAGAAATATGCCAAAATTGAGTGGACAATGAGACCAAGCTTGCCTTAGAGAACATGAAAAATGTAATTGTAGAAGCACCGGTGTTGGTAAGCTTGGATTATGTTAAACCATTTTATATTACTCTTTTTCTTTTGGTCATACATGTGCAATTGCACTAACACAAAGAGGTGAGAACAAATAAGAAGAACCAATTGCTTTAATGAGTGCTCCCTTTAAAGAGGCAGAGCTAAGATATATGGATATTAAGAAATAATCTTTTTCTTTAGTCAATGCGATAATAAAGTTGTGACACTACATGCTTACAAGCATAGTTAAGGTGATTGTACCCAATGCAACAATAAAGATGCTACTAACACAAAGTGAGCTAGGAGAAAAAAGAGCTAAATGGGTTATGATTTTGCAAGAGTTTGATTTAGAAATTATACCCATGAAGTTAGTTCGCAGGCAAGCCTTAGTTAAATCCATTATTGAGATTGATCCATAGATTTCTAGCCAACATTATACCCTATATGTAGAAGATCAAGATGATTGGTACTCAGATATATGGTACTATTTGGTTAGTAACAATTGTTTGGACCATATGCAAAGGAATCAAAGAAGAGCCCTAAAAGTTAAAGCCCAGAGCTATATGATTAAAGGAGGGGTTCTATTTAAGAGAAATCATGAAGGGATTTATTTGAGATGTTTAAATAAGAGAGAATCAAGTGAAGTGCTGCAAGAAATACATGATAGATTTGGCACAAATCATGGAGTTCCCTTGGCCACTGCACACCTCATTCTAAGAGCTGGCTATTATTGGACTACTATTTTCAAAGACATGTATGAGAGTGTAAAACACTGTTATGTTGGCATATGGATTCTAGTGTTGTCATTGATGGCAACCTAAGTCATTATTCCGGTCCATAGATAAGGATTTGTTCATACCGATAGGCAGAGTAAAGAACAAAGTATTACCAGAAGAAAGAATGAAGAATAGGGTATCCAGTTAGTATGTTGATCTGTATGCTTCACCGGATTATCATTTTGAGTTGTGGATCTCAGGGAAAGTTGTTAAGTATCTACTTTATCTTATTGTGAAGTTTTGTGATGTCACATTAATCGCTGTATAATTTAGAAGATCCGGCAGGATGATTTTCCTTTTGTTAGCTCATGGTGGCCGACTTAGTGAATATGGCATGTCGCAGATTTTCGAGGTATAATTAATTAAGGTATTCTTGTGTTGGAAATTTTTTTTTGGGCCCTAGCTATGGTTTGACTGACTTATGTGGATGCACATTAAAGATTACTCATGATCTGAGTCAACATTTGAAAGATATTTTCTATTCCATTGAAGCTGACATGTAGCGATTGAATTCTTGATAGCAGATATATATATATATATATATATAAGAGATCAGTTAATTCATTTTGGTGGATGATGTGTGTATGTTCAAATTGTGTGAAGAGAAAAAGGGTTGTTGAGTGATTTGGCACATTTTCACTTGTGCAGAAGAGGATTGTTGTGAAGTGAATTAAGGAAGAACAAAGAAAATTGCAGAATCGGTAAAAAAGATAGAAGATTGTCTACTGAGCCTTACTGAAATTGTGATCAAGAATTTGTAGATGCTACTTTCTCAGTTCAACTTCTTGTTGCAATCCAAATATATTGTAAGGAAGTGAGCCTTCCTGATTTTGAGCAGTGAGCTCTAGGCAGTGTCCCTGAATGCATGTGCATTCCCCTTTTTCTTCATACTTTTAACAAAGTATAAATTGTGGATTAACCTCCACCATGGTTTTTCCCCTAATAGGGTTTCCACATAAAAATCTTGGTGTTATGGTGTTTTGATTGTTTCCTTCAAGTGCTTGGATCTTTGATTTTTTTAAAATACTGTAAATGGTTTAAGAATTGGATTGTAATGATAAAATTTGTTGAACACTGATTCACCCCCCCTCTCAGTGGTCCTTGAGTCCAACAACTGGTATCAGAGCCCAGTTCCTCTGAAGAAGTTTAAAAGCTTGAGGTGGATCTTGGAATGCAATGGACTCTGGTGGTCTTCAACAAAATCTTTTGGTGGAACTTGATGATCTTGATCAGTCTAAAGCAGAACTCCTAGAATTAAAATCAAATCTTGAGGATGCTAAAAAATTCATTCAATCATTGAAGGATAAAATCAATGAGTCAATGTGAGGTGGCTTATCAATGTTGGAATTTTATTCAATGCAAACTTTCAATTTCTTTTCCCTTTCCAAACACAATATGGGAGTTATTTCAAGCATGGCCAATTTTGTTCAGGTCCTCTTTCTTTGCATGTATATGGATCATTATTCCTACTCTTGTGATCTGGAATATATGGTGGGAAAAAAATATGAGGGTTTTTCAGGAAAATCAAATCTCCGGTTGAAGTGTTAATATTAAAAATAGAGAAAGCCATTTCAGAAGTTAATTCTTTTGTCCAAAGGGATAAGTTTATAAATTCTTCATTTACAAATTGGGATAGTTTAATTCTTCAAAGTTGGAAATTCTTTAAACTACCATTTGATGACAACCTTTTGAAGAAGGATGCTACAAAAATAAATAGAACTTCAGTTTCTTGGCTTCCTCCACAAGAGGGTTTTGTGAAATTGAATTTTGATGGTGCATCTAAAGGTAATCCGGGACTCTCCGGTGTGGGCATATGCTTTCGAAGTGAGGCAGGGGAAGTTCTAGCAGCTTATGCTATTCACTTACCCAATGCTACAAATAACTATGCTGAGGCACAAGCATTACTTCATGGTTTGGAATTGGCAATTCAGAGGGGTTATTCAAAAATACATATTGAAGGAGATTCATTGATTATCATTAATGCACTCAGGATGAGGAAAATACAAAGTTGGAAGATCTTCATTATATTCTTAACAAATTATGGGCTTTACTTGATAATTTTGAAATTTTAATAATCACACATACTTATCGCGAGGGTAATAAAGTGGCCGACTATCTAGCAGTATTGGGGAGCGAACATGATAATTTAAAGGAACCAAATGTTCCTATTCAAATAGAGGCATTCCCAAATCTAATTGATTTAATTAAGGAAGATAAACAAGGCATCAATAAATAGAGGAATTTTAAATTCTAATCAAATGTTTATTTTTTCAGCTTACATCAGTTTGGTCAACATCTTATTGCATCAACATTTATTCTTTGGTACTACTGATGATCTTGTGTTACGTTTGCAAGATTTTCTATGGGTTCAATTCTTCATGCCACATGATGGCATGTGCGGCTTCAAATGTCATGGCTTATTAACACATTGGTAGTACTTTTAAACACATCTGAAAAGAAAGCTTACATTCAGCCAAGGCATCTTAATCGAATTTCTATGCAAGCAATATCAGGATTGTACAAATGAGGTGGCACATTGGGCATTCAGTAGGGATATTGCAGTTTGGAGGTATCAGTACTATTAAGACTTGTGCCATTTCTAAATTTGGCTGAAGCCCTCATAAATCATATATGCCATTGCTAAATTTTTCTGTCAGTACAAATGGTAATAGATTTTAAAGCCAATTTTCATTGGCGGCATAGAGGGTACAATGCTGGCATGAATCTATAAGACGGATGATGGAATATATATTTTGAAATCCTTCACCCGTGCTATCCTTACTGAGTGTTATTTCCAATGTTTCATCGTGCAAATTTGCATAGGAAAATGGATTTAAATAACATGCCTCATTCATTTGCTTTAAATAGTTTTATTTATCAGTGTTTAGCTTCCTGGAGACTCCAAAAGTATGTAATTAGCAGAATTCAAAGACTGTAATTATAGAGTTCCAATTAAGGTGAAACCATGGGAGGAGCCTTTTTCTGCTTGCATTGACAAAGAGGAACTGCAAAAGGTATTCAAAGTTAAATGCAAATCGGTTTTAAATTGCATTAAGGTTATCATTGGCGAGGATGTTTTGCATACAAAGCTCCAAAGGTTAATTTTTCCTACAAACTTGCTTTCAATTTTCTTATCTAATACTTTGGACTTGGTCCAAAACTTTGACACTCTAAAGATTATTGCTAACAAGTTTGTGGTGAGTGCATACTTGGAAAATGATGCTTTGTTAAGCAATGTACAAAAGTATGATTTCACTTCAGGTGAAGGCTTCATTGGAGGCTTGTTTCCAAGACACCTCTTGTATTAGAAGAAGAGGTATGTTGAGATATTTCAAGGCATGTTGTTATCTATAATGCATGATACATATGCGCATCTATACCAAGTTCTAAAAAAATATAAGTCTGCTATTTCTATGGAGGAGATTGATGACTTTAAAAGAAAATATCATGCAATTTCTTTTTTGAGAAGCCATATTTGTATTCATGACTTGCAACTTCCATCTTCATCAAAAGTTGCTAAAAAGAAGTTTTTTTATCGTTATGTACCTGATATAAACAAAACAGTCCCATCCTTTGATCATGATCATCATCGCAAAGGAAAACATGTGGAAATAGAGGAAAGTTTGGTTAATGGCTTTCAGTGTGATGGAAGCAAATCTGCATCTTTTTAATGCTAGCTTATTTTCAGACTATCATTTTCCATGATAAAACAAATTATCTATAATTGTCAGTGTTATGTAAAAAGGGATAGGGGTATATATAGTATGTATGCTTTGTTAGGGTTTTTTGGATGTAAAAGGGTATGATTAGATGTAATGTTGTAATCAAACAATTCTGTTAGGGTTTTTTGGACATAAAAGGGTATGATTAGATGTAATGTTGTAATCAGACAATTGGTCAACAGGTTAACTGTTCTAGGACCTTATTGGTCTTTTTCATATTTTGTAAAATTAGTTACTCAAACTGCAACTGGGGGTTTTCTTGCTGGTTCATTCCCACCAATATGTCCGCCTGAACCAACTATATGTAAATATATATATATATATATATATAAATATAAGTGGTCTACCACTTTTGGCTTAAAAAAAAAAATCAACGAGTCAAGAGAAAAGAGGAAGGAACTATGTGATCAGTTGAAGTAGAAAGAAAGTAAATGCTTGGAAGATGTTCACTTGAATCAAACCCTAAAAGAAATAACTGAAGAATGTGAAAAGCTTGCTAGAGACAATGCTACTCTAAAGCATGAGATGGAATCTGTGGCAATGAAGCTAACTAAGGAGATTGAAGAAAAGAAGAAGAATGAGGAAAATCTGGCTCAGTCCTTAAAAGAAAAATCTGAAGAATGCAACAGAGTTAATAGTGGATTCATTCAGCTAGAGATTGAACTACAAAAATCCATAAGTAATGAACAAGAGCTTGAAAGATAGATAATTATTCTTAGAGATGAACATACTATTGCAAATGAATTCAAGGAGAAGTTTAGGATCAGTTCTGCTAAGCTTGATGAGCTGACTAAAGGACAAAAGGATGCAAATGACAAGTGAGGTCTTGGATATGAGAAGGGAGAAAGCTCCAGATCTAAACATAAGGATTCTAGACAAAGAAACCAAAAGAACAAAGGCAGAAGGTATCCGGTAAGACAACCCAATTCTCAAAAGTTTAATGGTCACTGCTTTGCTTGTAATAAATTTGGTCATATGGCTTCTCAGTGCAGAAGTAAAATGAATTCAAGTAGTCCATCATTTCCTGGTCAGTGTTTTACTTGTAATAAGTTTGGTCATAAGTCAATTGAATGCAGAAGAATGTCTGTCAGTGTAAGGAATGTTAAATGCTACACTTGTGGAAGATTTGGGCATATTGCTAATAAATGCAGATCAAGAGGAAATCAATGGAATGAATGGTCTAGACAAAGAAATCCTGTGTTATGATTGCAACAAATTTGGTCACATTGCAAGATTCTACAGGAACAAAAACATGGATAGAAGAGGTCCAGTATATAAAGGAAGAATTTCACAAAAAGATGATAAGGGAAAAGGGAAAGTGACATTGGAAGAAATAAGAGATCAAATGAAGAAAACATGGGTAAGGAAGAGTGAATCTGATGAAGGAAATAAGCCTGTACTAGAAGCAACTTCTGGTAATTCCTCCAGAAATTGATCTTAGGCCATTGGCCTAGGGGGAGTTTTTCAAGAAAACCCTTTGTCCCCTATCAGTAGTTGGCATAAGAATGTAGGAAATTGTCAATAATTGTGCTAATAATTTACAAATGTATCGGTGATCGCTTGTGTAGAAATCTATGAAGTAGAAGGTCTGTAGATGAATTCTTCTTTTGTTGTCTGAGAAAACAGAGCATCCGGATCACCTAGGGAAAAACATTTAATGTAGCAAAAAGGTTAGGTATGAAAGTTATAAAAGGGTATTTAGAACCCTCATTTGTCACCTTGAATTGGAGAAGAATAGGAGAGCCTTTGTAGCAAAATTTCAAAAAGGTAAAGTCAATACGATGACAAATTCATCAGGTATTTCAGTTGCTTATAGAATTCTCACTTAATTTGGTGCTCGGTAGAAACTTGTTCGGTATGAAAAATAAAATGAAGCAAATCAAAGGAATGGTGAATTTAGATGAATACAATAGTGAGAAGATTAGGGATGTGAGAAATATGTTTCCAGCCGATGAACTGAAATGGCTTGAAGGTGTGAAACACAAAAGTTTGGACATTTGGAGTGAATTTCCCTATTTTGATAATGCAGAAGTTGTTAGGTTTATCCTGAACAGATTGAATGATGACATTTTAACTCTGGATAAACCCTATCACATTTCAAAAGAGGTGATTAGGAATCTAACTAGATTATTCAATGTTGGGGATTTACCAAAAAAGAAGTTGATTCAGAACAAGGAACTCGAAACCCTAACCAGAGTAACTGGAGATCAGAGGGCTTTGATAATTTCAACGATCAAAGATCTAATAACAAGGTACATTGCCCATGGAATCTCATACAAAATATTTTTTAGAAACAAGGAAGGCGCAACTTCAGCAGGTGCAGTTTACATCTCTCATAAAATGATAATGGAGGATCAAGACTTTGACTTGTACAGATTGCTAAAGGATCAATTGATGGAAAATGTGCAACTAACAAAGGAGGAAGATTACCCCTTCAGGTTTGGTACCTTGGTCATATGTCTTGTGATGTATTTTCTGAATTGCTTGCCTTAGATCAACAATGTTGTATGGAAAAAGAATGAACTAGTTTGTAAACAGATTTTTGAACATTCTAAAACTTTGGAAAATTGCAAGCATGAGTATGCAAATTTCTTTAAAGAATTGCTAGGGAAGTTTGGAGCAATTGGAATTTCCATTACAGTAAATGAACTTGAAGTTGGATCCTCTTTCGGTGAAATGGAGAGGAAGAAGAAAAGAGCACAAGAGATTGGTGATTACATTCCTCCGGCACTCATGACTCCAAAAATTGAAGGAAAAGGTAAATAACAAGAAATTGTGGACATACCAAATGAGGAATCTGATGAGTACACTCCAAGGGAAGAACCAGAATTAGTTGAATCAAATGTAGTAATGGTAGAAGGAAGCAAAGAAGAAGGCGTTTTATCCAAAGTAAAGATACTGCAACTTATTCAGGAGATAGATGGGATGCAAACAATTGCTGACATATGGTCTGATAGACCCTCATATGAGCGGGACCTAATCGAGAGAACTCTAAGTACTTATTTTGTGCACAATAATATTGGATTGGAGAGTTTGTAGAATGTGTTTCCTGAAGAGATGATTGAATGCATTAAGGAAGTCATGGTTTTTGAGTCTCAGGGCATGAAAGAGGAAGAAATAATTCTACATCTGAAGGAGCAATTCAGGCTATCACTTACCAAGTTGAAAAAGCAAATGAATGAGTTGAGGCAATGCATAAATTTAGAAAATAACATCTACAACTATTGTCTTCGTTGGCCTCATGCAGTTGGGAAATACAACGAAAAATTGGAGCAGATTGAAACTAAGCTGAACAAGATTGGTCATGATTATAACATGTTTCAGGATCAGGATGGTGCAGTCAAGAAAAGGATTCAAGAGTTGCAGTTTGAGCATGCAAAAGTTCAATTCACCAGAAACAACCTTGTGGACACCTTTTGGAAAGTGAAGGATTTAACCCAATGCAGACTGGAGCAGTTAATTAAGGTTCTGAGGAAAAGAGAGAAATTAGAAGAGGCAATCACAATTCTGAAATCTCTCATCCAGATTATCCACCAGACATCTAAGAACAACATCTTGATCTTAATCATTGGGATTTTAGTAGAATCTTGGAGGAAATTTCTTCTGGAAATGAAAGATAAGTTCAAGATAATTTTTTGACTCAAGTAGCAGTTGTATTTCTTGAAATTTTGATCCAATTTTTGAATTTGCAAAGGGGGAGATCCAAAATATGTTTTTCATTGATGTCAAAGGGGGAGAGAGAGTAGTGAAAAATGCCTTATCACTCTAAAGGGGAGTTGTGTTTTGAAATTTTGAACTTTGGAAGCATAATCATATTAGTTTTGACACTTAGTCATTTTTCACTAAGTGTTGCCATCAATGCCAAAGGGGGAGATTGTTGGCATATGGATTCTAGTGTTGTCATTGATGGCAACCTAAGTCATTATTCCGGTCCATAGATCAAGATTTGTTGATACCGGTAGGTAGAGTAAAGAACAAAGTATTATCAGAAGAAAGAATGAAGAACAAGGTATCTGGTCAGTATGTTGATCTGTATGCTTCACTAGATTATCATTTTGAGTTGTGGATCTTTGGGAAAGTTGTTAAGTATCTATTTTATCTTATTGTGAAGTTTTGTGATGTCGTATTAATCAGTGTATAAGTTAGAAGATCTGACAGGATGATTTTTTGCTTATTAGCTCATGGTGGCCGACTTAGTGAATATTGCATGTTGCGGATTTTTGAGGTATAATTAATTAAGGTATTCTTGTGTTGGAAATTTTGTTTTGGGCCCTAGCTATGGTTTGGCCAACTTATGTGGATGTGCATTAAACATTACTCATGATCTGAGCCGACATTTAAAAGATATTTTCTATTCCATTGAAGCTGACATATAACGATTGAATTCTTGATAGTAGATATATATATATATATATATATATATATATATAAGAGATTGGTTAATTAATTGTGGTGCATGATGTGTGTATGTTCGAAGTGTGCAAATAGTAGAAGGGTTGTTGAGCGATTTGGCATAGTTTCACCTATGCAGAAGAGGATTGTTGTAAAGCGAATTAAGGTAGAACAGAGCAAATTGTAGAATCAGTCAAAAAGATAGAAGATTGTCCACTGAGAATAACTGAAACTGTGATCAAGCATTTGTAGATGCTACTTTCTCAGTTCAACTTCTTGTTGCAATCCAAATATATTGTAAGGCAGTGAGCCTTCCTGATTTTGAGCAGTGAGCTCTAGGTAGTGTGCCTGAATGCATGTGCATTCCACTTTTTCTTCATACTTTTAATAGAGTATAAATTGTGGATTAACCTCCATCGTGGTTTTTTCCCCAATAGGGTTTCCACATAAAAATCTTGGTGTTATGGTGTTTTGATTGTTTCCTTCAAGTGCTTGCATCTTTTCTTTTGTTTAAATACTGTAAATGGTTTAAGATCTAGATTGTAATGATAAAATTTGCTGAACACTGATTCACCCCCCTCTTAGTGTTCCTTGAGTCCAACATGTTATACATGCCAAACTACTACAGATAAAGGGAGATTTAATGCACAGTCGTTGCAGCCCGTGATGGAGATGCACCCTTTTTCACAATGGGGGTTAGACTTCATTGGCACAATTAATTTGTCATCGTCTGCAAGCCACAGGTATGTGCTAACCACTACTAATTATTGCACCAGGTGGACTGAAGCGTTCCATAGTAAGCAATGCACCATGGAAGTGGTAATTAAGTTCTAGGAGGAAAATATTATTACCAGGTTTGGGGTACCATATTCCTTGGTATGTGATAATGGCTCCGCTTTTTGTTTGTTGAAAATTTCTAACTCGACCTTTGAATATGGTATAATGTTGAAATTTTCATCTAATTATTAATCACAAGGAAATGGATTAGCAGAATCATCAAACAATAACTTGTTGGACATAATTAGAAGGATAATTGAAAAAAATATTAGGGAATGGTATTCCCTGTTGAAATTCTTGCTTTAGGTAGACCGCACCAAGATGAAATCAGCATTGAGGAATTCCCCTTACCACTTAGTCTATGGGATAGCTCCTATATTTCCTATAAACTTGAAGATCCCTACTTGGAAATTTGCTCAAGAGTAAATTGGATTAGATGACCAAACTAAAGATCAATTGTTACAACTGATGCATTTAGATGAAAAGTGTACTTGAGCAATAGATCATTTTTCTAGACATCAGTCTATGGTAAAACATTGGTTTGACAAAAGGGCTAGATTAAAAACTTTTAGAATATCTGACTTAGTCCTATCTTGGGATAAATCCCATGAGCATAAGGGTGAACATGGTAAGTTTGACAAGTTATGGGATAGTCATTACCAAGTATCTAAAATCTTAGGCAATAGCACTTACAAGCTCAAAACTCTAACCAGAGAAGATGTTCCATTGCCCGTCAATGGGCAGTTCCTGAAACATTATTTTCAAGCCTAGTGTTGGTCATTGGTCTTTGTTGTAAATAGTTTTTCTTTTTGGTTTTAATTTTTTTTCTTTTGTTTGTTTTGTTCGCTTTTTGAGGTTTTATGTTGCTGAGATATGAAATAGTTAGCAACCTTAAGAGGTAGTAAAAAAATAGAATGTCAACTCTAGAAATGTGATTCATTCTTTGATTAGAAATAATTCTTTAATTATAGATAATTGAGGAATTTTTTAGATTCATTCACTTTAGTTTGCATAAATCATTCAATTTATGTTGAGCTACAAATGCCCACACTTAAATCATTCTACTGAATTTGGGATAGCAGTTGTTTGCATTGAGTGAAAAATCAAAAGGTATCCTTCGCTACCACTGTAATTCCCAACCTAATAGTAGGATTCATTTCCTGCAAGTTGAAGCAAAGAGCTTACAATGGAATATCAAACAAAAAAATGAAAAAATTAATATCAAATAAATATCAAAAGAGAAAATTCAACCCTTTAGGCTATCTAAATATCTCTACTAAGGCTATAGATGCCTGACTGGTAGTATGGTGCAGGAGCACCAACCATTTTTCATCTGTATTTGTTTAAGTCTGCTTGGTGTTAGGTTTTTCTAGGGTTTTTTGGTCTTGAGGTGTCTCAATAAGGTCTAATGGACCATTTGAATGTATTTAGGAGTCCATCATTTGTTAAGAAATGCAAAGTTGTCAAATGATGCATAAAATGCAAAATACATAAATAAGGGTTTTTGAAGGGTTTAAGGGTGTTAGGTCTTATATTTTTCTAAATAAGGTCTTTTTTGATCATATTATGTTGTTTTGAGTCTATGTAAAGGTATTTAGGAGGTTTTGGGGGTTAAAAGTGCAAAATTAACAAAATTGTCAAATGTTGTAATGTAAAAAAATGCAATTTTCAGGGAACCCAATGGTCAGTTGGAATTTGGAAGTTAGTTGGTCAGTTTGGAGGGAAGTTTTGTGGGTAAAATTTTTAAATAAATTTCCTCCATTGATGTAAATTTTTTTTGAAACAATTGTGAAGAAGATTCAATAAAGAAAACCCCTATTTTTGGTTAAATTTTGTATTTTTTCTTTCAAATTTGAATTTGCAGACTTTTGTACGTGACTGTACAGTAGCATCTTGTTTGAATAATTGTGGGAAGGGTTGAAGTATTTTCTTATCCTTGTTTTAAATCCATTTGGAGGGTGTTTCATTGAGTTTTAGTTGATATTTTAACAAACTTTTGTTGACAGGCATGTACATGTAGTTTCAAGGTTTGGAAGTTTTAAACATGGAGTAAAGCCCATTCCACATATTGTATTCACTGTGTCTAAGTGAAATGGGAATAAAATGTTAGAAATAGGATGGTAATGGATAGGGTTTGATTTTTATGATGAGTTTTGGGGAAAAGACATGATTGTCCTGAGGAAAATTAGTGAAATTGAGAATGAAAATGATGGAAAAGTGTCTGAGTTTGTTGAAATGTTGAGTGTAGAGACTTTGTGAAGGTTTAGTGAGTTTGATCAGGAATATTTATGAGTTTTGGAGGCTATCAGAAGTTTTTATGTGGTTGGGAACTATTAGTTTCATTAAACCCTACCCTTTAATGGTGGAAATGAGGGTATTTTGGATCAACGATTGAATGAGGTTTTGTGAGTCTAAAACTTGTTGAATTGGGCTAGTTGTTACCCATTTCAAAGGTCTAAGAAGTTATCCAAGGATGGTTGTGTATTTTAGGAACATTTCCTTTGGAAAAGAGACATAATTGGTCTACTAGGTCAGTGTTGGTTCATGAAATTGAATGATTCGTTCAAAGAGTTCAATGGAGATTGTTACCTATGTTGAATGCATTGAAGGGTATCTGAATTTGTCAAAATTTTGGTTTTTGAGTGGTTCTCTGATAAGGAAAGTTGAGTGAATTGGGTTTGTAGGCCTAATTGTGAAAGGGTAGAGTTAAATTGAGAAAGGTGCATTGTAAGAGGTTGTGAATTAGTTTTTTGTTTGGAATAACTTGAATTGAGTTGTTTCAGGTGAAAGCCATCAAGCTCTGCATCAGTTGGTATCAGAGCATAGGGAATAGGTCTTTTGGAGATTGAAAGTTGATTGAAGAGAGGAAAGTAGGAAGTTGAACAGTCAAGGTGTCAAGATGCCTCCAAAAAGAGATAATGTGGTAAGAAAGATGCAAGAGATGGAAGAGAAAACTGAAAAGGAGATCAAAAATTTGCAAGAATTGCAAAAGAGATTCTTAGCAAGGTTGGAGAATGTTGAAATAGGAAAAAAGAGAGGAATGATTGTGGGAGATGAAAGTGAGACTAAAGATGATGAAGAAGATGAAGAATATGAAGATGTTGATGAAGAGTTGGATCCCCAAGACCAAAGAATGGCCAAGCTACTAGAAGCAGTGAAAGGAAGCAAGCATAAGGTAAAAGTTGTTTTACCAATGTATGATGGTAGTTTAGATGAAGAAGCATTGTTAGATTGGATTTCTTCTTTAGACAACTTATTTGAATGTGAAGACGTATCTGATGAGGAAAAAGTGAGGATAGCCAAGACTAAATTTAAGGAGCATGCATTAGTTTGGGGGGATTATGAAGAAGTAGAGAGGAGAAGAAGAGGTAGGTCTAAAATTGTTTCATGGGATAGGATAGTAGCTAAGTTAAAGGGTAAATTTTTTCCAAATGATTATGCTATTCAAATGTCAAAAAAGTCTCAAGATTTAAGGCAAAGAGAAATGGATGTGAAAACCTATCCTAATGAGTTCTATAAACTAAGAATAAGGGCAGGGCATATGGTTGATGATGTTGAGAAAGTGGCCAAATACCTTAGTGGATTGTGATTCAACATCCAAGATAAAATAAGTTTACATAATCCTAAGACAATTGAAGAATTTTATCAGATGGCTATAAGAGCAGAAGAAAAAGTGAAAAGAAGACAAGAAAAATCAACAAGAGGTAGGGCAACACTTCAAGGGGAAGAGGTACATTTTCTTCTTCAAAACAAATCAATGAAATCCAAGGTGATGCACATAAAGGACAAGAACCAATTGTAGATTTTAGAGGTGGATTCAGGGGATCAAGAGGTAGATTTGGAGGTGGTAGGAATGCAAATATATTCTCAGGAAGGTGCTACAACTGTAATGAGTATGGACATCATTCTTGGAAATGCCCTAAAAAATTTGGTGCTTCATCAAGTGGTGGAGAAAGAAAGAATGAAAGAAGAGCTCAAATTTTCCAAGAAGATGAATGTGAGAGTTCAAATTCCAATAGTCTACATGTTGCACCTGAAGTTGGAGAAAGTTGGATGGTGAGAAGAAATTTGTTTCAACCATCCAAGGAGAGGGAGATGACTCAAAGAAGGAAATTGTTCAAGACAACTTGCAAGTGTAAAGGTAAGGTGTGTAAAATTGTGATAGATTCAAATTCCATAGATAACATAGTGTCTTGTGAAATGGTTGATAAGTTATAGTTAGAAAGGATCCCTCTTGAAACACCATATCAAGCTTCATGGGTGAGTGATGATCAATCTATTCTTGTTAATGAGCAAGCACTAGTTGAATTTAAAATTGGTGAATATAGGGATAAAGTGATTTGTGATATCTTACCAATGAGTTGTTACCATTTACTCCTTGGAAGACCATGTCAATTTGATAGGCACTCAATCTATGATGGAAGTGCTAACACATATCATATTTTGACAGATGGTATCTCTTTTATACTGATCCCATTTTAGGAGGGTGGAAAAGAGAAAAACAAGGCAACCAAGGTTATTACTTTTGGTAAGAAAGAGGTTGAAAATTTTGTAGGGGATAAAAAAGTAGGAAACAAGTCATTTGCAACCACTTCTAGGAAGGAAATGAGAAGACAATAAATTTGCAGGCTACCATAGTCATGAGAAGCAATAAGGAAGGTGAGAAAAAGGTGTCTAAGATTGAGTTAGAGAAGGAAAAGGGTGAAAATATTTAAAATAATTTGAAAAACCAAGAAGGAATTGAGGTTGGGACAATGTTTTATCCTATAATTTCTAAGGAAATGAACAAGCAGCCAAGTTCTGATAATATAGTGGTGAAAAAGTCTGTCACGACATAGGTCATGGAGGTGGGAAATCTGAATACAAAATTGCATTAAAAAGAGAAGGCGAGTAAATCCAAAGATAAGGAGGAAGTAGAAGGACACAATATTTGGAAATGAGAGTTTTCAAGTGATAAGGTAAGAGCAAGGACAGTCATAAACAAAGGAAGAGTCAAGAGACATTAGGCAGGGCAGTCTATGCAAAAGAAGCCAAGGTTAGCAAGTAAGCAGTTTGATCACAATGATGGTGTTTCAGGACAACATTATATGATTGAGAGGAAAAGAAAAAGAGAAAGTGAAGAGCAAGGAGATGTTGAAGACCAGAAGGAGCAATCTGTAGCTCATTTCCAAGAGACTTGGAAAGGTTTCAAAGGTGGTTACATGGTGTAGGAGCACTGGCCATTTTTCATCTAAATTTGTTTAAGTCTGATTGGTGTTAGGTGGTTCTAGGGGTTTTTGGTCTTGAGGTGTGTTAATAAGGTCTAATGGACCATTTTAATGTATTTAGGAGTTCATCATTTGTTATAAAATGCAAAGTTGTCAAATGATGCATAAAATGCAAAATATGTAAATAAGGGTTTTTGAAGGGTTTAAGGGTGTTAGGTCTTAGATTTTGATAAATAAGGCTTTTTTTGATCATATTATGTTGTTTTGAGTCTATGTAATGGTCATTAGGAGGTTTTGGGGGTTAAAAGTGCAAATTTGACAAAATTGTCAAAATTGTCAAACGTTGTAATGCAAAAAAATGCAATTTTCAGGGAACCCAATGGTTAGTTGGAATTTTGAAGTTAGTTGGTCAGTTTGGAGGGAATTTTTTTGAGTAAAATATTTAAATATATGTCCTCCATCAATGTAAAAGGTTTTTGAAACAATTGTGAAGAAGATTCAATAAAGAAAACCCCTATTTTTGGTTAAATTTTGTATTTTTTTTTTCAAATATGAATTTGCAAAATTTTGTACATGACCGTACAGTAGAATATTGTTTGAATAATTGTGGTAAGGGTTGAATTATTGTCTTAGGCTTGTTTTGAATCCATTTGGATGGTTTTTCATTGAGTTTTAGTTGATATTTTAACAAACTTCTATTGAAAGGCCTGAAGGTGTAGTTTTAAGGTTTTGAAGTTCTAAACATGGAGTAAATCCCATTCCATGTATTATATTCATTGTGTCTAAGTGGAATGGGCCTAAAATGTTAGAAATAGGATGGTAGTGGATAGGGTTTGATTTTTATGATGAGTTTTGGGGAAAAGACATGATTGTCCTAAGAAAAAATAGTGAAATTGGGAATGAAAATGATGGAAAAGTGTGCGAGTTTGTTGAAATGTTGAGTGTAGAGACTTTGTGAAGGTTTACTGAGTTTTAGAAGGAATATTGAAGAGTGTTGGAGGATGTGAGAAGTTTGTATGTGGTTGGTAACTATTAGTTTCATTAAACCCTACCCTTTAATGGTGGAGATGAGGGTTTTCTGGATTAGGGGTTGAATGAGGTTTTGTGAGTCTAAAACTTGTTGAATTGGGCTATTTGTTACCTGTTTCAAAGTTTTGAGAAGTTATCCAAGGCTGGTTGTGTGTTTTAGGAACACTTCCTTTGGAAAAGAGACCTAATTGGTCTACTAGGTCAGCGTTGGTTCATGAAATTGAATGAGTCGTTCAAAGAGTTCAATGGAGATTGTTACCTATGTTTAAGAATGCATTGAAGGGTATTTGAATGCGTCAAAAGTTTGGTTGTTGAGTGGTTATCTAATAAGGAAAGTTGAGTGAATTGGGTCTACATGCATAATTGTGAAAGGGCAGAGTTAAATTGAGAAAGGTGCATTGCAAGAGGTTGTGAATTAGTTTGTTGTTTGGACTAACTTGAATTGAGTTGTTTTAGGTGAAAGCCATCAAGCTCTGCATCAGTTGGTATCAGAGCATAGGGAATAGGTATTTTAGAGATTGAAAGTTGTTGATTGAAGAGAGGAAAGTAGGAAGTTGAATAGTGAAAGTGTCAAGATACCTCTAAAAAGAGATAATGTGGTAAGAAAGATGCAAGAGATGGAAGAGAAAACTGAAAGGGAGACCAGAAAGTTGCAAGAATTGCAAAAGAGATTCTTAGCAAGGTTGGAGAATGTTGAAATAGGACAAAAGAGAGGAATGATTATGGGAGATGAAAGTGAGACAGAAGGTGATGAAGAAGATGAAAAATATGAAGATTTTGACGAAGAGTTGGATCCCCAAGACCAAAGAATGGCCAACCTACTGAAAGAAGTGAAAGGAAGCAAGCATAAGGTAAAAGTTGATTTGCCAATGTATGATGTTACTTTAGATGAAGAAGCATTGTTAGATTGGATTTCTGCTTTAGACAACTTCTTTCAATGTGAAGATGTATCTGATGAGGAAAAAGTGAGGATAGCCAAGACTAAATTGAAGGGGCATGCATTAGTTTGGTGGGACTATGAACAAGCAAAGAGGAGAAGAAGAGATAAGTCTAAAATTGTTTCATGGGATAGGATGGTAGCTAAGTTAAAGGGTAATTTTTTTCCAAATGATTATGCTATTCAAATGTCAAAAAATCTTCAAGATTTAAGGAAAAGAGAAATGGATGTGAAAATCTATACTAATGAGTTCTATAAGCTAAGCATACGGGCAGGGCATATGGTTGATGATGTTGAGAAAGTGGCCAAGTACCTTAGTGGATTGAGATTCAGCATCCAAGATGAAATAAGTTTGCATAATCCTAAGGCAATTGAAGAATTTTATCAGATGGCTATAAGAGCAGAAGAAAAGGTGAATAGGAGACAAGAAAAATCAACAAGAGTTAGGGGCAGAACTTCAAGGGGCAGAGGTACATTTTCTTCTTCAAGACAAATCAATGAAAGCCAAGGTGATGCACATAAAGGACAAGAACTAGTTGTAGATTTTAGAGGTGGATTCAGGGGATCAAGAGGCAGATTTGGAGGTGGTAGGAATGCAAATATATTCTTAGGAAGGTGCTACAACTATAATGAGTATGGACATCATGCTTGGAAATGCCCTAAAAAATTTGGTGCTTCATCAAGTGGTGGAGAAAGAAAGAATGAAAGAAGAGATCAAATTTTCCAAGAAGATGAATGTGAGAGTTCAAATTCCAATAGTCTACATGCTACATCTGAAGGTGGAGAAAGTTTGATGGTGAGAAGAACTTTGTTTCAAGTGTAACATCTAGAAAATGCAGAAGAAAGGTTAAAACCACACACTCAATGCGATCTAAGCTCTAATACAATCTAAGCTAAACAACAGAGAACAAAGGAAAGCTAAAACATAAATAAACTGAACAATCTCACCCAATATCTACATAATTCCATGTATAACCTTGATTTCCCTTCTCCATTTTGCCGTTGTAGTATAATTTCCCTCAGATTTCTCTTGTGCAAGTATAGCCTGTGATAGTGATTTAGCAAAACATCGAAGATTCAAATAATAGATAAGCTTCCAAAATTCATAAGATTTCGGGAGAGATTGGAATGATGAAAGATAGAGCAATTTATAGAAAATTGATCATTCGAACGACAGGTCAGGATCGAAAGATCAATGGACGGTTGAGATCAAAAGATTAGACATGTATTTTTATAACTATTAGTAGTGACATGAGTGATAAAAACTAGAAATAGAAATAAAGATTAAATAAATGATTTAATCTTCGAGTTTGGTATTCAAAAACATAAGAATAGTCTTTGCATGACAAAGATAAAGATGGATTAAAGCAACTCTCTGTTCGAATGCACACACAAGAATTAATTAATTAAATAAAAATATTTAATTAATACACATGTACACACAAACGAGTTAGAACTAGATGACTGAATGATATGACAGAGTTTATTCATGCAAGCAACTCAAACATTAAATCAGGAGTTAACCAACTGATTTAAATAGATCTCGAGTCAAGTTAAAGTGAATACTTAGATAACTTACACAATTATCTAAATATATAGGAATGCGTTAAAATAGATTTTTACGAATTAAAAGATTTATTTAATTCAAGATTTGATATTTGAAGAATAATTAAATAAATAAGATTTATTTAATTAAGTGATGAAGGGATTAAATGAATAATTAGATAAATAAAGAATTTATTTAATTATAGTTGAAATATGATAAAGGGAAAATTAAATAAGAATTTATTTAATTTGACAAGAAGGATAAGGTTAATTAGTAACATAATTAAATAAAAAGCGTTTATTTAATTAATCAAATAGAATAAAGAAAATGTGAATCAATTAAATAATTAAGACTATTTAATTTAATAGAAGAATTAAAGTTAAAGTGAATTAATTAAATATTTATATTTATTTAATTAATAAAGAAATGAAGACTTTAGAGAATAATTAAATAATTGACATTATTTAATCATGACCATAGAAATACGAATTATGAAGAATATTGAAGTCGTAGGCTTAGACCAGATTTTAGCGTCTACATCAAGCATCCAGGGAGAAGGAGATGGCTTAAAGAAGGCAATTGTTCAAGACAACTTGCAAGTGTAAAGGTAAGGTGTGTAAAATTGTGATAGATTTAAGGTCTATAGATAACATAGTGTCTTGTGAAATGGTTGACAAGTTATAGTTAGAAAGGATCCCTCTTGAAACACCATATCAAGCTTCATGGGTGAGTGATGATCAATCTATTCTTGTTAAAGAGAAAGCACTAGTTGAATTTCAAATTGGTGAATATAGGGATAAAGTGCTTTGTGATATCTTACCAATGAGTTGTTGCCATTTACTCCTTGGAAGACCATGGAAATTTGATAGGCACTCAATCTATGATGGAAGTGCTAACACATATCAGATTTGGAAGGATTGTATCTCTTTTATACTGAACCCATTGCAAGAGGGTGGAAAATAGAAAAACAAGGCAGCCAAGGTTATTAATTTTGGTAAGAAAGAGGTTGAAAAGTTTTTAGGGGATAAACAAGTAGGAAACAAGTCATTTGCAGCCACTTCTAGGTCAAGAAATGAGAATATAGTAAATTTGCAGGCTACCATAGTCATGAGAAGCAATAAGGAAGGTGAGAAAAAGGTGTCTAAGACTGAGTTGGAGAAGGAAAAGGGTGAAAATATTGAAAAGAAGTTGAAAAACCAAGAAGGAATTGAGGTTGGGATAGTGTTTTTTCCTATAGCTGCTAAGGAAATGAAGAGACAACCAAGTTCTAATAATATAGTGATGAAAAAGTCTGTCAAGACAGAGGTCATAGAGGAGGGAAATCTGAATACAAAAGTGCATGAAAAAGAGAAGGTGAGTAAATCTAGAGATAAGGAGGAATCATAAGGACACAGGTGATAAGGTAAGAGCAAGGACAGTCATAAGCAAAGGAAGAGTCAAGATACATTTGGTAGGGAAGTCTATTTAGAAAGTAAGCAGTCATGGTGTTGCAGGACAACAATGATAAAAGGAGCAATTTGTAGTTCATTTCCAGCAAAGGCAGCTGCATGGTACATTTTTCATTTGAATTTGTTTAAGTTGATTGGTGTTAGGTTGTTCTATTTAGGTGTGTCAATAAGGTCTAATGGACCATTTGAATGTATTTAGGAGTCCATCATTTGTTAAGAAATGCAAAGTTGTCAAATGATGCATAAAATGCAAAATATGTAAATAAGGGTTTTTGAAGAGTTTAAGGGTGTTAGGTATTATATTTTGATAAATAAGGTCTTGTTTGATCATATTATGTGTCTATGTAATGATCCACAAAATTGACAAAATTGTCAAAATTGTCAAATGTTGTAATGCAAAAAAATGCATCATCAGCTGGAGTCATGTCACAATTGTTTCAATTAAATTTGTATTTTTGCTTTCAAATATGAATTTGTAGACTTTTGAACATGACTGTATAGTAGCATATTGTTTGAATAATTGCGGGAAGGGTTGAAGGATTGTCTTAGCTTTGTTTTGAATCCATTTTTAGGGTGGTTCATTGAGGTTTAGTTGATATTTTAACAAACTTCTATTGACAGGCCTGCAAGTGTAGTGTCGAGGTTTTGAAGTTCTAAACATGGAGTAAAGTCTATTCCACGTACTATATTCACTATGTATAAGTGGAATGGGTATAAAATGTTAGAAATAGGATGGTAGTGGATAGGGTTTTATTTTAATGATGATTTTTTGGGAAAAGACATGACTGTCCTGAGGAAAATTAGTGAAATTGGGAACAAAAATGATGGAAAAGTGTAAGTTTGTTGAAATGTTGAGTGTAGAGACTTTGTGAAGGTTTAGTGAGTTTGAGCAGGAATATTGAAGAGTTTTGGAGGCTTTGAGAAGTTTTTATGTGGTTGGGAACTATTATTTTCATTAAACCCTACCCTTTAATGGTGGAAATGAGGGTTTTTTGGATCAACAAATGAATGAGGTTTTGTGAGTCTAAAACTTGTTGAATTGGGCTATTTGTTACCTATTTCAAAGGTCTGAGAAGTTATCCAAGGCGGTTTGTGTGTTTTAGGAACACTTCCTTTGGAAAAGAGACCTAATTGGTTTACTAGGTCAGGGTTGGTTCATGAAATTGAATGAATTGTTTAAAGATTTCAATGGAGATTGCTACCTATGTTTTAGAATGCATTGAAGGGTATCTGAATGTGCCAAATTTTTTGTTGTTGAGTGGTTCTTTGATAAGCAAAGTTGAGTGAATTGGGTCTGCAGGCCTAATTGTGAAAGGGTAGAGTTAAACTGAGAAAGGTGCATTGTAAGAGGTTGTGGATTAGTTTGTTGTTTGGACTAACTTAAATTGAGTTGTTTCAGGTGAAAGCCATCAAGCTCTGCTTCATAGTAGAGCTATGTTTGGGGGAATTATAGAGATAACCTTGTTGGGGCTATGGATGCTTGACTGGTAGTGAGGCTCTATCCAAGGTTATCTTAAAAGGGAAATACCAAATTATGTAGGTCAATGTAAACACATGTTATGGTCTGAATTTACTAGAGCAGAATAAATCATTTGCACACATGTGAGATCATTGAAATTTAATTTTATTATGATGGTTAAAGTGAAAAGAAATTCTAGAATGAGGGTTTGATTTTTTATAATTCAAGAGCTACAAAAAGTTGAAGTATGGTTATTATTTTCGGAATTAGCTTTCTATTGATTTGTTTGGTTTTGTTGGCTGCTAGTTGTTGTGTGGTCTCACAATACACCCCATTTTTTTCTTTATCAAAATGTGGACCCCCTCTTTTCTGTTGCTTTTCCCTTCCTTTTTATTTCTCTTGCTTTGGTGTACTACTTTTGGAGGAAATGGTAAAATGATGAGATCTTGATCCAACAAGCCTGGCCCCTTGCTTAAGTTCCTATTTTTTTGGACTTGGAGTGTTTGAAAAATATTTTCCCTAGCCTTATTAACCAACAAGATCCCAAAGTCCTGGATATAGGGTGTCGTTGCTCTAAGGATAGTCTATCTTCTGCAAGTTTTTCTTTTTTCCTGGCTAGTCGTCACACTCGGTAAGTTGTCACTCAGGTAAAATTGTCTCAATTTTCTTGTGTTAGCTTTTTCCCTAGTTATCCTGGTAGTGGCTTTTCTTTTCTTTGGAACCAAAGATTATAATTTTTTTCACAAGTTTCATTTCAAAACCAAATTGGTCTCGCTTGCACCCAATACTGGGTATCCTTTGCACCTGCTCCTCATGGACCTGGTAAGCAAAAGTCCTAACTCCCGCTAATTCTTTAAAGCTTGATGTTAGATGATTAAAACCTTATTGATTGTCAATCATTAAGCATCTAAGATAGACACTTCCTCTAAGACATTTTCCTCATAAAAATTAAAGTGACACGTAAGCATGCCATGTTGGCCACCTATGCTGCTTTCCTCTCAATAAGGTTTATGATTTGAATCCTAATCTACCATGATTGCACCTTTATTCAGGGTATTTAATGCATAGTAAAATAAATTAATGAAGGTGGAAAACAACACACATACTTGGCACCACTTTGAGCATGCAATTGCTTCCATAACACTCTACCTCATGCCAGGCTATTCACTTGTAAGAATATCAAAGAATTAAAACCAACATTGTGGCACACAAGGAAGGGTAAGCTTTTGAATGCTGAAGAACATAACTACCAGGGTTGGAACATGTGTTTATTCAATAACATTATCAGGGAAACCAGGTACGCTTCTAGTAACCAAATTTTCATTAATTCTTTTATGCATGCATGGCTCTAGTTAAACGATATTACCATTGGTTAGGTCAAAACATTGATTATTTCTAAAGAATTTAACCTAATTGAAAACTGTAAATGTTGTAAGGAACTTTCTTGAATTATTGAAAATGTATGATTAAATTTAGCCCTAACTCGCACACAAGGTACATTTGCTAATAATGCAGGAAATCAAGAAAAATATGAGCACTTCTAGAAAGAATAAAATAGATGAGGAATTCAAATTCCCCATTTCACAGGTTGTATCAATTGGTGGGATAGTTACAAATACCCACCTAGGGGGATTTAGTGAGCATGAATTCGCTATGAGGACTCAACAAGTAGGTGCCACTCAATGCACCAAGAATATTGTTGCAAGTGGACTACCTTTGGCAAGAGGGTTCTTGCTAGTGATGGACACCCCTAAACTGGTACTGGATTGTATGAGATGGTATGACCCAAATAAGAGGGTCGTTGAGAAATAAGGAAGAGTATATGGAGACCTCTCCATAGAGGGAATTGTGTACACATTTGGGATTCACACATTCAAACAGATGAACCCATTAGATATGCAGGTCCTTGCCACAATGTACTTGGATGTAAAAGAACAAGATAGGAAGTTTATGATTTTGACATGGTTTTGCGAGAAGCCTATGAAACAAATGAGGAAAATCCCAAGGTCATCATTTATTCAAGATGTTTAGGAAATAATAACCCTATTAAGTAGGATAAATGGATGCAAAGATGCCAAAAAATTCAAACCTTGGATGTTCGGGCTTATAGTGAAAATAATGGAAGGCCCTATACAAATTCATTTGGGAAATTTTATCAGCAACAAGCTACATGAGTAGATAATGATGTTTCCAAGCACCCAATGGTTCTCCATATCTTCATGTGTTGTCTATTCTTGTACCTTGGGGGGAAATATACAAGGATTGAACAGAGTTGGTACCCTAGGCATAGAACTAGGGAATAATTTGATTTATGCTCATATTCCCTAGATTACTATCTTTCAGTACTAGGAAAATTACCGGAGGGTAAATGATGTGTTTTCTATGAGGTTGGTGAGATTAATGGAAGGGGAAAAATCCAAAAGATTATTCCTTGAAGTACAAAGTGGTATCCGGTTTATTGTGGGCTGGTATATTCAATTCCCTACTTTCACTTGTATCAAGGTAGAAGAATTTATAGAATACCCCTTCATGCTACCCAAGTACCCAACAAAAAAAATGCTGCTACTAGAACTGGTGAGATAGGTGCAGTTGTCTCAAGCTCTTTTTACACAATCCCACAAGAAATGTTCTATTAAAATTCCCTATCACAATCTGGAATTATAAGTGCATTGTAGTGAAAAGTGTTGATATGTGCGAAGAGTTGAAACTTTATGGGTTGGAGTTCTTTACATTCCAACAAAAAAACTATGATCTAGAGGAAAACCTTTCCAAGCAAATAGGATGGAAGTATGCTCATGTTTATCATCTGGAGGATTTTTGGCTTAATTGTGATGTTGATCATGATGTGAGGAAGAGGTCATACAAGAGGTTGACACTAGGAGCAACAAAAGTTCTTAGAATTCATGATGTTCTAGAACAATTAAATACTAATAATGGAGAGGTCTTGAATCCAGTATATGATTTAGATAAAGTTTTTGATCAACCCATCCCAAACCTAGATTATACAAAGGAGGTAGTAACCATTGAAGATATTTCTAAATAGGTATTGATGTATACTCATTACTAGATTAAGGGTTATATAAAAGCATTGAGAGAAGTTGAGATAGATCCCACATACCCACACAATGCTAAGGGAAAATAAAAGTTAGTGAATGAATTGGGGTATGGAGGAACTACTAAAAAGAAAAGAAAGGTTGTAGAAACAAAGGAAACTAAGCAAGGTGGGGAGGAAGCTCCCGTTACTTCAAGCAAGGGAATTTTGATGGCATCATGGATAGCTAGCCAATACAAAGAAATTGTGGCCACTTTGGCTAATGTAATAGAAATTACAAAGGAAGAATTTTGTTCCACAACAAAGCCAAGAGCTAATCCTATGACTAGCAAGGATATGAGAATGAGAACACAGGTATGTGATAAGAAAAGGTTAGCATCACAGAAGGAAACAAATATATTTACTTCTCCACCCTCGGTCAATACGGTGACAATGAGACAAGCCTTGGGAGGGACTCATATAATTCAAGAAGAAGGTCTAGACCTAATTGAAGAAGAAGTTAGGGAGAAACTCAAGAAAATAACTACTAAGATTAAAAAATTTAAAGAAAAATGATCTAAAGAAGATCCAATGATGCAACCAATAGTGGAAGAAGTGCCAAATATAGGGTCATATCCTAAAAATAAAGAAGAATAAGATTTTATAATAGTATCACTCACTCTAGAAGTGGGAAACCTTGAAGAAATAAATGTAAGAGAAATAAGGGACACTGTAGTTTAGATCCCCATTCATATTGTTGATGAAGAAGATATAATTGATGATCAGTTTCCGTAAGGAAGAACTAAAAAGACTATTTAGCAACCACAAACTTCTGAGAACTCAAGAGAAATCCGAGATAAGAACAAAGGTATAGAGTCCTCATAGATCTTGGGTGATGAAGCAAGAAATGATGAGAATCCTAATGTTTTAGGACAACGGGAAAATAATGCTCCAAGGATTGATGTTGAAAACAAGGCAGGACAGGAAAATGTAAGTCTTAGAGAAAAAGAGACAATGAGAAATCAAGGTAATCCAGAATCCATGCCGATGAGGATAGAGAATGTTAAGGTTCCAGAGGTTGTGATAGACAATGTTGAAATTTTGAGAGAGGAAGTTCTTGAACGTGTTGATCATCACAAATGAGGTAATACAAAAGAGGTAGTGCAAAATGAAGAAGCACCTGACTGGTTAGTTAGGCAATTGGCTTCTCCGTTGGAAGTGGAATTGGTGCCTCTAGATTTCAAAAGTTTAATGCAAGGATTAGAAACCCCTAAACCTAGAGTTAGAGCAAAGACAAGACATGTTGTAAAAAGGAAAGTAGATGGAGGAAGAACTCTCCAGATAGCTACTATGGTAGGAGAGAAGAGCAAGAATGAAATAATGACTAGTGATTATAGGGTGACGAAAATTGATGTAGGGAATTCATCATGGGGACATAGTTAGAAGAGATAAAGTAAATTTAGAAACTACTATCACTTGAGTGAAGAAGAATAAAAAAAATAAAAGAGAATTAAAGGAATGGATTGCTTTCCTAGAGAATTTCATCTAGTCACTAGCCCAATCTGGTCAATCACAAATTGAATTGCTATAGAATCTAGTGCTAATGACCAAGGATCAAGTAGATTCTATTACGACACTTTTTCATAAGGTAAGCATGTTCAAATAATGGATGAAGTACTTGGTGATGCAAGGAGAAGAGTCAATAAGGGATAAAATTGGGAAGTGTAAAGAAGCATACTATTGGTATGAAAAGTCCACAAGACTTGAGGCTGAATGCTGATTTCAACAAAAACAAAATGATGCAGAAGGGTAGAGGCTAAGAGTTCTTCTTCAGATGGATGTCTAAAAATTGATAAATGAAAAGATAGTCACAGAAGAGGAAGTTCCGGTATTTGGGAAATGGAGGATACAATTGAGTTGGGAAAGTGACACTTTATCACAATGTGTAATTGAATTGGAAAAGGTCACTAAGATATGTAAGAAATTGATAGATAAATATGAGAGCTTCATTGAAATGTTAACTCAACAAAGATATGATCCTTGAAATTTAGTACATGATGATAAGGAAGTAAAAGCTTTCAAGTAATGGATCGAAAAGGTGAATAAGAATCTTGTCCAATCATTAAGTTGAGAGGTCATATATGATATCATAAGGTGCGAGAATGCTATGACCAAATATGAGACATAAGTAATGTAAGGAAATGAAAATATCATTGAAATATCAGAAGAATATGCTAGGCATAAATATAGCTAGAAAGTAATTCAAGGCATTCCAAAAGAACGTATGCATCAAGTTTTGATTTCTTTCTAGGAATATTAGTAGAGAAGAGGCAAAGATGAGTCTTCAGACCAAGAGTCTAGTGAAGAAGAATAGGTAGTTAGGTATCGGAGGTCAAAAGTTTTGTGCACAGGTATAGTCTTGAAATGAATTTTGTAGGTTTTCTCCTAGACCTAGTGAAGAAAGCTAATCTTAGAGGTTTTTAATAGTGCCAATAATTTTATTTTTTGTGCAAAGTACTTGCAACTCAGAGCCTGAAGTTTGAAGATTGTTGTTGAAGAAAAGCCAAAATATCTTTGACTTTTCCTAGAAAGTTTTGATGCCAACTGTCACTTTCCATGTGCTACATTTTGATTTTTTTCTTTGATTCTCTTTGATGGGATGAAGTTGAAACTATTTGGGGCCTTGTTTCTATAAAAGGCCATTAGTTTCTTTATTTTATTTTTTTAAGTTCATAATTTTTGGATGTTAGAGAATTAAATTTTTTTCAAGTTTTATTCTTTTTCTTGTTTTTTGTTCCATTCTAGACTAAAAACTTGTATGTTTCATTAGAATTTAACTATATCAGAGCCAATTTCAAATCTATTTCTTGATATCAAATCTTACATAGTTGATTGTTTGTTCATGTTGGATGAGATTGTGTGTCGCGTCGTTTAAGGGTGCGTACTGGCACTATCTGGTGGCAAATGATCTCCCCTTTCTTTAAACTCTTGCATCATTCTATGACTAGATGTGAAGCAATCTGGTGAAGCATAGGATGGTTTTCTCTAGTTTAGTTATTTATTGAGGCATGCATGGATAATACCTAGGGGAAATTTTACATTTCAATAATTTTTTATGCTTTATTTTAAATAGATGCTTTATATTCTAGAAAATGTTCCAAAAATGATAAATACATGGAGTTTTATTATAAATATTTCGATTCCATGAAGTTTTTGAATGCTTTGTGCTAAATCTACTTGAATGTATGCAAGTTAATTTGAGTTCCATGAAATATTATCACAAATCTTTTGTTTTCATGAAGTTATTAAGTAACATTTGAATGATTGGACTTAGATTATGTTTCTATCTTTTGGATACTAGAAAATTCTTAATTGTTTACCCCTTGTGTTTGATAGAAAAATCACAATGAACCCTCAACAAACCTAGTGCATCAATACCTGACATAAACGAGCCTTGCAATCAAGTTGAGTTTTCCTTAGATTTAGGGTTCCCAATGGAGTCTTTCAAGAAAGGTAGGTTCCTGCGGTACTCTGTGAGAATTTATCTGCCTGTTGGTATGTGTGTGTGCAACATTTGTGTCAACAATTTGGAAGTAAATTTTATATGATGAGGGATGAAGAAAAAATAGGAAAATTTGATGCAAGATCATACATGAAGGATTCTTCCTTGGATACTCTGTAGAGAGAAAGGAAAATAGGTGCTACAATAAGAGACTAAAGAAGATAATGTTGCACTATGTTGTAATTAGTGTTGTTATTGATGCCAACCTCTACTATGGTGTTGACCAAGTGTTGCATATGCAACATGGTCACTTGGTTTCCAAGTGATTTTAAGAAAATTTGTATAAAGAGTGTACAAGTTGTCAAGGATGTGTTCTATATTGTGCTTCACATTTCCTCATACTTGAAGATGTGCATGTGTGCTTTGGATATGATGATCAACAGTGTCCAAAGGTGTTATATCTAGAGTTTTAGATTTTGAATCATGTGGTAGTAGAAGATATGTTTGATGGTGTGTTGATTTGTCTCTGGTTTGTGAAGAAGGATATCTAGGAGAAATGGAATTGCTCTACATTTCTTCGCTCTGAAGCTTCATGTCTTATAGATTTCGAAATGTGCTAATAATTCTTGTATCTATCTTCTCTTGGATGGTTTAATTTTCGCTGGTCTACAAGCTTGGTTCATGAATTGTATCTTGATGGAAGTTTAAATGGTTACACAAGATGATAGTATTCTCAATTTTATATTTGTTTGCACCAACATTTTTGAATATTTTGTTGGTGTTGGAATATTATAGGATGTTGTGTGATGTTGCTATGTGGTCTGCATAATGTTTCTAGACATAGTGAAGTGTGAATTTAGTTTCTTGATAGTGTTAATACTGGTTTGGCCAACCTAGCATGTTAACGCTATTTATGGATGTGCTTCATGGTTTGTGGAAGCCTAGTGTAGCATGCTGGTGTAGATTTGGGTCTTGGTTAACCCTTGATGTGATCCACCTTCACTTATTTCCACTGTAAAAGTGTTTGATGTCGACCTATTTGGTGGTTGCACCTTTGATGTACATATGTTTCATTGAATTTGACTTGGAGAAGGTTATTTGTGGTTGTGGAAGGTATATATGTAAGTTCAATTGTTGGAGAAGTGTGTGATGTGAAGAGTGGCGTGAAATGAAGTATATATGATCATGTGTTGTGATTTGAGTGTGAGAGAGAATTCCTAAGACTACCAAAAGCTATGAGCAGAAGGTGTCTACATTTTAGTGTGCCTGAATTTGCTAGAGGTAGTGAGCCAAAGGTTGTGGATGGTTGTGGTGGTTTTTTTTGAGATTGTTGCACTATGTTGTCATTGATGTCATCCTATGTCAACCTCTAGTGTGGTTGTGATAGGAAGTTTTTGAACATGTGTTGTAGATGGGGAGATTATTGAAGGTTCTTGTGGTGTTGAGTAAGTGTTATTGATGCAGATGGTTCACTTGGTTTCCAAGTGCTTTTGAGAAAATTTAAATAGAGAGTGTACAAGGTGATATAGTTATGTTTTTCATTGTGCTCCAAATTTCTTCATGGTTAAATATGTGCTTGTGTCATTTGGATGAGATGATCATAAGTTTTCAGAGGTGTTATATCTATATTTTTAGGCTTTGAATCATATGTTGATGCAGAGTGGCAGGGAAGCAACTTCTTTTCCACAACACTTTGACACACTTATTCAACTATACCTTTCAACAAGGTAATCTAATCACACAACTTGACCTTTACATCCAGGAATTCCAACAGGACTTGGGGATGCATTGAATACTCTCAACATGACAAAAAATGACTACACAACCAAACTTTGCACTCAAAACCTTCCATTCATCCATCACTTTCTTACAAGCCAATGCATTAATGTAGAATTGCCCAATGAGGACAATAAAGATAAAAGCTTTTTAAAGGCCATAACCATAGAAAGAAACTTGTTTTCAGACATCCAACATAGACCCATACAAATCTCCAAAAGCATAAGACCAAATACTAAAGGCAAATATCTCAAGTGACTGATTTACAAGCCATAAACAAGGCTTAACTAGACCTGTACAAGGAAGCTTTTGACCTACCAAGGCACACCCAAACACCCATAATTCCTTTAAAAGACTCCAAAAGGTTCCCCAAGACCCATTTCACATATTTCATCCATTACTATGGTTCAAAACCTCATAAAAACAAAAGAAATGCTTTCAAAACATCATTTTCTGGATTGTCACATACAAAAACCAGACCTAGGGCATCAGATAATTCTCAAAAACCTCCATGTTTCCTCCTGAAACCAATTGCATCATGTATAGGACCCCTAAATCCACCATTCCACCAAAAATCAAAATTTTCCCATGGTGGAATGGTGAATTATCAACATATTTGTAACCAAACCCTTGTTTTGTAGGGTTTCAGACCCACTTTCAGAGAAATTGGTGTAACTATCTCAATTCTTAATTAAATTAACTCAAATAACCACCAAAAGAAAGTATATTCACCCCTCTAACAAGCCATGAATACCAGAATCCCATACAGTGATGTCATTGTCTATACCATACACAAGAATAGGCAAAAACACTATAAAATCAAGGAAAAATAGAGTTTTCTTTGTATTGATTCTTCAAAAGTTCAACCCCCTTCATGCATCGACCCCATGGAGGATTTATAAACATGTTAAAATCCTCCCCAATGGCCTTTAAATTTTTTTTGAATAAAGGAGCCATTGTTAAGGTGTTTACAAATCTAATGATGAGTTTACAACAATTTGCATTATGACAACATTGCATCTTTTTGAAGCAACTTTGATTCCTATCACCTAAGACCTCAAAAATATTGAAGTGGCTCCTAAATAGCCTTTTTACATGTTCATGACTCCAATCTTTCCTTTACATATACAAATTCAAGTTTGTGTCTTTCAAGGCTATAAAGACAACAATTGTTGTAAGATTGCAATTTTCTACATTTTGACTCAAAACTCAAAAAATTCCACCTAGATCATGCTTGATGGTCTTGTTAGAACTTATTCAAGACAAAATACCTCAAAATACTCATACTAATCAACTAAACATCAAATAATCAAAAATGGAGGATGAGGCATAGGTGCTCCTGCACCATATGCCAATGGAAGATGTGTCTGACAATTTGTTTCTTGTGAAGAAGGTTAATGAGGGTTTGAATGTTTGAATGTACAACTGATTCACCCACCTCTTAGTTGTCTTATGTCTCTAATAATTGGTATCAGAGCTTTGGTCCCTTGGAAGAAGCTTAACAGCGTGAGGTAGATCAGAATGGAACATAGGAATGGTGTCAAAGTTCCTATGTTTGATGGAACAAATTATGCTTTCCGAAAAGCCAAGATGAAAGCCTTTCTTGTCTCATTAGGGTCTTTTATTTGGAAGTTAGTTGAAAATAAATACACTATTCCTATCACTCCCCCAAAAATTGATTATGAGATTAAGGACTATGAGAATAATGGAAAAGAAAAATGAATGCTATCTTGAGTGGGCTTTTTGATTTAGAACTTGTGAAAGTGACAATCCTCAAAAATTGTAATGAGATCTGGAGAAATTTGTAGAGAATTTATGAAGGAGATGATAAGGTCAAGCAAGCAAAGATGTATAATTTCAAAGCTAAATTTGAAACCCTAAGGATTTTTGAAGATGAAGATATTGTAGGCTACATGCTCCGAGTGGATGAAATTGCCAATGCTATCAATGGTCTTGGTGGAAAACTAGAGAAAAGTGAAGTTGTGAAAAGGGTATTGAGAAATCTTCCTAAATATTATAGTGCTAAAGTTTCTATTATTCAGGAAGCTCAAAATTTGGATCAATATTGTAGAGATCAAATGTTTGGTGCTTTAACTACTTTTGAATTAAGAGAGTTTGAAAAAGACGCTCCAAAGAATGAAACTTCTTTTAAATCCAAAAAGAAAGAAAATGATGAGTTTGATCCAAATGATCCTAATGAGGTGGAAGAAAATTTTGTAAGAAGATTGAAAAAGAGCACTAGAAAATATAGAGGTATGTTACCCTTTAAGTGTTTCAACTATGGAAAGATAGGTCATTATGCTTCTAATTGTCCAATCAAAATTTCAAATGATAAACACAAAGATCATAAAGGTAAATATATCAAGAAGAGTTATTATGTTAAAGAAGATAGTGGTGTATTTGATGATGAGGAATTGGACTATGCAGATGATGGATGTGATGAATTTTTTTTCATGGCTTTGAATGTTGGAACTAATTCTACTGATCCAAAAAGATGTATGAAGGGAAATTGCTATGAAAATATGTCAGAGTATTAAAGGAGCTATGCTGATTGCTTTTCATGCAAGTAAGGAGAGAAACTACTAGATAATTGATAGTAGATACTCAAATCATATGATAGATGATAAGAGTAAGTTTGTTAAGCTTGAAAAGTATGATGGTGGTCTTGTTAAGTTTGGTGATGATACATCTGCTAAGGTTTGTGGAAAAGATTCAATTAGTTTTGACATAAAGCATAAGACATGATGTTCTCTATGTCAAGAGTCTCTGGCATAATCTTCTCAGTGTAGGACAAGTGTGTAGTAGAGGATACAATTTGGTGTTTCAAGATGATGGTTATGAAATTAGAAAAGGAAGATCTTGAACATTGGTTGCAATAGGAACAAGGACAAAAGGAAATTTTTATCAACTCAAAGGAGATGGTGTTAAGTGCTTTATGTCTCAAATCAATGAAAGTTGGCTATGGCATAGAAGAATGAGTCACATCAATTTTGATACCCTAGTGAAGATCAACTCTACTCAAGATATGGGAGATCTTCCAAGAATTACAAAGCCTATCAATGCAATTTGCAAGGAGTGTCAATTTGGAAAGAAAACAAAGAAGAGGTTCAAAACTAAAGAATATTCTACCACAGGACCTTTGGAGTTGATGCATATAGACCTATATGGACCTATGAGAACAAAAATCTCTCAGGGTGAAAAGTATTTTATGTCGATAGATGATTACTCTAGAATGACTTGGGTGGCCTTTCTCAAAGAAAAATCAGAAGCTCTAGATAAGCATAAATAATTTAAGTCTATGGTTGAGAATGAAATGGATTTGAAATCAAATTTTTGAGGTCTAACAGAGGTGGTGAGTTCACCTCCAATGATTTTAACTACTTTTATGAAGATCATGGGATAAAAATAAATTTATCTTCTCCTAGGAATCCTCAACAAAATGGAGTTGTCAAGAGGAAGAATTGAGGCATTGGGTCAAAGCTATGGAAGAAAAACTAAGGCATATTGAGAAGAATCAAATATGGGAACTAGTCCTAAGATCAACAAACAAGGATGTGATAGGAACTAAATGGGTTTTCAGGAACAAGTTAAATGAGAATGGAGAAGTTATCAAAAATAAGGATAGGCTTGTGTATAAAGGCTACTCACAAGTAAAAGGAATAGATTTTGAAGAGACTTTTTCTCTAGTAGCAAGAATGGAAGCCATTAGGATGTTTTTGAATTTTGGAGCACATAAGGACTTCAAGGTATATTAGATGGATGTCAAGTCTACATTCTTGAATGATGAGTTAGAATAAGAGGTATACATTGAAAAAAAAAGGTTTTTAGTTATTAGAAGATTTTTAAAGGAAAAATTGGATAAGTACTTATTGAAGCAGAGATTCAAAAAGGGTACTGTAGATAGTAACCTTTAATTCAAGGTAGAAAGAGATTAAACTCTGATTGTAGTCATGTATGTTGATGACATAATATTTGGAGGAAATGAGGAAATATGTAAAAGGTTTTTAGAGGATATGAAAAATGAGTTTGAAATGTCAATGTTTGGGGAGATGAATTTCTTCCTTGGGCTAAAAATTAGTTAATCTAATAAAGGTATATTCATCTCACAATAAAATTATGTCAAAGACATGTTAAAGAATTTTAGAATGAAGGACTCTTAACCAATATGTACTCCCATGGTTACTGATTGTAAGTTGAGAAAAAATGATTAATCTCCTAAGACAAATTAGAGTAAGTACAAATCCATGATTGGTGGACTATTATATCTAACTAATACTATATCAAATATCATGCATGTAGTATGTCTTGTGGCAATATTTCAAGAAGATCCTAGAGACTCACATGTGGTAGTAGTCAAAAGAATATTTAAATATTTGAAAGTTACTCTAAAATTTGGTCTATGGTATCCTAGGGATACTAATTTTCCTTTGAGTGCTTATACAAATGCAGATTGGGTAGGTTGTACAAATGACAAAAGAATTTCAAATGGAGGTTCTTTCTTTCTTGGAAGTAGATTGGTTTCTTAGTTAAGTAAGAAGTAAGATTCAATGTCACTATCTACTGCAGAGGAAAAATATATTGCATCAACATCTTGTTGCAAATAGGTGTTGTGGATGAAGTAGACATTGAAAGATATCAGAGTATCATATGATGAACCTATTCCTATATTTTGTGATAATACAAGTGCTATCAAAATTTCAAAAAAAATGGCAATGCATTCAAGGAAAAAGCATATCTCTATCTGATATCACTTTCTAAGAGAGAAATTTGCTGAGAATAAAGTGAAGTTGGAGTATGTACCTACAAAGGATCAAATAGTAGAAATTTTCACAAAGATTCTTCTAAAATATGAATTTGAGTATCTCAAGAAAAATATAGGGGTTATTTCCCCTCCTTTCAAATAGATGCATGAATTGGTGCATCTGTCTAGGTGCAATTCAATATTTATTTATTTTTGTAGATTGATGAAAGCTACCTCTTAGGTGGAGTAGGTAGTGGTTTCTTTGGTTGATGCAGTCAAGGGGAGCATATCTTATGCGCATAAGGGGGAGAGAATAGTGGAGAAAGAGTAAGAGAGAAAGAGTAGTGGAGAAAGTGAGATAGAGTTGCTTGCAAGTGTTTCCTGAGGTGAAGTATGCAAGTGTTGGCCTTTGCCATTGATGTCAAAGGGGGAGAGAGTGATGTCTAAAAAAATAGGGGGAGAATGAATCCTGAAGAAGAAAGGGGAGAAAAGAAAGAATTTTGAAATGCAAGAAATTTCCAAGTAAGGAGGAGTGTTGCTTAATGTAGGGTAGCTTTTGTTGTTGATGGTTTTTTAGAGATGGTGTTGCCATCAATGAAAAAGGGGGAGATTATTGGAGATTGTTGCACTATGTTGTCATTGATGTCAACCTATGTCAACCTCTAGTGTGGTTGTGATAAGAATGTGTTGAATAGGTATTGTAAATGGGGATATTGTTGAAGGTTCTTGTGGTGTTGAGCAGGTGTTGTTGATGCAGTTGGTTCACTTTGTTTCCAAGTTTTTTTGAGAAAATTTAAATAGAGAGTGTACAAGGTGATAGAGTTATGTTTTTCATTGTGGTCTAAATTTCTTCATGGTTGAATATGTGCTTATGTGGTTTGGATGAGATGATCAAAATAATTCAAAGGTGTTATATCTAGAGTTTTATGTTTTGGATTGTGTGAGAGTGGAAGATGTGTCTGATAGTGTGTTACCTATGAAGAAGGTTAATGAGGGTTTGAATGTTTTAATTTACAATTGATTCACCCCCCTCTTAGTTTTCCTATGTCTAACTAGTTTCTCCTATTTCTTTGAGGTAGTGAACCTCCTTGTAATAGTTTCTTTCTATTCTCTTTGTAATTCGAAAGAAGTGATCTTCTTGGGTAGTGATCCCTTGGTAGTGAGCCTTTCTTTCTTTTGGATAGTGAGTCCTCTAGGTAGTGAGCCCTTATGGAAGTGAGCCATGTTATAATTGGTATTGATATTTATATAGTGAGTTAATCCTCTCGTAGTTTTTCCTTATTAGGGTTTTCCACATAAAATATGGTGTTTTATTGTGAATGATTGCATATGAGTTGTTGTTTCATCTATTTACATTCATGCTAATAATTAATAAGGGTTTGAAGGTTTTAATGCACAACTGATTCACCCCCTCTTAGTTGTCTTGTGTTTCTAACAATTGGTATCAGAGAAGAGGCTCCTTGGAAGAAGCTTAGCCACTTGAGGTAGATCCAGATGGCGCATAGGAATGGTGTCAAAGTTCCTATGTTCAATGGAAAAAAATATGCCTTTTGGAAAGCCAAGATGGAAGCCTTTCTTGTCTCATTAGGGTTTGGTGTATGTAAGTCAGTTGAAGAAGTACATATTATGCTTACTGCTCCTTCAACAAGTGAATATGATATCAAGGATTATGAGAAAAATGGAAAAGAAAGGAATGCTATTTTGAGTGGACTCTCTAATTCAAAACTTGTAAAAGTGATAAGATACAAAAGTACTAAAGAAGTTTGGGAAAAATTGAAAATAATTTATGAAGGAGATGCTAAGGTCAAGCAAGAAAATATGTAGAATTTCAAGGCCAAATTTTAAACCCTAAGGATGTTAGAAGATGAAGATATTGTGGGCTACATGCTCAAGGTGGATGAAATTGTCAATGTTATCAATTGTCTTGGTGGAAAACTAGAGGAAAGTGAAATTGTGAAAAAGGTAGTGAGAACCTTTCCTAAGTATTATAGTGCTAAAGTTTCTACTATTAAGGAATCTCAGACTTTGGATCAATATTCTAGAGATCAATTGTTTGGTGCTTTACCTACTTTTAAATTAAGAGAGTTTGAAAAAGATGCTCCAAGAAAATAAAATTCTTTTAAAGCCAGCAAGAAAGAGAGGAAATATGAATCTAATATGTATGATCTTGATGAAGTGGAAGAAATTTTTGTAAGAATATTGAAAAATGGCACTAGAAAATATAGAGGTAAGTTACCTTTCAAGTGTTTCAATTGTGGAAAGATAGGTCATTATTCTTCAAAATGTCCAGGTAAAGTTTAAAATGATAAACATAAAGATCATAAAGGTAAATATTTGAAGAAGAGTTATTATGTTAAAGAAGACAATGGTACATCTAATGATGAGGAATTAGACTATCCATATGATGGAAGTGATGAATTCTTATTCATGGCTTTGAATTTTGGAACTAATTCTACTAACCTTGAAAGATGTGTGAAGGAAATTACTCTAGAAGCAAGTCACAGTATTGAAGGAACTATGTTGTTTTCCTTTCATACAAGAGAGGAGAGAAACTATTGGATAATCGAAAACAGATGCTCAAATCATATGATAAGTGATAATATTAAGTTTGTTAAAATTGAGAAATATGATGGTCGTTTGTTAAGTTTGGTGATAATACATATGCTAAGATTTGTGGAAAAGGTTCAATTAGTTTTGATGACAAGCATAAGATAGATGATGTTCTTTATGTCAAGGGTCTTTGGCATAATATTCTTAGTGTAGGAAAGATATGTAACAAAAGATACAATTCGATGTTTTAGAATGATGGTTGTGAAATAAAAAAAGGAAGCTCTAAAATATTGGTTGCTGCAAGAATAAGCATAGAAGGAAATGTTTATCAACTCAAAGGTGTTAGTGGAAAGTGCTTTATGACAAAAATCAATGATTTTTTTTGTGGCATAGAAGAATGTGTCATATTAATTTTAATAGCCTAGTGAAGATCATCTCTACTCATGTTGTGAGAGACTTGCAAATAATTACAAATCCTATCAATGTAATTTGCAAAGAGTGTCATCTTGGAAAATAGACAAAGAAGAGGTTCAAAACTAAGGAATACTCTACTACAATACCTTTGGAGTTGGTGCATACAAACCTATGTGGATCTACCATAACAAGAAGCTCTCAAGGTGGCAAGTATATTATGTTGTGAATAGATGATAACTCTAGAATGACTTGGGTGACCTCTCTCAAAGAAAAATCAAAAGCTCTAGATAATTTTAAATCATTTAAATCTATGGTTGAGAATGAAATGGACTTGAAAATCAAGTGTTTAAGGTTTGATAGAGGTGGTGAGTTCACCTCCAATGATTTTAACAATTTTTTGTGAAGATCATGGGATAAAAATACATTTATCAGCTCATAGGACTCCACAGCAAAATGGAGTTGTGGAGAGGAAGAATAGGATAGTTTAGGAGGCAACAAGAACCATGTTGAAGGAAGAAAATCTAATGGATGTCTACTTGAGAGAATAAATTCATATCACAGTCTACATTCTCAACAAAGGACAAGCAAGAGTAAACAATTCAAAGACCCCCTATGAGCTATGGTATGGAAAAACTCCTACTATGAAATATTTTAGTGTTTGGAAGTAAATGTTATATCAGGAGAGATGAACAGAACTCAAGATTTTTTTTGCAAGATCGGATGAAGGAATCTTCCTTGGATATTATACAAAGAGCAAGGAATACATGCGATACAAAAAAAGGTTAAAGAAGATAGTTGAAAGTGCAAGTGTCAAATTGGATGAGGAATCACATCAAAGCTCAGTGCTAATAGAAGGATATGAATCTAATGAATCCCATTGTAGAGAAGAAGATAAAGAAGAAGAGAAAGAAAAAGAAATTCTAGTGGAATAGGATGAAGCTCCAGAAACATATGTATGTTTAGAAAAATCATTCTGAGGATCAAATAATTGGAGACAAAAGAAAAGGTGTGTTGACTAGAAGAAAATTTACTATGGCAAAGGAAAAGGTAAAATTTTGTTTACTTTCTAAAGTAGAACCTAAAATAGTCACTAAAGCATGTGGGGATAAAAATTGGGTCAAAGTTATGGAAGAAGAACTGAGGAAAATTGAGAAGAATCAGACATGTGAACTGGTCCCAAGAACAAAAAACAAGAATGTGATAGGAACTAATTGGGTTTTTCAGGAAAAAAGTTGAATGAGAATGGAGAAGCTATCAGAAACAAGGCTAGGCTTGTGTGTAAAGGATACTCACTAGTGGAAGGAATAGATTTGGAAGAGACTTTTCATCCTCTAGCAATAAAGGAGGCTATTAGGATGTTTTTAGATTTTGTAGCACATAAAGACTTGGAGGTATATTAGATGGATGTAAAGTCTACATTTTTGAATGGTGAGCTAGAAGAAGAGGTATTCATTGAACAACTGGTTGAAGAAGGAATTATATGGACTCAAAAATGATCATATAGCTTGGTATGCAAGATTGTATAGGTACTTATTGCAGCAGGGATTCAAAAATGGTACTACAAATAGTAACCTTTACTTCAAAGTTGAGAGAGATCAAATTTTGATTGTGTTTGTGTATGTTGATGACATAATATTTGAAGGAAATGAGGTAATGTGTAAAAATTTTGTAGAGGAGATGCAAAATTAGTTTGAAATGTTAATTTTTGGGGAGATGATTTTCTTCCTTGGGATACAAATCAGTCAATCAGAAAAAGATATATTCATTACACAATCAAAATATGTTAAGTAAATGTTTTTGGAACATAACAATCTACTGAGAGGGGGGGGGTGAATCAATAGCTATTAAAATCTATCCCTTAAAACCTTAGTGTAGATTAATTCCATTTAGCTCTAAATACTTTAGTGCAGTTTACTTCTTTAAGCCTTTACAATGCAGATTAAATAAACACATAGATAAACATATATGCACACAAAAGCATCACATAACACCATATGTATGTGGAAAACCCAATATGGGAAAAAACATGGTGAGAAATGCTGCTAGGATCTACTATCCTAATCCAGCCTCACAAAGAAATTTTTTGTTATAATGTTTTAGGGCACCAACCCAAGGAACCACCAACTCCCTGATTTAGAAGCTACAACTTCAAGGATGCACCAACACCCTAATTTAGGAGCATAACTCTAAGGATGCACCAACACCCTACACTGAGCACCAACTCAACACAAATGAGGCAACCACCTCTTACAATATTGAAACTGCAAATATGCATAAACTTGGTTCTACACAACCTGACAATGCATCAATACATTTTTTACTTTGTTGCACACATTGCAACTTACTTTCTACTACTGAAGTTGCACTATTAGCAACACACACACCTTTGCACTTTTATTCCTTTCTCTCCTTTCTCTGCTTTGCTCTTAGAACATATTTTGTTCTATTTTTTTCCCTACACTTTGCACCTTGAATGAAAACCTTGATGATGTTATGCCTTTTGGTTAGGTTCTACTCATTCAAAACTTGTGCATACTCTGAAAAATATCTCTCCCTCCCTCTTCTTTTCTATAGTGTTTCGTACACTTATACTCACCTGAATGCAAACCTAGATGATAATATATGTTTTTTCTAGGTTACACACATATGTGCATTCACTATTTGCACTCGTAGCTCTCTCTCTATCTACACTTTTGTAGATACTACCCTTAGACAATTTCTTGATTGTATTTCTTTTCTTCAGCGACTTGTCATCATAGTCTCAAGATCCTCACCACCATTCAGATCATCTCGAATATTCTGCTAGGATTTTCATGCTATCTTGTTTAGGAATCTATCTATTAATCAAGACAATAGTGTTCAAGTTCAAATTCAAGTTTATCAATCATGGAATTCTTCAAAACCCTAAACCAGATATGCATTACATGTATCTTCTTCTTTCATCTATCTAATTTTGATCTCATTTGATACAGCGATCTATGCCGCCATCTTGCAAATAAAATCACTAGTCAAATAGTCAGTGTAGCAGTTGAACAAAATAAATTCATTCACAATATCATTCACCAAGCGAAACCTTGTTCAAACGAACCTAACCATTTGATATCTTCATGTTTGAATACTGGTTGTTGATCTTCTATTTCGTGCCATGATCAAGTGTTCACAATTCATTGTTGTAAATTTGAAACATCACCATTAGATTAGTTACCTTTAATCTGGTGTCATCGATCTTAGGGTTCAATCTCAAAGCTCAATGCATAATGCTAACTGCCACTTTTCACCATCAAAGATACATTATCGTATCAGGCTAAGACTATTTAGAGTCTTATCGATAAACACCACTCTCTCTAACAACTCTTGTGAAAGACATGGGTCCACACACCATCTGTCATCCATTTCATCACCACATAATTCACAACAATGATACAAATTAGTATATCGAGCAATTGGTCTTCATCACTTGTTAGCATACGTCATCTTCCATCATCGTTACCTTCCTATTGGGTCCCACTTAGATCTTTTCCATGACACCGTTGGGTTGGGGGGACATCAAATCAACTCCCTCGGATCAGGTGAAGTCTCTTCTATGAAGCTCTGTCAAAATATCGAAGAGACCAACTATCATGTTCCACCAATCTTCATATATCTCCTTGATGAAGAGTCAATACCACCTGTCATCCACATCCTTGCCATGTGTCAACTCCTTATTCATCATCACACTCCATCAATAGCCTACCGAGTCCCACCATGACACTATTCATCTTCCATCATTGTGACTTTGTCATGTTGAGGGGAATCAGAAACTCCTCACTCCAATACATAGAAGTCTATCCAATGAAGTTCTATTGGACTATCGAAGTGACCAATAATTTGGTCTTGTCAAAATTTTTCCTTCTCTTCGATCAGGCTCATATCAAAATTTCAAAGGGACACCTTAATAGGTCTCACCAACGTCCATCATTATTCCCGATGGAGACCCTTGATGACATCACCAGCCCAATAAATTGTCACCACATCTCAATGTGACATCATACTCCATCATCATCTCCCTTGATCATCATGCCATGTGTTGCCATGTGTCTTCCACCTCATCGCCACATGTCATCCATCATTTTTTCCATGTCACATGTTTGTTGGACCCACCATCAGAGTTTTGAAGGGAATCCAAAATACCTTTCTTCAAAATGGCCTTGTATCATCGATATGTCTCCACCATTCTTCATATGTTGCTATTGCTATGTTGAAGAGACATAAAACCTACTCTCTCCGAAAATAAACAATCACTTTGATGCCTCATTATCTTTCTTTTTGTATCACCTCATCAAAGGAACGTAGAAAAGTCGATAGGAATTCAAAGTGACTCACACCAACAAGTTGAGGTCTCCTTGAACTGATGGATGTGTAACCTTGAGCACTAGGCAAAGGGGTCGGTTGCCCATATGACACCAATGACATAAGTCATTACTTGAATTACCTATAACCTGCAACTAGCAGTCAATGTCAAAATATAATTTTTTTTGAGGCACCATGACTGCAACAATCTTAGGGTTTAATTGATAAACCCTAACATCAACCAAGAGCATAAACAATTCCATTCTAAATGCATACTTCAACTTCTAGACCTACAATGCACATCTGTGGAATGCTCTTGAAAAACCCATATCAAATCTGGCACCAAATTTGCTATCAAATACCTAGAAAAACCTATTGCAGAGAGATGACAACATTTTTTCAACTTTGCAACATTTTGATCCATTTTCTCTTCTACACCAATATCCAATCCACATACTTCCAAAACTAGATTCACTACATGCCATGCCTTATCTCTGCTTGACATCAATGAAACATTTTGACATCAGCACCAACATTCTCCTCTCAGGACCATTTCCAACATATCTCTGATCCTCTTTCATCATGCCACCAATCTCCTATGTAGGATTAGTTCCATCTCTCCTTTGATCCTCCTTTGACATCAATGAAATTTTTGAAATCAATGACAACATTATGCCAATAATCTTCCCCTTAGTTATTGATGGAAAAACCTAATGCTCAAACTTATAATGATCTGATACCAATTGTGGATAACATCTGAGCTCTCAATTCTCCCCCTTTGATGTGCCTTCACCTATGCATACTTTTCTCATGCTCCTAATTTGAGCAGTTGCTCAACTTTCTCCCCCTTTGACATCAATGGAAAAGGGTCATGCTCCTAAATTTTTTTGTCTCAGGTCTCTATACTGTTGCAACCTTCATTTTTCCTTAGCAATGGCAAAGGGACTTTTCTCCCCCTTTGACTGATACCAATTGAAGACACTTTTTTCTCTCATGCCAATTGCTTCTCTCAACATTTAACCACAATGGAAAAACCATATGCTCCAACTGCTCTACACCAATTAACAATATTTGATTCCAATTGAAATGCCATTACATACTCTGAACCAATTAGGTTTGATACCAATTATAGATGTTTTCCTTTTAAGATTTGTACCAATTGAATCATATTCTTGGCACCAATTGGTGATATCATGCCCTGATACCAATTAACATTATGAATTGTATTGTATCAAGTATAACATTGTTTTGATACCAATAGCAGCACCTCCTTAGTCCTTGATCCATTCTCTCTTCTTTTATATCAGAGCATTTACTTCATTTCAGGATCTGCACCAACTAAACTATTATGAACCATTTCACAATGGTCTAAAACCAATTGGAACCACACAATACCAATTTTAACAAAATAATTGTGAGTTCATTTACATAATAGCTCCCCCTCAGATATATCTCTTGTCCTTGCAGACAAGGATAATTTCTCTCAACAGGGAACTTACACAAATTTTCTCCCAATTACTGATACCAATTGTTACAACCATCAAAAATCTAATGTTACCCTTTTGACAAGCTGACTTGATCTCCTTTTCATTTCTAGGGATGAATAATGCACAAATTAAGCTCCCCTGGACTCATGCCCTATCACTATAGATTAGTGATGTAAGGCAAAAGCAACCATATTTGGTGCTTCTTGCTAAATTTTCACTCTCTAGACCATTTTATTCTTATTTTCTGTCTTGTCAACCTTCTCAGGAATATGTGAACCATTGTTCACTTTGGAGGACACATTCTTTCTTCCATAATGTGTTATTGGTCTTACATAATTTAATCTACAATATTTAGCTATGTGAAAAAAATTATTACAATTGTAGCACATTACATTCATATTTACTACAAGAGAAAATGAATTTCCATTCCCACATTTTGTGCTCCTTCTACGTGCAACACTACAATCTCTAGCCCTATGACCAAACTGATTACATGAATAATAGTAACCATAAAAAAATAAGGAATTCTTGTTCATAGCTTTCCTTTGTGTAGGATGAGGTTGTTTTCTTTGATTTGGATTCTTGACATGTCTCATCCTTGTAAATATTTTTGTATTAGCTCCCTTTGTATGCTGCTTCTTTTTCAATTTTCCATGAAATGATTTCTCCACCTTCTTATCTACTGCAGGCTTCTTCTTCTGATAAGAAAAAACTGAATGGTTATTCTTCTTTTGGTCTACAACAGGCTTCTTTTCCTCTTTTTTTTTCTTCACTTCAACAGTTCCTTTTCCTTATCTTCCATTTCCAAATGCATTTTCTTTGGAACAAAATGTGCAAGCTTTCTCTTCCTTAGTGCAGTGTCTTCCTTCTACCTTAAATCTATCATAAAATTTCACAAAAGCACTGGTAGACAGACTTTTTCCTTTCTTAAACCCAAGGAAAAATTAATCTTTGGGTTTTGATGGCTTTTGTGATTTTACCAATTCATCTAATATATCAAAGCCACCTTTTAGCTTTAGGCCTTTGTCAATCTTCTCTTTAGCTTTTTCTAAATCTTTTGTCAAGGCCATTATTTCTTCCTCCAGCATCATGCACTCATTAGATTTAGATTGTAGTTTAGTCTGAACTACATCTTTTTCTCTTCTTTCTTCTTCCACCTCAATCTTCAAGATGATCACCATCTGATTAGATTCTTCAAGACTCTTGGTTAGCTTATCAATCTCTTCTTGTGCATGCAATTTTTGTTCTTCATTTTCCTTCCTCAACCTTTTAATGCCATCTAGAGTATAGATGAGTTTAACTTCAAGGTCAACTTATTCATCTTTATCAAACCTCTCAACCTCTTCATTAGAGGTCATTCCAAATGGGTTAAATCCATAGAAACTTCCATGTTCATCATCTGATTTGCCATTTACATTAGATGACCCACTTTCCCTTCTTGTGTGTAGATTCTTCTTCTTCCTTTTATTGTCCTCTTCTTTCTTAGGGTTTTCCATTTCACTAAGGGAATTTAGCAACAAAAGACCTATTCTACCAAAGTTAAAAATTTCAAGGGGTAGCTTACCTTTGTATTTTCTAGAGCCTCCTTTCAATCTCCTGATGCAATCAACTTCCTCCTCATCAGTCTTCTCAGAAGTAGATGCTTCTTCCTCATCACCTCAAGATGCAATATCTCTCATTGATGTGTCTATAGTCTTCTCATATTCTCGTGCACCTTACTATCATCTCCTTCATACATCCTCCTTAATTCATTCCATGTTTCATGTGTAGTTTCATAATGCAATGCTTTTTCAAGCACAAATCCAGACAACCTGATCATAATGGCATACCTTGCTTTAGCATCATCTTGAAATGCCTTCTTTTCAACCTCAGTAGTTGGAGGTGTAGCAGGAAACTTGCATCCCTTCTCAACTAACATCCACACATCAGACCCTAATGATTTCAAAGATGTCTTCATTTTATTGCTTCAAGATTTATTGTCTGATCTATCAAAGAGGATTACTTCTTTTGCAGATGAGTCTTTCTTATTAGCCATTTTGTGTTCACTTATCCAAGATCAACCCAAGCTGATTAAGCTTCTCCTAGGGAACCTAGGGCTACAATACCAATTTTGGAACACAACAATCTAATGAGAGGGGGGTGAATTAGTAGATATTAAAATCTATCCCTTAAAACCTTAGTGCAGATTAATTCCTTTTAGCTCTGAATACTTTAGTGCAATTTACTTCTTTAAGCCTTTACAGTGCAGATTAAATAAACACATAGAGATAAACATATATGCACACGAAAGCATCACATAACACTATTTTTACATGGAAAACCCAAGATGGGAAAAACCACAATGAGAAATGTTGCTAGGATCTATTGTCCTAATCTAGCCTCACAAAGAAATCTTCTATCACAATGTTTTAAGGCACCAACACAAGGAAGCATCAACTCCCTGATTTAGAAGTTACAACTTCAAGGATGCACCAACACCCTAATTTAGGAACTACAACTCCAAGGATGCACCAACTTAGCACAAATGAGGCAACCACCTCTTACAATATTAAAAATGAAAATATGCATAAACTTGGTTCTACACAACCTAACAATGCATCAATACATTATGTACTTTGTTGCACACACTGCAACTTACTTTCTGCTATTGAAGCTACACTATTAGCAACAAACACACCTCTACACTTTTCTACCTTTCTCTCCTTTCTCTGCTCTACTCAAAACATATTCTATTCTATTTGCTGCACTACACTCTGCACCTTGAATGTAAACCGTGATGATGTTCTACCTTTTGGTTGGGTTCTACTCATTCAACACTTGTGCATACTCTATTAGCTCTCTCTCTCTCTTCTTTTCTATAGTGTTTCATATACTTACACTCACCTGAATGAAAACCTAGATGATAATTTGTGTTGTGTCTAGGTTACACACATATGTGCATTCAGTATCTGCACTCATAGCTCTCTCTCTCTATGTACACTTCTGTAGATACTTCCCTTAGACAATTTCTTGAATTTCTTTCTTTTCTTCAGCGACTTGTCATACAGTCTCGAGATTCTCATCACCGTTCAGATCATCTCAAATCTTCTACTAGGATTTTCTTGCTATCTTCTTTAGGAAGCTATCTGTCAATCAAGCCAATAGTGTTAAAATTCAAATTCAAGTTTGTCAATCATGGCATTCTTCAAAACTCTAAACCAGATATGCATTAAATGTATCTTCTTCTTTCATCGATCTAATTTTGATCTCATTTGATATAGTGATCTATGTCACTATCTTACAGATCAAATCACTAGTCGAATAGTCAGTGCAATAGTTGAACAAAATAAATTCGTTCACAACATCATTCACTAGGTGAAACCCTATTCACATGGACCTGACTATTTGACATCTTCATGTTTGAATACTGGTCGTTGATCTTCTCTTCTGCTCCATGATCAAGCAGTCAAAATTCATTGCTATAACTTTAAAACATCGCTATTAGATTAGTTACCTTTAATGGGGCACCATTGATCTTAGGGTTTAATCTCAAAGATCAATGCATAACGTTGACCATCACTTTTCACCATCGAAGAAACATTATTGTATTGGTCTGAAACTCTTTAGAGTCCTACCGATAAACACCATTCTCTCTAACACCTCTTGTGAAAGACATGGGTACACACCATCTATCATCCACATCATCACAACATATTTCACAACAATGATGAGAATTAGTATATCAAGCAATCGCTCTTTTCCACCTGTCAGTATATGTCATCTTCCATCATTGTCACCTTCCTATCATGTCCCACTTAGATCTTTTCCATGACACCGTAAGGTCGAGGGGACACCAAATCACCTCCCTCAGATGAGGTGAAGTCTCTTCTATGAAGCTTTGTCAGAATATCAACGAGATTGACTATCCTATTCCACTAATCTTCATATGTCTCCCTGATGAAGGGTCAACACCACCTTGCCACTTTCAAATATCTCAATGAGTTGCAAACCTAAAACATTTTTGGGTGGCAGGCCTTCTTCTAACACCACAGTGGCTGTACTCCCAAAGTCTGAAGTCTAAAATACACTAAAATTAGCAAATTTTCCTTCATTACTTTGAGGGACTTGGTAAGAGGTATGACCGAGGTCTGATGCCTAAAACCTTTGCAATTCTTCAACACTTGCACAACACAACTTCAACCTTAGACATCAATGACACTATTACATTGATGCCAACATCCTCCTTTACCAAATCAGGTCCATCTCTCCTCTTATCCTCCTTTGACATCAATGACAAAATTATGCCAACAAATGTTAAAGAAGTTTGAAATGGAGGTCTCTAAACCAATATGTACTCCCATGGTTACTGGTTGTAAAATGTGAAAAAATGATGAATCTTTAAAGATAGATCACAACAAGTATACATATATGATTGGTGGATTACTATATCTAACTGCAACTAGACCTAATATTATGCATGTAGTATTTCTTGTGGCAATATTTCAAGAAGATCCTAGAGAATCACACATGGAAACATTCAAAAAGATATTCAAATATTTGAAGAGCACTGTTACACCCCATTGTGCATTTACCTATTTACTATTACCATGTTGGTTAAAATAATTGAATATATGAATGTGTTTGTAATTTGCTTAAATGTACCATTGGAAATATGATGAATAAATGATTGATTCAATTTAATATTTTTATGATGAATTCTAACTATGAAATGTATGATGCAAATGATTGTTTTGTGAATGGATAACTACGTTTGTAAATTGCTAAGATGAATGAGGGCATAGATTTGAGCCTCTAGAAGATAGGGGAATTATCACTCAAGAGAAGAATTTGGTTTGGTAACCTATAATAAGATCTCTCTGAGCTTACACACACTCACTTTTAGTTGATCAAGTTGATTCAATGGTTTCAGGAATTGTTAGGTTTCCTAAGTCTTGTTTCTGCATGAATTAGAATAGTTTTTGGATTAAATTATGAATGTTCTTGATTTGGGATAGTGCTTGAGTCTTCTTAATTTGTGTGGGTTCTTCCTTATATGTTATACTTGATCAATGAGATATACACATAAAATGTATATATGTATGTATATATACATGACAATGATAAATTCATACACATGAGTAAGAATGTACATGTGTATACGTAGAAGACGTATCTACGCATACTCATGAAAAATACTCATATGTGTGGGGATATAAAATGGAAAAGATGGCATATATATACACTTTGTGTATATATGCCAGTCGATGTGATTGTGAATATATGTGCTTGATTATGAGGCAATGATATGTATAATATATATATATATATATTAATGTATGTGTATGTATTGACATAATGGAGACGTCCATATGGATACATTAATATATGTATACATATGTGTATATGTATATACACATGTAATATTAAACTGTGGAATATAAAAAATATGAGTATATGAATTCAAATAATCAAATGATGTATTTAATAAACTTATGAGTTGATGGATATATATATGTATTACATATTATATACATACAATATAATGATTTAGATAGCGTTAATATTATTCAAGTGCATGGTTGATATGAATCACATGGTATGCACATTATTAAGCACATAACTTATATTGAACAACATTAACTATATGATATGCAGTAAATACTATGAACACAACATACACTAATTAGTGTATGGCATTGAAAATAAAAGAATAGTGCACCAAATGGGAAGTGCCTGTTTTTTAAACATTATGGAAAAATCATGGATTATAATCTTCCAATGACTAAGTAAAAATGCAAAAGGAAAATTAAATAAGCATGCATATGAAACATTGAACTGATCATAAGCAAATAGTGACCAAGGTAATAGAGGTGCTTGATGTTTGTTGGTGCCAAACTGAGAATGGTGCAAATTGAATAGAAGTCTAAACCTGCAACATGAATTCAAAATATGAAGCAATTTGAGATGAGAGAAATAGTCAAGTATTAAGTTGGTCAAAATAGATTGACCTATAGGAGACTTTATCCTCACATTTCTAATTATCATTTTTTCTATCCATTTTGGAAATATCTGTTTGTGTAGGTGTTCTCTATGCAACAAATTTAGTTTCCACCTTCTACTTTTACTTGTTGAGTCGAGGTTTTGAACTGAGAAGTGTCACCTTGAAAATATTTTTTGTAGCTTGTAGATGGTCATAATTTTGTATAAATAGAGGAGAGATCTACCTCATTTGAGATGCACACATACTTTCCTTTCTGTTGCTAATTTTTGAGTTGCTAAATATCATTATTCTGAGTTTAGTGAGAATCTTGTGAGAGAGTTTTGTGAGTGAATTGCAAGGGATTTGTGATTTGTGAGAGAATTTTGAAGGTTATTTTGAGAGAGGAAGTAATAGTTGTTGAGCTACAAGCTAAATTTGGAGGAGGCTAAGCTAAGAATTTAGTTTTTTCAATTATATTTGCATAAATAGGCATGTTGATTCTTACTCTTTTATGGTTTTATATATCTAGAAAATATTGATTGTCTTTGTTTGCTTTGTTTGGAAAATGTGCTTTAGTAGAAAGAAAAGGTAGATGTCTTTCTTTGGTTATATGAGATAGATTCATGTTGAATCTAGTTTAGGGAATTTGTTTAATTGATTGTTTTTTATACATATATTTCATATTAAGGAATGAGTGTTTATATAGTATTATATACTATGATTAAGATACAACTTATATAAACTATGGTTAGTTTGAAATGGTGAATTGTTGAAATTTCTTAAGTTACTTTGATAGAAGTGTTATAGTAAATGAAAGAGGTATTAGGTTATTCACGGGGTTAGACAATCCATGGGAAAGGGGATAACCTAGGCTTAGGATATGAATGGCCAATAAAAATCAAGCTAGGAAGGTGGGTGAGCGTGTGACATCCATCCTAAATTGGGGGTGATGAATACTTTGGCCAAAGTAGTGGAAGTTGCCACCTTTTACATTGTCAGTTCACTATTATCTGACTTACATACTAGATAGGTAGTGTCATATGGTAGGTTGTAGCCAATATGTGACAAATCTAGATATGTAGAACATAACACCAAGCTCAGATAAGGTTAATTTAATATGGGGTTACCAAACCAATCTATTTTTTGAAGGGAGGGCCATATAACCATATGTGGTAGATGTGTGAGGGACCACATTAAGTCCATGGTTGGTAGAAAAGTGCTTGAGTAATGCTTCCCCTCATTAGTTGGCCACCAAGATTTGGATGGGAGATTTCCTAGACTATTTATATACCTAATGCGAGAAAGATTGATAGAGCCATGTATGTTGTATGTATCCATCTTATAGTAAAGTTGTAAACATGAAATGTATCAAATATGAAAGTTGTAACACTTTGTTATATGCAATGGAAAGGTTTGGAATGATATTTATTTCAAATGTGCATGTTATTCTTAATGAGAAAAGAATAAATTATTGATGATATTGTAATCATAATTTACTTGTGGTTAAAAATATAGTAAATTTTTTGGGTAGAACAATTAACATGTTACACATGGTATCAAAGCTACCAGGTTCATCTTTGGAACCTATGTGCTCACTATGTTTTCCCTTCCAACATTATATGAGTCTAATGTTTGGAAATTCCTGTGCCCGAATGGTGTGTCTTAGGTTAACTACAATAAAGTCAGTAATCGGGAATGAGTGTTACCTGAGGGCCAAGAAGGAAAAAGAGGCCATTGTTCAAACAATAGAGGATGCCAACTATGATAATGTTGTCTAGATGAGTGATATCGATATGATTAGTCACACTCTTTTATAGATTAGTCAAGAGAGAAGGATGAAATATGAAGTAATCTTTATCCAATTACATTATGTTTCTCCGGCAAAGTCAGAATATTTGTCACTTTCAAGGGAAATTCCATCAGAATGTAGTGTCAGTCTTGCTTCAGTCTTAAGGGACTATTGAGTTATTCCTATGTTTGAATTCATTGTTATAGCCTCAAGTGAAGAATTAGAGGGATTTATTCCCTGAAATTATGTATCAGAAAATAAATCTGAAGGTAACTATCCTTTTTTGGATAGAGATGAGAAAAAATATAAGGGTTACACCCCATTGAGTTATGTATCTGAGAGTGAATCCAATGGATACTCTCCTCTTGACTATTTGAATAGTCATTCAATGTAAAAAAAAAAAATTGAGATCCTTACGAATAAATGAAAAGCTATGTTTTATATCAAACTTGTGTGAAAAATCTTCATTGAAATCTCTTATATGTGAATTTTTCTTTGAATGTTTCTTTCATAAAGTAAATCATGTTAGGATCTAGTTAAGATGAACCCTCAGGTATAACCATTACTTGAAACAATGGTTAGGACAAGAACTAATCCTGGAGGAAGTCAAGAAGTTGGACAAGGTCTAGAAAATGTTGAGGCCAAGTTGGATTGAATTCTGGCTATCATGGATGAGACCAAAGCAAGGATAGGGAATCTTGAGCAAGAAGTGAGGGGAAAAGAAAGAGAAGAACAATAAGTTCCAAAAAATGAAGAAGTTACCACTAATGAAGATGAAGAAGATAATTCACATGATCACTCACAAACCCATGAGCATGAGAATGATAATTCACAATCTCGGATTGAGGGAACTAGCAGGAAGCGTTTGGAAAATAAATTATCTAGGGACATGAGAAAAATTACCCCTCCAAAAGTTGAAGGAAGCACTAGTGGAGAAGAGGCTAAGGATTGGTTAATTCAAATGGAGAAATAATTTACAATTAGAAACTATTATGAGATCACCAATTTTTTTTGGAGAGCCTACCAATTAGTAGGAGAAGCTTCTAATTGGTGGATGAACAAGAAGATGGAGCTTGGTCTTAGCTCCTTAAAACTGACCTGGAAAGAGTTTGTAGATATTTTCTGAAAAAGGTGGTTGCCCCAACTCTTCTTCAATCAAAAGCTTACCGATTTCTAGAATCTGAAGCAAGGGGATATGTCAGTAAATGAATATTGGGGGAATTTTACTCATTTTTTAAGGTATGTACCAATGTACCAAAAAGATAAGTGATTTCCTATCAAAAATTTCATCATGGGTTTGAATGGCCAAATAGGTGATGAGGTGGATGTGCACAGTCTGACCACTATGGATCTAGTATATGAGAAGGTGATTAAGCAAGAGAAGAAGCTCAAAGCCATCTCGATCTATTGAGAAAATAAGAATCAAAATAACTTTGGAGAACCTCAATCCAATCAGGCTCCAAAGAAGTCTAATGAGGGACAAGAATTCCAAAAGCAAAGGGAAAAGGGATTCTATAATAATTGGAATGAGCCAAGGAGGGGTCGTTGAGGAAATAATTATAATAAAAACAATAGTGGGAGTGATATAAAAGTTGGAGGAAATGGAGGTAAGACTGATAGGCTAGCAAAAAGAATATGCCATAACCTAATTTTATTGCATATTTATTATAATATGGTAAATTGAATTATTGAAGAAATTCAATAAATATTAAATGGAAATTTTAGAATTTTATAAAAATATAATGAAAGAAGTTGAATTATGTTGACTTTACGAACTTATGGAAATTATCTTATATGATATCAAGAATTGAACATTACTGATAAAGTTGCAAGTGCAAGTGTGTGCAGTTGCAAGGTGTGGTGCAGGAGCACCATGACCATTTTATGCCTCCACGAGGAAACTCTTGGATTTTTACTCAATTTTGTTGCTTCTACATTGTAATGAGGTCATTTAAGTCATTTTTCATATGTTGAAGTCATTAAGGGGGTTAAGGTTTAAGTTTGGTGTCAATTTTTGAAAGGATGTAAAAGTTGTCACAAATGCAAATTTGTGAAATTTCAAAAAGATGCAAAATGGGGAAGGTGAAGAGTCATATTGCTCTAATTCATTGGGAGTTAGTTGGAATTTGTTTGTACATGTAAATTCCTTTAAAATTCCTTTTAAATGTTTTTAAAGGTGTGGGTGATTGTATTTTTGAAATTGAATAACGAAAGCACCGTTTTCTTGCATTTTTCTTCAAAAATTTGTTGTTCTTATGCACTGTACAGCCTTGTATGAGAAAGAGTTCAATTCTAAATGGTTGTATGTGTAAGTTATTTCAATCACCTTCCTTATGTAGTTGGTTTCATGTAAATTGATGAAGTTTTAAGAAAGATATTGTAATTTCTCTAAAAATAGTCAAAAACCCTGATCTAGGGTAAATAGTGGTAAAGAAAGTTGTGTTTCTCTCAATTTGGTCGGTGGAAAATTCTAGTTTTTAGTGGGAAGGATTTTTTTGCATATATTTTCATATTACATAGTTACAGACCTAAAGATGAAGGTTAACTTAAGAAGAAATGGTGCCCTAGGATTGAATTATTGTGTAAAAGACTGGTAAAAGTAGAGTATAGTGAAGTTTGAGCATTGGTGGATATTCCTCTTGGGTAAAGTTGTTTGGAAAAGGTTTCTAAATGTATTTTGATCTACTTTCAGATAGGATTGGGTGAGATTATAAATGTTAGAGCCCATTTTGTCACTGTCCTGTTAAGGTAGTCTTATGACAGTCATATTTTGGAGTAAAAAATGAAGGTTTAGGATAGATATTTGATGTAATATCATGAATAAAGTATGGGGAATGGTTTAATTAGGTTGTGTAGGTATATTTTAACATGTTTGTGGCATTGGTAAAGATAAATGGGCTTGGGAAATTGGAGTTTTTTGTTGATGAGGCCAATTGGGCCTAGTTGTTGTTAGGACAGTCTAATAAGGAAGTTTTGAAGATTGAGATGTCCAAGTTGATGGTAGGATTCTATGTGAATGTATATGTTAACACCTTCTTGAGAAGAGTTCTTCAAATATTAGATAAAGTGTTATGTGGTTGATTTCTTATGTTTGGGTTGTTGCCAAGAGTGTTTCAAAGATGACAATGAATTTGAATTGTGAGATTGTTGCCTTGAGTTATTGTGAAATTTGGAGATTTTCATTTTGAACCCCTTGTATTACATCAGGGTGATAGGTTGAAGGACGAGAATAGGGTTGAAGTAGCATTGTTTAGCCGGATCGAATGGTAAGCCAGTTGGAATCTAGGTGCACACACCACAAATGGCATGATGATTTGCATTTGAACTATTTTGCATATATAGAAGAACATAATTTCATGACTTGAATTATTTTAGTGATTGAAAGTGAATGGATTTTAGATTAAATTGTCTACTCAAACTCTATGTTTTGAAGAAAATGAAAGTAAGTACTCCAAAGAATGATTAAAAAGGATAAGGGATTTCATCATGTGAAAAATTAGTGAAAAGAAATCCTTTTAGTTTATATATATGGATGCTCGAGATGAAATTAAAGTTCCTTACTTTAATTAAATAATAATATATGGAACTTATAAGCCCTTCCAAGCAAACAATTTTCACAAGAATGTATATATATATATATATACACATGTCTGTAAATAAATGTGAATACATACATATATATATATATATATTAAATGCATTATATATATAATAAATGCATATATAATATAAATGATATATATATATATAAATGCATATATATATATAAATGCATATATATATATATAAATGCATATATATATATAAATGTATATATATATATATATCACATATATATAAATACATATACATATATGCGTACACATATTTAAATCCATGTCGAATTTAAAATTTGATAACTGATATTTTCTAAATCAGATTGTTTCAAATCAATGAGCAATCACTAAGGCATCCCACGAATGACATGGACTGTCACAGTTTTAATGACAATATTTAAAAGTAAGTGGCCAAAGGTATGGAAACTAGAAAAATGCAAAAGACAGTGGTGTTTCCATTTTGAAAGATACCTGGGCGAAAAAGTAGAGAGAGAGAGAAGAAATTTGGGATTCAAAAGGAAAAAACAAAGGACATAATTGAGAAAAGGAAAAAAAATTGAGGAAAAACTTCAGCAAGGCTCGATTTGGAGGTAAATCGAACTCCTTTTTTTTGCATAGACTTAGCTTTATTTCCTTTATTGAAACAAGCTATAAGTAATCCTTCCATTTTATTGAATGTTATCATAGTATAGTAAAATGTGAGTCATTTTCTGTGATATGTATTGGCCTTGAGCCGAATGAAAAAGAAATGACAACCTCTTTGTGGGGGTGGCATGGCCTACGACCTGCTTAGTTTGGAAGCCAACAAATTTTAGAGCCTTCGTGACTATTTGCAAAAGCTTGGCCGAGGCTCAAGGAGCCTTAGATAGCTCGACCTTCATTTTATTTCGCATGATGGTGCTAGACTTATAAAGGCTATCAAAATTTATTCTGATTAACAGTGTTATATATTGTATAGATTATCCTTGAATGGGATCGACTAACGATCTAGTGGGAGGGGTATGAATCCTAGTATTCATTTTTTATTATTTCTAATGCTCATTATTGGATGGGTTGATAATGGAATCGGGCTTTAACAGATGTTATTAGAAATTTGTATATATATATAAGTGTATTATTCTTTTGTGTGAATCCAAACTCATTCGATAGGAACAATGGAATATCTCTAGTATGAGAATCACCAAGCCTTGCTTGGGTCAATCTAAAGGATCAAAAGCTGATTCTTGAATATGTATAAGACATAGACACAAGTCTGCATGTTGATTATAATTGTATGCATGGTATAAACCAGCAAGCCCATATGGGCTAATTTGAATATAACTATTGATGCTAAGAAAGAAAGCACCTAACCTGTGAGATTGGTTGAAATCCAAAGCAAACCTATATTTTTTTTTTGAAGTCTACATAGGCATGAGTATTGTTTAGAACCAAAAACTTCTATGCCTTTCTCTTGACCGAAATATTAGCTCAATTTTTTCATCAACAAACATGTTGAATGTAGTTTTCCTTATAATATTAAGGTTGCTCAATGAATTTTCAATGATATAAGTGTACAAGATCTGAATGTTAGGAATTCTATTCTCATGTATGAAATTGGGCTATTTGATTTGTTCGAGAAATCTTTTGGCTTGCATGAAAATTGACAAATGAGAAGTTGTAGATAATATTTTTTACTAGCAAAACATCATTATTTATTTTTAGTTCATTGTGGAAAACCTATTCTGTTTTAAAACAGTAAACAAATAAATGTAATGTTTCCATTTAGCTTCTAAACAACTTGAAATAGCAATAAGTAATTGCAAACAGTAATTTTTTTGTTGGAAAATGACATTTTATGTCATTAAATGTAACTATTTAGTTTGAAACAGTATTGTAATAATGTAAATAGTGAATAATCTTTTGTAAATGACACTATTTTGTTGTTAAGTTATCTTTGTAGCTAAAAACAACCTTGCTCATTGAACTATTTAGTTGGAACAACTTTCAATAGTTGTAAACAATGAATGTTCATAAATAAACAACTTGTCTTATAATTGTTTAGTAGGAAACAATATATGTTTTGTTTAAGCAGGGAATGTTCATATGTAAATAAGTTGTCTTAAAATTGTTTAGTAGGAAATAGTACTTGTTCTGTTTAAATGATGAATGTTCATATGTAAACAACAATGTTAGAGTATCACAGTTGTGAGAATGCAATAATAGTATGTGTGAAACTGTTAACATAGACTTGTTCTGATTCTTTATTTTTTTGACAAAAGAAATGTCAAATGGAATATTATTTTATGATTGCAATATGATTTAATGATTTTTTTCAGAATGTATCCACAAATTTTAAAACTTAAGTAGGCACATATATGTGTATGCACATAGACTTCATCTATGTACATACACATACTTGTGACATACCTTCTTTTGTTCTTAGTTCATTTTTTAAAAATGGAAAATGCTTATTGATGAAAAGTATATAATAGTCACAAGAATGATATGACTGATTGTTGAATTACTCTATTGAATCATAAATCTGATTTCTGTTTAGAGAGTAAATTAATAATCTAATTCTTCTTTGGAAAGATATATGTGAAAGAATATTCCAAAACTTGAATGGAACAGTGATACCTTAGTTGACTAGAGCACCTTAGGGTAGATGCTACTAGAGCATAGATAGTTGTTATGAGATATTATATAGTAGAAAGTTACCTTCTAGAATGGGTGTCGTAATGAAGTTTAGAGAGTATAGGTTTTCTTTACCATAACCTATTGTTTGTTGTTGTTGCAACACATTTATTATGCTTGGCCAAGCAATATAGTTCATTATATATGTATGAAATCTATGATTTCACTCTCTACCATTCCTAGCATAGATCCTGCATTTTCTTTTCTAACTTGTAGATAGAAATTGCATGTTGATGTATGGGCACACACTAGATTCCACCTTGCAGATTGTTCTCTTGCTAAAATTTCCATGCAGGGTCGAGCATTCTTCAAGTCAAAAGAATTTTGGAGAAGCGCAAGATTCATGGTTGAGTAGTAAAGCACTTCAACCATGTTCTCATCCACCAGTGGAGGCGAGCATCAAAGAAGAACCTTAGTTGTTTGCAAGACTATTTTAGTCTAAGATGTAACTTGATGTAATAAATTCATGTATTTGATGAAAAGAGTACAAAGTAATGACTTTGTGGCCTTAACAGCAGAGTCAAACCTGATATTGTAATTTGACTTTTGAAGTGGATATATTAATCATTGACTCATTTTAAATGGACATGTGTAGCTATGATTGACTTAGCCACTAGTTATGTCTTTTTAATTTGGAATATATTCATGTGTCAAATACAATAATGTTAATTAAGTAATAATTTAGGATGGGTTATTACATTTTGTATCAGATCTTAGGGTTCAACTCTAGGCCTTTGAGTCTACGATAGTTGATTAGGGGTAGTTGACCCTTGACCAAAAATTTGGTTGTCCTGAGAATTGACCGAACCTGGATTGAATGCAAGAATGGGAAGGTCAAAGGCAAGATGAAGGAAAGGGAAAATTGTTAGAACCTCATGTAAGAATGGCATAAAGGAAGGAAACACCAAGATAGAGGTTCAATCAGAAACTCTTGATGTTGAAACTCTAGCTCAGGCTCTTACACGAATCAAGCTAGAGAGAGGCTTGCAGATTGAGGAGAAGAAAACACCTAAGGTCAAAAATCTTTCCACAATCTGGGACTAGCCTCTAGGGTGTGGATCCAATGCACCCTTGTTGACTAAAGAGGAAAAGGAGAGCGTGTGTTCTCAATCGTCCTCTTCTATAAAGTTTGATGTAAATTTAGATAAGGACCTAGATGAATGTGTTAGAGCTGTAAAAATCTGATGTTTTTACATGTTGATTTTACTCATAAATTTCCAAATTGGTCCTACCGTGTGCATATTCTACCCATTTCTTGCCATGTGGTTTCATTGTTTCCATTGGGTCTTGCATTTTTGACATTCTGGTTCTTATCGATGTGAGATGGTCAAGGTCTCCCCGACCCATGTTGAGTTTTCTGCTAGCAAACATCTATGTTGCCTATCGGCAAGATGTTTCTGATGTCTTGGCGACTAGAATTTACTTACTGGTAGTTATCGGCGAGATATTCACATGGTTTCGGCGACTGAAATGGATCATATTGGCATAAGTTATACCGTCAATATAAGGTCATAGCGAATTTGATGTGTCTTACCGATTAACTCATATGGGCTTTCTTCAACCAGAGTCGTGATATTCGGGATAAGGTCTTGGCGAGACCTTATTGTCTCACCGACTGGTGGTGGAAGAATTGACTTATCGGCATAAGTTAAAGGCTTCGGTGAAATGTCACAACAATCTTGTGGTGTCTCACCGACTTGTGGAGGAGGCTTATCGGTGAGAGGTATTCTATTGGTAAGAGGTCTCGGTGAGTGACCTTTGGTCTTGCCGATGGAACACAATGATGGTCTCTGTCAGTATGAGAGTTGATTTCTCTTGGCGATCTAGGGTGTGCTCGGGATGTTTCGGTGTAACTCAGTGGATTCTTTGGGACCTCTCCCCGATCTTGAAGTGTCTTGGTGAAGGCGAGTGGGAAATGCTTCTCGGTGAGAGTTTTCTCTTGTCTCAGCGACTTAGGATGAATGAGGGAACTTTTGGTGAAACATGGTATGCTCTGCGAGAGGTCTTGCCGATGTCAGAATGTTACGACGACTGTGAACGAAACAAAAGAACGCATTGGTGAGAGATATCTTATGTCTCAGCGATTGGAAGGAACGCAACATGGGGCTCTCAATGAAACATAATGTATGTTGTATGACATCTCACCGACGGCATTAGGCCATGGCGAAACACAAAGGGGATAAAAGGATACTTCTTGACTTTGGCATAGCGAACAAATGGTCACGGCGGAAGCAAACAACACAAAGAACAGAGGAACACGGGATGACTAACGATTGACGATTGAATTTCCTTCGGCATACTTTCTGGTTGTCTCAGTGACTGTTCCATTGGTGATTAATAAAGATTCAAACACTGTGGGCTGACATATGAGAATTTCTAAATACGGTTGATGGCCGACGTGAAATTTTCCCGATCTCTATGGTGGGCCGACATGAATTTGAAGTGATATATTTTCTCATGCTGGTGTATAAATATGCATGCCCGATTGTAATTGATATATGAGATTTTAGAATCAGACAGTAGGTAGATTAGGAATGGAAACAGTAGAATAAATTTCAAATTCCAGAGACTATGTTGCATGTTTTCAAATGGCGATTTCAATAAAATTCAGCTGGTGTGGCAGTTTATTTTTGGTATCAATTGTATGTTGAGTTTATTGAAAAGTATTGCTAAGCTGTCTCCAAGTTGATTCTTTCTGGTTATTTAAATTGAAGTAATAAGCTTATTTTCAGTTTATCAGTGCACATTTGCTATATCTGTGTGATTAATCTATTGGTTCTCTCAAGCAAAGATTAAATCCTTTTTGTTGATCACAGTAATCAGGGGGAATTCATCTGGATTATTAAAGTAGAGCTTAGTGGTCAAAATATTGCATGTTTATACAAGTTATAAACAGATCATATGCCATCAATTTGAGCTTCTGCCAAAATAAGTTGCCCACTTCTATTTCATTTGACTCTGCATACCCAACAAGGCACTGGTCTCTGCATTTCATCATTTTAAATTCATTCAGTTTCTTTATATCTGTTAATTGAGCATTTTAGGATTTAGATTAACAAGATTGCTATCAAGTTTGGTTTCATTTGTTCACTTCCATCTACCATTGTGGACAAAGCATTTTAGAAGGAAAAATCATAAGTTAAGTCTGCTTCATTCAAAAAGGTACACCCGCCTAGGTCTGGCAGCACCTGAAGAGTAGAAGGTTGAGTTCTCTTGACCTTGTCTGTTACCCTGAAATGTATCAAGAGATTGGCAGCCTCTTGAGGCATCTTGCCTGCATTTTTGAGAGCTAACAGAATGTCCTCTTTTTGACGTCAAGAAATTATAATGATGTAACAAGAAGCCTATTGTAAATAAGGGTCTATTGAATCACCTTGAATAAAAATAAAACAAGATAATATTTTTTGGCATGTTCAATGAAGGACTCTAAAATGTGTGTATCATGCATGAATGTGTATGTCTTCTAGAATGAGGGATGCATGCATATGAGAAATTATGTGATGTAGCATAAGAATGTTTATTCATAGAACCTTGTGTTGAGATGTGAGAAACATGAATGTGTTGTAGGATAAGTGTGGGACAACATGGTGACCACCAGGCAAGATGGGGGTGGTAGTGGTTCTGATAACGGACCAAACAAGAGGATGGAGAAAATTCTAGAGCTTCTGAATTTCGAGTGGCATGTGAGGACCAAGACTTGCAGGAATGCTGAAGGAAATCAAGGAGACGATGGTCCAGGGGAAAATCCACGAGGACGAATTGAGGAAGAGCTTGGGAAAGACCTCAAAAGAGTAGCACTACCCAAGTTTGATGGTAAGGCTATTGGAGTATAAGTTGAGGCTTGGATTATAGAGATGGAAAAATACTTTGGGCTCTATAACCTTTCTAAACAAACCAAGGTGGCATGGGCTATGTATCAACTCTTAGGTGAAGCAGCAACTCGATGGGATAATGAGAAGTTAGAACGAAATCTTTAGCCTGTTGAGATCACTTGGGAACTCTTCCTCCAAACTTTCAGGAAGAGATGGTTACCACAAATTTTTTTGATAAGAAAGTGACAAAATTTTAGAACTTAACCCAAGGAAATATGATTGTGATATAGTATTGGGAAAAGTTCACCAACCTATTGAAATATGCGCCTTAGTATCAGGGAAATGAATGGTTCTGTATCTATAAATTTATAATGGGACTCATACCTCACATAGGAGTTGAAGTGGATATGCATGAACCTCAAACCATGAATGAATCCTTTCAAAAAAACACCAAAAATGAAAAAAATTGCAGTAGCTATCTAATCTTCGCAGCAACTCAAATTCTAAGTAATGGTATGGGAAAAAGATGTTGGTATAATTAATTATTAATTACACTTTACATAAGTTTACTTAGGTAATTATTTAATTCCTAGGTTAATTAGTTGTCATCCTTATCTTTTGAGCTATCTTGTTGCTCAAGATAAGATTAGGTTTATGCATCTTTGCTTTTATAAAGCAAATCATTATCATGTAATTATAGAATTCTTGAATAATATTATGTTGCACATTCTTTTGCAACCTCTCTTCTTTTTCTGATTTTCTCTTCTGTGGAAGGTCTTTTCGATTTGCAAATCTGATCTTGGTTTCTAACATGGTATCAGAGCCTTGATTTGCAACCCCTTCTCAAATTTCTAGAGAGATTCATTGTAGAGTTCGTTCAGGATTCCTCAAGGGTTTCATACCTTGAGTTTGTCTCTCTATTTGGGTGCTCTTGCATGGTTGCTTTCGGCACACATTGGAGGAAATCTGAGCTCATATTCGAGTTCAGAGCTATCGAAAAAGTCAAGATCAACTTTTGTTTTGCTTGAATCCAACATTTTATGCCAGAGTTATGAGGGTTTGAAGATTTGTCAGATCTGGGAGTTGTGAAGCTTCTGGTGTGTTTTCAGACAAATTGGACCTCGCCATCAGATCTAGAGCATCAAAGAGACAAAAAATGACATATAATATGCCTATATTTGGCATCAGTTGTCCGTGAGGAATTTTTTTTTGCCCGTACGGCCTCTGTACCGCCCCTCTGCACGCGGATCGAGAAATTTTTTACAGGCTTGGTAAAAAAATTAAATTATTATTTTCTCAATTTTAATCCTTTTTCAGAAAATTTAAAAAAATAATTAAAAAGCTTTTTAAAAAAAAAAAGTTGAGTAGATTTATGGGGGGCGAATGTTTTGTTTTTATTGGGGCGCATAATTTATTGTAAGGGAACATCATACCTTGCAGCCGATGGTGGCTGTACAGGCCCACCGGTGGCGACTGTATAGCCAGCCAATGACATCCATTTTGAAATCGGCTGGTGTTCCTTACTCCGGTGGCCCTCGTCAAAGCTCCGGGCTCTTTTATCAAAACTGATGGCCACATATCAAAACCGACGGGCTCTAAAAAATCTGGTGGCACCACCAAAGCGGAATATTCTGCTTCTTGCAGAATATCTAGATGAAGGTAAACACAGAGGAATATTCCTCCAAAATTCCAGCCAGTAAAAATCAGTGACAAAATCTTTTAAGATTCCTTAAGAATATTCCATGCAGGTCGACAACCGTCAATTTTTTTGCAGGGGGGGCATTTTTTTGCCCCGATGGCCAGATCGCCGTCAAATTTAACATAGTGCAGTGTTGACGTCAGCATGACGTCACCCGACCGTATGATCCTCTTTGCCCCTCCTAGCCCTAATTTTTCCTAAAGGAGCTATTTTTTTTCTTTTGGTCATAACTTGGGCATACGGTATCGAAATCAGGCAAACAAGATATCGCCAGAAAGCTGGTTCCGAGCACTTTTCAGTGGTGTAGGTTATTTTTCAGAATTTTTCTGTTTATCTACTATTTTTTTCTGTTTGAAGTCAGATGTTCATTTTGGGCTTCCGAGCTCATAACTTTTTGCCACGATCTTCGATTTTTGTCTTCTTTGAGGCGTTGGAAAGGTATTGAGGAGCTCTATGTTGCTATCCATGCACTTTTTTCTATATCTATCCCAAGTTTATCATTATTCCATATTTGTCCTGATGGGTGTTTTGGAGATTACTTGGATGTTTTGGTAGTTGGAAAAGTGAAACCTAAATATTTGCACTTCATTTCAGTACCACATCATCTTATTTTCTATTTATGCACATTTAGGATTCTCTCCTTTTACAATCGTTGGGTTATTGTAATAAATGAACTGAGATAAAGTTCCATCAGGGGGGTTTCTTGCATAATAAATCTGATTAGAGTGTGCATGCACTTTGATCTCCATATCCATCTTGTTTTGATGGAAACTCGCATGAGTCTATCTAGTTTCTTAGTTTCTTTTGGCCATATTCTTGCTTTAGCTTGACACATATCAGATTCATTGGTTCACAGTTCACTTGAGAGATTATGTTTCTTGATCCTCATTGGTTCACTTTCTTCTCAGTTTGAGGGCCATGTTTTTATGGTTAATGTTCCAGAGTCTATTTTTGGTACTCCTTCCCATGGAAGAGTTTCAGTCACAGTTTGGCATCGACATCGAGATACATGACTTCCAGATTCTATCATCATCTCATCTATTGTTGCTTCACAGATTCCAGGGTTGTTCCAGTTTGTGAGTTTTTCCAGTGTTTCGTGGCATCGGGTCTGCTGTCACATTATCATGATTCCGGTTTTGGTTTCAGTTGTAGACAAAAGTATCTTTCCTTGCTTGTCAGATTGTGGTTCTAGTGTTACTCCACAGTGTTCTTCTAGTGCTTCTCTGCAACAATCATCTCATTGTAGGGGGTTTTGTCCCACTGGGTTTTCCTTCTCTACTTCATCTTTGCATTTGTACATGAGTACCTGATCAGGCCTTGTTGTCGGGACTCATATTTGCATAATAATTTTCTTCTCCCTAAGTTGCACTTATGGGGGGGTGTTGGTGTAATTAATTATTAATTACACTTTACATAAGTTTACTTAGGTAATTATTTAATTCTTAGGTTAATTAGTTGTCATCCTTATCTTTTGACCTATCTTGTTGCTCAAGATAAGATTAGGTTTATGCATCTTTGATTTTATAAAGAAAATCATTATCATGTAATTATAGAATTCTCGAATAATATTATGTTGCACATTCTTTTGCAACCTCTCTGCTTTTTTTGATTTTCTCTTCTGTGGAAGGTCTTTTCGGTTTGCAAATCTGATCTTGGTTTCTAACAAAAGAAATTTCATAAAGGAGATAAGAGCCATCAAATCCGTAATCTCAAGAGGGGAAGTGAGTTGCAGGAGAAGGGTGAAGATGGTAATGGTGCAAAGAACAAGAAAGCAAACAAAGGCAAGGGTAAGGATGACCATAAGTAAAAGGGCTTTAGAGAGGACAAGCTAGGAGGTCACAAAGGGCCTCAATATGGGTGTTATAGTTGTGGAGGTGATCATTATGCCTCAAATTTTCCTCAGTGGTCAAAGTCGCAGAAGGAAGGAAGCTACGAGTAGAATCAACATCACTAGATCCACATTGTAGTGGACAATAGGTAGGCAGAGTATCAAGCTTTTCCAATTTAGTTTATGGGTAAGATCTATGGCCAATCGATCTCTATCTTAATTGATACTGGAGCTATTGAATGTTTTATAGATCCTAAAATAATATGCAAGATACCCATTAGACCTAGATACATGGAAAATTAATGGAAAATCCAGTATGGTAATCAAATAGAGTAGAGGGTAGATACCTATCTCTTTTGTAGTGAGTTAGAGCTTCCAACCTTTTAAACTTAGGTCAACTTGTATGTGGCACCTTTAGGCTCGTATGATGTAATTTTGGGAATAAATTGGTTAACTAAGTGTAAGGCTATAGTGAACTATGAGGATAAGGTGGTTAACTATCTGGATGATTATGGAAACCCTGTTGAGGTTTGTGGAATGTAGAGACCCTTAGATATTAGATATATTTCTACGATGCAACTTAAGAAGGCTCATCGAAAGGGGTGTGCAATTTATGTGGCGGATGTTGGTAATCCTGGCAAGGAACCATATTTAGATGGATATCCTATTCTCAAGGAGTTCCAAGATGTATTCCCTAATGAACTTACAGAGTTGCCATCGAAGAGGGAATTTTATTTTTCTATCGACCTAATTCTAGGAGTTGAGCCTCAATCCAAGGCACCTTATCAGATGACCACCACATAAATCTATGAGTTAAAGGTCCAACTAATGGAATTACTGGATAAGGGACTTATAAGATCTAGTGTGTCTCCTTGGGAGGGTTGGTTATTTTTGTGAAAGGGTAAACCCACAAAACTGGTTTACAATTCTAGTGAGGAAGGAAAATTGCAAAAATTCTCCCATGGAGAAAATTTTGGTTTTTGGGGGTTCGAATGAACTTTTGGTTCGAGCGAACCCAAAGGGGGTTTTCTCAAACCCCTCTTTGAGTGAACCTATTAAATGCTAGGTCCCACCATATTCCACATTCCCTGGAATAAAAAATAAAGGGAAACTTTGTGGAAAGGGGGTTTGCTCGAACCTAGGTTCAAATGAGCCCACGTTCGAGAGAACCTCCAAGGGGGGTTCTCTCGAACCTAGGTTCATTTGAACCCCCCTTTTCCACCCTTCTCCCCCTCTGGCACCAAATTTCTCTATAATTTTTCCCTTTGAAGCTCAAGTTGAGGATGAAAATGGAGGAGACTTCATAGACCCAACTGGATGATGGTAGTCCTCAACATGAGCTATCCATCAAATATAATTTTAATATGTTTTGGTTTTATTATGTAGTTTTTTTTCAGTTTGATTAAACATAGGTTTTTCACCAAAAATCAAGCTCTCTGTTCTGCACATGTGGAAAAATAGAAAATTATCAAAATAAAATTCTTAAAAATATGTGTAGGCTAGGTATTGATGTCCTTGATCTAGTAAAAAAAAAGAATTTCGATACATACAAAAAAGGTTATGTTGTATAGGGTCCCCCTATGTCTGAATTGTAATTTTTTTGACTTCAAAACTTGATTAAGGAAAAAATATTCAATAAAACACTATGAAACCAAATGAAAGGGTTATATATCATAGTTACAAATCTAAATTAAAAAAAATAGAATTTTATCCTTCATGGAAAAAAAGTTGTATATGGTGAGCATCACTCCTTAAAAATGGTGTTTACTGAAAAAAACTAGTTTTCAAAGGAGATGGAAAAAGAAGTGCAATATGATTCCAAAATTTTTGAAAATAAATAAATTAGAATCTACAAACAAAATATCACAAATCACTAGTTTGCATCATCTTCAAATTCCTCATGGTTTAGCTGCTATAGGTTCCTGAAAGTGTAGATTTAGTTAGAAAAAATCAGTTCAGTGTCTAGTTTGGCCAAAATTGTAAACCAGTATCGTGGGATCACCCATCTTCAAAAGAAGGATGGAACCCTGTGTCTGTGTATAGATTAGGATGTTGAACAAGGTGACCATCAAGAACTGGTATCTACTCCCAAGGATTAATGAACTTTTTGATCAAATGAAGGGAGTGACGGTGTTCTCCAAAATAGATCTCAGGTCAGGGTACCATCAATTAAGAATTAAGGAAGAAGACATTCCAAAGAATGCATTTAGAACTTGGTATGGAAATTACAAGTTCATAGTGGTACCTTTTGGTTTAACTAATGCACCAACAACCTTTATGAACCTCATGAATAGTGTATTCAGAGACTGCTTGGATGACTTTGTTCTGATTTTCACTGAAAACATTCTAGTCTACTCAAAGATTGTTAAAGAGCATGATAGACATTTGAGGATAGCTTTTCAACAATTGAGAGAAAGGAAAATCTTTGGGAAGCTGTCCAAGTGTTCATTCTATCAGGATAGAGTGCACTATTTGGGCCATATCATTTTAGCTAAAGGATTCTCTATAGACCTTGAGAAGATCAAGGTGATTGCAGAATGACTAGTGCCTCAGAATGTGTCAAAATTCCATAGCTTCATGGGCCTCCTAGGATACTATGGGAAGTTTGTGCAAGGGTTCTCCAAATTTCATCTCCTAATACCTCACTCCAAAGGAAGGGACCATGATTTGAATGGACCAAAAAATGTGAGCATGCATTCCAACTCTTCAAGGAGAGGCTCATGACAACACCAGTGCTAACTATCCTTGATCCTAATGGTAGATTCATAGTAATCACATATGCATCAGGAGAGGGATTGGGAGTAGTATTAATGCAAGATGGACAAGTGTTAGCATATGAATCAATGAAGCTCAAGTAGCACGGTGTGAACTACGCACCTCATGATTTGGAATTGGCTGCAATAGTTCATGCCTTGTAGATGTGGAGGCACTATCTTTTGGGAAAGCCATTTGAACTCAAGACATACCACTTAGGATTGAGATACATATTTACCTAGCCAAACCTTAATACATGACAGAGAAGGTGGTTGGAATTCCTTAGCGAGTATGACTTTGGAATTGAATATATAAAAGGGAAATAGAAGAGAGTGGTTGATACTGTTAGTAGACGAAGACATATGGAAACCATGATCTCAACAAGGTCTAACTTGAGACAATAGGTAATTCAGAATCTTCCAGGGGACGGGCACTATGAGAGAGTGAAGAGCATCCTAGTAGTAAATCCTTTAGATCATCGGTTCGATGGGTATGAGATTGAACCAGATGGTATTTTGAGATACTATAGGAGAATGTATATTCCTGACTCTAGAGAGCTGAGAAAGTTCATTTTAGAAGTTCACAATGCACCTTATTCAGGACACCCTAGAGTATCCAAGATGATTACGAAGTTGAAGACTCTGTATTTTTGGCCTAAACTCAAGAAGGATGTAATGGATTACATATCCAAATGCTTGGAGTTCTAGTGAGTCAAGGTTGAGCATGCACATCCAGTCAGGTTATTGTATCCTCATGAAATACCTGAGTATAAATGGAAGGTGATTAGTATGGATTTTGTACAAGGGTTGTTGTTGAGCAAGAAAAAGTATGATGTTATCTTGGTCGTGATTGATAAGTTGACTAAGGTTGTGCACTTCATTCTAGGAAACCTTAAGGATGGATTGTTGACCTTGGCTAAGAAATTTTTCCAGGAGATCTTTCGCTTAAATAGAGTGCCAAAGACTATCATTTTTGATAGGGACACACGAATGACCTCAAGGATTTGGACAACCTTGAATGTTGCATTGGGGAACAAACTAAATTTCAGCTTGGCTTATCATCCTTAGACTAATAGGCAGACAGAGAGGGTGAATCAGGTAGTCGAAGACCTCCTCTGAATGTATTGTATGGACCAACAGTATAGGTGGGAAGAATATTTTCCTTTGGTAGGGTTTGCTTACAACAAATCTCATCATACATCCTTAGGCATGGCACCATTTGAAGCCTTGTTTGGGTGGAAGTGTTGTCCCCTAATAGGTTGGGATAAATTGGAGGATAGGATCATAGTAGGACCTGGAATGCTTAAAGAAATAGAAGAACAAATGAGGGTGCTTCAGAGCAGATTGAAGGAGGCATTAGACTGACAAAGAGGTATGCCAACAAGAATCAAACTCTTAGATAGTTCGCAACTGGGAATATAGTTTTCTTGAGAGTTAAACATCATAAAAGTTCTATTACTTTTGGAAAGTCTTCCAAGTTGGCCCCAAGATATGTGGGACTGTTTGAAGTCTTGGAAGTGATTAACCCAGTTGCTTATAGACTAGCTCTACCACCTACTCTAGCTCAACTTCATAATGTGTTTCATGTTTCCTTACTTAAGCCATATCATCTTGATGTGACTCATGTGCTTGATTGGTAATCCTTGTAGGTATAGGATCCAGGAGTGGTGCTAGTGGAGCCCATTATAATCCTGGATAGATGCAACGCTAAGTTGAAGAGTAGAGAAATCACTTAGTTTAAGGTCCAATGGGACCAGTACTCAGAGGACAGTGCTACTTGGGAGGATGCGGAAGAAATAGAAACACTCCTTTCCACATTTTCTTTCTTGAGAAAGAAAATTCAATAATTTTGCTTGAATTTTTTTGGATTGAGATACTATGATATTCCATGCTTTAAATTTTGATGTAATGTTGAAATAGACATATATTTTGATGTGATGTTGAAATAGGCATATATATATTCTGATGTGATGTTGAAATAGACATGTATGTTCAAATTTGCTATGATGTTTTTTTTCAACTTACTAGACATCGGGACAATGTCTCTTCCAAGAGGGGAAGGATGTCATAACCCAATTTCATTGCATATTTATTATAATACATATGGTAAATTGAATTATTGAAAAAATTCAATAAATATTAAGTGAAAATTTTGAAATTTTCAAAAATATAATGAAAGAAGTTGACTGATGTTGACTTTGTGAACTTATAGAAATTATCTTATATGATATCAAGAATTGAACATTACCGATAAAGTTGCAAGTGCAAGTGTGTGTAGTTGCAGGGTGATAGGTTGAAGGACAAGAACATGGTTGAAGTAGGATTGTTTATCCAGATCGAATGGTAAGCTAGTTGGAATCTAGGTGCACACACCACAAATGGCATGATGATTTGTATTTGAACTATTTTACATATATAGAAGAACACAATTTCATGACTTGAATTGTTTCAATGATTGAAAGTGAATGGCTTGTAAATTAAATTGTTTACTCAAACTTAGTGTTTTGAAGAAAATGAAAGTAAGTATTGTAAAGAACGATTAAAATGGATAAGATATTTCATTATGTGAAAAATTAGTGAAAATAAATCCTTTTAGTTTATATATATGGATGCTCGAGATGAAATTAAAGTTCCTTACTTTAATTAAATAATAATATATGGAACGTATAAGCCCTTCCAAGCTAACAATTTTCACAAAAATGTATATATATGTATACATGTATGTAAATAAATGTGAATACATATATATATATATACATATATTATTTGAAAACATGGTAAATATGAATGAAATCATTTAAATACATATATATATATATACATACATATACATATATACATACACATATTTAAATCTATATCGAATTCAAAATTTGATAACTGATATATTCTAAATCGGACTATTTGAAATCAATGAGAAATCACTAAGGTATCCCATGAAAGACATGGACTGACACAATTTTAATGACAATATTCAAAACCAAGAAGTGGCCAACGACATGGCAATAATGTCATCGCACAAAAACATGCAAAAGATAGTATTGTTTCCATTTTAAAAGATACCTAGGTGAAAAAGAAGAGATAGAGAAGAAATTTGGGATTCAAAAGGAAAAAGCAAAGGACGAACTCAAGACAGGGAAAAAAAATCTAAGGAAAAACTTAACCAAAGCTCGATTTGGAGGTAAATCGATCTCCTTTTTTTTCATAGACTTAGCTGTATTTCCATTATTGAAACAAGCTAGAAGTAATCCTTCCATTTTATCGAATGTTATCATAGTACAGTAAAATGTGAGTCATTGTTTGTGATATGTATCGCCCTTGAGCTAAATGAAAAAGTAATGAAAACCTCTTTGTGGGGGTCGCATGGCCTACGACCTGCTTAGTTTGGAAGCCAACAAAGTTTAGAGCCTTTGCAACTATTTGATGAAGCTTGGACAAGGCTTGAAGAGCCTTAGATAGCTTGGCCTTCATTTCATTTCACACGATGGTGCTAGCCTTATAAAGGCTATCAAAATTTATTCTGATTGACAGTGTTATACATTGTGTAGATTATTCTTGAATGGGATTGACTAACGATCTAGTGGGAGGGGTATGAATCCTAGTATTCATTTTTTATTATTTCTAATGCTTATTATCAGATGGGACGATAATGGAATGGGGATTTAATAGATTTTATTAGAATTTTGTATATCTATATATATATATATATAGTGTATTGTTCTTTTGTGTGAATTTGACCTCATTCAATAGGAATGATGGAATATCTCTAGTATGAGAATTTCCAAGCCTTGCTTGGGTTGATCTAAAGAATCGATAGGCTGATTCCTGAATATGTATAAGACAAAGACATAAGTTTGCATGTTGATTATAATTGTATGCATGGTATAAACCAACAAGCCCATATGGGATAATTCGAATATAACTCTTGATGCTAAGAAAGAAAGCACCTAACCTGTGAGATTGGTTGAAATCTAGAGCAACCCTAGACTGTTTTGTTGAAGCCTGCATATGCATGTGTATTGTTTAGAACCAAAAACTTCTATTCCTTTCTCTTGACCAAAATATTAGCTCAATTTTTTCATCGACAAACATGCCAAACTTAGTTATCTTTATAATATTAAGGTTGCTCAATGAATTTTTATTGATAAAAGTGTACAAGATTTGAATGTTAGGAATTTTGTTATCATGTATGAAATTGGGCTATTAGATTTGTTAGAGAAATTTATTGGCTTGCATGAAAATTGAAAAATGAGAAGCTGTAGATAATATTTGTTACTAGCAAAACAACATTGTTTATTTTCAGTTCATTGTGGAAAACCTGTTCATTTTTAAAGTAGTGAACAATTAAATGTAATGTTTCCATTTAGCTTCTAAACAACTTGAAACAACAAGTAATTGCAAACAGTGAGTTTTTTGTTGGAAAACAACATTTTATGTCATTAAATGTAATTGTTTAGTCTGAAACAGTATTGTAATGATGTAAATAGTGAATAATCTTTTGTAAAGGCCATTGTTTTGTTGTTAAGTTATCTTTGTAGCTGAAAATATCCTTTCTCATTAAAATGTTTAGTTGGAACAACTTTGAATAGTTGTAAAGAGTGAATGTTCATCAATAAACAACTTGTCTTATAACTGTTTAGTAGGAAACATTATTTGTTCTATTTAAATAGTGAATGTTCAGATGTAAATAGCTTGGCTTATAACTGTTTAGTAGGAAATAGTACTTGTTCTATTTAAAGGATGAATGTTCATATGTAAACAAAAAATTTAGAGTACCACAATTGTGAGAATGCAATAACAGTATGTGTGGAACTGTTAACATAGTCTTGTTCTGATTCTGTATTTTTTTGACAAAAGAAACATCAAATGGAATACTATTTTATGATTGCAATCTGATTTAATGATTTATTTTATAATGTATGCACAAATTCTAAAACTTAAGTAGGCACATATATGTGTATGCACATAGAATTCATCTATGTACATACACATACTCGTGACATACCTTCTTTTATTCTTAGTTCATTTTTTTAAATGGAAAATGCTTATTGATGAAAAGTATATAATAGTCACAAGAATGATATGATTGATTGCTGAATTACTCTATTGAATCATAAATTTGATTTATGTTTAGAGAGTAAATTAATAATTTGATTCTTCTTTGGAAAGAAATATGTGAAAGAATATTCCAAAACTTGAATGGAACAATGATACCTTAGTTGACTAGAGCACCTTAGGGTGGATGCTGCTAGAGGGTAGATAGTTGTTATGAGATATTCTATAGTAGAAAGTTTCCTTCTAAGATGGGTGCTGAGATAGAGCTCAGAGATTATAGGTTTGCTTTACCATAACCTATTGTTTGTTGTTTTTGCAACACATTTATTATACGTGGCAAAGCAATATAGTTCATTATGTATGTATGAGTGCTGTGATTTCACTCTCTGCCATTCCTAGCATAGATCTTGCATTTTCTTTTCTAACTTGTAGATAGAAATTGCATGTTGATGTATGGGCACGCACCAAATTCCACCTTGCAGGTTGTTCTCTTGCTAAAATTTCTATGCAGGGTCAAACATTCTTCAAGTCAGAAGAATTCTGGGGAAGCGTAAGCTTCGTGGTTGGGTGGTAAAGTGCTTCAACCATGTTCTCGTCCACCAATGGAGGCGAGAGTCAAAGAAGAACCTTAGTTGTTCACTAGAATATTTTAGTCTAAGATGTAACTTGATGTAATACATTCATTTATTTGATTAAAAGAGTACAATGTAATGACTTTGTGGCCTTAAGAGCCAATTCAAATATGATATTGTAATTTGAATTTTGAAGTGAAATATGAATCATTGACTCATTTTAAATGGACATGTGTAGCTATGATTGACTTTAGCAACTACTTATGTCTTTTTAATTTGGAATATATTCATGTGTCAAATACAATAATGTTAATTAAGTAATAATTTAGGATGGGTTATTACAGAAGAGGTCCAGTAAAAGGATGTTATACATGTGGTAGAGATCATTTTGCAAATCAATGTCCCAATAGACCGTTAGGAACATAACCACAAGGTAATTCACTTCCACCTTAGTAGATTGTATTTCAACAGAGGATCCATGCAACTGTGGATAATCTACAAGCAAATTACCAAGTCACCAACAAGCTACCTGTACATTGAGCTACACGCCATCATCCAGCTCATCATAAAGATATCTGATAAGTTTTATTAGATATCACCATACCTCTGCATCGAGCCACACAACATTTAATTCAGATATAGAGAAATTGCTCAATTTAGCTCTTTGTTGAACCTAGAATCTGATATTCATTAAATGTGTTCTGTCGTTCATATCATCAAATTTGATCTTGATCACATCTATAGTCTGTATTGCAGCCCTAAAGATAAATCTTCACCAAAAATGGTCACAAATGCAGTTGGACCAATTAATTCCTTCCTCTATGTTGGTTACCAGTCAAAACCTTGTTCACATAGACTTAGTTGTTTGAGATCTTCATCATTGAATCTGGGTTGTTGATCTCTTTCTTTGTGCCACAATCCATTGGCTCACGTTCAATGTCGCAACTTTGAAAACACAACCATTTGATAAATGTTTGTTTAAATCTCTATCGTCGATCTCTACTGACTAACGATCACTGTTGGACCAATCATCAGTCAATCTACGACATCAACCTCCTTCATACATCGCTTGCCATACATGGGGTCTACCAAGACACTCATCCAAAGTCCACTTATCCCACGAGCTCTGACAACAGGCCCACACAAAACTTGCAAGGCTTGCGGGCTGTTGCCATTTGTCATCCTTATCATCACTACATAACTCACAACAACAATGTGAGTTGTTCTACCAAACAAATCATGCTTCGCCATTTGTTGACACACATCACCAAAATCCATTGTCAACCAATTAGATCCCATATTAATCTTCGTCTGATGTCATCATGTGCTACCTTCTTAGGTCCCACCATATTTATCAATAGTCAACATGCACCCTCCATGCTTAATCTCCACCGCTCCCCATTGACCCCATGAGTCTTGATTAAGCCCCATTAAAATCTCAGCGGAGTGTGCAGGCACCATTTGATCTTGCAGCCTCAACCACAACCTTCAATCACACCAGGGACAAATATTTCTCTTAGGACTTAGGAAAATTTTTAGTTAATATTTGTCAGACCGATAATAGCTAGGTGAAGGGGTCCGTTCCCCAAACAACATCAAGGGCTTAAGTCATAACTTAAGCAACTAGCTACCTGCGATAAACAGTCAATATCAAAATAGAAATCATGTTCATAATGCCATGACTTCAACCCTAGGGTTTAACTAGTAAACCATAATTTTGTCTAAGAGTAGAAATAAAACCGTTTTGAGCACATCCTTCAACCTTTATACCTACAATTTATGTTTCTGAGAAGCTCTCAGAAAACCCACATCGAATTTGTAACCTGATTTTCCATCAAATCCACTACTCTCACATTCGTCCTTTGTCATCATGCCAACAATCCCATTTGCATGATTTTCTCTTTTGACATCAATTTCAACTATATGCCAACAATCTCCCCCTTTGGAATTGATGGAAAAACTTGAAAATCATACAAGATATAGCATTGAAGCTTTGTAATAACTTGACTATTCTCACAACAACATAGCAACTCCCCCTATGACATACATCTCTGCTCTTCTCAACATGCTACACATTTCTTCACATTTATATTTTCTCCCCCTTTGACATCAATGGCAAAGGGTACACTCCCCCTAAGGAAATGCTTAAATTTGACAATTGCTGCAATCATCAAGTTGTTAGAAATTTGTAAATATATCAACCACTTGTTCCTTTGTTATGTTGTAAATATATCAACCACTTGTTCCTTTGTTGGAACATACTCCATGCTAACTTCCTTATCGATAACTTTCTCTCTAATGAAGTGATACTTGATTGATATATGCTTGGTTTTGGAGTGCATCACTAGATTCTTTGATATGTTAATGGTATTGCAATTATCACAAAGAATAGAGATAGGTTCTTTATATTCCACTTTGATGTCTTTTAACATTTTCTTCATCCACAAGACTTGTGTACAACATGCAACTGCTACAACATATTCAACTTCTATAGTAGAAAGAGTGATAGAATCTTGCTTTTTGCTCATCCAGGAAACCAATTTGTTCCCCAAGAAGAATGCTCCACCACTAGTACTCTTCCTATCATCAACACTTCCTGCCCAATCTGCATCTGTATATGCTGTTAATGAGAAATTTCTACACTTGGGATACCACAACCCATAGTCAACAATGCTTTTGATGTATTTAAGGATTCTTTTCACTGCATTGACATGAGATTCCTTTGGGGCAGCCTAAAACCTTGCTACCATATAAACTGCATGCATTATATCTAGCCTAGATGCAGTTAAATATAACAAACTTCCAATCATTGATCTATACAAGGTATGATTTACATCACGTGACTCATTTGATTTACTTAACTTGCAGCCAGTAATCATGGGAGCACTGACTGGTCTACAATCCTCCATGCCAAAATTTTTAAGCATTTCTTTTGCATACTTGGTTTGTGATATAAATGTACCATTATCAGTTTGTGTAATTTGCAAACCAAGAAAGAATTTGAGTTCTCCTAGCATGGACATTTCAAACTCATCTTGCATTTTTGTAGCAAATATTTTGTACATTTTATCACTGCTACCACCAAATATAATATCATCTACATATACTACAACAATGATCATATACTTACCTTCATATTTGAGATACAAATTGCTATCAACACAACCTTTCTTGAATCCTTGTTGTTGTAGATATTTATCTAATCTTGAATACCATGCCCTTGGGGCTTGCCTTAAACCATACAATGTTTTTCTCAATTTGTAGACATAATCATCATCTTCTGATAGGTTAAAACCATTTGGATGTCAATATATACTTCCTCTTCTATGTTTCCATTCAAGAATGCAGATTTGAAATCCATTTGATATACTTTAAATCCTTTGTAGACTGAGAATGCAAGAAACATTCTTATTGCTTCTAGCCTAGAAATAGGGGAAAATGTTCAAAGTCAATCCCTTCTACTTGTGCATATCCTTTACACACTAACCTTGCTTTATTTCTAACCATAGTTCCATCTTCATTCAACTTATTTCTGAATACCCATTTGGTGCCAATTACATTCTTGCTTGATGGTCTAGGAACCAATTCCCATGTTTTGTTCTTTTCAATATGATTGAGTTCCTCTTACATTGCTTTCATCCAACCATCTTTACTTGCTTCATCAAAACATTTTGGTTCAGTCCTAGATAAGAGGACAAATTTCACTTGTTCCTTGTTCTTTACAAGTCTTCTTCTAGTTTGCACACCTTCATTCTTATCACCAATTATTTGATCTGCAAGATGATCTTTTTTCACATATTTTGTGGGTGCTCATTCAACCACTTCTTCAATCTATTCTTCTTGTTCTTCTTCTTCAACTGTTGCACCTATGACATCCTCTTCTGACTCAATTTAAAGGTTGTTTCTGCTAGAATTATCTTGATTTGCATTTTCATCAACCTTGACATGTACGCTCTCTACAACAATCTCTTGTTGTAACATTTATAATATTTTCTTTGATGGGAATACCCCAAAATATCCCTTCATCACATCTTGACTCAAAACTTCCTAAATCTTCATCTTCTCTTTTAATATAGCATTTACTACCAAATACTCTGAAATGCTTGACTAATGCAGGCCTACCAAACCACAATTCATATGACATTCTACCATTGTTGTATCTAATAAGAGCTCTATTTTGAATATATACAATAGTTTGTACCACTTCTTTCCAAAATGTATCTGTCAAGTTTTCCTCGTTCAACATGGCTCTGGCCATTTTCTTCACGATCCTGTTTCTTCTCTCCCCCACACCATTTTGTTGTGGTGTTCTTGGATCTGAATACTGGCATTTGATTCCATGATCTTCACAGTACTCTTTGAATTCACTTGACATAAATGTGACCCAGTCTCATTTTCCACTAGCTTCTTATAGAGTTTAAAATTTTCAAATGCTTTAGCCTTCTCCTTCAAAAATGTGACCCATGCCATTCTATTATAACTATCAATCAGTAGCATGAAATATATTTCTCCTTGAAAGGCCCTTGTCCTCATTGGACCACATAGATCAGTACGAATTATCTCTAAGGGTTTTGTAGTTGAATAATCCTTTATAGGAAAATTAAACTTCATTTTCTTTCCTTACTGACATCCTTGGTAGATGATATTTTCAGGCTTTGCAATCTTAGGCATATTCTTTACCAGACCTTTTGAATTTATCTTTACTGAATTTCCAAAGTTTACATATCCCAGTCTTCTATGCCACAACCAACTCTCATCTACTTGGCTAACTAGAAATGTTTGGCCTTCCACTTTGCATAGTTTATAGAGATTACTATTAGTCCTTATTCCTTAAGCAATTGTTTTACCATTCATTCTCATCTTGTAGCCTTCAGAATTAAAGAAAACTTTGTATCCATTATCACACATCTAGCTGACACTAAGAAGATTATATTTTAGACCTTCAACATAGAGCACATCTTTAGTTTTGTTCTTCCCATCTATGCTCAGAATTCCTTTACCATGAATCTTAACAACAGTATTATCACCTAGGCTTATTGAACCTCCTTTTCTCATTTCAAGTTTAATGAATTTATTTTTATCTCCAGTCATGTTCTTGGAGCAGCCACTATCAATTATCCATAGATCTTGTTCCTTTGCATGCAATGTTGTTTGAGAAATCATAGACTAAGTAGAATTCTACTCTTTCTCCTTCCATACCTTCTTAGGTTTATTTTCAAATTTTTCTTCCTTTTTCTCAATGACCTCGGTATTCTTTTCAGCTTTAGGAGGTGTGTTTTTATTCTTCTTAGATTGACCATTTGGTATTACAAATTTTTCTCTACAATTTCTAGCCACATGACCAAAATTATTACAATTGAAATAGACTATATTCATATCAATGGATTTTTTCTTATGAAATTTGTATTTTTCCTTGAAATGAATTTACACTCTCTATTCCTATGACCAAAGTTGTTACAAGTATAGCAATACCCATTAAAGTATGATGAGTCCCTGGTCATGGAGTTTCCTTTTGTTGGAAGAGGAGCTCTTCTTTGTATAGGTCTCCTTGGATAGTGTAATCTTGTGAAACCATCATTGCATGTTCTCTTAGTATTTTTCTTCTTCTTTTGCTGATTAGTAATCAACCGGTTAACTTTCTTGTCTTCAATTGGTTCCTTCTTTTTAACTGATTTCTCAATTGCAGTTGACTTCTTCTCATCTTTAGAGGCTTCTCCTTTTTCAGATTTTTCACCATTGGGAACTGATTTTTCTTCTACTCTAAATCTTTCATAGAGATTTGTAGAGGCATCGATAAATAATTTTTTTCCTTTTTCAAGTCCCAAGCTTGATTTTTCTTTATTAGCTGGCTTTTGTGTACTTAACAATTCATCTAGAATATTAGTACCACCTTTTAACTTTAGACATTTATTAATCTACTCATTAGCTTTCTCTAATTCTTTTCTTAAGGAAACTATTTATGCCTCAAGTTTTGAGTATCTATCCATTTTAGATTGCAATTTAGATTTCATGACATCTTCAAATCTTTTGATCTCTTCTACATGAACTTTTTGACCAACTATCACCTTATTGGATTCCTCAAGTTCTTGAGTTAATCTGTCAGTCTACTTTTGAGCATTCTTTTTTAGTTTCTTGTTTTCTCTCTTAAGATTATCGTATTTATCTCTTATTTCATCAAGATATTCAAGAACACTAATTAATTCTCCTTCAAGATCAACAACTACCTCCTCTTCTTCTTCATGTGAATCCTAAATTTGTGCATCTTCCTGATCCTTAGTTTCTTTATCCATAAATAGAAAATCTCTCCTATCTTCTCTCATTACAAGAACATGGTCTTGATCCTCTTCTAAACTATCACTAGAATCAAATGCTTCACATTATTCATTGATGTATAGACTCTTCTTCTTCTTTCCAAAATTATTTCTCTTTGGATAAACCATTTTCTTCTTTTTGCTATCTTCTTCTTGCTTGGAACTGTCCTCTTTACCATATGGACACTTTGAAGCAAAATGACCTATTCTTGCCATAATTAAAACACTTGAAAGGGAGCTTACCTTTATACTTGTTGAATCCTCTCCTTAGCCTTCTTATGAAGTTTGCTTCTTCCTCGTCGGTTTCTTCATAATTAGATGCAATAACAATAGCTTTTTCTTTCTTGATAACCTTAAATGTAGCTTTTCTCCTAGATGACTCAATACCCGACATTCTCATCTCATATGCAATAATTATGCCATGCACTTCATTAAGAGGAAGTTTATCAATTTCTCTTCCTTCTTCAATAACAAAAATCTTGGAATCATATTTAGTTTTCATAGACCTGAGAACTTTCAACACAACATCTTCTTTCAGATCTATGCCATATCCTTTAATGGCATTCACTACATCATCAACTCTTTGAAGATAGTATGCAATCTTCTCTTCCTCAGACATCTTCAAGCCTTCAATTTTTTCTCTCAACACTTGTAACTTTTCCAACTTCACTTTAGTGTCACCTTCATAGATCTTCTTCAATTTTTCCTAGACATCATAAGCAGTTTTACAATGCATAACATTGCCATGCACAAATCAAATAAATTGTTCATAGTGGCAAACCAAGCTTTCTTATTGCTCTTATAATCCTTCTTTCCTATAGGATTAGTAGGAATAGTAGCAAGAATAGTATATTTGACCTCGATATACATCTGAACTTTAGTTCCTAGTGAACTTAAGTATCCTTCCATTAATGAGCTCAACTTAGCATGGTTTGTTCCATCGAATCTAGGTGGCTTGCTTGAACCTTCCTAACATTCCATTGTGTTCACCTATCCAATATCTATCCGAGCTGATTAAGCTTCTCCTAGGGAACCTAGTGCTCTGATACCAATTGTTAGAACACAATGATCTATTGAGAGGGGGTGAATCAGTAGATATTAAAACTTTTAATTCAGAGAGATCTTTTGCAAACTTAGACTTAAAAAATCAAATGTTCAGTTCAAAGCATGAATAGATATAATACTCACAAGCACAAGATAGATCAACACATAACACAAGATGTATGTGGAAAACCCAAGATGGGAAATAATCATGGCGAGAAATGCTACTATCATTTACTATCCTAATCCAACCGCACAAGCAATGAAGTTCAGTTACAATGTTTAGGGCTACAACCCAAGGAAGCAACAACTCCCTGTTTAGAAGCTACACCTTCAAGGATGTTGCTACACCCTATTTTAGGAGCTATAACTACGAGGAGATAACTATCACCTAATATGAGATACAACTCAGTACAATGAGGCTGCAACCTCTGAAGAATTTCAAATTCAAATATGCATAAGATTGGTTCTACAAAACCTGAGATGCGTCAATACATACAATACATTGTTGCACTTACTAAAACTTACTTGATGTTGCTGAAACAACACTCTCAGCAACACATTCCCTTTTCTCTATACTCTCTCTCTCTCTCACTCTACTCTCTCTTCTCTATAGCATATTCAACTATACATCTCTCTATTTAGCATCCTATGCATAGGTCGACTTCTCACACTACTCCTCACTTACAAACTCAACACACAGACAATACCTAATTGTATTCCCTCTTTACCAATCTACAATTATTACCTCGAGATTCTCTCTACCATCTAGATCTTCTCAAATCATCTACTAGGGTTTCCTTCACTTGCAAAATTCACCAGCAAGCTACTTGTACATCGAGCTACACACCATCATCCAGCTCATCATAAAGACATCTAATAAGGTTTATCAGATATCACCATACCTCTACATCGAGCCACACAACATTTAATTTAGATATAGATAAATTTCCCAATTTAGCTCTTTGTTGACCCTAGAATCTCATATGCATTAAATGTGTTCTATTGTTCATATGATCAGATTTGATCTTGATCACATCTCCAGTCTATATTGTAGCCCTAAAGATCAAATCTTCACCAAAAATGGTTACAAATGTGGTTGGACCAATTAATTCCTTCCTTTGTGTCGGTTACCAATCGAAACCCTATTCATAAAGACTTAGTTGTTTGAGATCTTCATCTTTGAATCTAGGCCATCGATCTATTTCTTCATGCCACGATCCATTAGCTCATGTTCAATGTCACAACTTTAAAAACACAACCATTCGATAAATGGTTGTTTAAATCTCCATTGTCAATCTCTATTGACTGACAATCACCGTTGGATTAGTCATCATTCAATCTGCATCATCGACCTCCTTCATACACTGCTTTCCATAAGAGGGGTCCACCAAGACACACGTCCAAAGCTCACTTATCTCGTGAGCTCTAACAACGGGCCCACACAAACCTTGTGAGGCTTCCAGGTTGTTGCCATTTTTCATCCATATTATCACCACACAACTCACAACAACAATGTGAGTTGGTCTACCAAACAAATCATCCTTCACCATTTGTCGTCATACATCACCAAACTCCATTGTCAGCCTATCAAATCCCACCTTAAGCTTCATTTGATGTCATCATTTTTTTCCTTTGTAGGTCCCACAATCTTCATCAACAATCAACATGCATGCTTTGTGGCTTACTCTCCATCGCTCCCCGTTGATCCCGCAGGTCTTGATCAAGCCCCACTGAAATCTCAGTGGAGTGTATTAGCACAGTTTGATCTTGCAGCCTCAACCACAATTGTCGATCATGCTAGGGAAAAATATTTCACTTAGGACTAAGGAAACATTGTAGTTAATATTTTTTGGGCCGGTAATAGCTAGGTGAAGGGGTTGGTTCCCCAAATGACATCAAGGGCTTAAGTCATAACTTAAACAATCAACTACCTAGAATAAATAGTCAACATCAAAATAGAAATCCTATTCATAATGCCATGAATGCAACCCTAGGGTTTAACCAATAAACCCTAATTTTGTTTGAGAGCACAAATAAAACCATTTGAGCACATCCTTCAACCTTTGAACCTATAATTTATGTTTCTAAGAAGCTCTAAGAAAACCCACATCGAATCTGTAGCCTAATTTTCCATTAGATCCATTGCTCTCACATTCTTCCTTTTTCATCATGCCAACAATCCCCTTTGCATGATTTTCTCTTTTGACATCAATGATAACTATATGCCAACAAATCATGTTGCAGTAGATATCTGCTATGCAAATGCTTAGGGAAAAGAAGAAAGGTTGAAAACTATTTGCAATCAAAATTAATAAATTGGAGGAATTCAAGGAAGTCACTCCATAAGATAATGTCATGTATCATGATGTAATGGAGTGAATTTGCATGCCTCAAAAATTCCTTGTTTGCATCCCCTCATTTTCTTAGAAAAATTAAACACAACGATGCTTTTCCACTTCATCCATTCCGCTTCTACCCACTTGGTGGTTGTCTGTAGTGTTAGTGGGGGAATTTTTGTTGGGGATGCTAACATGGCACACAAACATCTACAAAATTTGCTACCATCCTAACAAGATTCCGACCTCTGGAATCTGTAGAAACGTTACACTTCTCCATTGGTGATGATGAGTAATGCCGCTACGCCCTTGACTGACCTCGAAGGAATCTTTTGGACCTCTATCCATGATAAAACATTCATTAATTCCTTGAATTCAATCTTCTTCAAGCTTCTTTTCTCTCACTTCAAATTTCTACAAAATCCTTGAGCATTTTCACAACACTCTATCATTGTTGAAGCTCCAAGGTGTTACTCTGCTGGATTTCACTCGGTTGTAGCAACGATTGCACTTACAGGCTTGTGAGCTCACATCTCCCTTCACATGCTTAAGAGAACCTTGTTTGGGAGGTGATATCCATTTTCATTTAATTATGTAGCATATTTTTTTTACCATTACTTGGAATTTCCTCCATTTCTTTTTTTATCACATTTTCTATATCATGGCTATTTTGGTTGTCCATGGAGGTGGTAACACCAAAATGGGGGTTTTGACTATGGAAAGCCCCAAAATAGCCCCAACATTTTCCCCTATTTTTTTGTGTGTAGGTTAGGTGTTTGTATGGAGCTTGTGGGAGGCTGGATCATTTGTGAGTTAGATTTATACCACCCTCACTTTTGTCAAATTCTAGTTATAACTTTAAAGTATTTCTCTTATTATTCTGTTATCCTCTCCTTCTTCATTTTTACTATTGCATTAAACCTCATTAGTTAAGTAGTTAAAAAATCTTTGTGATTTCATACTAAACACTTTCTATCAATACAGACTCCAACACACTAGTGAGATGCCAGTGCGTCGAGTTGTCATCCTTGTTCTGCATTGCTATCCTATGGTTAGAGAGTTGTCTGAGGAACTATTTGAGATCTAGAAACCTACTCTCTTAATCCCTTCAAACTCTCAGGCCAGTAGAAATATAGAAGTACTGAGAGTGCTCTTCTTTCTCTACCTTAAACACTTCACAAAAACCCTTAAACAATCCTTAGCGTGAGGTAGATCAAGGCAACTGATCATTCTAGACCCTCCCATGACCTGGGGTCCTAAACATTTGGTCCCCCTTCTCTACATTTTGGTGAACCCGACATGAACCATTTTGGTTCCATTTGTTAGTGTTGAAAGACTCTTCCCTTGTGTTCTAGGAGTGTTGGGGGTGTGAGTGTTGCAAGGCATCTAGCCTTGCAACCCAACTTATTACCCCTAGAGGCATAGCTGGAAGGAATCCTAAGTGTTACAAAATGAAACCTTAAGTAGTTCACTATCTAATTGTGAAACCTTTGTGTGCTTCTGTGAGAGTCTTGTTTAGTGTACATAAGAGATGACTTCCTTCCTACATCTACCCATCCCGTCTACGCAACTTGCAAGTAGATCTCCTACTATAACATTTACCTCATAGGATTTACCGATGAACGATAACATAGAGCCATCTCCTTTGTACATTCCCACATATATATCAATGGGAATATCGTAACTAGAGTTCTCATCGACCCTACATGCCATGCTGGGTGAATTTCATCACAAAGGAGATCATGATAAAAATTTTACACAAGGATGGATATGATGAGTCTAGAAGCACTATACATACACACAATGGGCTTTCCATCCCTCTCATCGGTTCTATCACTTTGTTAGTCCTAGTTGGGCCCAAGACTATCCACTAGTAGAATTTGGAAAATAAATGTCTGTGACTAAAAATTTTAGTTATGACAACTAAAAATGACTAAATTATACTATTTTTTGCAACACAATTATAAATGACTAAATAAATGGCTAATTTGATCGTCGGGTAAAAAATAGAACTAAATAATTAGTCACACAAATAAAAATAACTAAATAATTAATCACTTGTTGACATTTTTATTATGTCTTCAAAGAAGTACTTTTGAAAAGCATATTGTTAACATTTTAAGTGCTAAAAGAAAGCGTGTTTTTTTTTTGAAAGGGAAAATCAAAAGATATTGGAAAATAGAAAATGTTCAAAGCTTAGGTGCCAAACTGGAAAATGGTTTCAATTTTATCTTCATTACACCTACATGATAAGGAGGTTTAGGGTTATGGCACGTTGTGTTATAAGGAGTCTTCTATGGAAGCAACAATAAAGGGAAAAGTAGCTCCTAAAAGCTAGAGGCATGTTGTAAAGTTTTGAAAGGCACGTTGTAAGGTTTTGGAGAAACTTTCATCATGCTTGGCGTGGAATCAAAAACTTTCATTTCAAATGATACATGTTTTAGTTTAAATGAGAGAGAGTATGGTGTGGTGCATAGAGATAGACTTGCATTATTGCTTCATAAATATCAGGTATGCATGGTGTTACCCGATTTTTAACCATTGTTGAGCTTTTGGAAGGGTTTGCATGAGTTTGGGTTTTCTAAGTTTTGTAAAAAAATCTCTAGAATTAGTAAAAAGTCTTGAATAATGTAGAAAAATCCTAGATCTCCCTCTCAACATTGTCATTCACATTTAAGACCTAGCAAATAAAATACTGAGTACCTTTTAATTATCTTCTTTGGTTTCCTTTCATCATTATTTTCTGAGCATCCAATATTCTTTTTTCCTTCCTTTCATGGTAAGTATCCACCCCTTTGAATTTTCACTACAAGTCTGATTCTTGAACTCTATCAATATCCTTTCATCACTAAAATATCCTCTAACAACCTTGTATTGGCCAAAGCTCCTTGTTATGTATCTTTTTATGTATTTCCATTGTCCTTTGATTGTCTAATATTCTTCTAAAGATCTCCTCTTTATACTTATGAGCATGTGTCAATAGCTAGAGCCAAACTCTATTGATACTTCATGAGGAAGAAAATCCCAACCAAAAATTTTCCATCTTGCATAAGTAAAAGCTAAAGCTGTGGTAGAGCATGCATGTTTATTCTCCCTGAGATAAAATGGTTCTAAATGCATAGGCCTTTAACATCATAGTCTGAGGTTTGTTCTTTGATTTTCTTTGTTTCCTTTGGGAGAAAGAACAATTCCCAATCCACCAAATGTTGTCCCTAGATTTGACCAAGGAAATTCTTCAACACTTGCCAGGTTAACACTATCTAAGCACGATGCAATCAGATGGAACATTTTTTCATGGTTGTCCTCATGCATTTTTGTTGCTTAGACGTAAAGCTGCAATAGCTAGAAACCTCCTCGTATAAAACTCAAACACCTCTTTGAAGAAAAACAATAGAAATTGTATTTTCCATGAAATAAAAATTTCTTTGGAGGTTGTTCCTAGTGTGTGGAAAAGGTTGAGAATGTTGGAATCATTGGTATTGAGATGGAAAAAAAATCTCAAAATGAGCCATATAGTATAATCTTTGACACCATGAGTCCAACCAGCCCAACCAAGTTGATGATTCTTTCCCAAAAGGTCATGTTCTTGAATGGAATCCTTGAATAGTTCCACACCTTGAGGGGTTTGGTACTCTTAAACATACATCTTCATTCTTTTCTTTTTAGTCATGCTTGGAACTCCATTCCAAATGCCTTTATCAACAACTAGAATACTTATTGCTAAATGAGCAACAACTTTTGATCCTCTTATTGAAGCAACAACTACAAGATCTACATTCTTCAAGGCCCATAGTATAATTTTTGAGTAGTTTACCAAACCCAAATATCCACCATACCAAATTGTGGTATTATATGTATCTAGATTTCGTACTAGGGAAGATACAATATTGTGTTCTATGGGTAACAACATTGTGTTTTTAGTCAATGCAATCCCTAAAATTTTAATTACATACTCCTCATATGTTATAGAAAATGCATCATGGGTAAAAAAGCCTCTTGCTCAAGAGCTTGAGCTTTCATTTTTAGTTTTCCTCTGTAATACTGGAGTTCCCATGGAACAAGCTATCTAATAGCCTAACATGAGAAGGTTGTAATCTATTGTGAAGAAACCTCTAGCTTAATAGTTTTTGTCCCACCAACAATCTTAAAGATGCCACTTAGAATAGTCAGTTCTTTGAGCTTCAATTGATCTGTAAGATCATGTTTGGATAACCAAGTAGTGAATTCCATTATAACCCACTTCAATCTTAATGTTGTTGCGAGTTTTGGCATTTCTTTTACTAGTTCAAATAGAAATTACACATTTGTGTCTATCAAAAGACAAGGAAGGGCTTGAAACTCCATTGCTTGTCCTTGGCTACAATTTTCACCACATGCTAGAACTATTTGGCCCATTACACTACAAGGAGTTCCATTATCATGGTTTACCATCTTATAAAAAACAAGAATCAAATCCCTTGGTGAAATATCTAATCGATGTGTAGTAGCGATAGTTGCAGCTTGTACAATAGAGGATGAGACATCCCTGCCTTTGGCAACACCTATTGATACAAATATACAAATGTCCTTGTTGATTTGTAGGTCAGGCTTACCAATCCATATTATACTATCAATCTATATGCATCCTTCCTTCATAATGGGTCATTAGAATTTGTGTGCGCTTGATCATTTATTATTGGTAAATCTGTATTCATAATTTTTTTGTGAGTTGTTCTATTTACAATTTCCTTGAGGGTACAGGTAGATATGATATGACATGCTTTGATTTGCAACCATTGAACTTCCATGAATTTTTTAGTGATCACAACATATTCATTATGATCCTCCTTATGCCTCAAAATGTCCCCTAGGTCCCGTATCATTTTGTGTAAACAAACCTGAACTTGGATAAGAGGATCTTCATCCCCTTTATTACAAGTAGTATCCTTAACCCTTTCATCTTGATCAAGAGTTTGCAACAATACATTAACATCATACCATGGGTTGTAATCAAAATGCTTACCTTCTTCTAGAAAATTGAAAATTGTTGAGGTATCCTCAACACCTTCATCTTTGTGTCCTTTTCATGTGGTAGTAAGTGGTTGTATCTTCATGATGCAAGGAATAGTGATTCCATCATAGAATCTCATATCATCTATGTAGCTTAGATCCGCAAACACCACAACTTGCTTAGTTATAAAATATTGAATATCAAAATGACCTTTATTTTGCTTACCATCATTTAGCATCAATCACCCTAAGGTAATTAACAACATTTTATCTTTTCTTACATTTTTTGCTTCTAGCTACTTTACAAATGAATCTGCCACTTGTTGAACTTTTTCCTTTAATTCAATGCTGAGGAAATTTCCATATACCATATAAACCCCCAACAAAGCAAAGAGTTAGACCTATGAGATCCTTCAACATAGTGGGAAATTTTGAAGCTAATGTAGATGAAAGTAACCCAACAATTCCCAATCCACCAAGAACATCATATTCTTTGTGGCTTCTTGTGATTTAGATCTCATACAAACTTATCATCAATGGATCTATCATAGAAAAACATACCCAAAATGAATTTGCTTATTAACCATGAGAATATTTTTACGAAAATGGTAAATTTCAAAAGAACAAATAGACCTATCATTTTTTCTTTATCTTCCATGTGTATGCTCTTATATTGAAGATAACTAATGAACCTTATGGATTTTCTAACCATTTTCATGACCTTGAAGGATTCCATGTTGTTCCATAAATGTCATGGTCACCATTATAACCTCCTCAAGCTATGTAAAACTAAATAACTAAAAACCCTAAGAGCAAGTTAACTTAGTCAAGGAAAAACTTGAACTTTTTAATGGATAAAAGTTTCCCTCCATCATGCAACATGATTTTGAAAAATTCAAGGCACTACCAAACTAAGAGTCCCTTTCAAATATGAAAATGTCCCTTTCAAGGCACTATACTATGCATTTCTTTATGGTGGACTATACATTAACGAGGAATATAAAGTGCAAATCACTGTCTCCTTGAAGAATATCACATGATTTTGACAAAACAGTGAGACATGAAACTCTGTGGAGCAAGCTATTACATCCACCAACACAAGGTAGATTGGCACATTGTTATAACAACCTTGTTGTCTCATGCACTTTTTTCTTTGACATACATAGTCCATTACCTGATATGGAATCACTGCCCCCCTCAAGGATGTTTCTTTTATATTACTAATGTCTTAACCTACCACATATTTACATAGACTGAAAAACTAGTGGAAAGTAGTCACTTAGACCATTGCACAGGTTTGATATACCATAAAAGCACAATAAAGGGGTGAAACTATTATCACAATCATACTTATCATTTCCTCCATATGGAAATGATCATGCTTTTATACCTACTTGTATTCAATAAAACCTTGTACTAGAATGATTTGTATGCACAAGAAGCTCATAAGGGTTTGGTCTTCATTGTTGCCTCATCACACATGCTTGATATGATGAGAGGATTGAGTCAACAATATAAGGTTGGACTCCCTTCTTGATGGTAGAGAGGAATCACCCAAGCTTTAAAATTCTTTCTAATGAATCCCTCCTTTTAAAAGCAACCAAGTCACTCCTCTTGATGCGTCCCTGAAACTCTTAAAACTTGCATGTTATAAAACCCTTAGGGTTTGATCTAAAAGATAAATCTTCATATAATATGACTGCCATTCCTCATATAAATGTGTAACTTCATAATACAGTGATAAAACACTATCACCAAGAATTCAAAGATCCTTTATATGCAACCATTCTTTAATGACTCTCATTGTGAGATTTAAAACCTTTAAAACCCTCCCAAGCCATGAAACTATCCCTTAATCTTTAAAGGCATTGAAATAATGGTAAACACATGAAAGGAAACATTTTTAAGCTATGACAATCCATGCATGAGCTAAAAGACACTTGGTTTAACAAGGATCTTCTCTTAACACTGCATTCATAGATACATTTGAAAGAAACCCAAACTCATGCATAGAAGAAGAGAAACTCTCTCAAAAAGGGAAAATCCATGTAAAAAAGAATTGAAAAGTTGTAGACCTGCAACTTTTTCCCCTTGCAAAGTTTAATTTTACCTCATAAACCAAGCTTTCCTTCTTTGTCTTTCCCATTTTGAACGTATCCTTTAATCGCAACATTTCATGATATCACATTTCTTTGAGGCATTTTTTTAATCAGTTTACTTGCCTTGTCTATCCTTACACATTTTCATGTATGTCTAGTAGGGAACTTGTAACTACAACATATGACAACAAAATCCTTGTTGTTATGCTTTGATGGATGTCCCTTTGTTATTACTTGATATCTGATGTAATGCACATTATTATAGTGCAATCCTATTTTTTAGATTATTTCATTTAGCATCACCAGTATTATTCACATGAACATTGTCCCTGTTTAAAATGATGGAAATGGTTCACATCTCTCAGAACAATTTCTCTTGCAATAATCTTGGAGATGAATTTTGATGCAATTTGGAAATAAAAACATACTTGAAGGTTCTTAACAACTCTAATAGTTGTACCAGGGGCCATGTTTAACAAACCAAATGCAATTGCTAACTTTTCACTATGGTGGCAAATAAATGATTTTTTTCTTCTATTCCTTGTTTACTAAGTGATTCTACTAGGACAATAAGCTTTGTTCCATTCTTCTTGGAACTCCATGTATATGCACTAGTATTTCATGTTGTTTTAGATGTTTCTAGATTCTAGACCATCTTACTTTGTGAATGATGTCCTTTATCCCTTAAAGTTCTTTCATTTTGTTTTAAGGGAACCATTAATTTGTACAAAATTGTCAAAAAGTTACTAGCTGAGGTATATGGCATGTTGATGATCCATCATGCACAAATTGGGGATATAAAATATAAATGCAAAACCATTCTTTACTAGATGAGGATTCAAAAAATATAGGTGCCTAAGATTCCACCCTTTATTAATATAATTTCTAGTATGAATTCTATAGATCTAGTTAAAAAAAGCTCTGAATCTATGGTGAATCATAAAATCACATGTGATGCTACTTTCCTCTCTTTTTAGGTGTTTCTAACTCCTCCCTATATAGAAAATCAATTTCTAGAACCTCCCCCTATCTTGCAATCATTATAATTTCCATAAAAAATGTAGAAGATTTAAAATGTATGAAATAGAGAAAAGAGAAATTTAGAGGGTGTGATCTTGTGAAATATAACTAACGACTCCACACATGGTATGCGACAGATAAAATGTGTGAGACAAAGACAAGGAATAATGTCCCATGACTGTATCGATGCTTTGAGAAAAGAGATCGTGTTATGTATCATTACTATCTCGATGCTTTGGAGCAGCCTATAACATTTTGATGGATTGGTTCGATATTCTATTGAGTTGAAAAAATATAGTTGAATGATATTCAATCAAATATGATCTATTTATTGCTTCATGCTTGGAACACAAAGGATGTGACTTTATTGAAGGCGTTGTGCAAAAGACCACTGTAACACCAAACAGTTGTTTTTGGGCTTTCATGGTGATGCGGGGTACTTACCCCGCATCACTACGAAGGCCCAACAACTGTGCAGTGGTTGTGCAAAAGGTTTTGTGAAGTCTTTGGTGATCCGAAGTGGAACTTGCAACTACAATATCTGATAAAAATCCACTTCCAAGTATGCTTTTAATGGATGTACATATCCTCATCCAAAGCTCCAATTACGACATTCCATGATATCACATTTATTTGAGGCATTTTTTGAAATAGTTCACTTTCCTTGTCCATGCTTCCACATTTTCATGTATGTCTAGCAAGGCACTTGTAACTACAACATATAATAAAAAAATCCATGTTGTTATGCTTTGATGGATGTCCCTTCATTATTACTGGATATCTAATGTAGTGCACATTATTATAATGCAAGCCTATTTTTCATATTGTTTCATTTAGTATTATCAATATTCTCGACGAGAACATTGTCCCTATTTAAAATGATGGAAATGGTTCACATCTCTCAGAACAATTTATCTTGCAACAATCTTGGAGATGAATTTAGATGCAATGTGAAAATCAAAACATACTCAAAGGTTCTTACCAACTCTAATAGTTGTATCAGGGGCCATGTTTAACAAACCAAATTCAATTGCTAACTTTTCACTATTGTGGAAGATAAATGATTCATTTTTCTTCTCTTCCACAACATTAAGTAAAAGTATTGAATTTGGAAATACCCTGCTGCCTTCATTTTCCAAGCCAATTTCTCCAATTTTGTATATCTCTCCCATGTTTGTGGATGTGATCTATCTCCTACACAAAAAAGCATGTACCATTTTATACCCTTCAATCCAACTACATGTAGGTATATTTTTAATTCCTCTATCTTTCAACAATCTCCTTATTATTTGAACCTCACCACACCTACCCACTTCTGCACAAATGTTTTAGAGAAGAACATAAGTTACAACATTTTTAGGATCCAACTAAAAAAGTAGTGCTATTGGAATACTCAACCTATATTCAATATATGTTCCATAGGTACCAAAGGTTTAATTGGCATCTTAGTAATAATGTTTAGGGTGTCCTCAAGACAGCCAACATGGGCACAAAGGTCAACCATGCACACCTAATGATCAACTATATATGTAATGCAATAATGGTTACTGACGTGTGAAATATGTGCAACCCTCATCCACTAAACCTGCATGATTGTATACATCTAGAACACAAGCAAAGCTTACAATTTTGGTGTTCCAAAGTGCTTCATTAATTCAAAGATTTTGAGACCTTCCTTGCAAAATCCATTTTGTGCATATTCTGCAATCATATCATTTCATTTCATGAGATGAAATCTCTTTGAGGCATTCTATCAAATAATTCATTTTATACTACATTTTGGTGTGAAATCTTTGCTAATTATGGTTAGTTTCATTACATTCAAATTCTGAATTCTAGGAAATTATATACAGCAAATAGATTGATGGTTGCTTGGATAGTGAATTAGCTTTCTTAGAAATTAACTGAAATATCTAGAAGGATTATTTTAATTAAAGAGGATTTTGTGGTTATTTTTGTAACAATGATTAACAATAACTTTACAGTGCAGCTAGCTTGCTATTTTCATTCAAGATACAAGTCATCAAAATCAAGCACATACCAAGAAGATGGTACTCTACTTCAAACCCTCAACCTCACTTAGTTTAGTCTTCTTACATGGGGATATTAAGCAAGTTTCTAGACAATTAATATATATCATTTGTTTTTTGTGAAGGAGAATCCTATGAAATCTAATATGGCGGTGGATCAATGTCTAGTTTCTTAAGTAAAGATGATGTCACAGTTGGGAAACTTGTTGTGAAACATCAGGTTATTAATTTCTGGATGTTAAGGATTCCCAGTTGGATATCAAAGATCTTTTCCCATCAATTTTATTTGGAATTTATGTATAAACACAGGCATATTTGGCATAACTGAGGAAGAACAGGTTTTGATTTTGCTCTATGATTTGCTTGACTTTTTAATTGATTTCTATTGTGTTTGATTTATTTTCTGCAAATTCCTGATTTGACTTTTATTTCTTTATGAATTGAGGATTTAAGAGTAATTTTGCTAATGCATTGAGGATTCTGATTGATGGATTTTATTTGCCGATATGGATGCTATGGCGATAAGATAAAGATTTTAGGCTTATTATATTTTATTCACATTCCTTGGATTCTACACATTACAACTTGCTCTAGGAAGATTGCCCATGTTGCAGAAGTTTTAAGAGATGAAAGGGGCATGTGCTTGCATTAAAGGGCTCCAAGCATGCATTTCCATCATTGCAATTTTTTTTTGGAGAAGTTTCTTGTCATTTTTGTGCATTATAACTTAGATTTTCAGTCTTGTGACTGAAAATAAACATTGTAATACTCTATTTCTAAGAATTTTTCAAGCAAGGCAGATATTTTAGACTTGTGCAAGCTGTAAGAACACATTTCTTTTAATAAAGTTAAACAATTTTTCCTTCTTAATGGCTATCTTATTGTGTGCAATTGATGATTGACACGTGTTTCTATGTTTTATGTTTAAATCCTCAAATATCAACCAATTAAAATGACTAAATATACTACCAATGGATAGAAATCAATGAATAAAAATGATTAAATATACTACCAATTGATGGAAATTAATTATTACAATGACTAAATAAATCACCGATTAACAAAAATTAATGACCAAATATACTACAAAATATACTACCAAATATACTACTAAATATACTACCAAATTAACAAATAAATATACTATCAAATTGATCAATCAAAACAACCAATAAATGATTAAAAAGGGTTTAGTCATCAATTTGGTCATGTTATAAATGACTGGAAATAAAGTACTAATGGTCATGTGACCATGCTTAGTCATTTATAAGTAGCTTTTAGTAGTTTCTTTAATCATATACTGTTATTTATGTACTAGTGGTGAATGCACTCTTTGATATCGTCTTAGGTTCTAAATTATTCAGAGTGAAACTAGGCATTCCCTAGCTAGTTTCCATGAATGTAGTCCCCTCAGTGGTTCATAAGTGCTTAAAGTTTTCCCATGAGGGTTTCGTGCATGTAGTCCATGACACCGGTTACAAACCAATGATTACGTGTAGGGGCTACTCACTTGATCACTTCTGGCCTACCCCTATTGGTCTACTCCCTCCTAGGATGCACCTATTGTATCAGACTTATGTGAAGTACAAGAATGTGGGCATAAGACCAAAAGTGACCTACCCTCCTTCTCACTACAGTATTTCACATAGGGCTTCCATGATGGAACAACATGAGGCTGCCTTTGCCACTCGAAAAAGGGAGGAGTTCGCTCATGGTTCTTCTTCCTCCTCTGATGTCCCACCTACTGCTTCCTCTTGACCAGCTGCAACACTTTCAGCTTCCTCTCCTATGCGTCTCTTAGGGAGTTTGATGGTGCCTGCTTGGTGGAAGGCCAAGCGTTAGGCATTTGAACTTCCTATCTTACACATGGTGCCTCATCCCATTTTGTATGGTAAGGGGAAGGGTCCCCGTGGAGCATCTTCCATGTCTCAACCTTTGTGGCCTTCTACTACCCCTACCTCTAATGTAATGAATGGGAAGAGGCACGTTGCTAAGGCGCTCGAGCCTGCTCCACCCCCTATTACTAGATCTTCCTCTCCATATCTTCCTCTATTTCCCATCCAAGAGCCACTCCTTCTGCAGAAAATGGTTGTGATGGATACTCTAATGGATGAACAAGAGCCTTCTGCCTCTTCTCAAGCTACAACCTCTAGCTCCTGGAGCTGTAGAAATTTTCTTGCATGAGAGCAGAAGTGTCAAAGGAAGGATTTGGCTGCTAAGCAGGCTTCCTTGCAGAAGAAGGAAGGGGATCTAGTAGCTCCTACTTCGACATCCTCTGTTGTGTCCTCCTATTTCACCCCTTTTTCTTTAGTTCCCTTTTCCTTTGTTTTGCTTCCAACTCCCCCTGTGAGCATGGACGATCCTCACCCTAAGAGAGTGCAGGTATTCATTGCTCCTTTAGTCGAGCATCCCCTCCTTATGTCCCTTCTAGACATCCCGCCCTTTTCAAAACTCGTGGACAAGCCGAATACCTCAATGGTGTCTATTGCGGTTTTCTTCGCTTCCTCTTCACCTTTTGCTTCATCTGTGGGGCTCTCACATTCTTTGATGAAGTGAAAGATGGAGGATGACCTTGCTAGCATGGGTCAGAAGAAGGGTTTTCCTTCTTTAGAGGTTGGTTTTGCATTGTCTTGCATCATCCTAGTGACAGAGGCAACCCCGACATCCTTGAAGTTTTTCACTGCTCTCAAGTCCTTTAGTGAGGCTAGTAGTGGATCTTGTGCACCTCTTCCATTGTCCATTGAGTTGACACATGGTACTCCTATAAAGTGCATGTTCAACTCCATAGATGATGTCCTAACTCTATCGACAATCTTTGTAAGGTCATTGATATTCACCTCATAGGAACTGAGTGGAGATGACGTCGAGGGGCCTTCTTCCTTGGCTCTAGTTGTAGGAGGGTCGGAGGGTACCCCCCTTGATATTTCACCCTTGCAGACTCATCTTCCATCCCCTTATGATAATTTGGATTGGGAGAATGATGACCTCTTCACTGATAAGGAATCTGGGGCACCTCTTCTTTATTTGTACATTAGATTATGTGTGTGTATTGTGTTCCAGCGTGCTTGTTTTATGTGTTCTTGGATGAACCTTACCACCCTCGTAGGTTCTTGGATATAGGAATATTTTTGTTGTAAAACATCCTCTATTTGTCACTTCATTATTTTCTGATATAGTAGGGGGTTGATGGAAGTTCATTTATATATTATTATATCTATTTATCTATATTTATGAGAAGATTTGACCCCAAAATATTAGATCCCCCTATCTCTCATTCCTTATGTTATTGTCTATCTTTTGTATTCATCTTTTCCTCTTCTTTACTTGCTTCATGATGTTGTGGTGCTTATGTGTTTTCCCTCATGTGTGTGAAAAAATTACCTCAGTTACATCTAGCGTCATGTTTTGTGGACCACAACATCAATCTCATTCTTGCTTTTCTCTCCTTAGGATGTCATGTGCCTCTGAGCTAGACATGCACAATCCTAAGGGGGGGCTATCATGCTGCTTCAATTTTCAAAAGGTGTATTTAGTGGCCAACGAATCCCTTCTTGAAAATCCCTATTTGTTAAAAATTGCATTCTTCAGCATGGATCCTTAAACAAAGTTTTCTTTCATCTCAAACTCGTAAGATAGAATCTGGACTTTCCCTTATGAGGGAACATTCTTTATTTCAAATTCCTTGATGAAATGAATCTTTTAGAAGGAATCCTTGATGCTAGAATCATTGGAAAAAAATCATTTTTCTTCAAAATGTTATTTCTTTCAAACTGAGAGTCCCTTGAGTGGACCCCTTTTCTTTTGAAGGGTTCTCGAGGGACCCCTTTGAAATCTCTTCCTTCAATTGTTGATTTTTTGCATGACTATTTTCCTATCTTCCTGCGTGGATTCTTTTTGATATATAACATGTTTTATTTGCGGATTAACATGTTGCTTTGCAGGTGTGCCTATGAAGCCACTTTTCAATTGACCTTGTAGGAATGAGTACATTTAAGGCCCCATCAAACTCTATGAAGCCTCCTACATCTAGCTTCTTTTAGGTTCGAGCACCTGGGGGTGCCTCCTTTGTAAGTCCAAGGACCTGTGAAGTGCTTACATCTTGCAAGATCTCTTTGTTCAACTATGTAGCTCTGAGGACCTATAGAGCCTTTTGTTCACCATTTGTATGTTTACGGGTTTGTGGCCCATGTTTGTTCAACTCTCCCTTGGTCTGAGTACCTATAGAGCCAACTTCTCTTCATATGTTTTTAGGTGGGTTATATTGTGGTCTACTTCCTTGATGATTCAGGTATACATTTCTAAACTCTTTTAATCTACTTTACCATGCATCTGGTAGCACATATGCTCGCTAAAGTTGGGGCAAAATGTAATGGAGTGAATTTATACCCCTCAAAAATTCCCTGTTTTCATCCCCTCACCTTAGAAAAATTAAACCTGATGATGCTTTTCCACTCCATCCATTCTACTTCTACCCACTTGGCAGTTGTCTATAGTGTCAGAGGGGGAATCTTTTTCAAGAATGGTAGCTTGGTGCATGGATGTCTGTGCGGCATGCTACCATCTTGACAAAATTCTCACCTTTGGAATTTGTAGAGGAATTACACTTCTCCATTGAAAATGAAGAGTAACGCCCCTACACCCTTAACCAACCTCAAACGACTCTTTTAGGCCTCTATCTATGATAAAACATTCATTCATTCCTTCATTTTGATCTTCTTCAAGCTTCTTCACTCTCACTTCACATTTCTACACACTCCTTGAGAATTTTCATAGCACTCTCTACCATTGTTGAAGCCCCAAGGTATTACTCTACTGGATTTCACTCTCGTTGTTGCGACAACGATTGCACTTATAGGCTTGTGAGGTCGCATCTCCCTTCACATGATCGAGGGCACCTTGTTTGGGAGGTGATATCCATTTTCATTTAGCATTATCATTTAATTACGTAGCATTTTTTTTTTTACCATTGCATGGAATTTCCTTCATTTCTTTCTTTATCACATTTTCTATATGGTGGCTATTCTGGTTGTCCATGGAGGTGACAACACCAAAATGAGGGTTTGACTATGGAAAACCCCAAAACAGCCCCAACATTTTTTTCCTGTTCTGTTGTGTGTAGGTTTGGCATTCATGTGGAGATTGTGAGAGGCTAGACCATTCATGAGTTAGATTTCTATCACCCTTGCTCTTATCAAATTCTAGTTAGAACTTTAAAGTATTTATCTCATTATTTTTTTATTTTATCCTTCTTCATTTTCATTGTTGCATTAAATTGTGTTAGTTAAGTAGTTAGTAGTCTATGTGATTTTGTAAAGAATATTTCACTCTTTGTTTGTATGAACTCCAATGTGCTAGTGAGATTCCAGCACACCGTGCTATCATCCTTGTTCCATGCTATTTTCCTTTGGTAGAGAGTTGTCTGAGGCATAGTCTGAGATCTAGAAGCCTACTCTCTTAACCCTCTGAAACTCTCAGGTCAGTAGAAAGATAGAAGTACTAAGAGTTATTTTCTTTCTCTACCTTAAACACTTCACAAAAACCCTTAAACAATCCTTAGCGTGAGGTAGATTAGGGCAACTGATCATTCTAGACCATCTTGTGACATGGGGTCTTGAACGTTTGGTTCCCCTCCTCTACACATGAATCACGAGATTCTCAGGAGGTTGAAGAAGGAGAAGTGGTGGAATCTAGTGAGATGGATATGGAGAAATATACCATCTTATAGAAATTTGAGGATGTCTTTCTATAAGAACTACCTGGATTTCCTCCCAAGAGAGTGTTTGATTTCTCCATCAAAATTGTGCCAGGGTTTGAACCTATGTCCAAGGTAGCTTATAGAATGACTACAACAAAGTTAATGGAGCTCAAGGCATAGTTGGAGGAATTATTGT